>JARQZJ010000031.1:13525000-14775000 GCA_030704895.1 Henosepilachna vigintioctopunctata | reverse complement strand
ATTTTGTAAGCACGCAAACCAAGATCCTTCCGCAAAATCTTCCATAAAGTGGATGGACACAGATCCAATTCCTGTGCTCGATGGCGAAAGGACTCATTCAGGTCTTCCTCAATGCTACGCTCTACAGTAGCAATAGCTAGAAAATAAACTTTATTTTCGAAATAAAATTGCACTATTTGCAAGCGTTGTTCAGGCGTGAGTTTATTAATGATGAATTGCCAAACTAAACTGAGAATAAATCACTTCTCAGCTGTTAAATCGGTCGCCATCTTCAATAGTAATGCCAACTTAAAGTTCTATATTTCTAAAAAAACACCCGTTATATATGTATGTATATATATATATATATATATATATATATATATATATATATATATAAATATAAATATATATATATATATATATATATATATATATATATATATATATATATATATATATATATATGTAACATATTCGTATGTGACGTTAATAACTTGAAATGAGTTGACTGCTCATGTCTGAAAACAGATCAGTTAATAAAATGAGATTTGAACGTGTTTATTGAATAACAAATACAATACAGAATACTCAGATCGAAACAAGAAGAATGACGATCTACAATTTTAGTGATGAATTGATGTGTACTAATTATTTTTGTCATATACACCAAGCATTTTCTTTTCGAAATAAATAGGAGAAAAGAAAAGATCTATGCCAAAAATTCTCAGAAAATGTTAAAATCACCTCTTATATGAAATATTTTCAGCCCATAAATGGAGAAGAAACAGGAAGCTCATCCAACCAACCTTCAATTCCAGAATTCTAGATCATTTTGTGCAAATTTTTGGCAACACGAGCAGCATCTGTGTGAACGAAATATTGCCGAAATATATTAATAAAAGGAATATCGAATGGTATAATATATTCACCTCTGTTAACCTTGACACTATAAGCCGTAAGTAAAAATATTTCTTTTCCATATTTCCAATTTCATTCGAAAGAAAGTTAGGTGATACATTTTCATTATAATTATTTCAGTTTCGCAAATGAAATTATAAGAGGAAAATTTTCTTCGTTATTAAGAAATATTATTGTGCCTTATTTCTCAATTTGAACTTTGCTTCATATGTTTTTCGATCTATTTTGGAGAAATGAACGATAATAAATTTTTGGTTTCAAAAATGTGCTATAATTTCAACGTAACCTCAAGAATTCGTCTTTGATTAAACGATAATTCAAAAAATATTATAAATGAAAATACGAGAATTCGCTATTCACAGTTCTGGTCTATACATGAAATTTCGAAAACTATTGATTGAAACTAGTTTGTTTTTTTTTTTTAAATATTCTCCTCGAATTCTATACGGTATCACATAAAAAAAATGAACTTTCGAAGCTCGTTCTGAATTCCGACTGCTACTTTGACATAATCTTCATTGAGTTCTATGTTACATATCACCTGACAATCTCAATGAGTTCAACTGATACAAAATGTGACATTGAATGCGTCAAAAGTCATGATTACACTTTACGACCAGGGCAATTCGATTTCTAAATAATTGACTTAAAATTAGGTCCGGTCTTCTCGAGGCACGAATCTGGTCACCTTGTGTTTACACCTGTAAACTTCTTTATTGTCTCCTAGGGTGGCTACCAGTGGGTCCGAGGCTAATAACACTCTGTATTTCGAGATCCCTGTGGATCTGAGAGTTTCTCACATACAGAGGGCGTTGATGACCATACGCAGATATTTATTCTGCAAGATTTGAAGCTTGTCAATATGATTTCTGGCTGCATTGTCTCAAACTGTGTAGGTCAGGCTTGCTTCGTCTATTGATAAGCGGGTAAAGCTGGCTCTGCGATGCTTTGGCTCTGATCGGATAGCAGTTGATGTGGGAAATTCAGATTAGAATTTCCAAAACCCGAGTTTTGAATGCAAAAATCAGCTTCTTCGGTACCGAAATCATTAAGATAGGAGACGTGTTGAGATCTTCATCAATTACATACTTTTTCTTTTGTGGAATTTAGCTTTGTTGGAAAAGAATAAGTATCCTGTATTTTAACGATAAAAGAATTATTCTAAGAATTATATTTAATGCAGGTAAACTAAAATCAAGTAAAAAGAAACATTTTTCTATATAACAGCCGTTTACATATGTTTCAAGGTTATTGCCTATCGTCAGAACGGCGTAGTTCAATTAAAGATGATAGTACTTGAAGACATATATAAAAAATTAATATATAAAACACGAAACACTGTTTCGTACACGTTTTATACACCCAAAACATATTGGGAAGAGTCAACACAACGTTGCGGACGACAATGAAATACCGTCCGGCTATTGTGAGACTTTTATAGCTTCTGGAAATCCCAGACAATCTTAACGATAAAATAATTATTCTAAGAATCATATTTAATGCAGGTTAACTAAAATTAAGTCAAAGAAACTTACGTTGAAAACCTACACATTTTTCTATATAACAGCCGTTTACATATGTTTCAAGGTTATTGCCTATCGTCAGAACGGCGTAGTTCAAGTTAAAGATGATAGTACTTGAAGAGATATATAAAAAATTAATATATAAAACACGAAACACTGTTTCGTACACGTTTTATACACCCAAAACATATTGGGAAGAGTCAACACAACGTTGCAGACGACAATGAAATACCGTCCGGCTATTGTGAGACTTTTATAGCTTCTGGAAATCCCAGACAATCTTAACGATAAAAGAATTATTCTAAGAATTATATTTAATGCAGGTATATATTAGGTTAATGCAGATATATTTATATATCTCTTCAAGTACTATCATCTTTAACTTGAACTACGCCGTTCTGACGATAGGCAATAACCTTGAAACATATGTGTATAAAAAATGTGTAGGTTTTCAACGTAAGTTTTTTTTACTTAATTTTATCCTGTATTTGGAATTATTTGATGATCGTTAAATTCTTCCGGCATTGTTAGTTATTGGGAAATTGTGAACAGAAGAAGTACCCTTCAAAGCACGTGTTCTTGATACAGAGTAAACCGCGCACTACATCTTTTCGGGTTTCGTTTTCATTTTTTCGTTTCCTTTTGGATTTTTCCGTTTTGTTTTTTAGCACTGGAATTATTGAGAATCACCATTTGGAGAAGATTTTGCAGAAGATCTTCAATCCTAAAGCTGGAAGTTTGAGTACGCTTGGTGTGGTGAGAGTATTCGAGTACATTGTTTGGAAGTGACAATTGATATTTGATTTTATTTTTATTTCGTTAACCTTATTACCGTATATAACTTTATTTCAATTATTACCGTGCATACAAAGCACATTTAAATGAAAAGGGCAAAATTTTTTTAATAGAACCGCAAAATGGTACCTATCCATTTGGATGAATAACATTCATCCAAAAATATGAATGGGAGACTTCAAATACATTTTTTTTCTCAAAGAAAAAGTATTAAAAGCAAAATGTCATATAGTACAAATAACAAGAAAAACCGCTAACCATATTCATTTTACTGCAGAAACTGCAATGGGTATTAACACGGACGCTCAAAGAATACAGATACCTTTCTCCAAACACTTAGAAATGTAAGTAGATACTTCAAAAATTATAATGACAGTCAAAGAAAATATGATTAATTTGGTTTTTCAAAAGAATATTTAAGTTGTTTCTCAATATTTTATGATCAGTGTTCCTTCATCACGAAAATTTTATGTAGTTATATATATGAATAAGGTATATCACAATGTATTGGGAAACTGCAATTAGTATTTTCCTGTAAACTTGTGTACGGGAGTTTTCGAACATTTTGTTTCACTAAGAATATTTTTAGTTGTCTACAACTTTAATTTTTACTGCATGTGTTTTATTGAAATTTTAAAATATATGAAAAATTTTAATTCAACTCTTTTCTCTTTTTGATAACTTCTATTACAAGAAATTTACACTGGAGCAACATATGCCAAATTCTTAAGAAAGATTTATGAATGTTTCATTAACCGTTAATTTTAATTCAAAATTTTCCACAAATCATAGACCAATTTAAGTAATGTACATTTGTTTTTTGTCTTTCAAAAAGACCTACTGATAATTCTAATAACAACACGAAAATTTCAGTTTTTCCAAATATATATATATATATATATATATTTATATATATATATATATATATATATATATATATATATATATATATATATATATATATATATATAAAGAATCATTTAATTTGGATAGAGGGTTGTGAACATAACTTTCCTTAGTTTTTAGAGTAAAATTCATTAAAATTGGAAACAAATTAGGTTGCAGCTCAAAAAAAAAATATATTGCACAATTTGGAGGTTTTATGCAATTCCATGCACTACGTTTGATATCTTAAGACAGTTTAGGAAGTTTCAAGTTTCATTGGGCCAAATTCAGCCGTTTTTCAGAGTCTTAACCTGAATATTTGTTTCCAAAATCATTGTTTTGTGAAGGCCTTCATCTATCGAAACTGACAAATTGGGAATTTGAATTGAATCCTTTTGGACATATGATTTCGGGAAAACTTTTAACGCATCCTCCTAGAACGGACAATCATTCTGAAAATGCAATAAAAACAAGATTCAGAAGTCTGAGAAAACGTAAAATATTTTATGTAAACGACTTGCTCGAAAAATTCTCGTAAAAAAATATTTAGGAAAATACTGAAAGACGTCCAAAATTTTTTAAAATGTGATATAAAAATTTGAAATAATGAAAAAAATCACAGGATTATATACATATAAGTTTATACATTCTCATTATTTTACCTGTCCAATATTTGCTGATACATATTTATACAATAATTATCTATAATTAGATATGCAAATAAATATATATTTTTAGGTGAAGTTTTTACAATCAGATTCATATTGATTTTAGAAATTCAGAAATATTGTTCTGAACTGAAAAGTTTATTCAATATTTTTGTATTTTACTTCAAAGTTCATACAATTCTGCAGTTGAATGACATACTCCTTTTTTTCAGTGCAATGAAAGCCGTATACCTGAGGTTTGTCACTATTTATTATCATTTGGATTTCATTTTTAATAGAACGTCACTATGTAAAGAATTACGCGCAAGTGCTAAATATATAGATGGATTTACCGACAAGGTATGTATTAACTTAATTGAAGAAACGTGTTATCAAATACAATTTCCAATTATTCCTAGTTATTATTTTAACATTCCCATATTTGCGTAATAACACTATAGAATCACTGGTTTTAAGGTTACTAGCGATAAAATAATATATGAAAGTCTCCTCAAGACCGCGACTCTTTTAGGGATCGCTACTTACAGGTTGAGAAAGACAGAAGACTTGTGACGAATTGAGATATTTAAAGTTCACCACAGTAAATTAATATTATAACTAGAGAACTATTAAAAATATTGAAAATTTGAGAATTTTTTTTGAAAAATGAAAGCTTTCCGCTTCACGTAAAAACTTTTCTTAAATGTTTTTTTTAAGGTTATAAAAGAGAAAAAGGCTGAATTTAATGAAAAGCTCAAGGACAGTGAACAAGAGGTTTCAACCTTTGATGAAGGTGAGAATACGTTCAAGTTGTATCAAATAATTCGTATTTTTTAAAAACATTTAATTACGTATTGTTTTTAAACTTTTTAGCTCCAATTAAAAGGAAAGTATTTTTGGAAATGCTGCTCGAAATCGACCACAAAGGGATGAAGTTCACTGACAAAGAATTGAGGGATGAAGTTAAAACATTCTTCGTCGGGGTTCGTTATATCAATTATTTAAATAATATTCAATATTTTTGGTTGATCTTTTCAGGGCACCGATACGTCTGCTGTGACGACTTGTTTCTTCCTCAGCATGATGGGTATGCATCAGGAAATTCAGGTGAGCAAAATCTGAAATTAGAAAGAATATAGAACTCTAAAAGCAAAACAGAACATGAGTGCTAGGAAAAAAAAACGGTTATAAAGATTAATGACTAAGTGATTGATAATTGGCACATAAGAGAAGTGTTAGCTTGAGAATTCAATCATTACCACTTGAATTATTGTTCATTTTATATGGAAATAGAACTATTTTATTTTAACTACGGTTATTATTATTATTTGGGAAGATATTCGAGAAGAATTTTAACTGCAATTGCAATTTCGGTCACAGGATCCTACAACATATATTCTTCTGGATACGATTCTGATGAAGATTTTATTGATTTTTTTTCATAAATTTTTTCATATAAATGAAAAGTTAGAAAGTTTTTAATTTTAACAACTATATTAGTACGCATATAGAATATGTTATATATTATACTATATTATCATTAATCGATTGGGCCGATAATTGATGAAAATCGAAATACATAATTTGAATAAAACTAAGTAGTTTTTCGATTTTCACTATAATTAATTCAAAAATATGACAATATATTGTCATGTTTTATATTATATATATATATATATATATATATATATATATATATATATATATATATATATATATATATATATATATATATATATATATATATATATATATATATATATCAGATACGGGTATAGACGACGTGTGAGAGTACGGTGCTTGGTGTGTCTATGATCTGATAGATGTGTTTTATTGATTTCTATAGATGGAATTGTGAAGTATTCATTACTTGGCGGTTCTTCACTTGGAGTCATAAGAAGATGCTTGGACATTGAAATCGTTGCCTCACTTCGATGGACTTGGTGCAACTGACGAGTTCCTTGTAAAACGAAACAGTTGTCTGGCATTTCCATCATGTGCACCATCGATTTCAATCATTCTCTAATATTTATCGCTCGAAGGATAATGGGGCATCACATCGTACATGTTCACATAGCTAGTTCTAGTATAACATTATTTTTATTAATTTAAAGTTCTCGAATGCATGTTCTAGTATTCATTTTCATGTATATATAAATATATATATTCTTTACTGATACATATTTGATGACGGCATGTTCGACAATAGATTTTTGTACAGTGATATGAAATAATTCTTTTTTTTCTCAGCAACAAGTTTACGAAGAAATAATGGAAGTAGTTGGCGAAGAGAGAACACCAGAGCCTGAAGATCTACCCAAATTTCAACTGTTGGAGAGATGCATTAAAGAAACTTGTAGATTATTTTCACCAGCTCCTTTTGTCTCTAGAAAAGTCAAGGGAAAAGATGTGACATTGTGTAGGTCACGATAATATTATATTGTTTTCCCGTTAAACCACTAACGTACATTTTTTTGAACATCTCGGTTTTCTTGGATATTGCCTGAATGATCAACATGCAGAATGTCGTACTTCGTATTTCTCATTATATGTCCTAGAAAATCTGACTTTCTTATTTTGATTGCTTGCGTACTCTCTGTTCTACTTCGTTTTTACTTTGTCTTAAAGAATCCACTTTATTACAATGGATATCTGTGAGTGTTCACGCTTCAACTTCCTGCAGAGCAATTGAGAATAAGTAAAGGGATAGTATTTACTATTTCAAAGGTGACATTATTTGTAGACTATTATCACTGGAATCATCAATACAGCACAGATAATAGACCAAGAGCTAGTGACCAATTTTGAGTTGTCAATTCATAATACACCAAAACTTACCTATTTTATATTAATTAACTGTTTGATAATAAAAGCCATTTGTGCAATACCAATGGCCAGAGTAGACTACCCTAACATTTCAAAGAGGGTAGTGAAAAATATTTAATTTTGTTTTATCATCAGTCATAAAACTTTCGGAAGTCCTTTTAAAAAATATTTTCAATCTACGAAAAAATCACCAGAACCTTTTGTTCCCTCCTAGTTGTTGACAAAACGCTGTATAAATATTAATTATATAAATGAATCGAATAGCTGTACTTTAGTCATTTCAGTAGTGACGAAATTACATACATACGAGGTTTGTTCAAAAGAAAAGGTGAATTTTGAATTTTTTCGAAAAGTATTTATTTAATAATCAACATCCATTTTGTCTCCTTCAAACTAATCTTCCTCTGATATAATACACTTGTGACAGCGGTTTTTCCAATACTCGAAGCACTTCTAAAATGAGCTTTTCGGTAAGGCCATCAATTCGTTCTTTGATTTTGACTTTATCTTATAAATTGTGGCAAAACGCTCCCCTTTGATTGTTCTCCTCACTTTTGGTAATAGAGAAAAGTCACAGTAAGCCAAATCTTGTGAAAAAGCTTGTTGACGCATGATAACTGCTGTTTTGGCAAAAAAATTTGAACAAGCATCGCTGTGTGTGCTGGTGCATGATCGTGATGCAGAATCCATGATTTGTTTTATTTTATTCCGATCGTTGCTTCGTCTTATTGCTCAAGAAAACGTTGCAGAATTTCGTTGTAGTATTTCTTATTAACCATACGATATGTTGTCAGGAACTCATGGTGCACCACGCCGTGGTAATTGAAGAAAACAGTGAGCGAAGCCTTCACATTTAATCGAACTTGGCGTGCTTTTTTCGGTCTTGGCTCTTCTGGTCGCTTCCATTGGAATGATACGGCCTTGGTTTCAACGTCATAAACATATGCCCATGTCTCGTTACCAGTTATGACCTTTTTGGAGCAAATCTGGATTGTCGTTGACGTCCTCAAACAACTACTGAGCGATAATAATGCGACGTTGCTTTTGCTCGAAATTTAGCAATTTCGAGCGAAAGAACAAACTTCGCTGCCACTCGTTTCATGCCCAAAACATCCTAGCAAAGTGCATGGCATGAGCCAATTGATATGCCACTTCCACTTTACCACTTTGATATTCTTTTCAACTTCCTCAAAAGTGATTCAACGATTCTTCAAAACTATTTTGTTCGCTGTTTCGGTGTTCTCTTCGTTTGTTGACGTGGTTGAACTCCATGACGCACATCGTCATCAACATATTCTCGGCCTTATATAAAGCGCATGTACAACTTATAAACACTTTTGCGAGGCAAAGCAAACTCTTCGAATGCCACAGTCAACATTTTAAGTATATTAGAGCACTTTATTCCATTTTAACGCAAAATTCGATACAGATTCCTTGATCTATTTTTTCAAAAGTAAAAAAACGAAGAACTTTTTTTTCAAAGGTGCTCTCATTTTCTTCACCTCTTTCACCTCTTCTTTCGAGCAGACCTCGTACATAGACAAATATGTATAATGGTCAGTCAATGTAGTAATTGAATGTGAGGGTTTATTTTTTTAAATCAGAAAGAAAACGTTTATATTCAATAACATCATTCCGATCAAAATTCTCGAATGCGATTGACTTGTGTTTCTTGATATAATACCCGGTGGTCATAAACTCGTTCAATTAGGTGATTTTTGTTTCCAATTCTTCAACTCTGTGAACAAAAAATGTCTGTAACGGTTTATATCAATAATTGTTAGTTAGTGGTATAATATTTTTCTGGCATTAAATAATTCTTTTTTCTGATACATTTTATTTATTCCCACAAATTCTGAGACTACTGAAATGACAATAGAACAGCATTCTATAGTGACTTTTGAAGGGTTCTGTCAACAATTAGGAGGAACGAAAAAGTTTTGCCGATTTTTTCACGGATTTAAAGTATTATTGAAATTAATTTTCAGAAGGTTTTTCACTGGTGACATAAGAAAATTAAATCTTTTTTTCTATCCTCTTTGAAATGTTATGGTAGTCTACTCTGGCTATTGGGGGAAGCCAGAAATGATTTTCATCATCAAACAGGTATCGAATATTGAATAGTTAGGTTTAATAAACTGGAAATTGGTCATTGGGTCTTTCTTTAAAATCGCAATAATAAAACTCCGAAATAGAAATGATCATTCCAATTCCCTCACTTTTTATGAAATTTTAATTTCAAAACAGTAGAGATATTTTCATTTAATCTTTATATTTTCATCTATAATTTTCATTTATGGATGAAAACGAAACTAGTTTTAGATATTTGAACTTGGTATTTCTTGATAATAATCTTATTATATTATACTTCACAGCTGAGTTCACTCTTCCTGTTGGCACTACTTTACTCTTGCCAATATTTTACGTTCATAGATGTGCCGATTATTGGGATGAGCCACTTAAATTTAAACCTGAGAGATTTCGACCAGAGGAAGTTGCTAAGAGACATCCTTATACTTTCCTTCCATTTTCTGCTGGCTTGAGAGGATGTGTAGGTAAGTGACACCAGATGTTGATTATTTGAATACTTAATATCATATATGGTTTAATTTATCTAACTTATTGCTTTGGGCCACTCCAATTGTTATTAAATTCGTGTACTGAATAGATTGGAATTGATTAAAGTCGTTTGTTATTTCAGGTATGAGATATTCGTATATGAATATGAAAACGTTGCTGAGTATGATTCTGAGGAAATACAAAGTGTACTGCGATTACAAGTCGATTGAAGAAATCAAAGTGAAAAATTATGTCGTATTGAGGCCAATTGATGGTTTCAAATTTCACATTCAAGAGCGGAAGTGACTTTTATTATCAAATATAATAGAATCGAACTAAATGGGAATTCGTATGAAATTATGAATACTGAGCTCATTAATAAATTTAATAACTGAACACATAACGAGGTTTCATTCGATACTTTTGTATCGTTATTTTATGTGGTACCTACACCAACAGCAAATTTGCTTTAATAGCAGTTTTTTAATGGTATGTCCTTTTACTTCTGCGTAATTTGTCAACTTATGCTAGATTGATGGTATAACTATTGATTGTGTTGCTTTCTCAAACTAAATAACAGAATTGTTTCGAGGAATTATAAAATTCGTTCATAATTTCATTAGTAATTAATTCCATTGCTGAAGGAAATATGACTTTTAAACAAAGTGCACTACTGCTTGATGCAGATAATAATTTCACTTTTTTCTGTATATCCAATTTGTCCAATAACATTACTTCAATAGTAATTTCTTGTGACGTTGAATGTGCAAATAACACCTTGAGTTGAAATAGCAAGTTAAGAAATGACATACCTACTTCATAGAAGAAGAGGAATTAAAAAAGAATAGTTGTTTAATTGTGACCAAGACAATAACATTCCAAAACTGGAGATCTTGGAGGTCTTATTTGAAATATTTCTATACTTTTTGACGACCAACTAGCTCTACTTTTTAAGATTTCAAATCAAGAAAGAAAATCGCCATTGTCGGCTGCTCATTAATTTATCCCATTGGTTCAAGGTAGTTCATTGATAATAATAATAATATAATAATAATAAGTTCTTTATTCTCAACAGGAATAACACCCAGTTACAGAAAATAATAACAATATTGAATACATAACTGAATAATAACTAAATAATTAGAAAAAAGATTTAACTAAATATTTGAAAAAAAGATTTAACAAAGAGCTCAATATTATCTAAAAAAAAAGTAATTCAATGAAATATTACAAATAACTCAATCTAAATCGATTAATTTTAATCAATTTTCGTTGTTCACATAACTCCTGATAATAAATTCTATGGAGTCAAAGTGAATGTCACAATTATTGGCAACTCTATTGAATGTAGACTCCATGAACCAAATGGGGGATTGCATTAGGGAGTTGGTCCTCGAAGTCTCTAGGTGAAATGATTCTGTATTACGAGAATTTTGCCTAGGAACACGAAATTTCAAAGCGGACAAGAGAGGAGGACAATCAATACTATTGTGCAGTAATTTGTACAAAAATTTGAGTGATAAAGTTTCTCTCTTGCTCTGCAATGAGATAAAACTAAATCGACTCAATAATTCGTTATGATTGACTCCTCTCTGTGGATAAACTTTATCCTCCCTCCAAACTAAGAATTTCAAGAACCTTTTCTGAATAGCCTCAAGATGACGTTGATGGCAAGTGTAAATGGGATGCCAGATCGTGCTGCTATACTCCAACTTGCTACGGATCAGTGTATTGAATAGTCCTATGAGTGTTGAAGAATTATTAAAATATTTGCCATTACGTATAACGATTCCATATATTTTCGCAGCAGATGAAATAAGTTGGGTGATGTGTGGGACAAAGGAAAGCTTCTGGTCGAAGACTACACCAAGATATCTCGCCTTATCTGAACGAGAGAGAACCTGACCACCGACGCTATAATCACAATCAATTCGATCTCTTTTCCTTGTGAAAGAAACAACATTACACTTCGACACATTCAAACTCAAATGATTGTCCTCACACCAACTAGCAACATGGCCCAGCGCGAGCTGAAGTTGAACACAGTTGTCCTGTGATCTAACTTCATGATATAGTTTCGAATCGTCTGCGAACATCAAATGTGGAGAATGAATATTATCGATCAGATCATTTACGAACAGAATAAATAACAGTGGTCCAAGATAAGACTCTTGAGGTATTCCAGAGGTAGGTATGAACTCAGACGACTGCATACCCTCCAGCGTTATGAATTGACGTTGGTCAACCAAGTAAGAACGAAACATGTTGGTGAGACTATCAGAGAATCCAAATTTGTTGCGTAATTTCTGTACCAACAGCGCATGAGCAACTTTATCAAATGCTTTCTGAAAATCTGTGTAGATCACATCAACTTGACCGGTGGAGTCTAGTACTTCAGAAACGTACTGTGAAAACGGCATTAGATTGCTTGAACAAGATCTCATTGACATGAATCCATGTTGCTCAATCTTGATGCTATTTCTGACGGTTGGAAATGTAGCATTATAGACCACAATTTCAAAAAGTTTGGAGAAGTTTGATAAGATGGATATTGGCCTGTAGTTGTTTATAACAGAACGATCACATTTTTTCAAAACAGGTACTATCTTGGCCGATTTCCATATTTTAGGAAACGTGGCTTTGCTTAGTATAAGATTGAAAATATGTGTTAATGGATCCGAAAGTGCATAAATATAATCTTCCACAATAAAACTTGGTGTTTTATCAGGACCAGACGTGAGTTTATTAGAGAGTTTCTTTGCGGCAATAATGATTTGATTCCGTGTTATTGAAATGATATCTATGGCGTCATTACAATCTGAATAGTCCACCTTACATAAATTGTTGTTCAAAGATGTATCATATACCGAACTGAAATATTCAGCAAAGGCGTTAGCTATGGATGTTGGTTTATGATAAGTACGCTCGCCATGTCTCATCTCACCAGGAATTGTAGACATACCTTTTATCTCGTTAATGTAAGACCAGAAAGAAGAGGGATCTTGCCTAATATTATTTTCTGCTGCTTGAATAAAATTTTTATACGCCAAGTCAATATCATTTTTAATGTTTTTTCTCGGATTTTTGTACCTTGACAGATAAAGGTTATCACCATACTTCTTGAAGTTATTCAGATATTTTTCTTTTCTGAATATGTTGTCTATTAAATTCGAATTATACCAAGAAGGAAAACGTCTTTTCCTCTTGATTTTATGAGGTAGAGTTTGTAAGAATATATCATTTAATATTGAATAAAACTTGTCGCATGTCTCATCGATTTGAGTTCACTCGAAGACACTGTTCCAAGAGATATTCAATATCATTTGCTACATTAGCGGAAAATTAGCCTTACGAAAATTGAACTCTTTAGTGTCCATAGAAGTCACGCCTATGGAAGAAACATGTTTTGAGCTCCAAGATACATAGAAATAAATTGGAGGATGTTGGAGATGGGCATTAACAAATAAAAAACATACTGAATCAAAGTTGAGTATCCATAATCCAATTTAGCAGTGTAAATGCTGAATCAAAGTTGAGTGTCCATAATCCAATTTAGCAGTAAAAATGCTAAATTGGAATTGATTCAACCCCCTGAAATAGACAACCAGATTAGTAATTAAAACAATTCATGCAAATAAAAATTTTTTTTCAAACCTAAAAAACTATTCAATAAATCCTGTATGCACACCATCAAACAATATTTTTAGACCATGCAATAATTAATTCAATTTTGATTGAGTGAAATTGTTCAAATTTCAAAATCAATATTCTTTGGTAAATTCACCGATCTATTTGTATGGAACCTATATTTAGTAAATAGTGAGAAATACAAATTGAAATGAATCTGCTCGTATTAAAAATAAGATTGAGAAATATTCCAAGAGTTACAATCAACGAAAATAAAGTTGATGAAAATAATTCTATTTGTTCAACATTCGGTTCAAATTTCAGACTAAAAAACTTGAAACAGCAGATAAATTAAATGTTGAATTAAAACAAAGAAAAAAGAATGAACAAAGACAACGATATTGTGTATAATATAAGTATATGAACTGAAAATCGTCATTCCTTTCGATAACATACAGTAAATGTGGATAAATATATTTCTTAATAACTTTATTTTTGACGGCCTCTAAAAGACTAATTTTCAGCAAATGCCAATACTAATGTGTCAGAATCTAATTAATAACTAAAAAATTACTCTCTACTAGAGTAAGACTACAGGGCCGGTAATCATCACTTATTTTGAAATAAATGGAATCATCTGTTCCGAGTAGTATCGCATATAACGGGTGTTTTTTTTGAGGTATAGAACTTTAAGTTCGCATTACTATTGACGATGACGACCGATTTAACAGCTGAGAAGTGATTTATTCTCAGTTTGGTTTGGAAATTCATCATGAATAGACTCACGCCTGAACAGTGCTTGCAAATACTGCAATTTCATTTCGAAAATAATGATTCTGTGCGGTATACGCACCTCGCACTACGTCCATTTTATCGTCGACGAAATCGTCCATCAGAGCAGTTAATTCGATTAACCATGGAACGTTTTCGCACCAAGTTTACTCTTATTGATAACTCGCATCCTCAGAGACGCCGCGCCGTCCAGAAGAAGCTTTTGCTACTGTAGAGCGTAGCATTGAGGAAGACCCGAATGAGTTCATCCGCCATCGAGCACAGGAATTGGAACTGTGTCCATCCACTTTATGGAAGATTTTGCGGAATGATCTTGGTTTGCGTGCTTACAAAATCCAACTCGTGCATGAATTGAAGCAAAACGATCATCAAGCAAGGCGTAGATTCGTCGAATGGGCCCTAAACGAGATTGCTGTTGTTCCCGATTTTCATAAGCGAATTTAGTTTAGTGATGAGGCGCACTTCTGGTTGAATGTCTTCGTCAACAAACAAAACTGCCTTATTTGGAGTAAAGATAATCCTCAAGTGTATGTCAAAACACCGTTAAATCCAGAAGAACTGACTGTTTGGTGCGCTTTATGGGCTGGTGGAATCATTGGTCCGTACTCCTTCAAAAACGATGATGGCCAGAACGCTACAGTCAATGGTGATCGGTATAGAGCCATGATTACTAACTTTTCCATGCCTGAATTGACAAACCATGATGTCTTGGAGCTGTGGTTTCAACAAGACGGCGCAACATGTCACACCGCTCGTGTCACAATCGATTTATTGAAAGACACGTTTGGTGACCGCCTAATTTCACGTTTTGAACCTGTGAATTTGCCTCCAAGATCTTGTAATTTAACACCGCCTACTAAAAGACTACTTTCTGTGGGGCTATAAAATTTCATTGGTCTATGCGGATAAGCCACAAACGCTTGACCATTTGGAAGGGAAGACAATATTCGCCGTGTAATTGCCGATATACGGCCACAAATGTTGGAAAAATTCATCGAAAATTGGACGTCCAGATTGGACTACATCCGAGCTAGCCGTGGCAGTCATATGCCAGAAATCATATTTAAAATGTAATGCCACAAGCTTATCTTTCGAATAAAAACAATTCTTGTCAATCGAATGATCCATCGTTGTTTTGTTGCAATTTAAAGTTGTATACCTCTAAAAAAACACCCTATACTTACTCGTAAAACGTATGCACACTCAGAGTGGGATATGTAACAGATTTACAAGTAACAGGTGAGAAATATGAGTAACAATTATAATTACTGTACTAGAATTTTAGTGGCTGATTTTTATATAATTATAACAATACTTAACAGTGTTATTTCGGTAAATATCACTGTGAAGTAGTATCCACTATTGATAGACGCGCGCTGACCAAACTTCTGACAAACATTTAAAATCCTTACAAAATTTAACTTATCTATATTTAAATGCAGAATTTTCACCGATATTGTTCAGAAAACTATAACAAAGTTACATCCCATTAGCCAGACAAATTGCATTTACCAATTGTTTTTCCAGACTACAATTCAGCTCGTTAATAAAGGTCTCGAATTAGTGGCGGATATACAAAATATTTGGGGGGGATTCTGCAAGACCAAGGTAATGTTATATAATTTGGGTAATAAACTAGTTATGTATACTCAATGTTGCACGTTAGTTTTTGAGGGCGATTTCAGTGGGCAAATTACAACTAGGTTATTTCAATATTGTTTCAAAATGGTGAAACAAAGTGAATACATGATGAAAAAAAAGATCAAAAAAATTCAAATTATGAAAAATGTATAACACATAAAGACTTATTTCGGTTGAAAATATTTACAGAGATTACAGAACGAAGTCCAAGTTTCTTAGTGTATTTATCAATAAATTCCTGGTCACTTACAATAATATCCCTGTAGAAGGAAAGTAAAGCTACTCCGTTAAGACTATTTTCGGATGTGCTCGTTCTTAAGTAGGTCCTCAGTCTTTCAGGCTGGATAAAGATCTCTCCACACTGGCAACAGAAACCAGAAGAACTGTCAGAAGTTTCCAGGGATATAAATTTTAAAGAAGAAAGTCCTATTACAATTTGCGGGAGATCCAATAGCATTTCTTGTCGCAGAAAGAGGCCGTAGACGTTGAATTTTACCAACTGAACTGCTTACCGCTCACTGGTGACCGGTTTTCTTGTTCTCAGTCGTTCACTCTTGACAGAGGGGTCGTGGTCATGTCTCGGTCTTGTGCCACTGCGCCCCAAGCAATACGGCGCCACACTGTTCTATGCTTAGCGGCTCTAGAGTTTTCAATGATGCTGGAATGCGTCACAGATTTTATTAGATCTATCCACCTTGTTGAAAAGCACCCACGCAATCT
The DNA here is from genome assembly GCA_030704895.1 of Henosepilachna vigintioctopunctata. Taxonomy (NCBI): domain Eukaryota; kingdom Metazoa; phylum Arthropoda; class Insecta; order Coleoptera; family Coccinellidae; genus Henosepilachna; species Henosepilachna vigintioctopunctata. The sequence goes on along the minus strand of JARQZJ010000031.1, from coordinate 14,758,085 downwards.
TTTGCCGATATTGTTCGATTTCGATTTTGTTCGATAGATTCTTCGTTTTGGGTTATATATTCAAAGAATTCAAGTATTCGCAGCTGCACAGTCGACGATAACCTCTCTTTGATGTGTAGCTCCTTCAGAATCGAGACGTTGGTTCAATGTACAGTCCACGGAATTCTGAGCAAGCGTCACCAGCACCACATTTCTAACGCATCAATTTTGCGACGATCTTGCAACCTCAATGTCCATGTCTCCAGCTCCGTACAACAAGAATGGAAAGTCTAGGCATTTCATTTGTCGAATCTTTGTTTTTTTGGTTATTCTGCGGTCTCTCCAAATCCTTGTAGCTTTTCCAATGACGATCTTGCTATGGCGCAACGCCTCCGGATTTCCTCCTCGCAGCTCCCAGCGTTCGAGATCTTGGAGCCCAGATATACGTAGCTGTTGACTACTTTACATCCCGCAATGTTTTGAACGTTCACCTGGTTGTTATTGGGGCGGTCCACGATCATAATTTTGTTCTTATCACAGTTAATAGCGAGTCCATGTATTAGATATTTCAAATTACGCATTTCAAAAACTCACGTTAGTTATAGATAAAAAAATATAGATTCCTTTCCAATCATTCACCTTTGTTCATCCATCAAAATTCCACATTATCCTTCACTCATCGTTTTCACATAAGTTAATTTTGTATTACACTTTTGTATTAATTTTGTATTAAAGAACAAAGAATGAAAATAAATATTTTGATAATGTCATTTTTTTTTCATTCAGTGGACCTACAGTTAAACGCCGTTACCGAACGACCATTGGGCTTGTAATCAATGTACATTACCGAACATATATCATTCATTATACTATTTAAATCATAGATGAACACCCATGCCTTGTAAAGATGCAAATTTTAATTTGTTCATCTGTTGCAGAAAAAGCTGCCATAAACAATATTGGCTGAATGAATAAACTTCGAATGTTTATTATGACGATTACCTGCATGATTGAGAGGAAATTGAATAATTTCACTGAGAAACTACACACAACTAATTTTCTTTTTTCAAAAATCAGTTTTTGTACCTATTACCCTAATTATATAATCTTTTCCGAATCGAAATATAAAAAATATAAAGTAAATGTTTAATGTACACAATTAACTGTGATAAAAAAATCTAATTTCTTCAATTATATGTAATGAATATACTTCAAGATTCGAATGAATCATTTTTGAATATTATATAATTATAGGATCTTAATTTATTAAATCAATGATGCGCATTACAGATTACTACAGTATTAAATTACAGATGATGGGTATTTTTCTCTAGAATGTATATTACATCTCTGGGCACATACGCACCCCTAACTATTTTTTCCGTCTGGGAGAGCTTTCGTTTAGGCGATGAAATGAAACCTGATTATATTTTAATGTTAAAAAAATATAAAAATTGAACTTTAATTGATATTTCACTGAATAAACAGTGTGTACTATAAATAAAGAATAAATTCATTATCCAGAAAAGGATAAAAATCAGCGGACACTTCAACTTTTATTTCAAATGTACATCTTTGGACGTTTCAGTCGCATTGATTACATCAATAATGTTCAGACGATGACGTCATTGACATCATCTGATGACATTATTGATTGATTGATTTTAAGTCAAATTATTTTATGCAAGTAATTCAACAAAGGAATCAATTTAGGGTTCATAATGTAGCTCTACCTAACTTTGTCAAATTCTCCTTCAGTACGCCACTGGTGTGTTTGTATTTTCGAAGTCCTAAAAAACTCACTCTTTTTATCAGTAAAAAGACATTCCACTGTTTTTGTTATCTTGCTGATTTCGCCGTGTGGTTGGCTTATGCTGAAGTTTGACAGTTTATATTTCGTTGATACCCTGCTTTTCGAAAAAATTAAGAAATCGCCTTTACTTTACTGAGATAACCAAAATTTTGATGATAATTGGATGCAGTGATAGAGTACAAGAACGCAACAAGAAAGAAGTAGTTGGACAGTTAAATACTGAATACCCGGATAAGCCCATAACTCAGTAAGCAGTGTTCAAGGTTGAGGAAAACTTTGGAGACACTGGTAGAGTTGATTATCTTCCTAAAGTTGGGGGCCCTAAAATCAATGAAGAGGTCAAATTGAATGTTTTATTAGCAATGGAGGTAAATCCACACAACAGCCTAAGAAGCATTAGCCAGAATCAAGACGTGCCAGTTGTAACTACACATAACAATTTGAAATTGGCATCCCTATAAGATGACTCTGACCGAAGAAGTTTCCGAAGATTATCCGGACCGACGGGTGCAGTTCTGTCCAATATCAATGGAAATGTGCAATGCTGACCCTTTGTTTGTAAAAAATATTGCGTTCTTTAATGAAGCTACCTTCACACTAACAGTCACAGAGAATCGGCCGAATTGCAGGTACTAGGCTTAGGAGAATCCAAAATGGATGAGAGAACATTGCACACAATATTCTCAGAAATTGAATGTTTGGGAGGCGATTGTAGAAAGTAGACTTATTGGAGTTTTTAGTGCGAAGAAATCTTAAATGGTCTAAAATACCTTCAATGTCTACAGGATTACCTTATACTCAGTTTGATGATCATATTACCTAATGCAAATAACCTTGCTATACCAAATGAAAACTTATGGGCAGGATGGTGCACCACTGCATTACGCAGCTGATGTTAGATGTTATTTTGACCAAGTCTTTGCCAGGTAGGCGTGGTTCTATTTAATGGCCCCTAAGGTCTCTGGACCTTACGCCATTGGATTATTTTTCTGTGGTGCTATCTAAAGAATGTCGTGTACAAACGGAGACCAGATAAAATGGATGAATGAAAATTAGAAATACAAATAAATGTAACAATATTACTAAACAAACTCTCACTAAGATCAAACAAAAAAGTATTGATATTCTTGGATACTGCTAGTCACAGGAGGGAATTCAGTTTGAATATTTGATCAATCAGTTTGTTCAATTCTCTGTGCAAAATTGAGTACTTTAAAATCAATAAATTCTCGAAAATCTCCTTACGTCACATGACCATTCTTGTGATGAGTTTTGTTAAGAGAAAGTGCTCTTTCAAATGGAACTACATATCTGAAATAGCGGTTGCAATGTGATAAAACGTCCAAAGATGCACATCATGTTAATACTAATAAAAGTAAACCTCTAAATATATAATAATTGAAATGAAAGAAAATGAGTTACTGGTCGAGTTGAATGAGTTACATCTTTTGAGAGTATATTAAATGGCTATGAGTCCCATCGGCAGATACCATGAGAAAAAACATCGCCTCGGCAAACACAGGGTGACGTGGAATTGAGTGTTTTGCCAAAATCCTGTTGAATTACATGCCACGAAAAATTTTAATAATTCAAATGGAAAGACCGATAAGAATTTTGGAATATTTTTATTAAAACGTATTCATCTTAAAATGAGCCAAATGGTATATTTCGTTGTATATTTCTGTTTAACATTCATTTAAAAATGACCATGAGAATGCGTCATCATATAAGGTAGCAAAGCTAAAATTTTGGAAGTGCACATTGAAAATTATTCAAACAGCTATCCTCAAAACAGAAAACCTTAACAGGTTATATAATTTTCAAAGTACCTACTTTACTATTCTTTATATACTTTTTTACTATATTTTTAGAGATACTATTTTCTACTTTATTATAGGTACTTTTTTTTCATGAACTTCCTACTATTTGACGCGTTTTTATCAGCTTTCGGTTTATTAGGTTTTATAACTCCATTCCGTTGGACGTTAGAGCAGGTTTGTCTGAATTTAAGCTTATGTATAAGACATTTCGTCTCAGCAATCAGAATTGATTCTTACATACTTCAATATTTATTATTATTATTATTTCTTGTTGGTATTTACTTATGTTGTTATTTAGTGTTTATTTGATTCTTGCACCCTTTCAATTTATTCTTATCAATATTTCTTGCTAGGTATTTACTTAAGTTGTTATTTTGTTTTTATTTGATTCTTGAACCCTTTCAATCTTCATTATTATTATTTCTTGTTGATATATTATTTATCTTCTTGTTACTTATGTTGTTATTCTGTTTTTATTTGATTCTTGCACCCTTTCAATATTTATTCTTATCAATATTTCTTGTTAGGTATTTACTTATAATAATAATAATAATAATAACTTTATTGCCAGCAAAATCATAAAGAAATAGCAACGTAAAATAGCGGTAAAAAATTATCAGAACATTGTGATTACAAATTAAATAGGATATTAAATATAATAGAAAATAAAAATGATTATTCTCCTAGTTAGTATTCAAATTTAAAACTATAGAATGACTTCTGCAACAAGTATTCGATAGTATATTTTCTGAAACGCAGTAGACTTTGTTCCCTACTTAAAGATATAGGAAGTAAATTATACGTTTTGACAGCCATGTACAATGGTGACCTCTCGAAAAATGCGGACCTGTGTTGAGGAACACTGAGATTAGTCCTGCCACGGGTAGTCATCCACATTGCTGCGGTATAGTTTTGCTCATTTGTACAGAAGAATTCCGGATGTTTCCTGTCAAACAAGACCAGCGTTAGGAAATAAATTATGTTGTTATTTTGTTTTTATTTGATTCTTGAACCCTTTCAATATTTATTATTATTATTTCTTGTTGGTATTTACTTATGTTGTTATTTTGTTTTCATTTGATTCTTGAACCCTTTCAATATTTATTATCATTATTTCTTGTTGATATTTACTTATGTTGTTAGTTTGTTTTTATTTGATTCTTGCACCCTTTCAATATTTGTTCTTATCAATATTTCTTGTTAGGTATTTACTTATGTTGTTATTTTGTTTTAATTTGATTCTTGAACCCTTTCAATATTTATTATTACTATTTCTTGTTGGTATTTACTTATCTTGTTATTTTGTTTTTATTTGATTCTTGCACCCTTTCAATATTTATTCTTATCATTAATTATTGTTGGCATTTGCTTATGTTATTATTTTGTTTTTATTTTTGTTTTTTTATAATATTATGTTTTCTTTTTTAAATATCTCGTTTTTATGATTTATTTTCGATTTATTTGGTAGTTCATGTATTATTTTTATATATAGAGGTTAAGTGTAGTAGCTTTCAGTTGGACGTCGCTTCATTTTTACCTCTACTTGGCGATAAACACACTTTATTATTATTATATATGTATGGAAAAATTGTATGCCAAGTACAGAAAGAATTCCTAGTTTGTGGCATGGGTTGAAATTATGTTGATTCAAATAATTTTTGCACTTTGCATAATGTTTGATGGGTTGACATGAATAAGATGCCTATGTATAATGTACACATGCTTATGTATAAGGCATTTAGTCTCAGCAATCAGAATTGATTCTTGCAAACTTCAATATTTATTCTTATCAATATTTCTTGTTAGGTATTCACTTAGGTTGTTATTTTGTTTTCATTTGATTCTTGCACCCTTTTAATATTTATTCTTATCATTATTTCTTGTTCGGTATTTATTTTTGTTGTTATTTTTTCTTTTTTTATAATATTATGTTATCTTTTTTAAATATCTTTTTTTTGTGATTTATTTTCGATTTCTCTTGCTATTAATTTGTTGAATACTTCATGTATCTTTTTTATATATACAGGTTAAGTGGAGTAGCTTTCAGTTAGATGTCATTCAGTTAGATGTCGCTTCATTTTTTACCTCTACTTGGTAATAAAGACACTTTATTATTATTATTATTATTATATATGCATGGAAAAATTGTATGCCGACTACAGAAAGAATGCCTAGTGTTTGGCGTGGGTTGAAATGATGTTGATTCAAATAATTTTTACACTTTGAAATATCAAATATTTGTTTTTCTCAGCTTCTTGGACATTCAAATTGAGAGCTAAGAAGTCGTGAATTGAAGATCTCTTGAGCTTCTAGTTCTTGAAGGATATGCTTTAAGCAGAGAAATTACACATTCAGAGAGGATTTGAAATTTTTTAACTAGTCAATTTTTAGAATTCAATCTAATAAACTTCGCTATTTCGTATATGAATCATAAAAAGTATCTAGTCATTGATCGATTGGGCTTGATGATGACTTGATGAAAATCTAAATACATAATTTAAATAAAACTAAATAGCTTTTTGATTTTCACTATAATTTAGTTGAATATAACAGTATTGGTCCGAAAAAAACAGTGGTTTCATCAGATGTAGATGATAAACTATTTAATCATCTACATCAAATGGAGCCACTGTGTTGTCGAAACAAAACTGTAATGTTTAACTGAATTATAGTGAAAATCAAAAAAACTACTTAGTTTTATTTAAATTATTAAAAGTATCAAAAAAAATTTTCCAATCTACTGCGTGTATATTGCAAAGAAAATGTAAAGTTGAATATGGATCAATTTATAATAATTGTCTAGAAACTTCTGAAATATAAATCAATTTTTTATTTATTAAAATTGACGTTGTGTGAACGAGAGTGGGAGCATATTTTCTAAACAAATCGAAAGTGGGGAGATTCATAGATCAATATTTGAAATGAATGCAGTCGTAGAACGTTTCACAACTACTCAGGCACTACAACTCAAATAGTTACTAGTTCGGGTGATTTTCTCAGAGTGAAAACTTTTCTTATAGGAACTTCTGAAACAAAATTTCATATTTCGATTTCACTTGTGAGTATCATCTTGAAATTCGAAAATTTTTCCATTAATCAAATGAAAATATAAATATATATTTATAATCTATCTATAACTTTTCTATATATATATATATATATATATATATATATATATATCTGATGTTTGAACTTTTTCTTCATATGAATGTATTGATTGTTTTGGGATGAATGAATTAAGGCAGAATAAAAATTTATTCGTTGTGCATATTAAATATAAAACTCTCGTTGAAATTCATAGGACTATCACACAAATAGTGAAATATCTGTATCACAATTACACTAATAAATTGAATCATTCATGACTTATTCATCACATAAATAATGGTTAATTTGGTTGTGACAATTCCATATTTTAATATTCAACACTAGAAAACATATAAACTTTTTGTATTATTGCAATTATTGCTTAGTAACTTTTTAGTGACTTTTCTTAGTATCCACTGATATGTCCAATACAGCTCTTCAGTTCATACCTGGTACTTAATTGAAATAGCTGCTATTGTTTTTTGGGGTTTTTCTTTCTAACTTTCTGATTTTTATTTGTGAAAATTGTGTTGATAGACTTCTCTCTTTTTCTCTTTCAACGTGAAAGAGAAAACGTTTTTTTTGATGTTTATGCTATTGGAATAAAATCAAGTCATTTCAAGTATTTATCAAATTTATTTTGAAATACTTGAATATTTACTACAGTAGAGATGATTTCAGTTTACTATAGAAATTCAACACGAAGAAGATACTCGTATTAATTTTTGAGAGTTCAATTTATAAAATATCAATCAACAATTAAGTTCTGAGCGTTGCACAAAAACAACTTTGTTATCTGAATTCAATTTATTTTCAAAATATCTCTTTCCACACAAACACCTGTTTTCATAGGTATATTTGACAGTATTAAATAACTATGGGGCTAACAATTTACACGAAATGGTGATTAGATAAAGTAAAAAATAGAATAATAAACTTTTTCTCGTGCTACAAACGTAGAACGTGGTAATGTGAAAAAATTGACCAGTATTTATGACATATACATGAGATGTATACGATAGTTGTTTAATGTGAGATTTTTTGCCTCAATTCGGACCAGAGGCGGTACGACAATGTGACCATTCTGCCACCAAACTCAAGAAAAAATATTGAAATTATATAATAAATATAAATTTCAATTGAAAATAATTTTTTTATAGTACTTTGCATTTGCGCTATCCTCATATTGTTCAATCCTCGAGTGGCTGTTTATCCTGCTGCATAGTTTTTTCTCAATTGCTGTCAGAGGTGATATTGATTTGAAGTATGACAGACTATGACATGGTTTCATTGTGTGATGCCGTTAGTAAAATTTCGATTTGAAAACCTGTGATGAGTACATATTTGGAATATCGCTCATTGAAATTGTGGTGTCGGGCGCTTTCTGAAATACCACGGCCGATTTTAAACAGGCCATGGAGAGGGTCGTCCGTCGGTGTTATATATATGTTATATATAAAAAAAATTATATTGGTATTTATAAAATCTTGATTATTATATTGGATATTGTGTGCACATTTGGTTTAATAGAAAAATGAGCAAAAAACATTGATGTTTTCGATAAAGCCCCAACGCGTAAAAATTACTTCTATTAGTCAGTGAGACTTATTTACATAAAAAGTTACCTAACCAAATGTACTCAATTCTTTGAGAGGAAAAGAATCTTATTGGAATATTTCAAATTGAATTACCCATCTAAGTATGAATAATTATTATATTTTTGATTAGAGCAGCCAACAACCTACTTTATGGAAGAACTAAACTTTCTTCGTATATTTTCTGATTTGGTTTCTCGTGTTTTGCTTCATTATTCTTCCCCTTGTAATAATTTTAGAAGATATTAGAAAAAATGGAGTGAAGTTTAAAATGAAGAAAGTTCAGAATATTTTAATTTATATATTTAAACAAGGAAAATCTTCAAGCAAACTAATATCACTAATACCACAACTAATATTAATCGATACCTCATTTGAATAACAAAATATTTTCTCGTATGAATATGTCCACACTGTCTGAAATATCTTTGTATCTTATCAATAAATTTTCTATTTGAGTCCAATTTCAAGTCGATAGGTAAAATCCCACTTATCAAACTAGAACAACTTTTTTCCATTTAGAATACTGTGACTATCATGTCTTCATTCACTACAATTGATTTACTTATGGTAATAATTTCTTCACTTGAATTGAGAAGGTAAAAATAATTTCTTTTGTTAACTGAACTCATTTTAACATTCCAAAAATCAAGAATATTTATTTTATTGGAGTAATGAATAATTAAATCTTGAAAATTGGTAATTAATTCTGACTGTTCAAAAGTGTTATTCAAATAATAATTTTCGAGCTAAATTATGTCTCCTCATTTCCTCTCGGCTTTTTTTAGGTAAGGGTTCATTTCGACGAATAATACGGTAAATGTGAAAAATTGAAGAGAACCTCATGAGAGATTAATCTCGTTTTTTTTGGTATGCTAACAATTCCACCAGGTGAAACAAATTTATCTTCCCTCGTAATATCAGTTTCAGGAGATTGAAAGGCAAAAATATTTGAATATTTCGTTGGAGCCCAGTTATCTGGTGGTATAGATTTCATCCATTTACTCTTTGAAGATTCATTTTTAGGAAATCTGAATGTCGATACTAGTTACCCATCCGCCTTCAGGGTGCTATAATAATTTGATTTACATCCAGGTTTGCAACAAGTTTTCATTTTGAGAGAATATACTTTACACCTTTTTCCAGCCTGGAAATTACTAAATCACCTAAGAGTCACCTATGCCCTACACTATATTTCAGGAAAAAAATTATTTGTAAGTAATCCTTACAAATCACAAATTTTATTTCCATTCGATTTATATTGGTACACACAACACACTTTGTGTTTATAATTTGTTATGTTATGATGTCCACAAATTATCATCACTTACACATACATTACATTATACAAATTTGATGAATATACTGAAACTGTAAAATATTCAACTTCAAACTACGAAAGTCTCAAACAACACGAATTTGATTTCGTTTCACTGATATCGGTAATCACATAAAACATAAAAGTTTGATGTGATATCAACAAATTATCAACAACAACAAATGAATTAAACTATACACGATTGAAAAAAATAGAATGTATACTAAAAGCTCAAATTATTCAACTTCAAACGGTGAAAGTTTTGAGAAGTCTTATTTGTATTAGTATACAACCGTAGTTCTACAATAATGGTAGAGGGTGTGAAATTCCAATAGACCACCGCGCCCTGTTGCCATTTACTCATTTGATAGCCTGCTTAAAGTCGGTCGTGGAAATATCCACTTAGTTGCCAGAATGAAGATTTCGACGTGATGTGAAATACAGGTTATATTGAATAGTACTAGCATGCTTGGTTCAAATCCGATAATTTTCTTGTATGTAACGTGATAGTTCAAATGACATCGGAAAACACTCTCTTCTAGACGAATACACTCTCATTGAACCATTGTGGCGTATGTTGCGCCATAACGATATGCTTATTCGAGCTTTTTCACTCTGAAGAAGCCATCGTAATGACCTCGAATTTCTTTGAACATTACGTTTGAGCTTACTTAGAAAATGGTGGGATTTTTAATTGCGTTCTTACTCATTATCGTTTTCAATATTATCATTTATTCGTTCTTTGAAAATTCTAGATTTCAAGCTGTCCGTCTCATCGTGAAAAGTTCAAGTGACAAATTGTACAAAATTTGACACTACATATGATAATAATAATAATGTTCATTTAGTACCAGCTATTACAAAATTCATATATATGTTAAAAGTCAATATTTACGTTTTCATTTTTACTTTACAAGATCATTTCTTTTAGAATACAGATGTAATGAATATTTTAACTATACCTATTCAATGAAGCGGAAAATAAGAAATAGTAAAACGGAAATAGTAGATTGTAAGTTTTTTGCTGAAATGATCACATAATTTTCAACTGATTTTATTCTGATTTAATTCATATTTTACTTCAATAAAAATACTATAATTGTTCCTAACCAATCCGGATTTCGCGAACAATACTCCTGCGAGTCTGTGGTTGTTAGTATCGCTGATGATTCTTTATCAGCTGTTGACAATGGCAGTTATGTATTAGCGGTGTTTTAGGACTTCAAAAGAGCCTTTGAAACAGTAGACATTGAAATCTTAATGAAAAAGTTAGAGAATATAGGCTTACGGAATAAAGTACTGAACTGGTTCAGGTCATATATGTCTAACAGAGTACTGTATAAAAACTGTGTATCTGAGATATTAAGTGTAAGAAGTCACACTGTACCACGGGGAACAGTTTTGGGTCCGTTACTATTTTTAATATATATTAATGACATAGTACAGGTAGCCACAAAATCTAAAATAACTTTGTTTGCTGATGATACGATGATGTATATAGTGGGGGAAGATTTACATCAAATGGTATCGGATATGAACATTGAAATAAACAAATTATTCGCGTGGCTGTGTGATAATGATTGAATACAGGAAAATCAAAATTTAGAATATTCGCCAAGAAATCACGAATGATAAATGTGCAGGTTGATAATAACATATGTATTTCTGTAAACGGAGAAGCCATTGTTTCAATTTAAACTTTCACGCACACGCAGATTATATAACGAGAAAATTTTCGAAAAAAGTAGGATTCTTATCACGAATAGGCAAATCTTTGTCTATGAGTACAAAGTTGTCACTCTATGAAGCCATTGCACTTCCTCATTTACAATTCTGTTGTTCCTTATTGTTTAATTGCCCGTAATATCAAATAAATCGATTAGAAAAAAATACAAAATAGGGCTATGAGATCTATATTGAAATGTAATAGATATACACCTGTCAAATCCATGCTTAATGTGTTATCTGTTAGCCAAAGAGTTGTGTTTAATGTATAAGTGTTCATTTTTAAAGTGAAAAGAAATATGTTACCAACCTACATTAGTGATAGAGTTCGATTATTTGAAGATGTACATACTTATAATACGAGATTCAAAACAGACTCAGACAGAAACAGAAGAAATGTGCAAAATTTTGAAGAGAAACGTTAGGCCGAACCGTTCACGCCTCAACTTCAATAATTCAACTCCCAAACTATCGGTTAGGATGGAATGGTCGTAGCCTCTAGAAGAATATTGCCCATAACATCTGAAGTACATATACTTCAAACATATGAACTGCCTCCAAGTGAACAATAGAATTAATGTACACAGGAGACCAAATTATAGACGCATATTCCAGTTTACTGCGAATAAAGGAGTAGTATAGCGTTTTCATTGTGCCAAGATTAACAAAGCTGCCCCAATTTTTGACCAAATAACCCAGCATCCTTGAAGCAGAAGCCGTAATACAAGTTATATGTTCAGAGAAGGACAGCTTATAGTCGAAAACCACCCCCAGATCCTTAAACTCAGCACATCTATCTAGAATTTGACCTTCCAATGTATAACCATGATGAATTGGAAACAATCGAGAAAATGATGAAATTTTACATTTACTGATATTCAGTTTCAGTCCATTGCTGTTACACCACAAATTAACCGCGTCAAGGGAAGACTGTAATCTGACACAATCAGGACGATCGTTAATATTTTTGAATCATCCGCAAAAAGCAAATGCACGCAGTTAAGCTGTGAAGAAAGATCATTTATATATGTAATAAACAACAACGAGCCCAAGTTGGACCCCTGTGGCACACCAGACGAGGCAGAATAGAGTACAGACTCATTACCTTCATGTTCAACATATTGAAAACGATCCGAAAAATACTACTGCATCAAATTTAACAACTGTGATGAAAAACCTTTAGCCTTCAATTTTGACAATAGTATTATATGATCGATCTGGTCGAAGGCCTTTTGGATATCTGTGTAAATAACATCCATCTGGCCACGGTCATTTAATGTTTCTGACAAGGAATGAGTATTGCATGCCAAATTAGTAACAGTTGATCGATTCTTCATAAATCCATGCCCGTGTGGCGAGACAAGTGTGCAAACTGAACGGTATATAGAGTCATATGGTATTATTTCAAATATTTTAGCAAAATTGCACAAAATTGCTGTGGGTCTATAGTAAGTTATGAGAGCAGCACCGGATTTCAAAACTGGACAAATTTTTGAAACTTTCCAAATCTTTGGAATAAGCATATTTTTTAAAATAATATTAAAAATTAGGGATAACGGTTCAGCGAAAGAATGAATACAGTCCTTAACCAAAAAATTTGGAATATGATCAACACCAGATGTAAATTTATTTTTGAGCTTCCTTGATGCTCTGATTATATCATCCTCGGATATAACAATCATGCAATGGAATTGTGATTTGGGTAAAGATTATTATAGTTTTCAGGAGAGAATTGTACGTTGGAGGTAGTGAAGACACTTGAAAAGAAAGTGGAAAATTCGTCAACAATGCTCTGAGAATTATTTATTTTAACAGTTCCGTATTTCATACTACCAGGAATGCGCGATATAGATTTTCTCTCACAGATACTGTCCTCTATGCATCGAATATAGTTTGTATAGGAAGCTTCAATATCTCGTTTGATTTTGCCACGCAGCATTCTGAACTGATCGTAATAATTATCGTATCTATGTTTCTTATATAAATCATGAAAACGACTCTTCAATCGTATGTCAGATATTATGTCGTGTGTGAACCAAGGAGGATAGCGGTGATATTTAGTAGTATGAAATGGCACACAAGTGTCATTATTGGGTTATTGGGTTTGGCATACATTACTTCACAAGCCAAGTCACAGTCATTCATTTGACGAATGATCGACCAATCAACAAAATTGATAAACTGATACATGACTGGAAAATTGGCTTTCTTAAAATTATAAGTTTTGTTATCATGGTTATGAATAAAATTTGGACTAGGATTTTTCCATGCTAAAGTGAATGAATTTGCTAGAGCAGGCAGATGAGCATCTTCCTTCACTAGGGGATGAGCATCATGAGCTACACTGCAAGAGAAGTTGGCGAATATCAAATCTAATAATCTATTATTTATATTAGAAATACTATTGTATTGCTGAATATCCAAAAAACCACACATATTGCTCAAAGCCTCACATTTTCTATCACCCGGAGCCGAACCATAAGCTGATACGTTGGAATCACCAGAAATCAATATATTGTGGTGCGTAAACAGACTAATGAAAGACTCGAGGGAGTCAACAAATCGATCAAATTTCTCAAAAGTGACAGTTGGAGGTACATAAATGCTGAAAACTAGTATCTTAAGACTAAAACAACAAATATTACATACTACTATATCTGTAGTGGGAAATAAGTCTCTTATTGATTTGATATCAATAAGAGTGGCTATGATGAGCAAAACTCATCATAAATAAATAAATAAACTTTTTCATATCAAAAAAAGCCTGTTATTGCTAAAAACTTTCGAAATATATATATATATATATATATATATATATATATATATATATATATATATATCGAAGTCTGAAATGAAACCGAATGAATTTGGCGTTTCACAAGGGAGTATTTTGGGAACAGTGCTCCTTATAATTTTTGTGGATAACATAGTTGAATAACATGTTTTTAAAATAAGTTATGTTAGAGGTCATCTTACCAACTACGCGGACGACACCAACATATTGGTTGCTGATTCGAAATTTGCTCCGGTCATCTGAAGCTACTTTTGACTGTGTTCAGTGATGTTTTCTGAGAAATGGTTTGGTTCTTAATACGGAAAAAACAAAAAGTATACTATTTCGGACAAAACAACAAAAACTTGAAAATTGATACACTGAGTTCCATTGGTCTATCAGATAGTGATATTAAGTTAGAAAATTCCATAAAGTTTTTAGGAATATACATCGATGAACATCTGAACTGGAATAACCATATAATATGAGATTCTTTAATAAACTTCCGGATAGTGTGAAGAGATTCGAAAATCTGACTTCATTTGAAAATAGTGTTAAAAACTCTTAACTGAAAATGATTACTGGAATACGTGTTGAAATGCTAATTTTTTTGAATAAACATCATGATTGTTAACTAGAGCATCCTTTGAAATAAATATCATTATTATTATTATTATTATGATTGTTATTATTATTATATATATTTAAAATTGATATATTACCTGTTTAAGACATTTTATTTTTAACGTTTTCAGCAATAACAGGCTTTATAATAATATTATTATACTTATAATGATTTGAATAATTCAAATTATTCATTAGTTTCGACAAACTTCTGATATACAACGAAACGTCTACGTAAATAAAGTTTTTAACATCAAAATAAGCCTATTATTGCCAAAAACATTGAATATATATAAATATATATAAATATATATATATATATATATATATATATATATATATATATATATATAAATCCTTCAGAAAAAATGAATGAAAAACCTAAAGGACCAATCAGAATATTTCACGAAAACTCACATATTGAATAGCATACTATTTATCATTGAGTTAATACTCATTCTGAATATTATTGCCTATTTCTAATCATATAATGGTGATAAAGCAATATTCTTACTATGTTGAGTTCAAAAAACTTTTGCTGGTCATTTATCATTTTGGAATTTTTTTTGTGAAAGAAATATTTGCTACCATCATATAATTCTATCAAAGTAATAAATCCATTGATTCGAATTATGTGACCTTTTTTAATATTCTCAGTTGCCGTCCTCAACAGAAAATATCATCCCCAAATTCAGGTGATCGAAATGATGAATCCAACTTATTCAGAGCAGAATTCGGAACTTCCCAGCAGTTCTGCAATGACTCATGTTTTGGTAGGAACAATTAGTGTCATGGTTTTGGTTCTTATAGGGAGATTCCATTGGAATAGAAGAAAACTTTACAGAGCTGCTGCAAAAATTAAAGGCCCTCCGACGCTTCCTATCATTGGGAATGGTTTACTCTTCATGGGAGATACGACAAGTAAGTAACATTACGAAATTACTGATATCATCAATTGAATATCGAAATTTTTCTACAGTTTGTTATAAGAGAGAGCCTTACATAAAATACGACAATTTTTTATTACAACATGGCAAGCTATTGAGAATGGTTACGAGTCGACACTTTATGGTCTTCTCTTACACTCTTATTTCTTTTACCACGTGTTCGATGTGGTCTATTCGATAATGTATTTTTTTTATTAGAAAAAAAAATTATTTATGGCCCGCATCAACCGCGACGGTCATTAGCGGTGATACAGTAGAATAACAGAATTGGTATAACTAAACTAATATAACATAAACAACTAATCTAACAAAATCAAAAATCTTAAGTAAATTTCAGCAAATTCAGCTCAATTAAAAATTTGATAGTGTTACTTCATTTAGCAGTCAAGAAAGTTTTTATCAGGTAGAAAGTCATTGTTCAGGTTTTCAAGTCATTCATCCTCAGTGGTAGAAAAATTGGTGTTAAGCAATAGTTTTTTTTTAATCGAGTTATATTAGTTTTTGGTTTTCTGTCTTCTATATTTCCATGAATTTTTTTGAGTAGATCAGTTAGTTTAGAAGAGTCTTCTGTAAAATTTGAGGTGATTTTCAGTTTCAGGAGTCGAAGAAAGTTGACGCTTAGCGGATTTAGTGGCCACTTTTGATTGAATTTGTGGTATACTAGAATTTGTTTGTTCTCCGTTTATCTCTATAGGTGGTTCGTTCATAGCCATTTAAATTTCTAGTGATTGCATTTACAAAATTTGGTGGATTGTGATTCATCACGAAATGAGAGTCGGTTTGTAGAGATACTTCGAGTGAGTCTTCTGGGCATGTTGCTTCAACTCTTTGGGAACGGCAATCAGAATCGCAGTGGAGAGTACATTTACAGAGACTACAGTTTAATCCATTATTGGAGAGAAAAATCATATAGGAGATACGGTCGTGTTCTATGAAAAGGGAGTCAGAAATAGAAGTGTTATCCGTAGGCGAGATATATACTTGACGTCTGAAGCTGAGAATATGACTGTATTTCGGATCCATATCCAGTCGAAGAGGTGTTATTTTTGACACTTATTTCAGCCCTAAGATGGAAATTTGTTCTTCTAGACATATTATCTGGTATAGTCGGGCAAACATTTGATATAACTAAACGATCAGCCTGAGGGATAAATCTACGAATCTCAATCGTCCTTTAATTGATAATGCTTTGTTGGAATTAATGAGTTTGTGTACCTGTTCGGAACTAGATAGATATATACATATTCTATTATTGACTATTCGAGACGCATAAGAAATATTTTTGGGTGAAACTAAAGATCCTACAGGCATATATATAATCTTGATCTTCAGTTCGTCAACGGTTGATGGAATAATTGCTTGATTTTTCGAAGGACAATTCATTCGACTGATAATAGAGGAATAAGTGAATGATTTATTTGATATTTGGACCCCAGGGAGCCTTTCACTTGAGTTGGCCAGGTCCAGGCCTGTCTCACCTGAACCGATTTATCTCTTTACGTTTCACTCAACTTCTTGCACAGAATTTTATCAATGATCAATGATGTGACGCACATGTATTCGCTATAACTGACGATACTCGAATACGGTAAAGTATTATCCAATTATAAATATTGGGTCTCAAATTTTTTAATGGTGATCGAATTATGCGTTCGGTAGTCCGATTATGTGGACCATAAGTTGATCTAAGGGCGCTAAACAATTTGTAGACGCTGTGCTGGTCAATATAAGTGAAGCCTATCTAACTTGATGATGATTTTCAATATTTCAGCTCCATTGAAAAAAAACTGAACTGCGTTTTTAACTCAGTTGCCTCGTAATTCGAATTTATGCAAAAAATAAAAATGAAAAGGCGATTGAGAAATGATGAAAGGCTGTTTTTATATTATCGAATAGTTAATATATTTTAAATTTTTGACAACTACCTACTCAATGAAATTTTTACCAGTGATGTTTTTGCAAGTAAAATAAAAATCTTCGAATTGGTATTGCATTTTCATTTTCTGTAAAACCTTCGAATTTCACATTAAAATAGTGTTGAACTCTTTAAAATGCAATGACGCTATACGAATCACATATTTTCTAATGAAATAATTATATTCCTTTATTTCTTAATCACTGATCGACGTAATCATCGTTGTTATTTGTTATTCGTTGATTGTTTAAAAATTGCTACTTGCAATTGAACCATTATCTAATTACTGCTTTCAGTATTAATTATATTGACTCGGCTAATAATATATACGAATGTGGAAGGAAATAACGTCCATCACACATTTGAATATATGAAAAGTGAAAACTAGCAGTTCTGTCTTTAACGTCAATACTAGCGGGAGGAAGAATATAGTTACTAGTAACTAATAGTAACTGATACTTAATCTCAACATTGTATACGTAAAATTCAAGAACTTTTTCTTGTTAGTAAATAAACAAGTTAGTGAATTTAGTAAGAACCCTTTTCTGATTTTTTTGGCTTAGTCAACTGAAACTTCACTCTTTTAGACGTATCTTTTATACTTATGTGAAACTCCCTCTGTGATCAATCAGAGATTCTTTGGAGCACTTCCGACGAATTTAAAGGACAATCGTTTGTTGAATAAACATATTCAGTGAATACAAAGTCGTAGCACTATTTGTAGTAGTTCACGGTTTTATCCCCCGTAAATTCGAGAAAATCATTTACCTTTTTCGACATCAAATTGCCTTTATCCGTATTTCAAAAATTTCATAAAAATAAATTCAAAATGATGAAATTTTATTTGAACTTGATTTGAACTGGATTTAATATTTCATCGTATTTTACAGAATATGTATAGGACCTCACATTTTCAATTTTTTTCTAATAATTACAATTACAATCATCGAAAGCAAATTAATGGGCCCTGTCTGCTACTGAAATTTTTTTTTCAATTCAGTGGACCTACAGTTTAACGTCGTTCCGAACGGCCAATGGGCTTGTAATTAATGTATATTATCCAACAATTACCACCATTAAAGTACTTAAATCATAGACAACGCATACACCCATGCCGTTGATCGGACACCGGGGATCGAACCCGATTCCAACGGCACCATAGTCGGGTGTTCTCCCGACTAAGCCATGGTGACCACCTGCTACTAAACTTCGTTATCACCGCTGCATTCTTGATTTATCGCATCTTCAATATTATTGCAGTTTTTATATTAGTATAAAATGCGCAACAGTATGAACTATCGCGCAATGTGGATAAGTGAGAGGATGGAATGTTCGGATTGCTGTTATATCTACCTTCTCCGATAAAACCTTTTCAAAAAACATCAACAGCACGAACGTTTCCGAACGTTGGGAAATGTAATGAACCCTGTTGATTTCATTTGTTTATTTAGTGCTTTTTGGTTATATGATATTTTTAGTGCTATGATTAAAATCATAGAAGTAAATACTATATAGAAGTAATACTATTCTGTACACCACAGTCATATCTTTAAATTTATTGAATTACTTCATTCATTCCCGAATAATATTTACTAACCGAGTCTTAGCGACGAGGTAGTATCATTCCAAGGAAATACTAACCATTAGTACATTCTAATTAATTAACGCCGAATTCATCATATCGAGATTTGAAATGTACTTTATTGAATTTTAATGAACTTTACCTGAAACTTACGTCGTTTTTCCAAAAACGCCAACATGATGTTCAATATCTGGCGCTGTACAAATAAAACACATCATATTACATCTATCGGAATACAAATACACTGACAATTGCGAACTGGTATATTCTGCTTCCATGGTATCATTTATTTCGAGAAATTTTGTGACTGGAGTGCGGGAAGTAATAAGGACTATCAACGACTCATAATTATTCCCTAAGTGAAAATTATTATAAAATAAAATTTCAAAACAAAAATATAATACTATCATTATATATAAGTCGTAGGTAAAATACCTCAATTGCAGCAGAGCTACACCTCACATAATTATTATTGACTCAATGTGATGTTTCTTTTCTATGTTCTCTCTATCTGTAAATCAAGTGTATACTACGAACGATGTAATAAATACGATTTATTCTTCGATAAATACGAATACATAATGTAGTATAGTGTTTCTCAATCTTTTTCATGACACGACCCCCTTGGTTTAAAAAAAATATTTCGCGACCGCCCACTCTTCGCTATTTGATCATGTATGTTTATGTGTTACAAATACGACGTTTTTATTCGTCGCCATAATTATGATTCGGATATAATACATAAAATATAATATATAATAATATAAGTACATAAAACACATTATTTTACATATATCGAATACGTCGCCAATTGATGACTAACGCAATTCACATTAATTCTAACCCAATATCATTTAACACAGGATTAGCGATGTGACGATTGACGTTCGTAATAAAGTCATAGAAAAAATAAAGGAAAGTGTTTGTGTGCCTTTTGACGAAGCCACAGATTTTGCGGGTTGTGCATAATTTGTAGCTTTTATGCGTTTTGAATTCAATGAAGAATTAAAAGAAGAAACACTATTTTGCAGAGTGCTTTCCACAAAAACAACAGGTCAGTGCTTACATGACACGTTCTTTGAAGCTACGCAAGATATGAATATCGATTGGCAAATAATACATTGATATTTGCAGTGACGGAGCGAAAGCGACATTGATGCAAAACATGAATACAAGATGCCAAACGCTTGTTTGCCCTTGTTTGCAATACAGCCAAATTTGGAGTATAAATATTAAGAAAAATCGTTGCAGACACGATTGTTTCGGTTTATTTGTGAAGACGTCGGGGCGCTCTACCAAAAGTTACTTCAACATACAGAAATGAGGAGGGTGTCAAACGGCAAAGTATTGACCAGAATTTGGAGTTTCATGCAGAACTTGTAATATATTTATAGAAAGCCAAGTCAGAATCCTCTGAATTCAGTTGTGACACGGAATTTCCTTTAAAATTAGTTTTTTCTTTGACTTATTCCAGCTTTTGAATATCTTGATTGAAAGTCTGAAACGCGGGACAAAAATGTCATCACTGCAGGAGATAACAGGCTCAACAAAAAAGTGGACTTGTGATTGACGTTATGAATGGATCTAACTCAGATTCATTTTTGTCGACACAAAATATTCAAGAAGTCGAATGTGAGATAAATATCAAGGCATATATCCTGGACTGAAATTGATGTTATATAATTTGAAAGAAAAATTGTGTCAAAGCAATAAATATCGGAGAACACTGGGTAAAAGTGAATCTTGAATTCGTTTTTGAATGCTATATATAAGGTAAATTTGCCAACTAAGAGGATCTGCTACAGTTATTTTCCTATGGGATGTTGAAGGAATTCAAATCTGCCAATTTGAACAATATTCGATTGAAAAGTGAACAGAACACCCAGAATCGACAACTGGGACTTTGAAGTGATTGATTTGATTTGTCACTTCGTACTTGCCCTGAGTTGACATTTTCCCTAATGGTTCGAATAGAAAGAGAGAAGAGAAATCAAATTCTGCAAACGATATGATTTTCAACGTAGCAAAAACTGATCTACGATGGGAGAAATTGATTGATCAAAACCAAGCATAATTTTCGCATTGACATGACTATCGAAGTTTTTTGTAGATATGTTTGTATTAACATATAAATGTTCACGAGTATATTCTTCTGTTAAAATCTCGTAGTAGAACTTACTTTTCAAACTGTATCTTTTTTTTCACGGAAGTAGTCTTCTCGAATTCTTGCCAACCCCTAAAGAAACCCTGTTACGCCCAATGGGGTAGTGACTCACAGATTGAAAAACACTAGTAAAGTTCTTGTTTTCTTTCAATTAACTGGAAAAATTTACCATTGAGGTTCTCCTTATAATATTTCGATATATGAGCGTAATTGTCTTTTTTGAATTTTTTTTATTTT
The DNA here is from genome assembly GCA_030704895.1 of Henosepilachna vigintioctopunctata. Classification (NCBI taxonomy): domain Eukaryota; kingdom Metazoa; phylum Arthropoda; class Insecta; order Coleoptera; family Coccinellidae; genus Henosepilachna; species Henosepilachna vigintioctopunctata. Next base: position 14,736,506 of record JARQZJ010000031.1, on the reverse strand, counting down.
CTGCTTGAGGGCATATCATAATTAACATCAATCACTGATGATGTCGAAAATAATGAAAAATAATCATTTCTATAAAACATAAAATTCAATGAGTTGAAAGAATCAGATTTAAGTTTTAGTTAATATTGTTTTTACCCTTGATGATAGGCTGAACAAATAAAGTTATTAATGCGCTCAGTGAAACTTAAGCCAAGTGTTTCAATTTCAATTTATGGTTCAACATAATGCTTTACCAAGCGATACTTCAGTGCCATTCACAAAATTTTTGATTTGTCAAGAGCTATATGAAATTTGAAAGACGTTAGTTTTGAGCTTTTAGGTGGGATTGAGGGTATATGCTTCACAGGGCCCATTTGTCCAAAGCGAGATCATTAAAATCACATAAATATTCATATCATTTGACCAATAAATGAAAGCTTTGTTAGATGTAAAATCAACATGTTTTTTCAGTATGAAAATAAAGCAACCCATACATTTTGATGAAGTATATTATAAAAGATAAAAACGAAACAAAACAGTGAAATATCATTCTAATACTTTGATTATAAATATTATTTGACTAATAATTTGAATAAATTGCAGATATACAATTCTTATTTACAAGCAAGTCAATATATATTTTTCAATGTAAATTTGAAGCTCCTGTTATTCATCTTAATATTGAGTTGAACGAAAGAATAATCCTCTCTGCTTCAGAATACCTGAAATGCTCGTCCTATTTTTTTGTTACGAAATGTATTACACATTCACAGAAGTAATGATACTGAGAGTTAAGTAATGAGCAACGCTGTGTTCACATTTATGGATAACAAGATCTGAAGAAACAACTGGTTATTGTAAAACATGTACACATTCAGCTCTGATTCTTGATTTCATGACTCTTTTAGCGACTATCTCTCAACTCTCTGCTGCATTGAATTATATATTACGTAATAGCGAATTTTGTCAAAGTATTTATATACAGTGTGGAAAGTTTCATGAAATGAAATTGTTCACCTTCATTCTGAAGATCCATGAAAACCATATCAAATATACGTTTTCAGATATGAGTTTGAACGTACAAGTTATTTCATACAAAAGAATTCTTTAATTTCATTGGATCATTGTATTTTTGAAAGCTCCTTAAAAAACTAATTTCAACAGCTTTATCATGTAGGCTCTATTTCATATAAAACTAGGTTAAATTCTGAGATAAATAGTTCTTATAGACATCAAATTTCTGAACTAAATAATACCTGACCGGCTCATGGTCTTTAAAAGCTTTCGTTGAGAATTCCTAGAAACATTTTTTAATGATACATAGGTACCTTTATTTATTAGATCAAATATCTAGAACAAATCGGCATCGAGGCAGAAATAACGCTTAAAACAAAACATACTGATCAGAATATTAAATATCAAACAGCACAGTTAATCAAGAATCAGTCGAACAAAAATAAGAACTTGTCAAACGTTGAGACTAAATTATTAAAATCAATCAGAATGAAATCCCAGCATAATGAAATTATTTTTACGAAAGCTGATAAAGGAAATACAGTTATTTCCATGAATAAATCTGATTATATTTAAAAAAAAACCTCTATAGAGTCCCAAGACTATTCCGTATTGAAGAATTGTTCATGTAAGGCACCTGAAATGCTCAATTAATTCGCCTTTTGTCATTGATTTTTACCATTCAAATGCAAGCTCCACTTTGAAATCCATGTTAAACTATTCAAGAGCTTTTTATTTTCATTTACACGTTTCAATATTTCATATAAGCAGAGAGTTCTACTAGGAGAATAACTAGTTGCTGAATTATTTGCCCTGGTATCATTGTAGAAGAAAATGATAATTTACAAAATTGTATATTGGAAATATTAGTTATAAGAACTATAAGTTATGTAATCTGTATTTGTTATACAATCATAATACAACTGCACACTATGAGTAAATGAGTTAATTATATATATATATATATATATATATATATATATATATATATATATATATATATATATATATATATATATATATATATATATATATATATATATATATATATATATATATATATATATATATATATATATATATATATATATATATATATATATATATATATATATATATATATATATATATATATATATATATATATATATATATATATATATATATATATATATATATATATATATATATATATATATATATATATATATATATATATATATATATATATATATATAATATTGAAAGTACACTAAAACTTTTTTTCCATAATTTTTCGACGAATTATTGAAAGATAATTATAGCAGAGTTGGCTATGTGAAATATGAACAATGTGCTGTTTCCATTATCCGTCAAGGGATAAATGTTCATTATTCATATTTCATATTTATTGGAAATGTTAGATAGTATAACGTTTCGAGCTACCATACTCTCCTCATTCACGCAACGTCCAACAAACGAAAGACATCGACTTCAATTATTCTCAAATATCCACGTATGGAACACAGGACAGAAATATACTGTTAAATCTCATTTAATTATATATAATTATAGTAGGCATTACTATATATCTAAAATCTTAGTAAGCAATAGAAAACGCACGAATTCATTTAACATTGAAAGTTTCACACGTCCTTATCAATTAAGGATACTACTTTCTGCAACTCTAGAATTTGAACAATTTGGTTTAATTTGATGAACTAATGCCATCTAGGTTGCGGTTGTAAAACGCTCGCTCATCATTTATCAATGTTTCCTGAAGTGTCTACTTGAAACATGAAGAAATCAAACGCAGAAAAAGTTGCTGTAGATATCGTGATCATATCATCGCACTTGTAAATATTCAATATTAAAAGTATACTTTAACTTTCTTTTAATAGTTTTTTGACCAATCATTCAAAAGATAATTATAGCAGACCTGACTATGTATATTTTTCTATTGATTACTATTGAGATATATAGTAATCTATTTATTATATATACATAAAATTTTGCGCCATATTTCTACCTTATGAACCATAACGGGATATTTGGGGATTGAAGTTGATACCTTTAGTTTGTTGGGCGTTACGTAACTGATGAGAGCATGGAAAGTCGAAGCGTACTGTCTTACGGTTCCAATGAATGTTGGGCACCGATTTTCAAATTTTTGTAATATTTATCGCTTGAAGGATAATTGAAAAATTTAATATTTTGAATAGTTCTTCAAAAAATTGTCCGAAGAGAGTTTTAGTGTATTTTCAATACTGAATATTTACAAGTACGATGATATGAGCACGATAACTACAAAATCTTTTTCTTTTAGTCGATTTCTTTATATATCTCTCTTACGTTTCTAATAAATGTCGTCATCGATTTTCAAAATTTTGTAATATTTATCGCTTGAAGGATAATTGAACAATTGTTATAATTCACATAGCTAACTCTGTTATAATTATCTTTTGATTAGTTCTTCAGAAAATTGTCCAAACAAAGTTATAGTGTATTTTCAATATTGAATATTTACAATTACGATGATATGAGCACGATAACTACAAAATCTTTTTTTTGTAGTCGATTTCTTTATATATATATATATATATATATATATATATATATATATATATATATATATATATATGGAAATGCTTTTGTTTTTCAGCAATTTTCAAAAATATTTTGGGTATTTTAAATGACTACCCTTATGATTTGTCCCGAATATGGCTTGGTACGAAATTGATGTTCATTGTGACGGAGCCCGAATATTTGGAAATCATATTAAATAGTCCCCATTGTTTGGAAAAGGAACCCTTGTATAGATACGCCAGAGCAGTTGCAGGAGAAGGTCTTTTCAGTGCACCGGGTAAGTTATATTTTTTAGGTATAGCATACATAAAAATTCATTGGAATTATGGAAGATCATCAGCAACTTGAAAACCACAAATTCCTCACAAGGAGTAGCGAATATATTATAATATTTGAAATTAATTATATGTTTTAAAATATAAGTTCATACGAATGGTTGTCATAGTTTTATTGTTTATCTATTAGCAACATACTGTCTAGAGGTGTTCGATGTGCGTTCTCTCTACATGCTACATACTTGCATATACATGCATAATATGGAAGACAGGAAAAATTATATAGAACATAATTATACTACGAGAGGAGTTGCAAACATGCATGTGAAGATTCCTAGTGAAAAGAAAAATATTAGCCTTCGATCTTTTGAATACTTGGCAGCAAAGTGTTATAATAACATATCATTAGAAATTAGGAAGATCAAGAATAAGAAAAAGTTCAGTAAATGTTGTCGATGCTTTATACATCAGAATTTAGATAGGTTTGAATTAATTACGACTTGATTGGTTTTTGTGAATTTTTTTTGCATTGAGGGGGAGAGAGAAAGGAAATTCCATGCATCCTTGTTATTTAGCTTGAATCAATAAATATACTAACGTGTAGAATAAAAATAATTAGATTTGTCGAATGTAATATACACATACTGCTATTTAGTTAGCTAGGTGTGCTAATTTTGTTTATTCATCCTTATGAATCACTTTCTTTTCTTTCTTTTTTTCTCTTTGTCAATTAAAATAATGGTAGAATGTAATGTAATTGTTAATCAATTTGGATGAAATATATCTATCTATCTAATCAAGAAAAATTATATTTGTGGTAGGAATTTCATTTGAAATTATATTCTTACTGTGGAAATATTCCAAAAGGACTAGTCAATTTTTTGTCAGAAATCTGAAGTTATTAAATTATTCACTATCCTCCTCCTGAAAAATTGTGAAATGTAAAATTTATAAACTGTTCAAGCATAGAGAAATCGTATAGATAGATCTTCTACAGATAGAAAGAAATCGTAAAGATAGAAAGAAGAAAACTGAACCATACAAAAGATGAAGCTAGTAGTTCTTCTAAATTTTCGAACGGATAATATCGAAAAGGTGGAAAACAAGTCGCTTCTCATACGTTAAACTTGATTTAAGCGATAATTTTTTGTATATATTCAGATAAATGGCATATTCCATCGATTTTATAGTAGTGTCTTCTTCAGTATGAACTTTGTTATCCTTTTATGAACAGTATAACAATTTATTTAATTTTGTGAATTGATTTTTTTTTCTGACTGAGATTGAATTCTCGCTCAACTCTTGATGAAACATGATCAAATATTAAATAAAATTAAACTCTTGAAACATTAAGCCAAGAGTTTGATTTAATTTAATGTTTAATATGATTTTTTTTCAGTTGCAAAGTGGAAAAAAAATAGGAAATTGATCAGTCCTGCTTTCAATCAGAAAATATTAGATAGCTTCATGGGAATATTCAATGAGCAGACGAAAATATTTTTGAAAATTTTGGAAAGGAAAGCCGGTATGAAGACCGTGGATATTTATCATCTGGTATCAGCCATGACAGTAGACAGTCTATGCGGTAAAGTTTCAGAATATTCTTCATAAAAAGCCAACTTACCATCCTAGTCCTAATCCAAATTTTGAGCTGTTTAAGCTTCAAATTATTTGAACAATCGAAAGTTCTTTTGTTTTTGATTAGGATTTTCAATGTTGTTCGAATTTGAATCTGATAAGTAAATCAACTTTGTTGAAATACGCCCTAAATAATCGAATAGGTTTGGGTTATAGTTTTTTATTTTGTCTCTCAATTCAAGTTGGTATGAAGCACTTCATTTTCTTTTTAATTTTCACTTCAAAACACGCACAAGCAGAATCTTTCTTGTTTCCTGATTGAGTTGATATTTACAATACGCCTATTGTAAATAGGCGTTTATTAGAATTTAAATTTAGAATTTTAATAAATTATTAAAATAATTAATAAATTAAATAATTATTATTTCATTAATTAATAAATTAATAATAATCAATTGATAAATTTTCAATAATTTTAAAATGAGAATTAAGTACTGATGATTTTATCATTTCCTGTTTTTTTTTTGTGTGGAAAATTTGGATATATTTCCATATATTACCGACTGAACTTAATTTTTCATTATATCACGGACACAGAACATGAAAATGAAGCTTATTACCTGGAATAAAAACTCGTGCATTGAATGATTTTACATATCTAGTCGACATGTAATGAATTGTTTTGGTTTTTGTTTGGTTATTGAGTTCTTTGGAGAGTTATTCATGAGAATTGGAAAACAGTATAAAACTTTTGGAAGAATAATCCTTCATAAAGTTGATAGATGATCGCCGATAGCCGATTTTCCAAATTTATTCTTTTCAAAAATAGTTCAGCAGTTCAACTGCCAAAATGTATTTTTTTTCGGAAACAGCAGTCAAACAAATACTGTAGCCCTGACAAACGCAGCGTATTTTTAACGGAAAATGTTTTCATTCAATTTATAGTGATTAATCTTTTGTGTTAGAGATTGTATATCTTCTTTTTTATCATCTTTTTATCATATTAATAGACCATTGTATTACTTTTCCATTCTACAACTAATTATTGCCAAATACGTAGTAAAAATGTGTTCAATTTTTTTAATGAACGGATTTTCAGAGTCGGCTATGGGAATAAAAGTTGAATGTCAGATGCACTCTACAGGAATGAATCATTGGATGGATACGTGAGTATAAATATTTATCAAATCTATTTTTGCCCAGATCATGAAAATCTATGTTTTCAGTGAAATAGTTCAAATGAACCTTCATGAACAGTTACTTACTTATTCATATAATTCACATTCGTATATTCAATATATTATATATTAATATTAGATAACATTAACATTAGTTATAATATATTTTTATAAAATAACACATCATTATTTTTATTATAACGACTATTCCGCATAAGGGGAGCGATTCAGCTTGCGTTCATTTGCGATGTTAAAGCGACACTCAGTTGGATCTTCGATATTTTTATATTGATCTGTTGTAGATCCTTTTGGCGCTCTTTTAGCCACCTTGTTCCGTATTTACTCTTCTGAAATACATATATCGAGTAATTTCTTCGGTATTCTGGACTGTTTCATTCCGTAGGCATGTGCATAGAACTTTCATTCTGAGGTCTTTTTGACCCGTAAATATTTCTGAGTAATTTCCGTTCTAGTTTTTCTATTTCTCTAATTTGCTAATGACCGTCAATAACCAATGTTTCAGTTGCGTAGATGGCTTCTACGAAGAATCGTTGTGTTATAATGCCTTAATTTCGAGTCACTCTAAAAGCACTTTTTATTATAGTTAGGTCTTTTCAGCTTGTAGGCCCTTCGGAGCTTAGTAATTATATTTGTTCGTTAGCCATGCGTTTTGATCCTGAGAACTGTATAATTCCTCCAAGTTATTCAAACAGGGTGACTTATTGAATCTCACCATTGTAAGTGATTGTTGGGATTTGTTTTTAGGTTATTTTTCTTAGCTAAGTTAGCTCATTTTCAGTCTTGAAAATGAGCTAACGCTCGAAACATGTTGACTATACATATTGTTAAATAAATCGTGAAACATTAAGCCAAGAGTTTAATTTATTTTAATATTTATTTTAATATAGTATTTTGCATCACACAACTGGTGATGAAAATCATTATTTTTTAATACACTTTCAAATTTTCTCGAATAACTTTCGTTGCGCCAAATGATGTCATTTGAAATAAATTTTTGTATTGCTGGATATGAGTCAAAAAATGTTCAGAACATGACCTATTTCCAGAAATCAATGGATCTGGTGGAGGTACTAGCGTCTATTTGACTTAATCGCTCAGACAATACTAAGCTCTTCATTTGTAAACTTAAATGCCTTGAAATGTTCGCATACAACGTTCATCTGTCCAATTGCAACGATTTGGTATGAACTGTAATCGATTTCCACGTTATAATTGAATGCAGATCGATAGGGGTTAAATGCAACATCTCTATGTTTTTGATTGCGATTCCATCGAATACGGTCTACTTCATTCCAAGCTTTCAATTGCTCGTCAGCTTGGCCTGCTCTTGTTATATCTTTGATTTACAGCATTTCAAGTTCTGCGACTTAAGTTTGTACGTCTAATTGCTGCTGACTTTTTGAAAACGTAAATTCAACTGTAAATTGAGTGTTTCAACTGTAATTGTGTGTTTCTTCATAACCAAGTATAGCACGTGTCATGTTCAGTAGCATATACCCGATATTAGTCTATCCAAACTCACCAATCCTTTATATTACATTGAACCTTAAGAATGGCGTGATAGCTCTGAACTAATCGAAATGTGCACTGAGAAATTCATGTTTTTCATATCCTCTTGGTGAGAAATGATGAACTAATTATTTTATACGTATTCTATCAACATAACTACGAAGAATCTGTTTTAAACGATATTAAGTTTTTTAACGTCCTTTTCAACGATATTTGCAGCACGTATTCTGTCAATGTTATGCCAAACGCCATAAGGTTACATTGTCATATGACTGAGATTGAATTCTCGCTTAGCTCTTGGTGAAAAATAATTAAATATTAAATTTGATTAATCAGTCAAAATGTCTTGAAACATGTTAACTAATTGATGTTGTTAAATATAATCGTGAAACATTGAGCTAAGAGTTTAATATAAGGTTGTCATATATTGTCGAAAGCGCTGAGCTTACATAGGAAATAATAGAAAAATATAATACGTTGGTTAAGTATCCTTGAAACTTCTAATTTTCTACAAAATTTTTCTAAATTTTGTTGTTGAGAACCTTCAGCTCACAATACAAACAAAGAAAGAATCAGCGAAGTCGTTACAGCCGTTCAAGAGTTCTGCCGTGACCAATGAAATTAAGGATTCATTTATATATATATATATATATATATATATATATATATATATATATATATATATATATATATATATATATATATATATATATATATATATATATATGTATATCTGAAAATAAGTTCAATGCGGAGAAAATATTAACAAAGGAAGAAATCATCTGTATAGCTCGCAATTGGAAACAGCCGTTGACACGTGTTTCAAGCTTGTTTGCTCTCCTTAAAACGACATAGCCAACTTCAAGGTGTACGAACCTGGAGATGGATACCTAAAACAAAATAATACTCCTGCAAAGTATGTCCTCACACTCAAGCTTCCGCATGAACTCTCCAATGTGGAGATTTGGTCATCACTTTTCCTGTATGGCGACTACTTTTCCTTCACGGAATTTCTGAATCAAGATTTTGATTATCAAATGAAAAGGAGTTTCAAAGGAAGAGATCATCGGTATAATCCGTAATTGGAAGCAGATGTTGACACCACGTGTTTTGTTGGCTCTCCTCAGACGTGCGTAGCCAAGGTCAAGGTATACGAACCTGGAGATGGAGAAAACAAAATAATACTCCTGCAAAGGAAGTCACTTGAAGTCCTTGAAAGGATCACTTTCAAGCTTCCGCATGAACTGTTGAGTTGGGGAGATTCACTTCGTTTGGATGGCGTCTATTTATCCTTTAGGGTATTTCTAATTCCAGTAAAGTATTCTAATTAAGAACTCTAGTTCAATATCTGGTAGATATTTTCTCAAAAAAATTTTATTTATTCACTTCAGAAAAAAAACAAGCCAATGCGCTTTATACATCAAGGCTTCAAGGCAACTGTAATTATTTGAGATTTTTGCTGAATTGGCTCACTGTAATCAGTGGATCATATTCAGTAAATTGTAAAATATCCTATTCGTTTCGTATACAATAATAATAATTCGATGAAAAATAAAAATTACTCTATTGAATAATTCATTACTTTGATTACGTTTCGTTATTCGGTATACATAATCAGTTAGGAAACATTTAATTACTTTCTGATGAATTGCTAGAAGTGAATTCTTCTTCGGTATTATATCTATTCAATATGAGATAGTATATACTGGCCACTATTTTACAAAGAACCGAAAGATATACGAAGTGCAGATTTCTCGTAGAAATTAATTTTTATTTCGATATATTTATCGATGAACATCATGCATCGGTATTCTCTATTACCCTTCTATTCTATAAGGTATTCATATAAGACGTCGTGATTGAAAATAAAATTCTTTTAATATGAATTTCATGTTCAATTCTTTTAAAAATGGTGTATGGAGTATAATAATACACTTTTTTCCTGAAAGTGAAATTTACATAGTAGCATCACAACTAGAAATTTTTTCGAAACTGATACAATCAGATATTTTAAATATTATTTTATTTGCGATTGACATTTCCCCTTTTTCCAGAGTCATGATGATCACTTTCATGCGAATGGCTGACTTATGGTATCGTTATGATTTCATTTTCAACATGACAAAGTGGTCGAAAATACTGAAGGATTCTCTGGCACGTCTTCATCAGTTCACTCAAAATGAAAGTAGCAGCTAAGATTTATAATGAACTACAATAACTATTGTTTTTTTCAACAGGTGGTCATGGAGAAACGGAAACAATTTGACGAGAAGATGAGAAAGCAGAAAAATGGTGAAGAGATATGCGAAGACGGTAATTATCAAAAACAGATTGTAATAAATTTCTAACATAACATGAGAATTATTATTATTATTTCGATTATTCCCCATGAGGAGAGCGACTGAACTTGAATTCGCAATCATTAGGAATTTTGCTTCATCTTTTTTGCCTCCCAAAAACGCTTCATCCTCTCTGAATGCTCTTTCTTCCGTTCATCTGTCCACTTTACTCCAGGTTGACGATTTAATTTTTGCTCAAACTTTACATGTGCGATTTTATAGCGACATTCAGTGCGATTTTCGAGATTTTTTATATTGATCTGTTGTAGATCCTTTTGGACCTCTTTTAGCCACTCGGTTCCGCATTTACTATTCATAATTATATTGAGTAGTTCCTTCGGTATTCTGGACTGTTTCATTCTATAGACATGTGCATAGAACTTTGCTCTTTGTTTCCTGATTTCTTCCGTTATCGTATTTGTCTTTTGATACAGTTCATTTTGAGGTCTTTTCATCCAAATACCGTTTCTATTGATTGGCCCGTAAATCTTTCTGAGAATTTTTCGTTCTTGTTTTTCTATTTCTCTAATTCTTGAATGGCCGCCAATAACCATTGTTTCAGCTGCGTAGATTGCTTCTGGAATAATCGTTGTGTTATAATGCCTCAATTTGTCTCGAAATGCACACTTTTGTTAAAGTGAGCCCATGTTAGTTTGTAGGCCCTTTGGAGCTTGGTTATTCTCTGTTCATTAGCGATTCGGATTAAACCTGAGCACTGTATGACTTCCCCGAGGTATTTAAAATGGCATACTTGCAGAATTTCACCATGTTTTGTCATAAGAGAAGATTTATTTTTTGGTTTTCTTTCCTTGTATTTGGCTTTATCATAAGAAATTTGTAACCCGGTTTTCTGCGCAATTTCATGTAATTTTCCACGGCGCGAATGGCTTCAGTTCTGTTGTCTGTGATGATAGCAATATCGTCTGCAAAGGCGAGACATTTGACATTTATTCTATTTTCTTTTTTGATACCCACTTGTATGCCCTTCACGTGAAGTTCCCATTCCCTAATGATCTTTTCTTTGAAAAGAATTGGCGAAAGTCCGTCCCCCTGCCGCACACCGGTTTTGATTTCAAAGGGATCTGATATTTCGCCCATAAATTTTACCTTGGAAGTTGTACCTGTAAGTGTCTGTTCTATAATTGGTCGGGTCTTTCGATCGATTCCAAATTCTTTCATGATTTCGAAAAGGGTTTCGCGGTCTACCTAATCATATGCTTTCTTGAAGTCAATGAATGTGATCACTGTATTTCTACATTTCCTCATCTGTAATATCGTCTTCAAAGTCCAGATCTGTTCAGCACATGATCGGGCTTTTCTGAATCCAGCTTGGTATTCCCCAATTAGTGGATCCGCTTGGTGTTCTACTCTGTTTAGGAGTACTTTAGAAAGTATTTTGTACGCAACCGGGAGTTAGGAAATTCCCCTGTAATTATTGATATCCATTTTATCCCCCTTTTTGTGCAATGGATGTATCAACGCGCATTTCCAATCCTTTGGTATCTGTTCCGTTCTCCAGATTTCTGATATTAAATGATGAAGTTTCTGGGTCAAAGTAGTATCGTTCAGTTTCCAGAGTTTCGCAATAATCCCATCTTCTCCTGCTGCTTTGTTGTTTTTGAGTTGCTTGATAATTGCCGTAATCTCTTCCATATCAGGGGCTTGCGAGTCTGGATGCGTAAACCCCGAAAAGTCGAACTTAAGTTTTTCTTGGGGTGGATTGCAGTTGAGAAGGGTGCTGAAATATTCGGCTAACATTTTGCAGTTATTTTTTGTGTTAGTTTCCAACGCGCCGTCGGATTTTTTGAAGCAAAGAGTGAGCGCTTGGTATCCTCGCAAGTTTTCTCTGAAAGTTTCGTAAAAATCTCTAGTATTATTATTGGTGAAATCCTTCTATATTATATATATATATATATATATATATATATATATATATATATATATATATATATATATATATATATATATATATATATATACTCAAAAAACTAGCTCATACATTAGTGTACAAAGGAGCAGCTCTATTATTTTTTTAGATCCATCATTATTTAGGTCAGAGTAGAAAACAATAATTAATTGTTTTCTACTCTGTATAATTGAAACCTTACTTGATGATATTGTAGACATATTTATTTCTTAATCCCCATCTATAGGTAAAAGTATTCATTTCGTAAAAATGAGATAACCCAAATCACTGTTTATTTTCTAGAATTGAAAGAGAAGAAAACCTTCCTGAATCTTCTCTTGCAACTTACTCACGAGGGCACAAAAATGACCGATGATGAGGTTAGGCACGAAGTTGACACATTTACCATTGCGGTAAGCGCATTTAAGTGCATTTTCAAGTAGAAATATGGATGAAATAATCATAATTTTTTTCATAAAGTTGATTCAATGTTCGCTGATCTCTTGGTGAAATATTGTTAAATTTATCAAATGAAAACCACTCCGCTGGATTTCACAAAAATAATATGATATTGATTGGTTGACAATTGTTGCGGGGTGCAATCCCATTTTCAAAAGCTGAACTGATTCAGTTTAGCTGATAATTAACTGTAAGCTAACTGTTAATTAAATGAACTGAATATAATTTTTGAGACCTTATGCAGACAACATTGAATTTGAACAATGCCAAAATACGACTCAATGAACTTGGGCGAGTTTCAAAGAAAAAGGATATTCGTTTTCAAGAATCTCAAAAATATTGTATATATTGTTCACTAGAATATTGTTCCGGTATACAAAATGTTTGTCCGGTGGATGAACACTGATGAATTGGAACACTGGAATCAGTATTCATCCACCTGATGAAGGTTTGATGTTTGGTTTAGATGGTTGTATCTAAACCAAAACAATATTGTAATGGGTTGTACATATAATAATTTCGAAATTCATAAAATTTGTTTAATTTATTAATCCAAAACATTATAATAGATTTTCAGTATCTCCCACTTTAATCAATTATTTAAAAGTTTATGCAATATATTATAGTAACAGTTACTCTCGATTATAATGAGAATAACATATAACTAAAATTTAAATCTGACAACTATATCCCACTCATATGAGAATCAAAAATTTTGTCGCGAAAATCACCAATATTCAAAAATGAGAATACAGCCCCTACCTTAAACTTAAGGTCAGAAATAACTAGTTTTGGCCATAATTAGCGAAAACTGAATTTTATGAACAGTGCCAGATGTGATATGAAGAAAAGTAGGAATATAGTCAAGTAATATTTCAATTTTTACTTCCAGGGAACTGACACAACCGCGTCGACATTAAGCTTTTGTTTAGTAATGCTTGGGATGCACCCAGATCTACAGGTAATCCATATTGTTTAGTGAATATTTTCGTATGTAATTGATATTTTATTCTCAGGAAAAAATACGGGAAGAAGTAATTGACATTCTTGGAGAAGACAGGGATGTAACTCATGAAGATATGTCACGTCTAAACCTGCTGGAGAGATTCATTAAAGAAACCCTTCGCATATTTCCGGTTGGTCCAATAGTCCTCAGAATGACAGATCACGATATAAATCTCGGTGAGACGTCAATTATACCAGTATTCTTGAGTAACTCATTCAAAAATATTCATTTCACTTCACTTTCAATAAATTTCTTGATACTTCTCTTCAGTTAGTTCGTTTTTTATCAAAACTCATCACGTCTTTTTTCAAAATATTCGAATGTTCAGCACAGAGGTTTCCAAACTCTTTTGTTTCATGGACCACTTTCAAAATTTTGCTGGATTCGCTGGTTCCCACAGCTTTATTACTACAATTTCTAAATCTCGAATAAAAGTCAAGTTTAGATCTATCTATGAAAACATGAGTTTTGCTGAGTTTAACCGCGAATTAACAGTTTTCGGAAAAAAGGTTGAAATTGATTAGGTTAATTATTTCATAATAATAACGACCAAACAAATTTTCAATAAAATTTTAGTTGATTGTGCTATGAGTGGATGTCAAAAAAGCAATGTTGGGCCTATCGAGAAAGTGACTCCATCCAACTTTACTTTTTTGAAATCTACAGCCTAGATCACTAGATCGATTTATGAAAACATGCGTTTTGCTGAGTTCATCGACGAATTAGCAGTTTTCAAAAAAATGTTGAAATTGATTAGGTTAATTATCTCATAATAATATCGACTAAACAAATTTACAATTTAATATTAATTGCAAACAGCAAATTGACGACATTTTTGAGGGGACTTCTGAATGTGGCAATGTAGGTAGTAATGAAAACATTATCCTTCGTTCTCAATATGGGATATATAGAGTCGTATGATCGTTGAATTGAATCAGAAGTCGAAAAAAAATTGAATACGAACAAAAATTTGACGTAACATGAAGATTGTCATAAGACTATCTGCTTCTATGTAGGCATTCTTTAAATTTCGAAGGACCTTTCAAGGATTTTTCATTGATAAGTGTTATTGGTTATAAAGATTTTTTTAAAGCACAGATTTTTAGTTGAATGCAGCAGAATTTATACAGAAATATCTTAATTCCATGAAAACAAAATTGAGAATAAAAAATTCAATGAATTTTATAATCTTAACAAATACATACCTACTGCGCAGAAATAATTAATCGAATACAGTAGCAGGCGGACACATTAATTTTCAATGAGTAAATTTTCATTAATATCGCCGATATTGATCTTGGTTCCCATCGTTTGTTATTCCAATTCATCGTATTTTCATTCTTATCTCAGTCTATCACACTGATTGCGTTTATATCCACCCTCTTGAGGAGAATTGTTGAATGTAGAATGAAGCTTGGGTTTTTCAGTTATTAAACTACTTCATTTTTGATCCATTTATGTTTCAGAAATTTGATATTTAAACTTCATGGTTGCAGTGACTGGCATTGTAACTGTTGAAACTTACTATAAAGTACTCTAAAGCACTATAAAGAATTGGACTTTTGCCAAGAATCGGCTTATTTAGGTCATGACCGTGTCATTTTTTCATACCTTCCACTCTTAAGAATTGGGAAATCGTTCATTATTTTCGAATTCAACTATTAAAAAATAAAAAAAATTTACAGAAGAGGTTTTTCGAAAATTTCGAAAGCTGTTTGAGTCTAAGAGCTGAAAATTGACCTGAATCATTTTGAAATATCAACGATTGATTCTCAAATGCTAGTCGAGAAAGCCACAAGAATGGCCAGTTTTCTAATATAACCCGATTGTGTGTTTAAAATTAACATTGAACTCTCTATTTTGAGCGAATTTTGAAGTACTATATTGTGTACATACCATCCATGGAGAAGATCTTTTCAATATTTTGAATAATTCATGAATTTTCCGGAATATCGTTTGGTTAGTTTCGTGCCACTAGTCTGAGATTTGTATGCATTAATATTTCCATGAGTTTTCAATTATAGGGAGTGAAACAACTGTTTTTTCCTATAGAAATATTTCGATTACAAAAATTACTACATTTTCCTTAAGTTAATTTAGAATGAATTAAATGTTTTCATACTGATTAGGCAAGTATAAAGTGAAGGGAAAAATATGTCTTTCTTCATTTTACCTAAGGATATCATATCACAACTTGAGTGGAAACATCAAAAGGATTTGTTTGACAAAAACAAAATTAGAGTTTATCTTTAGAAGAGACATATAAAACAACGCTTTGATCTTTTTCAGCAAATCTGCATTTTTTGATAAGCGAATATTCAATAAACATTTTGAATAAAATCTCATTTGGAATCACTTAGAAACATAACAATACTCGAACTAGAAATTATTATTATTTCTTCCATATGTATATATCGACAAATTTATGTTATTTCTCGATATCTTTTGTATGTGTTCTTTAATCAAATTGCCACGCTATTTTAACTATTGCTTTCAAATAAATCATCAGTAAATTTTCAGGGAAACATCAAATTCCTGCCGGATGTTCCATAGTTTTAGGCTTGATAAGACTTCATAGAAATCCAGAAATTTGGAAGGACCCTTTAAAATTCAACCCCGACAGGTTTTTACCAGAGGAAGTAGCGAAGAGACACCCATACAGCTACCTTCCTTTCTCTGGTGGACCAAGAAACTGCATAGGTAAATATTCAGAATTCGATGAAACAATATGAGTTATTTTGGTATATTCATATTCAGTGATACAATATCAGTTATTACAGATTGAATAAACAAGGGATTCTCGTAAATTCATTCCGAATGTTCAACGCATAAAATGATCGATATTCAGCAAACGTGACATTTGATTGGTGTGTTTCCTTATTATCTCGAATGTAATTATTCAATTTCTTGCTCTAGGACTGAAAACAATTTGTTATAAGGTAACAAATACTGGATTAAATTTCAAAATGAGGAACAAATGGAACGCTTTATATTTTCAAGAGCTAGATATTTGTTGATTTCAGTGAAAAAGCTATTTATCTTAGAGCGAAGACATGAAAAAATAACATAATTGTAATAAGAAGATTTCAGATTAGCTCTTTTCATATCTATCTAGTAAGATAATCAATTTCGAAATGACAAGTTTATTTTTCTTGAAAATTGTCAGAAAATTTTCTGAGTATAACAATTGCTGATATATTCTTTGATTATTAAAGCTTTCTTTGTGACATTCAGTTGAGATTTTCATCACAGAAATATATTAATATCCCACATAATTATTCCCAGTAGCAACATTCTTAGTGTTCGTATTCAATGATCGTAGGACATTCCAATGAAATGTCATCTTCAATGACAACGAAAATGTCATCTTCAATTTCATGAAGTTCATGAATTTCAACAAACCCCTATTTTCACAGAAATTTTGAATGATAGTGAAAGATGCTATGGAAATTACAATAGTAAAAGACAACAATAATAACAACTAAAGTGCAGCAATGAGAAAAATTCATCAAAACTGACATTCTCAGCGCAACTTGTATCGAACTGTTACCTATGATAAATCCATAAATTTTAAGCCTATGAGTATTTTGGAATATCAGTATTCTCAATTTTACAATTGAACGTTCCATTGCATTCTTCTTCTTGATTCTTGGAGCAATCTATTAATTTTTTTCAGTGTAAGATGATACTCTAAGTCTTATTTCCAAAATTTTCGATATGCACACTCCACCTCCCCCGACCTACATGCCCATACATTCGTAATATATATATTTATGTATGTATATATATATATATATATATATATATATATATATATATATATATATATATATATATATATATATATATATATATATATATATTTTTTCAATATCTATAAGCAAAAATTTACATATTTGAAAGTAAAAATATTTTGTATTACATATTTACTCTATATCTGAAATTTACTCTTTAAATTACGCTTGAATATCAAAATTTCATTTTATCGCACGGAATAATAATTATATCATATATTATTGAATAATAAACATCATATATTATGGATATGGTTCTAAGAATCTATTTCAATTTTTATTGTTGTCACAATTATTTTTTCTTGTTCAGTATTATAAATTTACAGATATTTTTAATTTCCAACTATATCGTAAAAAATATCGATGAAAGTATAAAATATTTTGAGGTTGTATAATTAGTTGCTAAAAATTCATAGGTAATGATTATTTTGTAACGACTGAGCATAATAATAATGATTATTATTATTATCTTGGATTTTACTGGTATCATCCCGAAAAATCTCCTGAAAAATATCAGATATTTAGGACCCGACCAACACATCTATAAGGAAATACAGAAATCAGTGCTGCTTGCCGCAGGCTCAGCAGACTCCCCATTAGCACGTGAGCTGAGCTCTTCGCCAATCATTTATAAGCACTAAAATCATCATAGCCATCGGCCGATCACAGAAGATAGAGACTCCCATAACCGGCCATATAGCATAAATCCGAACCAGTAAGAAGGGACTTAGAATAACGCACGAGATGGGGCAGGAACCCCAGACATACTCCCGACCCATAAAAACCCGGCAAAGCACCTTCTAGGGACGGAGACTACAAACAGAAGAAGCCCACCAATAGACAACGTCGGCAAATTGAGCAAGAAGACAAGGCATGTTTTCCGCAGTAGTTCGGGCATTCGAAAGGTACTCTGTGATTCCGGGGTGGCCATGTTAGCTTCGCCGAGGGGGATAGTTTCCTGTTTGATCAACTTGTAAGCAAGCGTCCTCAAACAAGCACATAGCTGACAGGTCCCTATCCGTACTAGAGCCCCCAAACCGACTTCCAAGGTGTAACCCATAGGGGGGACATAACGGAAATCAACGCCATGAAGGTCGCCGCCGTGAAAGGGACCGCCGCCACGGGCCTGATTACTTAGAAAGGGCCCCCACTGAACTTAATCCCTGTTATACTTAATATCTGGGATAAGTGAATAATGGCTTGTTGATGAAGGCTTAAAATCGGGGATAATAATGATAATACTTTTATTCCCAACAGATGTACATTCAATTACGGGGGAAAATAACAAATTGTGCACAAATTAAAATAAAAACATAGTAAATAAGACAAAATTAAGGGGAAGAAAACAAAAAAAGCGAATATATACAACGAAAATGAAATTAAAACCAATTGAAATAGTAATAAACAATAAACTAAATGGAACAAACAAAAAATATTCTATTACAAAGTCGTCAACAGAAGTTATTGAAATATAGTTGATGAAGTCAATGAAAATAAAATAAAAATCAATTGCCATATAAAGTATTCAATAGTGTTGGCGTTTACTCAATTGTTTGAACTTTATTGATTACATGGCATGACGCGTTTCGTCGTTACAAACGACTTCTTCAGATGCAAACAAAATAATGACAACAAATTATGAGAACGAACTAGTGTCCAAAATTCTTCCCAAAAAACTCTATTAGAAAGCTCTGCGATTAGTATTTCATCATCATTTTGATAGAAATCGTAACTTCAATAGTTTAACATAATTTGGAACAGTCAGTCAAAAAGTTGAAACCTTTTTGAAAAAACATAATTTCAATATTTCATTTAAAACGAACAATAATTTATCGACGCACATTAAGAACAATAAAAATAAAATTAAAAGAGAAGACAAATCAGGTGTTTGCCTATTAAAATGTGAAACATGTCCCGGTATATATATATATATATATATATATATATATATATATATATATATATATATATATATATATATATATATATAAAATTGATTTATTTCCTGTTTGAGAAATTTTATTTCGAATGTTTTTAGCAAAAACAGGATACTTTTGATAAGAAAAACTTTATTTTTGTTAACGTTTCGTTGTATATCACAACTTTGTCAAAACTAATAAATATATTATTCATTAGTTTTGACAAAGTTGTGATATACAACGAAACGTTAACAAAAATAAAAAAAATTTGTTGTTGCTAAAAACATTCAAAATAATATATATATATATATATATATATATATATATATATATATATATATATATATATATATATATATATATATATATATATAATATATAGTTCAAAGATTCACAGGTAATTCAATACTAGTAAATACTGAGACTCTTAATCGAAATATTTCAAATAAAACTCTCAGGGAGCTGTCTACACATTGACAACATTTGTGTAGACAGCTCCCTGAGAGTTTTATTTGAAATATTTCGATATTTCGATTAAGAGTCTCAGTATTTACTATATATATATATATATATATATATATATATATATATATATATATATATATATAGGTAAAACAAGTATAAAAAAGTAGTAAAATCCCAAATTCCTAGAATCTCAAATTCCCTTCATATTTATACCCCTTTTTTCAAATTTGTTGTCATTATTCTGTTTGCATCTGAAGAAGGCGTTTGTATCGACGAAACGCGTTATGCTATGTAGTCAATGAAGTGTGAAGCATAAATTCAAGTGTCTGAATTTAAGTTTATATTCAGCCATATAAAGGACCCAAATGAAACAAACCTAAAATTGAAATATTATATATTACAAAGTCATATGTAGACAACAGAAGTTCATGAAAATTTCACATCTTATTGCGGTGTTCTGAATGGCATGTCAAAATCACTGATAGCTGATGAAAATAGATATCACTTCGACCGAACCATTCATCATAAATATTACATATACAGTTGATTACATATAATAGACAGAAATCTGTTTAATTAACAATTCAAAGTGATATGAATACAAAGTAAAATGACTTATACGTGTTTTCTCGTTTCAGAAATCAATTTTCAATATCTTGTTCTGTTTATTTGGATTTATAGTGTAACTAACAGTGTCTCACAAAGATATTTTATTTCTAGGTTACAAATACGCCATGATGTCGATGAAAACAACTCTGGCCATGACTTTAAGAAAATTCGTCGTGATGACAGAGTATAAAACTATAGAAGAGATAAGATTGAGGATAAATATAGTTTTGAAACCCACTGATGGTTACAAAGTATATGTGAAGCTGAGGGAATGAAAATTTCGATATAAAATTTAAAAGCTCTAAAAATAAAGATTAATTTGTTACAGTATTCATATTTCAGACCTCAACTCACTTTTGTTAATGTGACACCCGAAAACAATAATGGATTCGAATATTTTACACCTCCAAATTCTATATGTACTTAATAGTGTTTGCTTTTACTCGATGTAAATTCATTATAATTGAATGTAAACTAAAATTCAAACACTTGAACTTTTGATTTACACTTTATTGACAATATAGCATGACGAGTTTCGTCGTTACAAACGACTTCTTCAGATGCTTACAGAATAATAACGACAAATTTGAAAAACACAGGTATAAATATCAGTGAATTTGAGATTCTATGACTTTGGGTTTTACGTAAGATATTCCATTCTGAAATATAATTTTTATTACCTGAAAAGGTTTAACAAGGGCGAACTGTTTAATTCTATCTGTTCATTGAGCAAATTTTCAGAATTTTTAAGCAGAAATATTTATAATTATGCAGAATATGTTATGCAAAATTTTTTATAATTAGATCAATGGAAATAGAGGAAATAAATCGGCATAAAAATTCTGAAAATTTGCTCAATGAACAGATAGAAGTAAAAAATTCACCCTTGTTAAACCTTTTCAGGTAATAAAAATTAGACTTCAGAATGGAATATCTTAGGTAAAACCCAAAGTCATAGAATTTAAATTCCCTGATATTCATACCTGTGTTTTTCAAATTTGTTGTTTACATCCAGAAGATAAGAAACTACTGAACAAGCTGACTCAAGAAGTAAAAAAACAATTAAGGGAGCATAGTCATCTATGGGTCAAAAAGCTGGAGTCACTGCAAAGCGGAAATACCTCACTCTGGCAAATGAATAGGAAGACAAAAAGAGAGGTACCGAGGATCGTCCAAGAAGACGGAGTTGCATTGATAGGCGTTGAAAAAGCGGAAGTCTTCGTAACTCACCTGAAATCTCAATTCACGAACAACCCGGAAAGCCGAGATGTCGATGTCAACTTCAATGTGAATATAAACAGAATGAGTAATAGAATAGAAACACCAAATGAATGCGTAGAAGAAGAAGAAATAGAAGAAGTAACCGAGCAAGAGGTTAAAATCATACTAAAGAACCTGAAAGCCAGAAAAGTGCCAGGGCCGGATGGAATTCAAAACCAGGCATTGCAATACGTACCAGAAGAAGCAATCCAAGAAATTACTGAAATTTCACTTGGAGTGTTCCGTACTGAACAATTCCCGAAAACATGCATTCAGTAACAATAATGTTACAGAAGAGTGGAAAACCTATCAACCAGGTCAGCAGTTACAGGCTGATAAACTTGTTGTCTGCATTAAGAAAAGCAAAGTCATTGGAAGAATTCTAAATAGAAGACTGAATACTTTCGCAGACAACAAGTGTTTTCTTCCGGAACAGCAATTCGGATTCAAAACGGAACACTCGACACTACATCAACTGCTTAGAATGACAGAAGACATCAAGGGCAAACTCAATATATCAATACCAACTGGTGCCATATTCTTGGATATAAAAAAAGCTTTCGAACAAGTATGGCATCATGGAATGATATATAAACTGAAAAGAGAACAATTTCCGAGAAAGTTAGTGAACATAATCCAGACATACCTACGTGGAAGAACCTTCAAAAAGAAGATAGGAGAAAAACTATCGAGTGAAAAGAATGTCAGAGCAGGAGTTCTTCAAGGATCAGTAGTTGGCGCAATTCTCTACAACATATACACGGCAGATATACCTACACCAAACAGATTCCCAATAGCCCAATTCGCTGACGACACTGCACTCTACATATCACGTAGAAGAAAAGCATTCGAAAGGGATTACATAAAGATCTGCAGAAGATGCAAAAATAATTCGAAAAATGAAAATTCAAAGTGAACCCAAAAAAGTCAGTTCGAGTTTATTTTGATCACAAAAAAAGGAAAAAGAAACCATAGAAAATAATCTTGAACGGGCAGTTCATCCAGTGGGATAAAAATGCGAAGTACTTAGGAGTTTATCTGGACGAAAACTTGACATACAGTACACCCATTTTTGATAATGTCAAGAAAGCAAGACAGATGCATGCCTACCTGTACCCCCTTTCGAACAAAGAGAGCAGGATGTCAGACGAAAACAAAATTAGGATAATAAAAAGGTCATTATACCAGGGCTCCTTTATGGAGGCGAAATTTGGGAAATGGACAACGCACGAATTGAGAGACTCCAAAGTACTCTGAACAGAATAGTATTCACAGCCGTAGGAGTACCAAGATATTTACCTAACTAGAATCTGCATGAAGAACTGAAAATCAAAAAAGTCACGGACATGATAAAAGAGAGAAGAAAGAAGGTGCTTCGAAAATATGGAAGCTCATAAGAATAATCTTATAAGAAGAACAACACAGATTACGCCCAGAACATCAAGTGGTAGAACATCTCTATCATCAGTCAATTAACTAATTCATGTTGTTAAATATAATCGTGAAATGTTGTTAAATATAATCGTGAAACATTAAGCTAAGAGTTTAATTTAATTCAATATTCAATTATGTTTCAACAAGAGATAAGCGAGAGTTCAATCTCAGTCATATCAAGGTGTACTCTTATAATGTGTTGAAAAGAGAGTAGGCGTGACGGCAGTATCAAAAATTTGAAACACTAGTTCATTTCCTGAAAAGATGTGGAAAAACCTTAAGCCCCTTCTACCAGGAAAGAAACACGCACAACCAAACGAAATCAGTTTTGAAACAGAAATAGTCAGGGACGAGATGGAAATAGCAAACAAGTTCAACAAATACTTTCTAAACAGTATAGACCAAATTGTTCGAAGTATACCTACAACGGCAAGCGGGAAATATGTTACATACAAAAATTCTTCGATTAGTACTGAATTTTCTACTTTTAAACGGCTCACAATGACAAAAATGAAGGAAAAACTCGAGAGCCTTAAAAACGTAGGAGGTGGTGCAGGTGATATTTCTAAACAAGTTCTTTGTGATGCTACATATGTTATAGGGGACCACCTTTTAGATGTTATAAACAGTTCTCTCGACTATGGCATTTCTCCAGATTCATGGAAATTATCAACCATAATTCCTGTTCCTAAGGTACAGAATATAAATATTTGCAATGAATTTCGCCCAGTTAATACAGTGCCTATATATACAACACTCCTGCGAGTCTGTGGTTGTAAGTATCGCTGATGATTTTTTATCAGCTATTGACAATGGCAGTTATGTATTAGCGGTGTTTTTAGACTTTAAAAGACCCTTTGAAACAGTAGACATTGAAATCTTACTGAAAAAGTTAGAGAATATAGGCTTACGGAATAAAAAACTGAACTGGTTCAGGTCATATATTTCAAACATAGTACAGAGAGTACTGTATAAAAACTGTATGTTTGAGATATTAAGTGTAAATCACGGTGTACCACAGGGAACAGTTTTGGGTCCGTTACTATTTTTAATATATAATAATGACATAGTACAGGTAGCCACAAAATCTAAAATAACTTTGTTTGCTGATGATACGATGATGTATATAGTGGAGGAAGATTTACATCGAATGGTATCGGATATGAACATTGAAATGAACAATTTATTCGCGTGGCTGTGTGATAATAAATTAAGTTTGAATGCAGGAAAATCAAAATTTAGTATATTCGCCAGAAATCACGAATGATAAATGTGCAAGTTGATAATTTATGTATTGCTGTAAACGGAGAAGCCATTTTTCACGATGAACATATCAAATATTTGGGTACAATTTTGGATTCGAATTTAAACTTTCACGCACACGCAGATTATATAACGAGAAAATTTTCGAAAAAAGTAGGATTCTTATCACGAATCGGCAAATCTTTGTCTATGAGTACAAAGTTGTCACTCTATAAAGCCATTGCACTTCCTCATTTACAATTCTGTTGTTCCTTATTATTCAATTGTCCTCAATGTCAAATAAGTCGATTAGAAAAAATACAAAATAGGACTATGAGATCTATATTAAAATGTAATAGATATACACCTGTCAAATCCATGCTTAATGCGTTAAATTTGTTATCTGTCAGCCAAAGAGTTGTGTTTAATGTACAAGTGTACATTAAAAACATTACATTTTTAAACTGAAAAGAAATATAACCTACATAAGTGATAGAGTTCGATTATTTGAAGATGTACATACTTATAATACGAGATTCAAAACAGACTTTATCCTTGGAAAATGTAACACCACACAAAAGTGCAAATCTATTTTGTATACAGGTTTAATTGAATTCAATGGACTTCCTTTACATATAAAAAACAGTAAAAGTTTGAAAGTTTATTTAAACATATGTAAACATTAAATTTATGTGCTTTTAGCGTGATTTATAAGTCAGTCTTAGTCAACAGAAAATTCAGTCAACACCATTTAATGCAAAGAAGATTCAGCCAACAACACAATTTTGGTCCACCTCTTCAACAAGCCATTCAACAATTCCAAGGTAACCAATGGAAACCGTTAATTTTTTTTCTCTTGAAAGTTGTCACAAGCTCAAGTAAAATATACACCTATGATCAGGAACTTATAGCCATTTAGAGTGCAATCAAACACATAAGATATCTACTTCAAGGTAAGCACTTTACTATATTCACTGACTATCAACTTTCGCATTCAATCAGAATGTAGATAAAGCTTCACCTCATCAGGTATAGATTAGCCTGACATCTCCTCTACCAACATTTGCCGCATCAAAGGCAAGTCACACGTGGTAGCAGATGCACTCAGTAGAATTTCTGCCATTGATTGTCCAACTCCTAAATTATAAGCATTCGAACATCAGTCGGTAGATGAAGAATTACAGAAACTCATTGACAACCCTGCCTTCATCACTAAGGCTCAAGAAGATGTACATTCCCTGACACATCTGTCCAAACTTATTGTGACAACGAGAAAATCAGACATATGGTTCGCAACAGTCTTCGGAAGACTATCTTCAATCAATTCACTGACCGAAATATTTTTGTCGACAAACTCAGTTAGAAGATGTTATCAAAGTCCAGTACCTTCCGGAGATCATCAACCTAAAGTGTTTGTGTCTCAATAATTCGACTCCTTCACTCAGCAACCGTTTTAACAACCCAACGCTGGGACATTCAAACTCATCGACAATAGTGAATAGTGATAAGTTCTTCGGTGTAGTTTTTTTTAGTTCGCAGCCAAACAGTTGACATAATTTTCATAAATGTTATGTATCAATTTTAACATGTAATCATTTCAACATTCCATCAATTAATTGTACATAATATTTCATGACATTCACTGCTATTGTTTGTTTATTCATTTCCTTCATGGCTCCGCCACTAGTGGGGGAGTTCTGTAGGGAATTGTCATTGTCATACCATGGAAGAAAACATATCTCAGAATAGTATAGTAGGAATTCCATAATAAAAAGCAAAAAAATGAGTAGTTGTTTCTCCTGAAGTCGAAAACACACTGTCGCAGGACAGGCGTGCACGCAGCGGTTTAGTAGTGTGCACGCCTGACAACCGCGCCCTGGACGCTGCCGCGGCACGCAAGTGTGCAGTGCTATGCCGCGTAAACGAACACGCCACGCGCACGCAGCGTGCACGCAGCTTGATTTCACGCATGTGTGCATCGAGGCTTTTGTAAATTTCGTCACAGGAAAGTTATGAGTGTGTGGTCTATGATTTGAAGTGTCCATATGTCACCTACCGAAATAAAGATCAGGGGGTCGTCACATGAGATCGCTTTCGTTCTCGAGGCAGATTCGTGACACTCGACCGCCACAACAGTGTCCAAACATAAAATATTTCATTTCCACTTTAGATTATGTACGGTTGGTGTGATTATGTACTTGTGTGATTATATAGTTTTCTTCGCTGGAATGAATACTCGGCAAGCTCTTGCTTTTATCATGGCCTACAAAATGACCAAACAGAAATAAAAAAAGAATTATAATGGTTGATAATTTTTCAAACCGAAAAAAAATTATTGTAAGATGAAACCTGATGGAAAAGTAAGAGAATTTTCAGCAGAACCACAGGACCGAAAAAAATTTTGATGGCAGAGTTGTCGGCAATGAAAGAATCTACAACTTTTATTTCCACACGTTTATCATATCACCTCGCAATTAGTGTGGTTAATTCAAATGACCAAATGTTTGATTTCCTATTTACATTTTTTCAGAAAAACATATTTTCACCCAAATTTAGTTGAAACTTACTTTTTTATATCTCACACTTAAATTCTTTGATACAAAATATTATCAAAGAATTTAAGTGTGTTCAAATAAAATATTCCTCAAACCTTTTTTTACTTAATATCGAACATGTGCCCTCATATATTACTATGGAAAATTACTACCCCTCATATTATACATAGCTGCAGTCAACGTCGTTCATAAAAATGCACATGCAGTCTCACTGTACTACATGCAGAGTTACTTAAATAGAATAATGACAAATTACTTCGCAATTTTGAGGAAAATTTATAATAGCTATGTATTTTTTCAATAGCACCAGAAATAAGAGATTTTGAGGAACAAAAATCCCACCGACTTATCCGAAAAGACAGATATTTTTACGTGATAATTTTCGGCCGAATAAAGGGGCTTTCTTAGAAGCACGCTAATAATACGCACAAAAAAAGTGAATAACTCGAATCAGGAGATTTCAGTGTGTAAAGGAAATAAAAACGTGAGTTTTCATCAAATTTCCCTAAAAAAAGTGTTAGAGAAAAAGTGTTAGAAAAAGTGGTAAATACCAAAGTATTTGCACCTTTAAACATTTTTTCATTACCTACACATTTTTCTTTCAACTTCTTTCCAAAGAACGTGTTGTTTTACTGGAAATAGAGATATGCAGTTTTTAACCTCGAAAACTTACCCCCTACTACTTTCCAATTCCAAATCGTCCGTTAATTATTTTTCCTTTTATTTTTTAATATTTCATTCCATTTCCCTTGGTTTTATATTACTCGGAATTTTTTACACTTTTTACGATTTCAAAGTCTTCACAGTCCTGTTCTACATTGATTGTTTCGAGAATTGTAACGGTAACTCTTGAAGTTTGTAGCGAATTCCTCGAATTTATCCATTTTATATCACGATCACGATATTCTATAAATCTCTTCTGCCTCATAAAAAAGAATCTACTTCACCATTTTTGGTCATTACACCATTTTTCCCACTTTTTCTATCAGCATGCAGTTTTGAATATTCCAAATAATCAAGAATAATCAAAATAAAGCTGCAAAGGAAGGCTACACTTCCTTTGGTGTGTGTCCACTTACGATAAAAGTACTCTCGGATATTTGTGTCCGATACTGCTTTCAGGCTCTTCTTGGCAATACTCTCGCGATTGTTTTCACTCAAATGTTTCAAAAGTTTCATTATGAATGGTTAATCTTAGAGTAATTATGTGGAAACTTTCGGAACCGGAGTTTAACTATTGTATTTCTATTTCTGAAATGAGAAATATAAGATTTATAACATAGATTTATACATATAAGAATATATAAGATTTAAAATGAGCTTAAATATTTATATCAATGACTCGAAATTTTCAAAATGTGAAAAATATTATTCACTTTTTCATGTTTTGAATTGAGATTTGGGAATACTGAATGTTTTCTTTCAACAATCCAAAAAAACTCAGGTAATCTTCATTAAATTATATTTAATATTTAAAATAGAGCCGACCAATAGTCTACAATAATTTCCTCAGTTATTTTCAGTTGAACAATGAAATGAAGTTGCACGTATAACAACCTTCTAATTATAGATACTTATTATTTATTAATGCCAAACAATTTTCAGGAAGAAGGAAATTTGATTGTTTTTTGGACCTCTTAATACAATTATCCGACGAAAAGGGTGGTCTGTCAGATGAAGAACTTAAGGATGAAGTGAACAACATAATGGCCGCTGTGAGTTCAATGAAAAAATCAGTGATAGTAATATAATAGAATATAAAATATAAAATTAGTTTTCCGTTGAAGCTGAAAACGGGTCGTTTTTCTCAGAAAATGCAAAATTTTCACACAATTCTTTTGAAGTAATTCAGCAATCACGTGTATTTTTAGGAACCATATTCACTTCTTTATATCTCAAATACTTGGCAACGGTTTTCACAGATGCTACAAACCAGGTAGTTATTTACCACAGTGCATATTTTTTACACCATCAGAAAGTACACATTTCAACGAACAGAAAACCATCCAACTTTTTGTTTAAATCAGATATTTTAACGTGATAGTTTTAAATCAGGGCGCTTTTTCAATATTGAGTCAAAATAAGGTGAAAAAATGAATATTCTGAATCAAAAACATTACAGTGTGTTTGGTGTATAAAAAGGTAAGTTTTTATCAAATTTCCTGTGTGAAACTTTTTCCTGTAAAAGATAAAAATAAAAACAAAAAACTTAGTTATTTTAATTTTTCACGCACGTTTTGAGGTTATATGAGAAAGTACATATACAACAAATGAGAAGTCGAGATAAACCGTTTTTTATCTTTAAAAGGTCACCCCTACTACTTCTAGACCTCAGATCGCCAGTATATTATTTTTCCTTTAATTTGTGTTACATTTTCTTCCATTATCAATAGGTTTCATCTTACAATTGTTTTTTTGGCTTAAAAAATTATTATTTGCACTTCTCTCGAACGTAGATTTCACGAACTTCGGCACTTTTTTATAACCCTCTAGAATAGAGTCTCTTGTTTTGTCCAGTTAATAGTCTGAATTTTCGTCAATACTTGAAAACGATTGGTTTCATCAGCAGAAAAACGATTGTATTCTACCTTGATCGCTACGTCCTTGGTTCATAAAAAGTATCATAAATTACGACTAATTAAATTCATTATGAATGGTAGGAGTGGAGGTCGATTTATATTTATCGAATGT
Organism: Henosepilachna vigintioctopunctata; assembly: GCA_030704895.1. NCBI lineage: Eukaryota > Metazoa > Arthropoda > Insecta > Coleoptera > Coccinellidae > Henosepilachna > Henosepilachna vigintioctopunctata. The sequence continues at coordinate 14,706,708 of JARQZJ010000031.1, read as the reverse complement.
TGTGCGGTTGTATGATCAGGAAATATGATGAATTCGGAAAGCTGAAGTATGACGCTGTTGAGGTGACTGATATTTTGGAGTGTTTCTAGTTTGGAAGTTTCTGTCATACTATGTTTTGAAGAATTTCCCAAGCTGCATTTTGGAATCCCTGAAAGTTACGAATTCAAGCTGAAGAGCCGGCATATTTGAAATAAGTTGGTTTTGTGATCTGAGATCGATATAATTCAGTTCCATCAGGCATTCTGAGAGTTTACGCTCATTAATGTTTGTATATGAATCTCCAAATTAGGCCTTTAGGATCAGAAACCCCTTATGTTCACATATTGGGCTTGTGGTTTTCGCACAAAAATCAACTGTTTTGATTTAAAAACATATTTTAGAGAGAATCTCGTCTGTCGCCTATGATTGTCTTTCGTCGGCTGGTAGGGCTCACCCTTCTTTGAAGTATGGCTTCTTGAGAATGTTTTATCTGAATGGCAGCACTAATATTCTCTGATAATAAAAAAGATTATGATACGAGGTTCTTATTGTTTCAAAATTTTTATCTTTTATTACTTGCTATATTTTATATTAATATTATTAATAATTTCAATCTGCTTACCATATTTCATATTCTCATTTCGACGCGTGTAAAAATGTTGTTCAACATTCTATTTTTTATATGTTTACTCAACCGTGTTGTTCATCATGCATTTATGGCATCAACAACGTTACTTGCTATTGATATATTAATTCCAAAAGTATTGAATTTTTGTATTGTAAAAGTATTGATATTTCTTAGCGAACATCTACTGAACAGCAGAACAGCTCCCGAGGGAACATCTTCTGGAAAACAGTTCTGAGATTTCGAATCTAATTTCAAGCATTCTGAGTAATTATCGTGATTTTCGTGTGATTTTTAATACTTCGCAGGGTTCGGAAACTACCGCCACTTCTACTAGCTTCTGTCTACTTGGTATTGGAATGTATCCAGAAGTTCAAGCGAAATTATACGACGAATTGATGGATACATTCGGAGAAGACAGTGACGTCACCTGGAAAGACTTAACTCGTCTTAAATACATGGATAGAGTCATCAAAGAATGCCTTAGAATTTTTACTCCAGCACCTATACTCTCGAGACGCACAACTGGCGATATTAATATAGGTGAGTGAGTGTTTTTGTTAAGTTTTGCTGAGTGGTAAGTTCATTCTACTTATCACTCAACAAAATTGATATTTCTCCTAAATTCTAGTCATGCAATTGGAGTTTTGGGAAAATTTCTTTCACAAAATTGAAATGTTGAATGTATAAATCATATTAGAGATGATGTTTTATTTTATTGTATGGTATTCTGGATTTCATTATTCATTCAAAATTCTAAAACGTCTGTATCTACATGAAATTAATATTGATATATTATGGTTACTTCATGATAATGTATAGCATTATAGAGAAAAACACACTTTGTTTTTCATCATCTTCTTCGGAATAAGTCCTACGCCATGAACTATTTTTCTTCATAGAGCTTCATAGAGTGGAGAATCTTTATATAAATTGATGGTGGTATTTTCCAATTTTAAATGGAACTATCCAGTTCTATTACCTTTGAAGATGTATGATCTATTTTCAAATTATCTGTACCTGGAAAAATATACCCTAAGTCTAGAAAATGTTTGGCAGCATTCGTATTCTTTTATTTTATCCTGAAAAGCTGTTGATGTTCTTTGAATCTTCGAACGAAGTTTCTGCCAATTTGCCCTATGTAATAGCTAATGAACCTATTCATTACAAATAAGTTTATAAACTCGAGCTATAAAGTTTTAAAATCATTGAGATATTCTTACGATGATAATATTTTTGGAAAATAAATTAGTGATTTGATTGGAAATTGGTCCATAATGAGTTAATGACATCTATGGTGGTTTCTGTATTTTTGTATGTGGGTATATTTGGTTGGGGGTTATAAGCTTTCGTTTTCTATTTATTAAAAAAATTATTGTTCGGTTGTCTTAACCATTATTCACAGCATTCTGTTCGATTTTGTCGAGTGCAATATTGCCTATCTTCACATCAAGAAGAAGCGAGAAAGCTCTATGTATCACTGACCGATATGCTGCTAGTTTGTGAGACCTTGGCTGAATGAAATGTTTCGGGATTATTATATCTGTAGAAGTGAGTTTTCTGAAGATATCGAAATACAATATGTTAATATTATTCCTGTTGAGGAAAGAATAACCGCCGTCTTCTAGTTCGATTCATTACGCCAATAGTTTCGTCAGTTATTTCGTCAGTAAACTGATCACGAGACATATATTCAAAATCAATTGGTGGGTACTTGATTTGTTTCTTTGAATTTATTTCACATCTAATCCAATAATTCAGCGATCCCACTCATGAAATATTCGATGAATCATTTAATGATTTCAAAATGCTCCTTCGTGCTTACGTAGCATATATCGCATCCGTTTTATGTACATTTTACACAATTTGAGAATCCGTGAGAATTTTTACATTTGCGACAGGTCGCGCATTTTTACTTTTTTCACAAGTTACGCTCACCGAATATGGAACGAAAAGAAGGCTTCCGTTTCCTAGCAGATAAGCTGCACATTTCACAAATTTTTAATGGATCCCTTCAATCAGTATCCAAACGAGATGGCAATTAATGTGTGCGATTTGTTGGAGGGCGATAGTCTCATCGAAAGTAGTGATTGCAAACTGATTTATCGACACTATGCTACGTTGTATTTCGTGTTTTGTGTGAATTTGTCAGAGAGTGAATTAGGAATGCAAGATTTGTTTGAATGTTTTGAAAATCTGTGAATTGGTTCTTATATTTCACGCTGGTGAAGTGCATTATATTTTTAAAAAGCTTGTGAAACAAAGGGTTCTTGAAACAGACAATGCCGAAATACTTTTCGAACCCAGACCATATCCATCCAACTATCAACGACTGTTCTATCTTGGTTACTATTTCTTACAAATATAAGAATGTTGTCAGTTCCTGACAATAAGAAAACAATAAGCAAGTTTTTTGTCATCCCAGAAAGAGACATGGCCAGTACTGGCTCTAATCAAAAAGATGAATACCGGTAAGTAGTGTTGCCCAAAAAGTCTCGCAGCCTTGCAGTCTTGGTCGTGGTCTTGCATTTTTTCAAAACCAAGACTTACGCAAGAACAAGACTGAGCTGCAAGACTCTTGCGGTCTTGCAAGTTCAAAACTTGTCCGAATTTTGAGCTTCTGATAAAAGCACTTTGAGTGTATTCTCCTATTCGTATATTCTCTGGTGTTATTTATGATAATAGATAACACCCATAACAATATGCTAATCGATCGATTTAGCGCTTTTTCTCAAGAATTAATTCGCTACATACTACACAGACATACTTCGTCTCGCCGCAAATTCTTGTCCTTCGCAACGTCGACTAGTTGATTACATCCGTTATTGTAAATAACATTTGGTATCAGACTAAAATTAAATTTTGTACTTTTGTTATTGAACTCAAGTAAATGTTGATCTTTGTATTAGAAATATGAGAAATAAGATAATTTTTCGAGTTCATTTTAGGAAGCTCTTGTAATGAATTCTGGCGTAAATGGAAATAAACGAATTGTTTTCATTAGCAATAAATTTCGGCCCTGTTACACTATCCGAAAATCTAAATTGAAATTTTGAATCAAAAGAACAATCTATCGGGTACTTGCAAGAATGCAAGACTTTGCAAGAGTCTTGCAGTAAGACCAAGACCAAGACCAAGACTCACTGTGCAAGACCAAGACCAAGACTGTCTAAGTCTCGTTTTGGTCTTGCTTTGGGCAACACTAGACTACGACTAAGTCCAATGAGAAATGTTTTATTCTCTCATTTTTGGCGATACAATAAGACTTCCCCTTTATATATTTCATTTTCGAAAGTGTGTTTCAAAGGAAAAGTTTTTAGTCCAAATTATTCAATTACATTACCTCTCTTGGGTTAAAACGGATATGATTCGCTTGAAAAGCAATCTCATTGAACAAATTGAAGTTCTATTATCTTTATTCCATCACCAAAAACGAGAAAACACCGAATGAAAATATTCTTATGGGATTTTACACTAATGAACTAATTTTTTTGGGTTCAGCTTAAGCGCTTCGTTCATCGCAGTGGCGTCAGACTTACTCTGCCCATCGTATGCCAAGTCTTGCAATTCAGTTCCTCTGTCGTAAAAATTGTAAGATTCGTGTCCATGATTTCAAAATCTTGCATATTTGAAATAGAATATATTTACTTGGCTATGCCATAAAAACATAATGTATCTCACAAGTAATACATATATTGTTTAGTCGGATTTCTAAGTCAATATTTTTATTCAAACATAAAAAATTTCTAATATTGATATGATCACTATAAGATATTTCTAGGTTGACTAATTACGTAATAAATTAAGACATAAGGGCTTCTAAGTAAGGATTGAATAAATCAACGGACGTTGTATTACATGGATATCACAAATTTTTACGGTAGAAGGACCGAGTTGCGAGATTTAATTTTTTTTACAAGTTTGGATAGCATCTCATTTCTTTTTGTAGATAGTTTTTCGTATTCAGGTACTTTGTAACTTTCTGTTGTAACTGTAAATTCTAAATGCATTTTTGTAATATTTTTGGAATCATAATATTATTGAATGGTGTTGAGGTTTACTTGATGTAAATCCATTATGATTAATGGGTGATTTTTTAAGCGTAATTTTTTCCAAATCGAATAAAACAACTAGTGTTGTCGTGGTTCGGGTATAAGGGCCGTCGTCGGTTGGAATTTCTTCCTAACGTTTCGCTAGCACGAGTGGCGAGCTTCTTCAGAGGTCGTTCCATTTCTGATTCTGGAAGTAGACTACTTCGTGTAGTCTAGTAGGAAGTAGTCTACTTCTAGAATCAGACATGGAACGACCTCTGAAGAAGCTCGCCACTCGTGCTAGCGAAACGTTAGGAAGAAGTTCCAACAGACGACGGCACTTAGACCCGAACCAGGACAACACTTCTTCAACGACTGGCCACGAAAGCCTCAACCAATTTGTCGAATAAAACAACTAATTTGCATCATATATTCGAAATTTTAATTGAAATTGATAACTTGGCCTTTGCCATTTACATTTTGAATTTTTTATAATTTCATGTAAATGTTATCCGCGGCTTTATATCAATTAGTCCATTCAAAAGGTCCAATTTTCCGTCTATTTTTCGGGTATTTCGGCCTTTATCACACGAATTACGCCTGTTATGTTATCCTGTAAGGCTTCAATCGTGTTCGGCCTGTGCCCATACACTTACGACTTTACATAACTCCACAAGAAATAATCCAGAGGCGTCAAATCGCATGATCTTGGCGGGCAATTCACAGGGCCATTTCGAGAAATAAGCTGCTCACCAAATTCATCCTTCAACATGTTCATTGTTTCACGAGCTGTGTGGCATGTGGCATCGTCCTGATGAAACCACATGTCAACCATGTTCAACTCAGTCAACTGGGGCAAATATAAGTTGCGATTCATGGCTCGATATCGTTCGCCGTTGACGGTAACGTTTCTTCCATGTCATGCTTCTTCTGTCATGCTAAGAAATCGATTAAACGACGAAATGCGTCATGCTATGTATTCAATAAAAGTGAGAATCAAAAGCTCTAGTGTTTGAATTTTATCTTATATTCAATTATAAACTTATTTACGCAGTTGATATATCTAGAAAACTGGACTGAAATTCCAAAATATTTCAGTTTTTGATTTACACACTAAATACTGATTCTATTCTGAATTCGAAGCTTCTACGTTTGCTAGAAGTTCCTTAGTGTTTTAGTCAGTCAGTGAATTCCAAATTAAGACTTAGACTAGTTTAAATTCAAGAACTAGTGGTCCAATCGAATGAAATTTGATATATACCGAGTTTATATAATATCTGCTTGGTTACTTATTCAGGCTTCTACTTTTAACCACAACGTTATATAACACAATTATAGGGGTTCAAAATTGCCTGAGCTGATTCGACAAAAGAACGGTAAGAATTTGCGGGATTTTCATTGGACTTGGCGCCATCAAATATTCATTTTGGTAACCCAGGATGCTCTGGTTATGAAGAAAGCACTAAAAACGTTAATGGGTAAACTGTATTTGAATTTCATGCCGATGCAATGACAATGATAACAATAAAACGCGAAAAATTAGGACGGTACACGACTGGCTTAACGTCTAGGAAACACAACGTTTGTAATTCATGCCGTTTCCTATCCAGTGAGCGTCACCTGTCTTTTTAGCTCTTCAGGAAAAGTGAAAATCTCTCCAGTCCGCATTTTCACCTCCATATTAATTTTATATGCATACTCATATGTCTCACGAAAAGCGTAAAGCGAGATCCTTAAACCACTATCAAATTTCAGAAGGAATCGATGTACCTTCAAACACCAACTTCATATTGAACTACAATTACCTCCATAGAAATCCAAAATACTGGAAGGATCCCCTGAAATTTGATCCAGATAGATTTTTGCCGGAAGAAGTTGCAAAGAGGCACCCATACTCATACCTGTTATTTTCTGGAGGTCCTAGATCATGCATAGGTAACACTTTTTCATACTTCTTTCGTCAATTTTAGAAAATTAGAAAGTAGAATTGAACAAATTGACGGATTCTCATGGCAAAATGGCACTGTATCATTTATGTTGTTATACTGTAATACCGAATATTTTGAGGACACCGAAAGATATTGACGATTCATATTAAGAAAATTCAGATCAGCATAAATTAGATAAATAAATTTCAAGAGTTCTTCGTGGAAATCACTACGCCTAGTTTCAAGGGCTACAATATTACCAATAAAAAATACCGAAGCTCAAAAATCAAATATTCTCAACTCAAATATAAAAATCAAAAGAACTGTAGTTTATGTTTGTGATTTCAAATTAACACCTTCTCACTAGATGCATATGAATGTTTATACGGTACTCACAATGAAAAGTCAATTTGAAAATTCCCTGAGTGTCAATTTCTCTGTATGTCTGTTGGTTCCGGAAAATGTTGATGCTTTTAACACAGGCAGATAGCTGATGTTATAAGGAGAAACTTAGGCTTTTATATTTGAGAAAATAGGATTGCGCCAGCATATCATATATATATATATATATATATATATATATATATATATATATATATATATATATATATATATATATATATATATATATATATATATATATATATATATATATATATATATATATATATATATATATATATATATATATATATATATATATATATATATATATATATATATATATATATATATATATATATATATAGTAAATACTGAGACTCCTAATCGAAATATCCGAATATTTCAAATAAAACTCTCAGGGAGCTGTCTACACAATTGTTGTCAACGAGAAATAACCCATCACTTTCGCGAGTAAATATTAAATGAAGAGCGTTTCGAAAAATTCATCGATCTTGTTGAATGATAATAGGATACAATTGTTTCATCATTATTATGAATCATCAGTCCATATTTAATCTATCAATCAAGAATCGATGACTTTCAAAACGAACATTGGTCCTATATCAAATTGAGAGATATACGTGAGCCTATCGTTATATGAGGGAGCCTACGTGAATATTTCACCTTGTGAAATATTCACGTAGGCTCCCTCTCTCGGAGAAAGGACATATAAACTCTCCCTAGCGTTCAAGATAACTCACGAAAACAAGAGTACGAGTGGAAGGCTTTGTAGATATTTCATTCGAACACTACAGAAAATTGTCCGCAATGTGTACCAATTGTTTCATCATTATTATGAATCATCAGTCCATATTTAATCTATCAATCAAGAATCGATGACTTTCAAAACGAACATTGGTCCTACATCAAATTGAGAGATATTTATCCTAGTGAAATATTCACGTAGGCTTTCTCTCTCGGAGAAAGGACATATAAACTCTCCCTGCGTTCAAGATAACTCACGACAACAAGAGTACGAGTGGAAGGCTTTGTAGATATTTCATTCGAACACTACAGAAAATTGTCCGCAATGTGTACCAATTGTTTCATCATTATTATGAATCATCAGTCCATATTTAATCTATCAATCAAGAATCGATGACTTTCAAAACGAACATTGGTCCTATACCAAATTGAGAGATATTAAACCTAGTGAAATATTCACGTAGGCTCCCTCTATCGGAGAAAGGACGTATAAACTCTCCCTAGCGTTCAAGATTCCTACTCACGACAACAAGAGTACGAGTGGAAGGCTTTGTAGTTATTTCATTCGAACACAACAGAAAATTGTCCGCAATGTGTACCAATACTCCCATGCCTAATCGCTCCAGATCACGCCCATGCGGGCAAAAGTGTAGCTAGTTTCGAGAGTCACAGGTCATTCAATACTAGTAAATACTGAGACTCTTAATCGAAATATCGGAATATTTCAAATAAAACTCTCAGGGAGCTGTCTACACACTCTCTGTGTATATATAGCTGTTGTTAAATATGAGTGTAATTTAATAGATGTGGAATGGAAGGATCTGAAACCGTGTTGAAATGGCGGTAAAATATTATTCGACTCAAAAAAGTCCCTCAGCCTACCCTGCAATATTTTCTCAAAAACTTTACCGACTACATTCAGTAGAGAAATTGGTCTCTAACTATCAGGATTAGTAGGGTCCCTAAAGGTAGCTTCTTTCCAAACATTCGGGAAATAGCACAATTCTAGACAACAATTGAAGATGTTACTCAGTAATCCAATACATTCCTGAGAAAGTTGTCGTAGTACCGCGCGAGATAGTCCGTCGCGGCCCGGTGCCGTGTTTCTCCCCGAGTGTACGGATTCCGCTACCATTTCCGCGTTTATTCTAGTATTGAAAATTTTGTCTCCGTTCAGTTCGATTATGTTATGAATGCGTCTGAAATTTTCGATATCTCGTTCTATGATCGCGAAATGGTTCGCGTCGAATCGCGGATTTCGCGGTGTTACAAAAATATTCGAAAGATGATTTCTGAAAATGTTCGCAATTTCCTGTGGCTCCGATATGATATTGTCCTTATCCGGTGATTTTAAATGAATGATTTTCTTCTTTCTATTTCCTGTAAGTATTTGAAATTGGCGCCAATACTCTTTACCGTTTCTGAAGTCAAGTTTTGACGTTACGTCTGACCACTTTTCTTACTTGAAACGGTTATAATTTCACGGCGTAAGATCGCGGATAATCGATTGTATTCTGTTTTAATAGCGGCGGCGGCGTCACTATTTCTAAGAAATAAACGATAGAGACGCCTTTTACTTTTGATTAAATTCACTATGAACGGAGGCAACGGTGTTTGATTCAAATTTATTGTCCTATCCGGGGTGCAAGCGTTATATGTTTCCGATACGGAAGTTGAGAATTGTTCGATAATTTGATCAGTTTCGTGTGTGTTACGAAAAATCTGAGGAGGTGAGAACGTTTGAAGTATCATTGCACGGAATTGTTCACAATCAGTGTTTTTGATGTATTTTATAGTAATAATAGAAGGAGGTAGTTTCGGCGGTTGTGCAATGTTAGAATGAACCAGTAAGGGAAGAAGTTATAGTTTAACCTATGAAACATGGTTCTTCCAAATATGGAATGAGGTCAGGCGTTATGATAATATGATCAATAATGGACATACCAGTATGACCGAAGAAAGTAGGATTCGTATTAGGGCATCGCCATAGATTATTTTCTATGAGACACTCTGAAAGAATTTGTCCATTTCTGTTCGTAGAATGGTCGCCAAATTGAATATTTCTAGCGTTAAAATCGCCAAGAAGTATTGTATGTGAATTAAATGAAACAAATTCAAATAAATTATCTGGAAAAGTTTCACCTGGAGGGTGGTACAAACTAATGATTGTAACTAAAATGTTATTTATTGTAACTTTCGAAGCTACACACTCTATTGTCAGATCATATCAGATTTGAAAATTGATCTGGAAGTTTGAACTGTATTGAATCTAATGAATTGTGTATTAATAGCGCAGCACCTCGAATAGTTCCTATCGTGCTATTGCGCTGATATGTATTATAATTTGTTGATTTGTTCAATATCGTGTTTCAACTTTGTTTCCGTTTTTGAAAGTATTGATTAGGATTACCTATGCACTATCACAAGATGACGTTTGCGATGAAGGCCACAAACGTTGATAATAAGCGTTCCCAACGTGAAGTTCATTTCGTTCCGTCTTCCGTTGGAAAAATTTACGGGCGTTAAAAATCTTCTTCGATCGCCTCGAGGGAGATCGAAATACTACCGCCACAGTAATTTATTACCGTTGTGCGGTTAAGAAAGGCGCGAGATGAAACCGCGACTGTTTTAGCGATTAGTTCCCGTTTTTCAGGGAAGACGTTCGATAAGGTTTGAATGATGAACCTTATCATAGCGTTCACTGGTGCGAAGTTCTCAACATTCTGTTCGTCGGTACTACTAGTCTCGTTGAGAACTTTCTCTGGCCCTGCTTGTTTTGGCTCCACCGGGGGAGCACGACGTTGGGGGCATTTTAAGTCCCAGGCAGGGTGGTTTCCTTTGCAATTGGGACATTTTGGGTCTTGAAGATTGGGGCAAACAGAATTTTTATTCGAATTACCTCATGAGGGGCATGTTGGTTTATCTCTGTATTCTGTTTTGAGAATTGGATTTTGAGCATGTTGAACAGTATTTTTGAATTGGGTTTAGGACTTTAGATGGCTCTACTTCATGTTTGCGCCCGTATAAACGAACGCCCTTCAGAAGTAGGCAGTCGATTGATGTTTTGGAATGCGTAATTATTCTGATAGGGTGGTTGGACGGTTGTGGCCATAAAGGTAATTCTCCAGCATTTTAAGAACTCGATGTTCTGCTGGTTAAGGCACTCTGAAATTTCGTCGATTGTATAGTCGACAGGGTCGGATTTGATAGCGCAAGAGTAATTTACTTTTCTGGGATGTTCCGTGGAACTTCTCCTGGCGGGCCCGTTAAGGGGGCTGAAAGTTATAGTTGGATGACCAACTGTGGTTTTTAACGTTCTCTGGAACGTAATTGGGGCAGGAGTTTTGCACTCTACGAGTGCCGTTTGATTGAAATTGACCTTGAGGTTAATTAGGTCAAGACTCGTTGTTTTGAGAATTCTGTAGAATTCCTGTTGAGATTTTATTTCGTTCGGTATGCTACGAATAACATAACGAAATATCACAGGGCTTTTAACCGTCTGATCACCCTTTGATGAGGACAATGAGTCAGAATTAATGGATGAGAGAGAGACGTTAAGCGGAAATCTATTGGAAAAGAAGGCTGTAGCTGAACTTGGTTTACTGTTGCCAGGCATTTCTGCCTGTACAGTAATGATAGAATTTGGTGAGTTTGGATTATCAGAAGGAGAAGAATTTTTCGTCAAGACAGTGCCGGTTGATTTTTCAGTCGATTTTCTTCGGGTACTTAATCCCGAAGCAGATGAATCGCTCTTCGGCGTAGATGAGCGTCGTGCGGGTGGAGTCACAGGCCTTGAAGAAGTGGGTGGCTTTTTACGGCCACCCGGTTTGGCGCTATTAGACATTCGAGAAAAAAGTTAGATGCACGCGAGTATATAGAGTGCAATAATATGAAAAAAATATATGTATAGTAAAAATTGTATAAGATCTAGTCTGTGAAAGGTAGCTATGTATGAGTTACCTTTCAACCACAAGAATAAATAAACTAAATACTACTGCAATGAAATTGAAATTAGAAATGCAAGATAATTATAGCGTATGTGAGATAATTCAGAAATTATTGATTTAATGCAAGAATAAGTCGAGCAATGATACTATGAAATAGTAAAGGACCCACCGGAGGCGTGGCCTCTGCTCGGGTTTTCGCTTCGCTCTATTCACTGGTTTCCAGTCGAAGAAACTTATGTAAAAAGCTACAGGACTTGAAGAAGTCCGGCGCATAGGAAAAAGTATAGATCAGGGACTATTTCCTCTACCTTGTAGCTTGCTGGATACACTTCGTCGGCTGGGAGATGAGAAAAGATGAGGACCTGTTGACTAGTGCATCGATATTTATAGGTGTGCGTGGCTCGGCAATATATCCGCTTCGCTCTGATTGATCGACTACAACGCGTTCGTCGGCTGCTGTTGGACCAATCAGTTTCCGTTTTAGTTCAGGGTGCCAAATGTTTCTTATTCTCATTGTTTCTTCTTTACGATTGAAATTGTTGCGATGCTTGTGTATCTCGATAGCCTCGCGTTGGAGCCTGGCGTGGTAATTTCGATCCGTGGAGAGAACCTCAGCGTCGTCGTATTTGATATTATGCTCCAAGTTGTTATAAGCATGCTCTGCTACAGCTGACTTCTCAGGCTGAACTCGGCGACAATGACCGTCGAATTTCGTGTTCTTTGAGGCGTGTCCTGATACTACGCTTCGTTGTACCAATATAAACCGAGCCACATGAGCAGGGGATCTTGTAAATTCCGGCTGAAGATAATTTGTCCCGTGGATCCTTCGCTGACCTCAACAAATTCCGAACTTGATGAGTTGGCTTGAAAATAGCCCTCATTTTGTGCCGCTGAAGTAATCTTCCGATTCCATGATGATTCCGACCCCTCTGATGAAAGGCATTATTGCGACTCCTTGTTTGGGTTCCTCGCTTGGTAGTACTCTGATTTCCTTTCTGGGTTTGAACGCTCTGGTGACTTCTTGGAAAGAATATCCGTTGGCTTGAAATGCTTGATGGAGATGACTCTGTTCAGTTTTGAGTGACTGTGGTTCACAAATCCTTCTTGCTCTATGTGAAAGAACAGCACGCTTCTGTTTGGGATGATGGTTGGACATTTTATGAACTTCTGAAAGAGGAGGAGTTCCAGTTGACCACGGCCAATCAGCCCGGAAGATCATATCACCATGTTTCACTATGGACACCGGCCGTGAAAGCCTACACGATTTCAGTAAGACTAATGGTTTTGAACCACCGTCATTTTCTACAGTCTTTGACACAAGAGCGACCACTTTTATCTTTCCACTCATGTTCTTGCCTTCATCAGTTTTTGCCTCATTTCAAGTTTTTCCATCGAAGGTTCTTTTGATTAACGGCCATTTCAACTCCTTCAAAAATATCTGTATCAGTAGTTGTGCCATGAATACTATATCAAGAAGTTCTTCCTGCACTTCATAGCTTTTATCTACTCCTCGTATAAATCAACACCTGAGCAGTATCTGACACATCCGTTGACTCATTCAAGGCCGAAGAAAACCACTCAACATGTTTATTTTTGTCGAACAGTTGAGAGGTTTTATTTTCAGCGATATTTTCTACCCTTCGAGCCACAGTGTTTGCTGACATACTGACAATTTTTGAAAAATTTACCTTTCCATGCCACATTTCTTCGGCTACTGCAATAATGAATTCTTTGATCATTTCTCCATCGGTGAATGGTTTTCCACGTTTTGCAATTTCAAGAGCCACACGAAATCTGGCACGAGTTGCAGCCTCTTGTTCAGTTTTGAGTTTTGTAAATGAAGATTGCTGCGATTTCAATCCGCGCTTCATAGCTTCGAATTTTCTGTCCGCAAATTTCCTGTATATTTTGAGTAATTTTGAAAATGTTTTGTTTCATAATGACGTTTAATGTTATATTCTTTGAGAACGGCTATGCAAAAATTACTTATTGTTCAATATAAAATGGAAGCATAATATCAAATTTCATATCTTCATGATATTATTCATAAAAAATTATAGTTTATTGGGAATGTATTACATGAATTTTAACTCTTTCTGTTCGCAACTTATTCTGAAAGATTTTTCTTTTTCAAAGAGCACCGATGGATTAAACTACTTATTAGAAGTGGGAAAATCTCGAAATTCACGAATAATGTAAAACACAAAAAGTATACAGCGACTATATTAGAAATTAAATGATCAAAATACCCAAATTTTTGAGTACTGATTATTTAACAGAACGGTCATTCATGTAAACTGTTGAACTACAGAAAGTATTGAGTACAGCCATCCCCTTATAAATCGTCCAAAACTGATATTCTCAAAGAGAATTTCGTTTATAAAACTCAATAATAATTATTATATTTTGAAATAAAGAAAAAAATCACAAATGATTATTAATAATACTTCATACATAATAATTATTCCGTCTAATTTCAATCAAGTAAAGAAATAAATATTGTAACTTATATATTTTTTCAGTTATGTAATCGAATATACAATGAATTTAAATTATCTCCAATTTATGCATATATGAGGACAAATATGCATTTTGTAACAATATTTAATATGTTCATATAATAAAATTTCATCCTATGACGGTAACCCAAACAATATTGGGGAGGGGTGGCAATTTAAAGTGTGTGGCTGCTTGAGAAAAATTCATACCTTTAATATCCAAAAGTGTAAATTTCTAGATGCCTGATGCGGAATTCCAGATTTCATTCAATATAAATTATATTGAATGAAATCTGAAATTCCGCACATAATAAGCATTTTCATAAAACTTTATTCACTCAAGTTTGAACTTTCAAGCCGATATTTAATATTTCTTTTCATAATTCTTATTTTTATAAAAAGCTTATATAAATAAAATTTGACAATTAATATTTCCATTTATTGGTTATTTTTTCAGGTTCAAAATTCGCAGAAATGAATATCAAAACACTTCTCTCCGTGATTCTCAGAAAGTTTGAAATAAAGACAGAATACAAATCAATTGAAGATATTAAGTTGAAAATCAACGTGGTTTTGAGGCCTACTACTGGATTCATGATATCGGTGAAACCGAGGAAATGAAGTACTTAAGGTATAACAGGTGCTTTAAAGGCATATAATAATGTTTAGGAAAATAAAAGTTGAAGGTACAATTTTTTATTATTACCATAACCTTTATGGAATTACTATATACGTCGGAATAACCCGATGTTCGTGGACAATTATTACGTACAGTGCATGGATTCGTGTTTGGATTGCATACTCACTGATATAAAATACCTTAATATTCGGAGTTTAACTGGATTTCTGATTGGTGTAAAAGTGATTGAGGTGCCAATTTACAAAGTCGAAGGATCATAAGTGGTTATGTCTAAAGATGCTGTCCCACCCGATAAGGGTGGAGGTTTTCTGTCGTCTATAAACCTTCTCAGTCAAGCGTTTAAAATACGGGATGGCGTGGACGATTATATGGATCACCAAGAATTAGATGATATATCGTAAAATTTGGTGAGTCCGTTCCATTTACAAAATATTTCTCAGCCAACATCAGATTTGAATCCTTCAATTATTGGTACATGGAAAATTCCTGCAATGATACGAATACAGATAAATTCACATTTTCAATTGCCTGCAGGTCGGTCTGTTTCTTCTATAACGAATACTGATAACGATAACCGCTAAAAACGGGAGGCAATAAAATATGAATATTTCGATTCGGGTCCATACATAGTACACATCGAGAGTCTGGATAAAAATTTAAGTAATTTGCATTCATTGAGTTTTCGTAAATTATTATTCAGGAATGAAAAATCTATTTCTGATATGATTATTGATATAGAAAAATCAGGGAAAAACGTAATTCAGGTTTTGATGAAAACGGACTCGAGTGCAAATGAACTACTAACATCCGAGATACTAAAAAATAACAATCTGGAAGCGTATATTCCTTCATATTTAATGAGACGCAAAGCTGTTATACGTCGTGTGGATTTAGATATTACATTGGATGAATTAAAAATCGGAAAAAACCTCTTCTAGGGGATAATTTTGTAATAATGGAACTGAGGAGATTAAATAGTAAAAATATGAATGAAGATCGATCTATACAATACGTTCCCACTACTAATGTTCTAGTCATTTTTAGGGGACAAGTTATTCCTAGTAAAGTATCAATTTTCAATTGTATAAGGGAAGTCGTTCCTTTCGTACAAAAAGCAGAACAATGCACCAAATGTTGGCGCTATGGACATGTTGAAGGAATGTGTCGCAGTAAGGAACGTAGATGTCCGAAATGTGGGAAAATCATGATCTTTCAAGTTGTCCTGTGGAAAATTCCATTTGTTGTACACTATTTCGGTAATCATAATTCCAATGATAGAAAATGTCCCTTTTTTGAAAAACAGGAGCTAATCAAAACAAAGATGGCGGAATAAAATATATCCTATAAGGAAGCATTGAATTCAATAGATAATAGTTTTTCTGGAGTAGTATCTTCATCCAAAAGTCACAATCAACTCCCTCCTAGTAATCAAGGTACTATTATGAATAATATTGATTTCCCCCAAATACAAAATAAAAAACGTAAAATGTTTACAAGCTATAAAGATTCGGATGTGCGCAAAAAACATTTGAAAATTATTTCTACTCCACCTAATAGGGATCAGAATAATGGCTTGCAATTATCTGTTCGAATATTTAATAGTGTTGGCGTTTACTTGATGTGAATCCATTATAGTGAATATAAACTTAAATTCAAACACCTGAACTTATGATTTACACTTTATTGACTACATAGCATGACGTTCATTATTCTGTATTTATTTTCAGATTATTTCAGATTCAGATTATTTTATATTTTTCAGATTATTCTGTAAGCATCTGAAGAAGTCGTTTGTAACGACGAAACGCGTCATGCTATGTACTCAATAAAGTGTAAATCATAAGTTCAAGTGATTGAATTTAACTTTATATTCAATTATCTGTTCGTAATCGTCAGAATTCTTCTACAGATAAGAGTAATACAGAAAAGTTTTATGTTTCAAAAGAAGAAATTTCAAATATCATAACTTTAGTTGTCGTTGATATAAGTTGTTCTAATAGTTCATAAGCTTTGATGGGATGTTCTAAATTAATAAATTGAATCAATTTCTTTTTAAATAATGCATACAATGAAAGTTATGCGATGGAATGCTCGGTCTTTGAATTCAAACAAGGGAAGTCTAGAACTATATATGTTTCAAAATGAGACGTTTGTTCATTCAGTGAAACATTGTTGAAACCTTCTTTTCAGTTCAATATTACAGGTTATAATATTTTTCGATTAGATAAAAATAATGGTAAGGGAACTGTAGCTATTGCAATTAAAAATAAATATGCTTCCGAGAAAATAATTTTCCATATATCAACGGGGTGGAAGGGATAGCATCAGCTGTAAAGTTGATAGATGGTTCAAAATATGTTTTTATTCAATTTATATTCCACCTGACACCAATATAGAACGTAACCAATGGAATAATTTCTTTCAATCATTAGGAGAGAAATCTATAGTGGGAGGCGATTTCAATCCATATCACTCTGCTTGGGGTTCGCTGACGGATGGTGGAAATGGCAATAAATTTCTATCAGCTATTGAAGAAAATGATTTATTTATACTGAATGACGGATCCCCAACTAGGTTAACTTATTCAAACCGAAATAAATCTGCGGTAGAATTCACGTTGGTAACTAGATTCTTCAATCTTTCAAATAATTGGTTTGCCGAAAACGATACTTTGGGATCGATTCATTTTGTTATTAGATTCAACTTGAATGTGGGTACGATAAAATCTTATATCAAACATCATTCCCGTTTATATAATACAAGCAGAGAGACTGGGTCAATTTTTCGTATTGTATGGAAGAATATTCAAAAGACCAAGTTGGCAAGGAATATTTAGAATATGAATTTTTCGGAAAGAATTAATTTCTTCCTGTGATTCGAGTATTCCTCGTTATCGTAAGGTTGTGAAGGAGAAATTTTGTAAATTATGGTGGAATGAAGAATTGAAAAAGAGGTAATGAAAATAAACATTCAACTTATAGACAGTTTTTGATATCTTCCACACAAGAAAACTTCGTCGCTTATAAAAAAGTTAGGCGGTTGCCAGGCGTACTCTTAAAATAACTAAACGCAATAGTTGGAGAATTTTTGCTCTTCATTGAACAGAATACTCCAATCAGGGTAGTATGGAATAGGGGTAAAGAGTGTTCAGTATTCATCTCTTATTAGACGACCGAATGTTAGGGGTGATTGGTGTGATAAATTTATCTAAAAATTGACTCACGATAGCACGTATAAGGAGATCATGGATCGGCCTACTTATGGGATCGAGGATTCCATATGCTGTTCTTGTAGTATGTATGAATTGAAGTGTTCCTTGAAGTCGAATGCAAATATTTCTCCAGGGTATGATAAGATCCAATTTATTATGTTGAGAAATTTGTCTATGAACTCTAAACAAAGATTATTGAAAATTTTTAAACCAAATTCTTCATTACGGTAATTTTCCTGAAGATTGGAAGTCATATGTCACATTGACTAAATTGAAACAAATCAAGAATCCCGATCTCGCAGATTCATATAGACCCATATCTTTGGGATCTTGCGTATTTAAAACGTTCGAACGAGTTTTGAAACGTCGTCTTGAATGGTGGTTTGAACATCAAAGAAAATTTCCTCATATTCAATTCGGATCCGCAAAGGACACAAAATTTATGACAATATTTGCCATCTCACTACAGATATCTATTTGGCCTCCTCAAAGGGGCCATTCAAATACTACGTAAGTAGATTTATTACAATTATTTACACTCCCACCCCCTTGTCAACAAAAGTAAGCAAACCTCTTATTCCCCCTTCATGCTTACGTAAATATCTCTTAATTTATATATTGATATTTTTAACGATTCATGAGCAGAAGTAATAATTCTAAAAATAATAAAATAGTTTTAGTATAGAGATTAGATTTTACTGATACGGTATTCAACATAGAGTAAGGTACAAGAATATTATAATATTAAGTAATATTAAACATAAAAACTTACTTCAAATTTTTTGACACATATTTATTCGAATTAACAGTCCTCAGACCATCATACCCGAATCCATGATTCTAAGTTTTCGATGACATTGGATGTTTTTGCTGCTCAGCGTTGCGAGTCTGCTCACTTTCATCCAATTTTGGAATGTTTTTACGTCATTTTCATCGAGTCATTCAACATCATCGTGCTCTGAATTTTGAATAATGCACATAATTTCATTAGCCAGCCTTGCAGGTATAACTTTCCTATCAGTGTGCGTGTTCACTTTTTACTCGTGGTAATTAAAACATATGAATTATTTGCGGGAATCCCAGAAAATGCTTAAATGCTTTTAGTTTTCAAGCAAAGATAATGTGAGGGCGTTGTAAAAACGTGTAAAAAAAGTAAATAACTACTGATGACGTAGAATCATCATCTAGACCCCCTAACCCCCATGTCATCCAAAATAAGCAGAGCAAAGACCCCCGTCCCCCTATAGTGCTTACGTAATACTTGAACGGCCCCAAATAACAAAATATTGATGTCAATATTTGCAGATAAAATAGGGGTTTTTGATAATATCGATTAAAATATTCTTAAACAAGAATGTATAGAAATAGGTTTATGTCTAAAATTTGCAAACTTAATATACAATATGTATATAAACAGATGTCTGTATCTGAAAATTGATGGGGAGTTGGAGGGTCCTAGGTACACGAGCACAGAACTTCCACAGTGTGGAATCCTATCACCTCTGCTATTTGTCATATGTTATCACCGTCTAACAAATTATTTCAATAATCCCAATATTAAAATATTACAATACGCAGATGACATCGCCTTTTACACTTCTAATACTTCTATAGATATGTTTATGCAAGATTTGATCAATTCAAAAAAATGCTTTTGTGATTTCCTCTTCGAGCATAGCCATTCTTCATCCAAAATAAAAACAAAAATATGTTCACTCACAACTAAACGAATTGATTTCCCTTACCATATCACTCTAGATGGTGATACCTTTGAACATCAAAATTCAGTCAAATTTTCAGGATTTATACTAGATAAATCCTTACATTGGAAAAACTATGTGAATAATATCAGAATTAAGGCAGAAAACAAAATTCAATTGATAAGGTATGTGACTCATCCCAGTTGGGGTGCAGATCAAAATATTGCCCTTATGCTATATCGTAGTTATGTGAGGTCAACTTTAGATTTTGATAGTTTTTTCTTTGAGAATGCTTCAAGGGATACTCTTGAATGTCTGGATGTCATACAAAGGAAGGCTCTGAAATATTGTTTAGGTTTCTTGAGAAGTGCTCCAAATGATGCGGTCTGGGGGGAGTCTGGCGAGTCTATGCCTCTTCGTCTGAGTCGATGTAATCTGGGAGGTAAATTTTTAATGAAGAAAATAGCTTGTTCCATCAAATTAATATAATGTATTGAAAATCTTTTTCTCGCAACTCTCACAAAATGGTTTTGGATTGTGAAACAGGACCCATTATTAGTAACCATATTCAGTTCTTTACATTTAGCCTCAAAATAAGTTTTCATTGATGATAGGTTTCCAATTTTTTCAATGCAGTATGAACACACTATTATTTCAGTCGACGTCCGCATCCCCTCATATTCTAGTACTACTATAAAAGAAGAGTAGGTATCTTCAAATAATACGAGAAGAGTACTCTGAGTATGTACTCCTTTTCACGGATGCATCAAAATCTCACCAACCGTAAGAGCTGACGTCTATATACCGGATACTGGAGATTCCTTAAGTGTGAGTTTAAATTACTGTTTTCCTATATTTTTGAAGATATCTTTGCCATAAAACTTGCAATGGTGTATATCATTAACCAAACATCAGAGATTACAAACAACAAATATTTAATATTGTCAGATAGTCAAATTTCTCTCCTCTCATGGAAATCTATTAAGTTAAACACATCTTTATCATATATACAAAAACAAATTCATACATACATTGGAAAACTGAGAATCAGGAGGGTTGATATTCGTTTTTTGTGGGTTAAGGCACATAGTGGAATCGGTTATAATGAAATGGTGGATGAAGCTGCTAAATAACATCGTCGAATTCACCTGAATCGTATAAATGTACTTGGTCAGATATATATATATATATATATATATATATATATATATATATATATATATATATATATTTCGATTTAAAGATGAAAACTTGGAAAAGTGGAGT
Source organism: Henosepilachna vigintioctopunctata (assembly GCA_030704895.1). Lineage (NCBI taxonomy): Eukaryota > Metazoa > Arthropoda > Insecta > Coleoptera > Coccinellidae > Henosepilachna > Henosepilachna vigintioctopunctata. The sequence goes on along the minus strand of JARQZJ010000031.1, from coordinate 14,685,734 downwards.
CAGAATCACGAAGTATTTGTAAGAGTTATTTCTCGTTTAGAAAGCGGACACAGTCTATGTCCGCAATATTTGTATAGGGTAGGAAAGTCAAATAATCCATTATGTAGTTGTGGAGAATTGGGCACCTCAGAACATTTGATCTTGAATATAAACTTAAATTCAAACACTTGAACTTATGATTTACACTTCATTGACTGCATAGCATGAGGCGTTTCGCATTATTCTGTAAGCATCTGAAGAAGTCGTTTGTAACGACGAAACGCGTCATGCTATGTAGTCAATAAAGTGTAAATCATAAGTTCAAGTGTTTGAATTTAAGTTTATATTCAATTATAATGGATTTACATCAAGTAAACGCCAACACTATAAAACATTTGATCTTGTCTTGCAATAATTTTCGCAACAAAATGAGCATTTTGCTCATGAAATTGAACAGAGTTGTTAAATTTAGTCAACCTTTTAAACTGTGCTTTCTTTTGTCACTGAACAATAAGAAGTTTTTGAATTGATTTTTGATCATATTAAAAGTTTAGGATTGAAATGTTAATAATATTACTAATCGATATTCATTAGTTCTTATGCTACCCTATGTTTAATTCCCAATGTGATTTTTCATTCATTCCGTGGCGATGAAAATCGCCTTGATGAGCCTCTTGGCGTATTGTGTCCTTATTATATACTCCTTCAGTGGTTTGTTATTCTTCTTTTAAATTGGTATATACTAAAATATCCTATTTGCCAATGATCTATAGTGAAAGCCAACTTACGGTTAATTAAAAAAAAATTATTACATGAGTAGATTGAATAGAATAGAATAGAATTTATTACATTCATTTAGACAATTATAATTGTGTTGGACAAGTCAGACATAAGTAATATTATTGTCGGTCAGGCACTCCCTTACACTATTGTAACAATTTTTCAGGAGCACCGACTTTACAATTATCCTAGACCTAGCAGGACCAAGGCATTTAAATGCATAAGGTAGATGATTATATAATTTGATGCATTGATAAGCTGGTGAATTTTCATACTTGGCCGAGCTATGTCCAGGAATAAACAAAGTTTTTACATTTCTTGTGTTATGACAAAGAAAACTACTCAATTTTACAAACTTTTCTTCATTTTCCTTAACATAGATTAACACCTATAAATGAATATACAAGGTGTAGTCAATATTCATTCCCAATAAACGCACCCTTACAAGTTTCTCGAGGACCTAGTCTGAAAATAGTTCTGATTACACGTTTTTGAGATATGAAAACTTCTTGACTATCAACAGAGCTACCCCATAACATGATATTATAGTTGATGTGACTATATGCAAGCGCGTAGTAAACTTCCATAACAGATATAGTAGATGAAAAATCCTTTATTTTATTAATTGCATAAAAAGCTGAGCTAAGTTTTTTAGTCACAAAGTCAACATGTAAGGACCATCTGAGGTCTCGATCTAATAAAATTCCCAGAAATTTAACATGATCGCATAAAAACTTTTTTATAAAAAATAAAAAATTTTTCGCTTTCGAACTGGATGAACATTCCATTATTTACAATATATGATGGACTTAAAAGTAGACATTGAGTTTTACTGGTATTCAATATCAATGCATTAGACTGACACCATTTTTTGAACTCTCCCAATATCATTGAACATTTGTCCAAGAGTTTTTCAGGACTCCGCGATGTAACGGCTACCGAGATATCATCGGCAAAAATAGTCATTTTATTTGCTTCTACATAGTCGGGCAAATCATTAATAAATAAAAGAAACAAGAGTGGACCGAGCACGGAGCCCTTTGAGACTCCCAAATAAGTACTTTTTTGACCAATGTCAAGACCAATTGACTTTCAAGGCCAATGATCTTGAATCCTGACCCTCATGCGCCTCTCTGAAATAAAGCTCTCAATCCAATCGAGAAAGACACCCCTGAACCCAAGATTATACAGTTTACTAAGAATAAAGTTGAAAATCAGACAATCAAAGGCACGCGAGAGATCCCCGCAACATGTAGGCCACAATCCAATGATCCATATATAAATTCAGCATAGGAAATCACTGCAGACTGAGTAGATCTGCCAGATCTAAAACCATGTTGACAAATTTTTATTATATTAAATCTACTAAGATATTACATCATCTGATCAAGAACAATTTTTTCAAAAATTTTGGAAAAAACACTCAAAATAGAAATATGTCGATAGTTAGTAATATCCAAAGGATCATCCTTCTTAAAAACTGGAACAACAGTTGCAAGTTTCAAAGAAGTAGGAAATTTACCCAAATTGAATATCATTATTGAATAGTTGTCAATGAAGTGAACTGTATGTTTTTTTTTCATGATGGATTTATTCACTTTTATTTCTTTGCGTTGAACAAAAAAAATGAATAGATAACCTTTGTGATATAGTACTTATTCAGTAGTGATTGCTACTGATAAGCACGTGGGTATTACACGTTGGAAACATTTGAGAAAGAATAAAATATTGACACTGTATACTTCGAAGGTTTGAAACAGACTGACAGAATAAGTAACCTTACGATAACAAGTACTTCACTTGACTACGCAGTTGAAGTAGAAAATTAAATCTGATAAGAATAAATCAGATATATAAATACAAATTATTAGAGTCTTCTACATGCCCTCGCCTTGAAAGGTTGCGCTTTCGAAAGTATGGATTAATAAGAATGATATAGTTCCAATAATACATAAATTATTTAAGCTCGCAAAAATGATCGAAGAATATGAAATTTCCCTAATAAGAACATCGTACTAACACAACATTTATTTGTCGACTAACGGAAGTGAACATAGGGTAAAACACCCATTAGCCAGCGCTGCACCAATACTCAGCCTTTACAGACATTATTTCCCTATAAATAGAGTTGAAATTTGTGTACACCGCTAAAATAATGTTTGAACGAATATGCACACATACGAATCAATATCATTTCAATCTGACGAGCTACTGTCGTTCATTTGCATCGACGACATAGACAAGACTATACGCGCTATTGTTATTGTTTTTTGTCTTCAGGAACTCCTTGAAGATTTCAGTAAGTTTTTGTGTCTATATATTGTTATATGCGGTGGATAATTTTAGTGTGTTACAATATAATGTTTATTTTCAATAAAATCATTTTTACATGAATTTTATTTGTTGAATATGTTGTAATTTGTATGAGGATGGCTGACAACTGGGTTTCGAATTTGAATTGTAAATTCAGTGCTCAGCCATAAGCGGCTGACTAGTGGTTTTTTTGAGAATATCTTAGCTTTAACTAAAATGAACATGGCGAATAATTCCAGCTTTGCTCAATACTTTGAGCTTAACTTTTCTAACACGAAAGTGAATTTTACCAATAGTCAGTCGTTTACAAATGTAATTGCATGTTGGTGGTCGACCAATAGATCTAAGACCAGCTCAGTAACCAGCAGTCAGTCCTGTTGCACTAAATAGCACCTTAAAGCCTTTTTAATCATAGTTCAATTCATTCTCAGTTATTTCAGACTAAAAATCACCTGTTTTATAGTTTCATCAAGTCAACGAGACCTATTCATCGATTTAGAGAAGAACGATTGTGTAGCTATTTCAGCGACAATAGGAATAGCATGAGAATTAGAGAAACCAGTCGAGTTTTTAAGGTTCCGAGAGAAAATTTGTCTATAACAATCAGCAACGGTTTTCGGGAATGTGGATTATACCCATGCAATATGAAAGCTTTGGGCTACTAAAAATGTGTGCAGAATAATCTTGAGAAACTTCACAACGCTACCAACAATTTGAAATCTGCAGGCACCAAAATTGAGAATAGGCATTTGAATACCGCCATCAAGTGTATTAATCAGCTGAGTTATGCCGAAAAGATGTGAATCTTTGGACGGCTGACGCTTCTTTAACATTTATGTTAGATACTCTTTCCCAGCAAAAAACTGCAATTGCATTAGAATTATTGGAAGCATTGAAATCACGAATTTTACTGCGAAGAACTGAACTAGCACAAATACTTGTATGCTGCAAAAAGGCATCAACATTTCCAAGCATCTCCAAAATCACAAGATGTTGGAGAAGTATTTCAACGCATATCCAAATTTACAATCATTAAAAAAATTGTAAGCTTAACTAAACGGCTCACGCATAAAAATCTAGAAGACAGAAGATATGGAAGCTGTACAAGAAACGTCCCTTCCAATATCTTCCAAAATTAGTAATGAAACAGTATTAGAATCTGACAAGGTAAACGTAACCGCATTAATGAAAAAACTGCAGGCAGCAATAGACGAAACAGTAAATACTTCACCCGTGCCTGCTTTTAAAGAAATTCCAGGTCTGAAACGAAAAATAAAAGATGTATAAAACAGGAAAAAAGGGAACGTATTCACAAAATGTGTATGATTTCTTAATGACAATAGTGCCGATAAGTGTAGAATCAGAAAGAGCTTTTTCGGCAGCTGGTTATATTTGTACGGAAATTCGGTCCTCGCTTGATGATGACACGATTGATTGTTTATGTTTTTGAGAGCATACTTTGATGAACAAAACGCAAGTTATTAAAATTATTTCATAAATACTTTCAATTTAATTATATTTTTTGCTTCTTTAATTATATAATGCCATACGAGCCTACTATATGTAAAATGTAAAATAAAATTTAATATGTACTTTTTTTTACTTGCACATTTTTTGTATCTACTTACTCCTACTCTCTATGTGATGAAATAAATAATATCTACTCATTTTAGAACAATATTTATTGGATTTCATATATTATATGTTAACAAGTCAAAACAACTTTGATACTGGTATCCCGATATTTCAAATTTCAAATATCAAATACCGGTATTCAGATTTTAGTTCGGTATTTTCAGCCCTAGTGGGGAGATTCCTAGATCCATATTTGAAACGTGTGCAGTCTCAGAACGTTTCACAACTACTCATGCACTACAACTCAAATAGTTACTAGTTCCGGTGATTTTCTCAGAGTGAAAACTTTTCTTATAGGAACTTCTGAAACAAAATTTAATATTTCGATTTCACTTGTGAGTATCATCTTGAAATTCGAAAATTTTTCTTTTAAACAAATGAAAATATAAATATATATTTATAATGAACTTATAACTTTTCTATATATATATATATATATATATATATATATATATATATATATATATATATATATATATATATATATACTAGCAGACCCGGCGAACTCCGTTTCGCCACCAGATGGCTTCGTTTTATGTAACATTTCGTTTGGTGATTAAAAGTTTTATATTTGAAAAGGAAAAATTTTATTTCGTTTCTCAACAGTGAATTCATTTCGATTACAAAAATGAAGTGTTATTTAGTTGAACGTCTCTAAGTAAATGAAAGTGAATCAAAAGTAAATACTGAATTATATCCGTGTCCGCAAATTATCCGTTTCATTGAAGTAACCACATTTTTTGTTTTTTGGTCTGACGTTAACACAAACAAAGCGGATGGTTTCCCAACTCGTGAACACGCAACGTATAACAGCCCATGTGAAAAACAATGATTTTCTAAATTTATCCCGCAAACACTAAGCGATTGGCCTTGCGACTTGTTCATTGTCATTGCGAACGCAAGGCGACCTGAAATTGCAATCGTTTGAAGTCAAACGGAAGATCAGTCGGAATCATTGGTATTCGAGGAATACATACATTTTCACTTGCGTACTTTCCGTTAATAATGGTTGCCTCAATCAAATTCGGCATGTCTTTTAACCGAAAGTCGAGTACCGTTGCAAAGTCGCGGTGGATTCAAATTACGCAATATCATAATAACTGTACCATCTTTGAGTTGCAAGTTATGTGCTGGAAATCCTGGTAACTCCAGAGAGTTCAAAAACTCCGTTGGATAATTTACTACATCATCGGGATTTGTTATGGAATCAACGGATTTGTATGTCACCAAATCGCCTGCAATTTTTGATTGAATGGTGAAATTCAGTGCGTGTATATCATTATTCTTTGCTGCAAGAATTGTTCGTTGACTTAACTAAGCATAATTCTGATAATTCTCACTAATGTTTGGAAAACATCTTCAATAAAAGCTAATTGAGAGTCTACAAATCGGCAAAAGTTGTTGGTAAGAGTAATTTATCCAGATGTCGCATCAACTGGGACTTTTCAATTTCCAACAGCTAATAATTGTTTGGAAAATTGTGCTGCACTTTGATCGTTTTGAAGTTGAATTCTCATATTAGTGGTTAGCGATAATGTTTTTACGTTATTCCATAATAACGGTAACATATAAAGGTGATGCCATCAGGCAAGCATTCAATTCATCTGCAGGCGTTCCACGGGGAATTACTGGCAACGTCTGCCTGAAATCGCCTGCCAACAATATCATCAAGCCGCCAAAGAAATAAACAGCTATAAAAAATAAGGGTTGATCGTAGAAGGGTGAAAATTTAGTATTGTATGTATTTTTGTATGTTGTATCATAAAAAAATAAAAACTGAAAATTTTGTCTGAAAAATAAAAAACAAAATTCAGGGGTGGACTACCCCTAACATTTAGGGGGATGAAAAATAGATGTTGGCCGATTCTCAGACCTACTCAATACGCTCACAAAATTTTATGAGAATCGCTCAAGCCGTTTCGGAGGAGTATGGAAACGAAAACTGTGACACGAGAATTTTATATATAAGATATATATATACTATTATATATATATATATATATATATATATATATATATATATATATATATATATATATATATATATATATATATATATATATATATATATATATATATATATATATATATATATATATATATATATATATATATATATATATATATATATATATATATATATATATATATATATATATATATATATATATATATATATATATAAAAAATTTTTTCCAATGTTTTTAGCAATGACAGGCTTATTTTAATGTGAAAAACTTTATTTTCGTTGACGTTTCACTGTATATCACAACTTTGTCAAAACTAAAGAGACAAAGTTTTCAACTTTAAGTTTAGTTTAACTTTCAGTTTTGACAAAGTTGTGATATACAACGAAGCTTCAACTAAAATAAAGCTTTTCACATTAAAATAAGATTATTATTGCTAAAAACATTAAAAATAAACTATCTCAAACAGGCAATAAATCAATTCGTAATATATATATATATATATATATATATATATATATATATATATATATATATATATATATATATATATATATTGATTTATTTATTGGCTGTTTAAGATAGTTAATTTTCAATGTTTTCAGCAATAACAGGCTTATTTCAATGTGAAAACTTTATTTTTGTTGACGTTTCGTTGTATCAACTCTGTCAAAACTAATGAATAATTGAATTTTATGAATTATTATAGATATCAAAATGTCAAACTTATTTTTAATCTATATATATATATATATATATATATATATATATATATATATATATATATATATATATCTGATGTTTATCAAATGTTTGTGCTTTTTCTTCATATAAATGTATTGATTGTTTTGGAAGGAATGTATTAAGGAAAAATCAAAATTGATTGGTTTTGCATATCAAATATGAAACTCCCATTGAAATTTATAGGAAAAATTACACCAATAGTCAAATATCTGTATCACGATTACATAAATGAATTGAACCATTTTAAAGACTCATTCATCACATAAATAATGGTTAATTTGGTTGTGACTATTCCATTTTTCGTTAGGCAACACGACAAAACATATCAAATGTTTGTATTATTGGAATGATTGCTTAGTAACTTTTCAGTAAGTTTTCTTAGAATCCACTGATATGTCCAATATAGCTCTTCAGTTCATACCTGGTACCTGAAAAATGAAATTATGAGGTGTTATTGTTCATTGGGGATTTTGTTTCTAACTATTTGATTTTTATTTACGAAATTGTGGTGATAGATCATTTATCAGCGAAAAAGAGAAAACAGTTTTGTTTTGATTGTGAAGTATTATGCTTTTGGAATAAAATCAAGTCGATTGAAGAATTTATCAAATTTATTTTCAAATACTTGAATATTTACTTTAGTATATGACATTACTATAGAAATCGAATAGGAAGGAAACATCAATTTTTCAGACTTCAATTTGTAAAATATCAACCATCAAATTAGTTTTGAATGGTACACGGAACAAACTTTGTCATCTAAATTGAATTGATTTTCAGAATATCTCTTTCAACAGAAAAAACCTGTTTTAATAGGTATATTTGACCGTATAATATAACTATACGGTCAAGAATTGCCACGAAATGGTGATTAGATAAATTAAAAAATAGAATAATATATTTTTTCTCGTGTTACAAACGTAGAACGTGCCAATGTGAAAAAGTTCACCAGAATTCATGAGATATATTCGATAATTGTTGAATGTAATACTTTTTGGCTTAATTGGGACCAGAGGCGGCACGACATTGTGTGCACATTGTCGTCATAAACATGAAAAAATATTGAAAATTATGTTATAAGAAATAATTTTAATTGAAAACAATGTTTTTAAAGTGCTGTGCACTTTCGCTATCCCTATATTGTGTATGCTGGGAGAGAGATAAATAATAAACGTATAACACATTCAATAACAGAACTGTCGAATTCTCCCTGGTACATCTGGATTCATTATAACCCCACCCTTGGCCTTTGCACATGTGCCAAACTAATATATATTAATTTCTATATATCACATATTGTTCAAGTCTCGAGTGGTTAATTATTCCGTTGCATAGTTTTTTCTCATTTGCTGTCAGAGGTGATATTGATTTGGCGTATGACAGACTCTGACATGGTTTCGTTGTGTGATACCGAAAGTAATACTTCGATTTGAAAAGCTGTGATGAGTACATATTTGGAATATCGCTCATTGAAATTTTTCATTTCAATTTAATTATTTTTTGTTTTGTGATAATTTTAGGAGATATCAGAGAAAATGAAGCACAGTATGTTATATAATAATATAATAAAATAATATAACAATATTTTCATTTATATATTCAAACAAGTATGCTTGTTTTCTGAAAAAACTTCAAGCATACCACATCTAATGTTAACCGATGCCTTATTTAAATAATACAGTAGAATGTCGATAAGTTAATATCCACGGAAACACAAAATATTTTAAGTTATAGAGGTTTTAAATTATCAAGGGACTATGTTAGGGTTAGGTTAATATAGAGGTAGGTATGTACATATGTATGTATGTAACCTTGTGCCTATTTTACTCGAATACGTAAAAAAGATTGGTTCAATAAAATACAGAAATTTAAATATGTAATCATGTTTATTTATTCACATTGCACACGTTAAATAAAACAACAATTAAAGGTTTAGTCTACTTAAAAAATTATGTGATTTTCTTTTGTTGTAAACAGTTCAAAGTTTCTTATCGATTTGATTTCCATTGACAAATAGAGAGAAGAATACATATGTTGCTACACTGCTCTATAAATGATCGTACAGGAGTTAAAGCTCTTTTAGCTTCGAAGTTTGTGGCTCGTTGTTAAAATAATCGTCTTCAACACTTTCAATGCAGTTATTTACTGATTCCAATATTTCTATTTGATAGTGTTGGCGTTTACTTGATGTAAATCCATTATAATTGAATATGAACTCAAATACAAACACTTGAACTTATGATTTACACTTTATTGACTGCATAACATGACGCGTTTCGTCGTTACAAACGACTTCTTCAGATGCTTACAGAATAATAACAGTTGTTATTATTTTGTGTCTCATTTTAACATAAGCAAGAGTTCTGTGAGTAAGTATTTCATAACATGGATTAATTACCTTTACTGCAAGTTGAAGGCTCAATATATGGGCTTCAAAAGAAGTAATCGATGAAAATTTTATGTTTGAAGATAAAACTAACAACTGCACTATTATTATAGATTTTACAGAATGAAAAATTCAAAAACCACAAAATCCTGTTTCACAAAAAGCTACATATTCTAAGTATAAATCAGCAAATACACTGAAAGTATTGGTAGGAATTTCAAACTCTGGAAGTGTAACCTTTATATCAGAAGCATATGGTTTGAAAAATGTGGTATTGTTAATCTACTTCAAAAGGGCGACATTATTCTTTATGATCGTGGTTTTAATATACAGGATCTAGTTTCTCATATGGATGTTACTGTAAACATGCCACAGTTCCTAAAAAAAGGACGTAACCAGTTTGAACAACATCAGCTCAGAAAATCCAAGAAAATGTCATCAGAACTTATAAATGTTGAGCGTGTTATAGGTTTAGGAAAGACATTTAAAATTCTAAGTAATACATTCGGATCTAATTTGGTACCACTTGGGGGAAGAATAATATGTGTGTGCTTCATGCTCGCTAATTTCAGGAATAATATTATTATGTGAATAACCATTATATATATAATTCATTCAAGATATTTGCTAAATAAAAATTAAAAGAAATCAATAATGCTGTCTTTATTCACTAATTAACAAAATGTTGTGTATATATAGTTTGTTTATCTTGTGTATCTTACTACTTCAAGTAATATTTTTTGGCTATTACAGGCATTATATAAGTATGTATTATAAAAGTCAGTTACTTGAGGAATTATGTTTTCACAAACGAGCTGGTCATTTCTATTTACACAGATTCTCTTTTCATCCTCATTTGTCCATATAAAAAATTCACAAAACCTACTTTCAGTAACAAGTAACTGTGTCTGTATTGGAAATAATACGGACTAGTTTCTTTCAAATGAAATTCACCATTGATAACGGTAATAGAAGATGGTAAGTTTTTTTGCTGAAATGATCCTACATTTTCAAATTATTTCATTCGGATTTTATTTTTATTACACTTCAACTGATGCACAAACCGCAAACTTTGTAATTATGGTTTTAGTCAGATTTAATGATTCTTTTTTTTTAAGCCAAAAATTATGGGATACGCCATTGATGGTTATATAAATATATGCATGTTTAAGCTGCCATATATGTAACGAAATATTATGCTTACATTTCAAGGTGAGATTTTTTTACATATACGGCATAAAATATCCTTTCTGTGTTCTTCACATTGCGATTTATAATGCAGTTGTGAATTTTGAAAAGGTTAAAGTACGAGTATCATCGAAAATTAATCCGACTCTAGTATATGATTTTTAACTTATATTCACGTATTCATACATTTGAAGAAGTATAACATATTGTTGAAGAGTTTATCCAGAGTGTCAGTTCATTTATTTTGTGGAATATTAAATTGTATCTTCAGTGTCAGTGAGTTTCAAGAATCATAGTTGGTCGATTTTCAGATTTTTAGTCGGAATATCGAAAATATTTGAACTCTCAGGGGGCTGTCACCACAAATGTTATCAACGAAAACATAAACTATCAACGTTCAACAGTGAATGTTAACAGCGAACTCATTGGAAATATTATAAAGAGGTTGTCCATCTTATTTTAGGAATCACCAGTGGTATGTATCGAAACAGCCTTATTTCGATGCTCTTTCCAAACGCACCACAGATTTGTATCACCAAAAGAACTTACTTTACTTAGACATAATGTTTATTGTCGATGATATGATAATGATCGCTAAGAACTTATAATAGTTGGACGTTGATTTACGTACACTAATAGTATCCTGTGATATAATCTGCATTTGAATCTGAATAATACAATGTATGTCTTCTCGATTTTATTCTTGGACTCTAGAAAACACCAACCTGAGCTTACTTAGACAAAATGTTCATTGTCAAAGATCGCTAAGAACTTATAATAGTTGGAGGTTTATTTACGTACACTAATAGTGTCCTGTGATATAATCTGCATCCTGAGCCTCTTGTGTTTCTATTGGTGTTCTTTGTCGTAGTCCCCGAGTGTCGCCACCAGGGCCTTGGGTTGTCGGAAAGTGCCACGAACGTTCTCGCAGCAGTTTCTCGGATTGTTACCAATACCCTCCGCATTTTTAGGTTTCAATGTATCTGGGAGTTTCTAATGTATACCTGAGACGTCGACGGCCATCCTCAGTGATTTGTTCTGGATTACTTGAAGTCGTTGTTCATCAAAGGCGTGAGAAAGAGAGTACTGAAATTCACGTATCTCGCACTGTCGAAGATCAGCTGCCTCAAGTGTCGAAAGATCATCGACACTCAATAGTTAGGATACATAGTACTGATAATTCCCGAAATAGGATGAAACAGCGCTGTATCATATTTCCCACGAGTTCGATGTTCCTCGATATGTACTAAACATTTACTCTAGGAAGTTGATTGTTTATATTTTAGTTGACTACATTTGTTCTGATAACTCCTTTCGACTTTTATTTCGATAATTTCTATATTTCGATTGAAAATCTAAGAATAGACTAAATGATGTTTCTGCCTGTTTTTTTAATGTTTTTCTAGCAATAACTTGCTTCATTATATGAAAATACTTTCAGAAGTTCAAAAAAGCCATATATATATATACGTATATAGATGTATACGTCAATAGGAGTAGTATTGCCGTATAATTTGAATCGAAAACTGATGATTTTTCGTCAAATATATAAATATATATATATATATATATATATATATATATATATATATATATATATATATATATATATATATATATATATATATATATATATATATATATATATATATATATATATATATATATTCCCTATTTACTTAGTCGGTTGAAGACTCCGTAAAGGATATATAGTCGCCACATTGGCGATACGTTGACCAAATCTCCAAACCCGGAGAGTTCACGTTGAAGCCTAGCAGAGTGGAGACTTCCCTTGCAGGTGTGTTCTTTTGTTGTTGATTCCATCTCCAGGTTCGTACACCTTGAACTTGGCTACGCCGTTCTGAGGAGAGCCAATAAGCTCGAAACACGTGTCAACGGCTGCTTTCAATTGAGTTGAGGGCTATACCGATAATTGTGTTTTTTGTCATTTGTACTTTTCACCGCAAGAAAATTTTATTTTTCATTCCCTATATATATATAGATATATATATATATATATATATATATATATATATATATATATATATATATATATATATATATATATATATATATATATATATATATATATATATATATATATATATATATATATATATATATATATATATATATCTAAATATATTAAACTCTAAAATGAAACAGATTGAATTTGGCATTCCACAAGGGAGTATTTTTGGACCTGTTCTCTTCATTTTTTATGAATGACATAGCAGTAGTTTTTAAAATAAGTAATGTTAGAAGTCATCTTACCAATTACGCGGACGACACCGACATATTTGTTGCTGATTCGACATATCCGGAATTGCTCTGGTCATCGGAAGCTACTTTTTACTGTGTTAGGGGACGGTTTCTGAGAAATGGTTTGGTTCTAAGTACGGACAACAAAACAACAAAAAATTGATACACCGAGTTCCATCAGTCTATCAGCTAGTGATATTAAGTTGGAAATTTCCAGGAAGTTTTTAGAAACATACATCGATGAACATCTGAACTGGGATAACCATATAATCTAACTTGGAAAAAAGCTGAACTTAGTATCGTACAGTATATCTTAATATATATATATATATTTTTAATATCTTAAAAAGATATCTCAATGGGAATTCCTTGAGAGTATTTTACTATGCAAACTTGGAGGGTCTAATGAAATTTGGACTGATTTTTATTGGCAGCAGTTCACTAATGAAGGATATCTTTTGCGTTCAGAAGCGAGTCATCAGAACAGTTTTGGGACTCAAATGGAGAGAATCTTGCAGGGGACATTTCCGGAAAAATAACTTTCTGACAGTATATGCTCGTTACATTCTGAAAAATCTCATTTTTTTTACACAAAAATAGGGAGAAATTTCATGAAGTCAACGAAATGCACAATTACACTTAATTAAATTATCACTTTCCTAAGCATGGACTGACTACTTCTGTGAGATTCTTCAATAAGCTTCCGGATAGTGTAAAGAGATTTGAAGAACTGAGTTCATTTAAACATAGTGTTGAAAAACTTTTAATTGAATTGGAACCATACTCCTTGGATGATTACTGGAATATGTGTTAAAATGCTAATTTTGTTTGTTTTTACTGACGTAGTTTCATTTGCTGCATCATGTTTGTTAACTAGAGCATCCTTTGGAATAATTATCGTTATTATTATTATTATTATTATATATATTTAAAATTGATTTTTTTCCTGTTTAAGGCAGTTTATTTTTAATGTTTTTTAGCAATAACAGGCTTATTTTAATGTTAAAAACTTCAATTACGTTTACGACAAATAATTTGAATAATTGAAATTATTCTTTAGCTCAGACAAAATTGTGATATACAACGAAACGTCAACGTTTTTAACATTGATATAAGCCTGTTATTGCTAAAAACATTATCTATATAATATATATATATATATATATATATATATATATATATATATATATATATATATATATATATATATATATATATATATATATATATATATATATATATATATATATATATATATATATATATATATATATATGTGTGTGTCTTCGATTGGTTGTTAAATACATTAAACGTTCTATTAATTGCATTGCCAGTTTGTTCAAACTCTTCTCCGGGAAGAGATTTTCATTCAATCTGAAAAAATTGATGAGAAACCTAAAAGATTAAACAGAATATTTCGAAAACTCTCACATATCAAAAGCTTACTATTTATTATTGAGTTAATACTCATACTAATTATTATTACCTACTTCTAATCCTATAATGGTTATAAAGCAGTATTATTATTCTGTTGAGTCCAAAAAACATTTCCTGGTCATTTATCATTTTGTATTTTTTTTTTGGAGTCAAAGAAAATATTTGCTACCATCATATAATTCTATCAAAGTAATAAATCCATTGATTCGAATTATGTGAGCTTTTTAAATATTCTCTGTTGCCGTCCTCAACACAAAATATCCCCAAATTCAGGTGATCGAAATAATGAATCCAACTCCTTCAGAGCGGAATTCGGAACTTTCCAGCAATTCTACAATGACTCATATTCTGGTAGGAACAATTAGTCTTATGGTATTGTTTCTGATCGGGAGATTCCATTGGAATAGAAGAAAACTTTACAGAGCTGCTGCAAAAATTAAGGGCCCTCCGACGCTTCCTATCATTGGGAATGCTTTACTCTTCATGGGAGATACGACAAGTAAGTAACATTTCGAAATTACTGACATCATGAATCAAATACTGAAATTTTTCTACAGCTTGTTATAATTGTCTTAAGACATAGTTAGTAAATTTAGTAAGAACTCTTTTCTGAATTTTTATTCTTGCTCAACTGAAATTTCTCTCTCTTAGACGTTTCTTTTTTACTTATGTGAAACTCTCTCTGTGATCAATCGGAGATTCGTCAAAGCACTTCCGGCGAATTTAGAAGACAATTACTTGTTGAATAAGCATGTTATGTTACTACAAAGTGGAAGCACTATTTGTAGTAGTTCACGGTTTTATCCTCCGTAAATTCGAAAAAATTATTTACCTTGTTCGACATCAAATTGTCTTTTTCCATATTTCACAATTTCATAAAAAAAATTCAAAATGATGACATTTTATTTGAATTTGATTTTAACTTGATTGAATATTTCATCGTATTTTACAGAATATGTATAGGACCTCACATTTTCAATTCTAATAATCATAATTACAATAATTCCAATCATCGAAAACAAATTAAAAGGCCCTGCCTGCTACTAAAATTTTTTTTGATTCAGTGGACCTACAGTTTAACGCCGTTTCTGAACGGCTAATGAACAAGTATCATCATCATTATGCTCTTTAAATCATAGACAAACAACAAACACATACACCCTTGCCTTCACCGGGGATCGAACCCGAATCCAACCGCACTATAGTCGGGTGTTCTCCCGACTACACCATGGAGACCGCCTGCTACTAAACTTCGTTCTCAACGCTGCATTATTGACTAATCACATCTTCAATATTATTAAAGTCTTTATATAATAGTGCGAACTATCGCGCAATGTGGATAAGTGAGAAGATGGAATGTTCGGATTGCTGTTATATCTACCTTCTCCAATAAAAGCTTTTCGAAAACTTCAACAGCACGAACGTTACCAACAATAGAAAATGTAATGAACCCTGTTGGTTTCATTTGTTTTGTCAGTGCTTTTTAGTTATATGATGTTTTTATTTCTATGATTAAAATCATAGAAGCTTGCTGTTCTGTACACCACAGTAATATCTTTTAATTTATTCAATTACTTCATTCATTCCCGAGGAATATTTACGAAACTAGTCGCTTAACGACGAGGGAGTCCAAGGGAATACTAGCCATTAGTACATTCTAATTAATAAACGCCAAATTCATCCTATCGACATTTTAAATAAACTTTATTAAATTTTAATAATCTTTTCCGGAAAATGACGTCGTTTTCCCAGAGACGCCAACTTGTTGTTCAATTTCTGGAGGTATACAAATAAAACACATCATATTACTTCTATCGGAAAACATATACATTGACAATAGGGTATTTGACTGCAATAAAAATATAGATCGAAATGTTGTTAGGTTGATAGTAAATATTATTTTAAACCAATATAGCCATTAAATCCTTTTGAAATATATATGATTTTTAAAAGAAACTTATAATTAAATTATTAAAATTTCATATTTGATCAAGTGATTGAAAACGCACTGGATTGGTTAAATCGCGAGTGACGTCACCGTGCAGGAAACAAAGCCAACAGCCAACAAGGCTAACTCATTTCTCTGATGTCTTTGTACCTACGTGTGTGTTTGAGTGTTTATTTCCTGGTTTTATTAGCTATTTCATTTGAGACTAAACAGAGGAATTATTCTGAATAATTATAAATATATATTATATAAGATACGATAGAGAGCAATTTTGTTAAAGCTAATAGCAGAAATCTCCCAGGAATGGACGCTATTATGGTTGGACAATTTTTTAAAAACAATCCTGATTTGTTTGCTCCAGAATTAAAGAATGTAAAAACAGCACAGTAAGTATTACTCTATATATTATAATTTATACTCTAAATGAATGAATGTTTTAGAGAATGCCTAAAAAATTTTACTCAATATCACAAACATTTTAGGTTATTTGATAAATGACCATTCAATTCTTACAAGCTTTAGTTGAAAATAAATGTAAAATAGATTAATTAATTTACCAATTTGCGAACCAAAATCATAATAAATTCAATCAAGGGCTGTACTACTGGACTACATTAAACTTGTAAGAAATATACTATGGTTTTCCTGCTTTTACAGGTCCTCTAGAGAAACTTACGGAGACGATGCTGTTGAGTATGTTCAACTGTTTCGGGAATCTGGAATTTGCACAATAAAATGTAGGATGTGATATATGTATATTATATATACAGATGTGGGATATCTTTTTCCATCTGAAATAAGAATTTTATCATCGTTAATTGACTTATGGCTAAAATATAACTCACATGCAATACATTATTGAAGTTTTATTATTTTAAATCTTTTATTATACCAAAGTATAAAAATACAGAGATAGGAATAAAATACAGTTTTTTCCGGTCAAGATCAACAATAAAATACGTACGTAATTAACAACCTCAAAATATAGTAGAATGTATAGAGAAGACTATATCAAGAGATATCAAGACCGTATCAAGTCGTTATTTATGTATGAAATATAGGGTAAGAATTATTTACTTACGTTAAAGTGATCTTCACACATGAAAGCGTGAGATTTTACAGCTATATCTTTCGGGTTTCTACGAGAGAGAATTAACCGCTTTTTTCGAATTTTAGTGTTTGAAAGAAGGTTCAAAAATATTTTCTCCGGGGTTTTAATAGATGTGTTAGTACATTGTGGCACTACGCACCATTTATAAGACATTTTATCGGAGTAAAGTTATTTAATCGTTAACAATCACTAAATTTAATAGTCGACAGTCGTATTACAATGTGTCGGTTACTGTGTTTATTGCATCGTGACGTCACCATATTAAGTAACCTGTATGGCAGTGTTTTGGCGGGTTTCTTATTCATTCAAACTTTTTCTGTCATTTTCATGAAAATTACAAAAATTTAAAGAGAATTAATCAAATGGAAAATATGCATCAGCTATAACGAATAATTTGTGATATTTTTGTGGAAACAGTCAAATACCCTATTGTGAATTGGTGTATTCTTCCTCCATGGTATCATTTAATTCGAGAAATGTTCTGAATGGAATGCGGGAGGGAATAAGGACTATCCGCCACTCATAATTATTCCCTAAACGAATATTATTATAACATAAAATTTCAAAAACAAAAATATAATACCTAGCATTATATATTAGTCTCTATTGAAGAAGACCTACAGCTCTCATAATTATTACTGATTCAATGTGATGTTTCTTTCCTATGTTCTCTCTATGTGTAAATCAAGTGTATACTACGAACGATGTAATAAATATGATTTATTCTTCAATAATTACGAATTATGTAGTAGAGTGTTTCTCAATCTCTTTCATGACACGACCCCCTTGGTCTAAAAAAATATTTCGCGACCGACCACTCTAAGCTGTTTGATCATGTATGTTTATGTGTTGCAAATACGACGTTTTTATCCGTCACCATAATTATGATTAGGATATGAGTAAGTACATAATACAGTACATAATACAGTACATAAAACACATTATTTTACATATATGGAATACGTCGCCAATTGATGACTCAATTCACATGATGCTAACCCAATATCATTCAACGCAAGATCAGCGATGTGACGAATGACGTTCGTAATAAAGTCATAAAAAAATGAAGGAAAGTACTTTTGAACCTTTTGACGAAACCACAGATTTTGCGGGTTGTGCGTAATTTGTAGCTTGTGTGTGTTTTGAATTCAATGAAGAATTGAAACAAGAAAGACTATTTTGCAGAGAGCTTCCACAAAAACAACAGCATTTTTGGCATGTTCTTTGAAGCTACGCAATATATGAATATCGATTGGCAAATAATACATTGCCATTATCAGTGACGGAGCAAAAGCGATATTTGTGCGAAGAGTGGATTCATTGCAGGCTGTATACAAGATGCCAAACGCTTGTTGGTTGCATTACTTTTTACATCGCCAAGCTCTTGCGGCTAAAACCTAGCCCTTGCCACAGCAATATAGCCAAGTTTTCAATATTAAGATATTAAGGAAAATCGATGTAGACACGATTGTTTCGGATTATTTGTGAAGATATCGGGGCGCTCAAAAGTTACTTCACCATACAGAGATAACGAGGTTGTCAAATGGCAAATTATCCGGTCAAATTAGCTCCAAAAATAGGTGTAAGGCTACATTTATTCGCACCCAGCTTAAAATTGGCATGGATATTGGGGACCCTATTACACACAATTCGTCAATTATCCACATCAATCCAACGTGTGGAAAAAAATTTATTCAAGGTCAAATGTTGCAAAAATCTGTTTTTTGAGTTTTAGAGCTAAACGGTAAGTTTTATTATAAAAATGGGTGAGACAAAAATTATTCATCCACTTCTTTCCTAAGAATCGCCATTTCGGAGATATAGCGATGCAAAATGTTGAAAAAGTTGTGTTACTCATAATATGCACGCGTTTCAGCGCCACCCGTTAGGTAGTGTACATGGCGCGTTTTTTTTACGTGGTTTCACCGGTAAGCTTATTCCACGAACTATTGTGGTTCTGTTGAGTTAAAAGCTATTGTATTAAATTGGAAATGGTACTATTATACCACAAACATGGTACTATTAGACCATAGAATGACTGAAGTATTTGATGGCTTTACTGATCGTACAAAAAATATTGAAGCTGCAGAACAACGTCGTCGAGCTACAACATCTTCATCTTCGGACGTCATTTTTGATGAATTTATGACAGTTACCACAAGCCAACAGAAATTTCTCGCAAATGCACACAAGTCTCGGTTCATTTCAATGTGGAAAGAAAAATGTACGTCTGAAAATATCTCTGTAAAGCAAGCTGATAATGATGCTGATATCCTGATAGTTGAAACAGCAATTTACTTCGACAAATCCAACTATCGTTGTTGGTGAAGATGTTGATTTGTTGGTATCGCTCACTGCTCGAATGCCAACCGAAAAAATTATTTATTTTTTAAGACCTGGGAAGGCCCAACAACAATCAAAAATATATTCATCCAAGAGTTTATCTGCTTTTTCAAATGCCAAAATCATATCTTATTTGTACATGCAGTAACTGATTACGACACGACATCAGCATTTTTCAGGAGAGGTAAAAGAACAGTTTTGAAATTGTTTGAGAGACAATATTTAGTTGGTTATGCTGACGTTTTCAAAGAAAGTACCTCTACTCCACAAGCTGTAGTCACTAACGGAATTCGCTTTCTTCTTTCTGTTTAAGGAGCTCCAAAAAAAATACGTGCTTAGATAAATTTCGATACTTATCTTTTGCTAAAAATACGTATAAAAAAACAAGTACAATTAGCTTGTCTTCCTCCAACCTCTGCTTCTGCTCAGCAACATCTATTTCGGGTATATTATCAAGTTCAAATAGGGCTCGGTAAAAAACTAAACCCAGAAGACTGGGGTTGGAAGTTAATTGACAATATATTGTAACCAGTTAAGACTTTACTCCCTAATGCACCGGAAGAATTCCTCAATTCAATTTTTTGCAATTTCAAAATGGGGTGTAATGCTAAATGCGGCTGCAAAAAAGTTGGGTTGTTTTGTTCATTAGCATGTATCAGTTGTCGAGGCCAATCGTGCTCCAATGTTCAATCGCCAGTAGAAGAGCATTCTTACGATATATGAAAGGAGACATCTGATGCATCGCTCTTTGAACAATTTATTTGTACCCAGCAGGAAAAAGAAGGAGAAGAAGAAGAACAAGACAGTATGGATTATGTTCCATTAGAAGAGTATCAATCAGACGAATAATTTTCTTAAATTATTCATTACTTACACCGCTCTTGTCATTACAATAGTACCATTTTCAATTTGATACAATAGCTTTTAACTCAACAGAACCACAATAGATCGTGGAATAAGCCTACCGGGGAAACCACGTAAAAAAACGCGCCGTGTACACTACCTCACGGGTGGCGCGGAAACGTGTGCATATTATGAGTAACACTACTTTTTCAACATTTTGCATCGCTATATCTACGAAATGGTGATTATTAGGAAACAAGTGTATGGAGAATTTTTATAGATAATTGCATGGTGAATAATTTTTGTCACACCTATTTTTATAATAAAACTTACCGTTTAGCTAGAAAACTCAAAAAACCGATTTTTGCAACATTTGACCTTGAATAAATTTTTTTCCACACGTTGGATTGATGTGGATAATTGACAAATTGTGTGAAATAGGGTTCTCAATATTCATGCCAATTTTTAGCTGGGTACGAATTAATGTAGCCTTGAAAGTCTATTTTGACCGGACTAAAAGTATTGACCAGACTTTGGAACTTCAGGCTGACGTGTAATACTTATAGCAAGTCAAGTCAGAATACTCTGAATCCAGTCCTGACACTGAATTTTCTTTAAAATTAGTTTTTTTCTGACTTATTCCAGCTTTTGAATATCTTGGATGAAAGTCTGAAGTGCTGGACAACAATGTCATCACTGCAGAAGATAACATACTGGCTCAACAAAAAGTAGACTTGTGATCGCCGTTATAAATGGACATAACTCAGATTCATTCTGTGGAATGTGAGATAAATATCAAGGCATATATCCTAGAATGAAAATGATGACAGATAAGTTGAGAGAAAAATTGTGTCATTACTTTTCAAAGCAATAAATATCGTAAAACACTGGGTAAAAGTGAATCTTGAATCCGTTTTGAATGCTATATATAGGTAAATTTGACAACTAAGAGGATCTACTAGAATTATTTTCCGATGGAATGTTAAAGGAATCTTTTTGTTGCCAATTTGGACATTTTTTAATTGAAAAGTAAAACAGTATACCCGGAATCGACAACTGGGGCTTTGAAGTGATTGATTTGGTTCTCCACTTCGTACTTGTCGGAGTTGACATTTTCCTTAATAGGTCAAATATAAAA
Organism: Henosepilachna vigintioctopunctata; assembly: GCA_030704895.1. Lineage (NCBI taxonomy): Eukaryota > Metazoa > Arthropoda > Insecta > Coleoptera > Coccinellidae > Henosepilachna > Henosepilachna vigintioctopunctata. The sequence continues at coordinate 14,663,660 of JARQZJ010000031.1, read as the reverse complement.
AGAAAAGAGAAATTAATTTCGGCAAACGATTTGATTTTCAATGTAGCAAAAACTGATTTACGATGGGAGAAATTGATTAATCAAAAATAAGCCTAATTTTCGCATTGACATGTCTATCGAATTTTTTTTTGTAGATATGTTTATATTAACATTTAAATGTTCACGAATATATTCTTCTGTTAAAATCTCGTAATAAAACTTACTGTTCGAACTTTATCGTTGTTTTTATTGAAATAGTCTTCTCGAATTCTTGCGAACCCCCAAAGAAACCCTGTTTTTCCCAAGGGGGTCGCGATGCACAGATTCAAAAACATTAGTGAAGAAGTTGTTTTCTTTCAATTAACCGGAAAAAATAACCATTATATGAGGTTCTCCTTATAATATTTCGAGATATGAGAATAATTCTCTATTTTGAATTTTTTTTATTTTCTGCTTGAGGGCATATAAATGATTATAATTAACATCCATTACTTGATGATGTCGAAAATAATTAGAAATGATCATTTCTATAAAACATAAAATTCTATGAGTTGAAAGAATCAGATCTAAATTTTAGTTAATATTGTTATTACCCTTGATGATAGGCTAAACATATGTTATTAATACGCTCAGTGAAACTTAAGATAAGTATTTCAATTTTAATTAATGATTCAACATAATGTTTCACCAAGCGATACTTCCGTGCCATTCACAAAAGTTTTGCTTTGTCAAGAGCTATATGAAATTTGAAAGACGGTAGTTTTGATCTTTCAGGTTGAATTGAGTGTACATGCTTCAGAGAGGCCATTTGTACAACTCATTAAAACCACATATATTACACATATATATGTGGTTTTATATACCACATTTGTGGTATATATACCACATTCATATAAAAGTTCATATCATTTGACCAAGAAATGAAAGCTTTGTTAGATGTGGATTCAACATCTTTTTTTCATTCTGGCACATGTTTCTTTCCCTATGAAAATAAATAAACCCATACATTCTAATGAAATATAAAGGATATTTTTTTTAAAAACATAGAACTTTAAGCTGGCATTACTGTTGAAGATGGTGACCGATTCAACAGCTGAGAAGTGTTTTATCCTCAGTTTGGTTAGGCAATTTATCATGAATAGACTCACGCCTGAACAACGCTTGCAAATAGTGCTATTTTATTAGGAAAATAATGGTTCTGTGCGGAATACGTATCGCGCACTACGTCCATTTTATCGTCGACAAAATCGACCATCAGAGCAGTTAATTCGATTAACCATGGAACGTTTTCGCTCCACATTTACTCCTATTGATAACTCGCATCCCCAGAGACGCCGTACGGTGCGTACAGAAGAAATTATTGCTACTGTAGAGCGTAGCATTGAGGGAGACCCAAATGAGCCAATCCGCCATCGAGCACAGGAATTGGATGTGTGTCCATCCACTTTATGGAAGATTTTGCGGAAGGATCTTGGTTTGCGTGCTTACAAAATCCAACTCGTGCAAGAATTGAAGCCAAACGACGCTTATTTCCATAAGCGAATTCTGTTTAGCGATGAAGCGCACTTCTGGTTGAATTGCTACGTCAAGAAACAAAACTGCCGCATTTGGAGAAAGATAATCCTCAAGCGTATGTCAAAACACCGTTACATCCAGAAAAACTGACTGTTTGGTGTGCTTTATGAGCTGGTGGAATCATTGGTCCGTACTTCTTCAAAAACGATGATGGCCAGAACGTTAGAGTCAATTGTGATCGGTATAGAGCCATGAATACTAACTTTTTCATTCCTGAATTAAACAACCATGATACCCAGGAGCTGTGGCTTCAACAAGACGACGCAACATGTCACGCAGCTCGTGCCACAATCGATTTATTGAAAGACACGTTTGGTGACCTCCTAATCTCACGTTTTGGACCTGTGAGATCTTGTGATTTAACACCGCTAGACTACTTTCTGTGGGGCTATGTAAAGTCATTGATCTATGCGGATAAGCCACAAACTCTTGACCATTTGGAAGACAATATTCGCCGTGTTATTGCCGATATACGGCCACAAATGTTGGAAAAAGTCATCGAAAATAGGACGTCCATATTGGACTACATCCGAGCCAGCCGTGGCGGTCATATGCCAGAAATCATATTTAAAATGTAATGCCACAAGATTATCTTCCGAATAAAAAAAATTCTTGTCAATCGAATGATCCATCGTTGTTTTATTGCAATTTAAAGTTCTATTTACACCCTTTATTATAAAAGATAAAAACGAATCATCTTAAAGTGAAATATTATTTTAATATAAATTTGAATAAATTGCTGATATACAGTTCTTATTTACAAGCTAGTCCATATATATTTTTCAATGTAAATTTGAAGCTCCTGTTATTAATTTTAATATTGAATTGAACAAAAGAATAATCCTCTCTGCGTTAGAATACCTGACATGCTCGTCCTACTTTTTTGTTACGAAATGTACTACACATTCACAAAAGTAATGATACTCGGAGTTTAGTAATTGAACGCTGTGTTCACGTCGGTCTCCGTAGCTTAGTAGGCAGAACACCCGGCTTGTGTTTGTCTATGATTTGAGTAGTTTGAAGTAATGATATATGCTGCGTAATGACCTTTGATTACAAGCCAATAGGCCGTTCGGAACCGGCGTTACGCTGTAGGTCCGCTGAATTAAAAACATTTATGGATAACAAGATCTAAAGAAACAATTAGTTATTGTAAAACATGTACACATTCAGCTCTGATTTTTTATTTCAAGACTGTTTTAGCGATTGTCTCTTCATTCTTTGCTGCATTGAATTACATATTACGAATTTTGCCATTGTATTTATATAAGGTGTGGAAAGTTTCATAAAATAAAATTGTTTACCTTTATTTTAAAGATCCATGAAAACCACATCAAATATAAGTTTTCAGATATGAGGATCAATGTAGATATGAGTTTGAGTTTGAAATTAATTCATACAAGATAATTCTTTACTTGCATTGAATATCCTGTATATTTTTGTATTTTTGAAAGCTCCTTAAAGTACTGATTTCAAACAACTATATCTTGTATCTCTATTTCATATAAAACCAGGTGAAATTTTGAGATAAATAATTTTTTACGCTTCAAATAATGATACGTTTTCAAATGAGTTGAATATTGACATCAAATTTCTGAACTAAATAATACCTGAAAGGCTCATGGTCCTTGGTTCTGTTAAAAGCTTTCGTTAAGAATACCAGTCAATATACCTTAAATTCACGTCAAATTACCCGTCCAAATAATGTGAGTGATAGAACATTATTTCATCGAACGTTCACATATCTCTATACCAGCAGGTATTTACTAAATTGATACGTTTCTTTGACAAATGTTATCATATGATGTTTTCAAATGTCAATAGGTTGCGTTAGTAGTACGCTCGCGATTCTTCCCGTATTTCAGGAGCCTATTTGGCGATATTTTCAAGGTAATGACGATTTTGTGCTAAAGAAATATCTGAGACAATGAACACTAAGAACATTCTTTGAAGAATTCAACTCAACCAGAAGAATGTTAAATTAGAGCTAGATATGTTAACGTGTACGATGTGATGCCTCCATTATCCTTCAAGGGATAAATTTTAGAGAAATATTGAAATCGACGCCACACCTGACGAGTTCCTTGCAGAACGAATCAGCTGTCTAGCACTTTCATCAAGTGTTGCATCGATTTCAATATTTCTCTAACATTTGTCGCTTATAATGGAGAATAATGGAGGCATTACATCGTACACGTTCATATATCTAAGCTCTACTGTAACATTTTTTTTTCTTGATTTGAGTTTTTCGAATAAATACTCAAGTGTTCATTTTCTTAAATTTTTCATTTAGTGCCACTATTACAAATACACCATTTCTTTATATATATATATATATATATATATATATATATATATATATATATATATATATATATATATATATATATATATATAAATCTCAGTAAGCAATAGAAAACGCACAAACTCATTCAACATTGAAAGTTTCACATGTCCTTATCAATTTAACAATTAAGATACTATATTTTACAACTCTAATTTTTGAACAATTTCATTCAACTTGATGAAGTAATGTCATCAAGGTTAAGGTTGTAAAAACGCTCGCTGATCATTTATCATTGTTTCCTGAAGTGGCTACTTGAAACATGAAGAAATCTAACAATAAAAAGTTTCTGTTGTTGTGCTCATATCATCGCACTTGTAAATATTCATATTAAAGGTATACTATAGCTTTCTTTCAATAGTTTTTTGACGAACCATTCAAGAAATAATTATAGCAGACCTGACTATGTATATTTTTCTATTGATTACTATTGAGATATATAGTAATCTATTTATTATATATGCAAAAAATTGAGCGCCATATTTCTGCTTTTTGATCTATAAGGAAATATTTGGGGATTCAAGTCGATGTCTTCCGTTTGTTGGACGTTAAGTTACTGAGGAGAGCATGGTAGCTCGGAGCAATACTGTCTTACGTTTCCAATAAATGTTGTCACCGATTTTCAAAATTTTGTAATATTTATCTTTTGGAGGATAATTGATCAATTGTTCATAATTCACATAGCTGTCTCTGCTATAATTATATCTTTTGAATAGTTCGTCAAAAAATTGTCCGAAGGAAGTTATAGTGTACATATTTTCAATATTGAATATTCACAATTACGATGATATAAGCAGGATAACTACAAAATATTTTTCTTTTAGTCGATCTCTTAATATATCTGTCTTAGGTTTCCGATAAATGTTGTCATCGATTTTAAAATTTTGTAATATTTATCGCTTGAAGAATAATTGAACAATTGTTATAATAATAAAACAATTGTTAAACTGATTTACACATATATTAAAAATAATACTGCATGGCGTACGTTTCGATGAGATTCACTTTTTTCAAATGCTACGAGCATTTGAAAATTTATTTAATATATGTGTAAATCAGTTTAACAATTGTTTTATTATGTTTATCGATTTACATCAAGTATCGGTTATTAATCATCAATCATTAATTGGCTCATCAATTAACAATTGTTATAATTCACATAGCTGTCTCTGCTATAATTATATTTTGAATAGTTCTTCAAAAAATTGTCCAAAGAAAGTTATAGTGTATTTTCGATATTGAATATTTACAATTACGATGATATGAGCACGATAACTACAAAATCTTTTTCTTTTAGTCGATTTCTTTATATATGTAAATATATATAAAGAAATCGACTATATATATATATATATATATATATATATATATATATATATATATATATATATATATATATATATATATATATATATATATATATATATATATATATATATATATATATATATATATATATATATTTATATATATATATATATATATATATATATATTTTGAAAGTTTTTAGCATTAACAGGCTTTTTTAATATGAAAAAGTTTTTTGTTTTTCAGCAATTTTTCAAAATATTTTGGGTATTTTAAATGACTACCCTTATGATTTGTCCCGAATATGGCTTGGTACGAAATTGATGTTCATTGTGACCGAACCCGAATATTTGGAAATCATATTAAATAGTCCTCATTGTTTGGAAAAGGAACCCTTGTATAGATACGCCAGAGCATTTGTAGGAGAAGGTCTTTTCAGTGCACCAGGTAAGTTATATTTTTTCGGTATAGCATAAATAAAAATTGATTGAAATTATGGAATTACTGATTGAATTATCATCAGCAAATATGAATAAATATGAGCATGCTCGGAATTCAATAGAAACAACACTTTTGTTTTTCCTTTGATGTGTCCCCCGTCGTTCAGAAATCAAAATGATAAAGTAGTTTCAAATGAATCTATAATAGAAAAACGATTTGCTGTTCGTTACAGCTCTTGCTAAAACTGTAGAGCGGCTGGACCGATTTCGCTAATTTTGGTCTTGAACTATTTGTTGAAGTCCAGAGAAGATTAAGAAGGTGTATAAATATGAAAATGATCGGAATTATATATGTGTCTCCCTTCGTTCAGAAATCAAATTGAAAGTTTATCGTTTAAAATTAAATAGTTTTAATTAAGAGAGTTTAAATTCAAAATTGAATAGTTTAAAATGAATAATCAATTAGAATTTTTATATCTTTCTTACTATATATTTATTCTTAGGGGGTAAAAAATTAACTAAATTTTAGCTAACTACAGTTGTTAACTATCTATCAGATTATTTTTATGTAGATTGATAAATCCTATGGTTTGTCACAAATTGAATTTCTGAAAGCTACCATAATATTTGACATTTGACAACCAACTAATATATCGATCTATCCTCTACGGCATAGAAGCTATGTCGATCGATACCTCATACAAAGAGCGCATCCTTCTATCTTAGTGAGTGGCGATTACCGCTACGTGCGCGAGAACTTTCTTTAGTTCGGTGATCCTTTGTGATAGTGACATTTCAAGTTGTGTGCTCTTTTTTGTTGACCTTTTGTGATAGTGACAATTTACCTCTAAGTGCGCGAGAACTTTTCTCACTTTGATGAATTACAATTTACGATGCCGAGGAGAAGATAACCTGACTTAGGTCGTGGCAGTCAATCAAATGTACGAAGAGCTACCTAACGATATAATATATTATATAATAAAATGATGAATTAAAACATTTGGATTGAGTTTCACTGAGTGAAACTTAACAACTCTACTTACGAGTATGTTCCGGTCGGTTATCCCATTATTAAGAGTAATAACTTAATTTTTAAATCAATTTTGAAATTGACGAAATATCAAAATGCATCATTTCTATTTGAAAATATCTTATTTCAAGTAGAAATTATGCTTTCTGAAATTTCAAAATTATTTCAGAAATTGAGGAAGTTCTGATTTAATTTGGAAATAAATTGAAATCAGAAATTTACAAATAGAAATAATGCATATTGATTTTACGTCAATTTAAAAATTAAATCTGAAATTTAGGTATTATTCATCATAGGGGACTAACCACCCGAAACATATGTCGAGTTGATAGTGTTTCAATTTCAATTTATTATTAATATACTGCAACTCTAAGGCTGGATCGACTTGAGTGAATTTTTGTATATGCATTCATTTGTTCATCCTAATAGCTTAGAATGTCATGGCAGGACAACGCCTGTCGGGTCCGCTAGTATATTATAATATTTAAAATAATTATATGTTTTAAAATATAAGTTCATACGAATGATTGTCATAGCTTTATTATTTATCTTTTAGCAATCAAGAAAAATTATATGTGTAGTAGGAATTTCATTTGAAATTATATTCTTACTATGGAAATATTCCAAAAGGACTAGTCAATTTTTTGTCAGAAATCTGAAGTTATTAAATTCTTCACTATCCTCCGCGTGAAAAATTGTGAAATGTAAAGTTTATAAACTGTTCAAGAATGGAGAAATCGTATTGATAGATCTAAGCAAAGGACGAAGTAACCTGTAGAAGAAAACTGAAATATACGAAAAAAGTTAAAGCTAAGAGTTCTTCTAAATTGTCGAAGTGAAAATATCGAAAAGGTGAAAATCAAGTCAATTCTGATACGTTAAACTTGATATCAGAGTTATTTTTCTCTATACAATCAGATTAATGCTTATTCCATTGATTTTATAGTAGTTCCTTCTTCAATATGAACTTTTTTATCCTTTTGTAAATAGTATAACAATTTATTCAATTTTAAACTGATTTTTTTTCAGTTGCAAAGTGGAAAAAAAATAGAAAATTGATCAGTCCTGCTTTCAATCAGAAAATTTTAGATAGCTTCATGGGAATATTCAATGAGCAGACGAAAATATTTTTGAAAATTCTGGAAAGGAAAGCCGGTATGAAGACCATGGACATTTATCATTTGGTATCAACGATGACAGTTGACAGTCTATGTGGTAAAGTTTCAGAATATTCTCCATGAAAATGAAGCTGACCATTTTAGTCCTAATCCAAATTTAAAGCTGGTTAATGTACAAATTATTTGAACAATCGAAAGTTCTTTTGTTCTTGATTAGGATTTTCAATGTTGTTTCAATATTTCATATCTGATTTGAATCTGATAAGTAGATCAACTTTGTTGAAATACGCACTAAATACTAAAATAGGTTTCAGTTTTAGTTTTTCATTTTCTCTTTCGATTCAAGTTGGTATGAAGCACTTCATTTTGTTTTTAATTTTCACGTTAAAGCATGCACAATCAGAACCTTTCATGTTTCCTGATTGATGGTGATATTTACAATACCCATGTGTCTTTTGAATTAAGTACTTATCATTTTATGATTTCTGATTATCTTTTTTTGTGTTTTTGTGGAAACTTTGGTTATATTCCGATATATTACCGACTGAACTCAATTTTGCATTATATTACGGACATAGGCAATAAAAATGAAGCTTATTACATGGAATAAAAACTCGTTCATTGAATGATTCATATATATCTAGTTGACATGTGATGCATTGTTTTGGTTTCTGTTTAGATATTGAGTTCTTTTGAGAGTTATTCATGAGAATTAGAAAACAAAATAAAACTTTAAAAGAATAATCCTTCATAGAGTTGATTGATGATCGCCGATAGCCGATTTTCCAAATTTATTATTTTCAAAAATAATTCAGCAGTTTAACGGCCAAAAAGAATTTCTTTCGGAAACAGCAGTCAAACAAATACGGTAGCTCTGACAAACTGAGCGTATTTTCAACTGAAAATGTTCTCATTCAATTTATAGTGATTAATCTTTTGGGTTAGAGCTTGGTATATCTCCTTTTTTTATCATATTAATAGACCATTGTATCATGTTTCCATTCTAAAACTAATTATTCACAAGTAGGTAGCAAAATTGTGTTCAATCTTTTTAAAAAACGGATTTTCAGAGTCGGCTATGGGAGTAAAAGTTGAATGTCAGATTCACTCTACAGGAATTAATAATTGGATGGATACGTGAGTATGAATATTTATCAAATCTATCTTTGCCCAGATCATGAAAATCTATGTTTTCAGTAAAATAGTTCAAATAAACTTGAATGAACAGTTACGTACTTATTCATATAATATGTGCCTTCTAATATTTGGCTTACATTCGTATATTCAATATATTATATATCAATATTAGATAACATTAACACTAGTTATAATATATTTTTATATAATAACATATTATTATTTTTATTATAACGACTATTCCCCATAAGGAGAGCGATTAAGCTTGCGTTCATTTTCAATTCTAAAGCGACACTTAGTTCGATCTTCGATGTTTTTTATATTGATCTGTTGTAGATCCTTTTGGAGCTCTTTTAGCCACCTTGTTCCGTATTTACTCTTCATAATTATATCGAGTAGTTTCTTTGGTATTCTGTTCTGTTTCATTCTGTAGACATGTGCATAGAACTTTGTTCGTCGTTTTTTGATTTCTTCCGTTATTGTATTTGTCTTTTGATAAATTTCATTCTGAGGTCTTTTCATCCAAATGACGTTTTTATTGATTAACCCGTAAATATTTCTGAGTATTTTTCGTTCCAGTTTTTCTATTTCTCTAATTTCCTAATCACCGTCAATAACCAATGTTTCAGTTGCGTAGATGGCTTCTACGAAGAATCGTTGTGTTATAATGCCTTAATTTCGAGTCTCTCTAAAAGCACTTTTTATTATACTTGGGTCTTTTCAGCTTGTAGACCCTTCGGAGCTTAGTAATTATATTTGTTCGTTAACCATGCGGTTTGATCCTGAGGACTGTATAATTCCTCCGAGGTATTCAAAAAGGGTGACTTACTGAATTTCACCATTGTAAGTGATAGTTAGAATTTGTTTTTTGGTAATTTTTCCATGTATTGGATTTTATTATAAGAGATTTTTAATCTGGGTTTTCTGGGCAACTTAATGTAGTTTTTCTACGATGACAATCGCTCCATTTCTGCTGTATGTAATAATAATAGCTATATCGTCTGCGTAAGCAAGATATTTGACATTTATAATAATAATAATAATAATAATAATAATAATAATATAATAATAAAAATATAATTTTATTGAGAAACATTCCTTACATAGTAAAATTACATTCATTTCAATTGATAAATAATTACAACTAAGAGAAATGCTCTCAAAAGGACCGAATTCAGTTTGGAGTCTGATCTTCCATTCAGCCCTCGAGCAAAAATATTGGTTCATACAAAAATCTTGGTTAAATTCATATTTACAGTAATATACAATTTTGATTGAAAAGAAAAGAAAATAAAAATTTCCTCAGAGATATTAAACATTTGAGACAATTTCACATGGTGAAGAACATTAGTGTTAAAAAATTATACAAATATATGATACAAAAAATTGATTCAAACATTATTGCCTACATCCGAATCATCGAAGTACTCTGACACACTATAGTACGCCTTTGTTAAGAGCAGAGATTTAACTCTCCTCTTAAACAAATGAGCTTTCAGTACTTTCAAATTCGATGGTAAATGGTTGAAAATTTTAATGCTCTGACAATAGAGAGAGTGCTCAAATTTAGCTGTTCTATGCATAGGAATAAGTAGCACATCCCTGTTTCTTGTTGAATACTCATGATTACTATTCAATTTAATAAACCTATCTTCATTTTCTTTAACATATAACAAACATCTATAAATATATAAACACGGTAAGGTGAGTATGTAATTATTAATGAAGATAGGTTTACAAGATGTTCGCTGATGAATATTGAATATTAATCGAAGTATTCGCTTCTGTGTAATAAACACCCTATTTATTTCTGTAGAGCAACCCCACAGCAGAATATTATAATTTAGATGACTATATACAAGACTGTAATATACATTCATAACACAGTTTCTAGGTACGATGTTCTTGATTCTAGAGATTGCAAAAAATGAGTTACTCAATTTTTTACATAAGACCTCAATGTGTGTTGTCCATCTCAAATTTCTGTCTACATATATTCCAAGAAACTTCGTTGATTGGGATGATGATATAGTGTTGTCCCCCCATATCTAACATCCAAGGTACTAATTCCATTGCCCTTCAGACAATACTGAACACATACAGTTTTGTCAACGTTCACCATCAGATTGTTCATTTGACACCAACTTACAAACTCCCTCACAATGCATTCACATGCCTCCAGAAGTTCTTCAGGAGTCCTGCCAGAAACAACCACCGATGAATCATCGGCGGTTGTTGGTGAATAGTGTCATCACCCGGTTTTTGGTGAATAGTGTCACCAAAAACCGGGACAACTTCGCAGGCAGATCGTTTATGAACAATATGAATAGAAGAGGTCCGAGTACAGAGCCTTGAGGCACCCCAAGAGCAATATCATGTCTCTGAGAATAACTCTCACCTATTTTCACTACCATTGTTCTTTCTTCAAGATAATTACGTAACCAATTCAGAAACACACCTCTGAAACCTAAATTGTAGCATTTATCAAGTAAAAATTCAAAGGATAGTGAATCAAATGCGGAAGATAAATCAAAAAATAACCCCGCCACAAACAAGTGTTTATCCAAACACTCGTAGACGGATTCAAAAAACTTAACCGCAGCTGACTGAGTTGAGTGGCCGCTTCTGAATCCATGTTGCGCGGAGTCAATTATTTTGAATCTATTGAGATAACTCATCATTCTGGCGAAAACAATTTTCTCTATTACCTTGGAAAACACGCTCAAAATGGATATTGGGCGATAATTAGTAATTTCACTCACGGTTCCATTCTTAAATACTGGAATTACTATGGATTGCTTAAGGATATTGGGGAACTTTGCAGTAGTGATGGAAACATTTATAAGATATGCAAAGTGATCGCCAATAATTCCACTAATTCCTTTCAAAACTTTGGCTGATATGGAATCAACACCGATTATATGATTTTCTTTTTTTATATCCACTTGTATATCCTTTATATAGGGTTCCGAATTCCTTATGATCTCAAACATAAGAATACATCATTATTATATAAAAATAATAAAGATGTATTTATAAGTTTCATATCTAAAAAACGCAATAAATCACTTCAGACATTTGAGTCTAGATTCTAACAAGTATCGGATAGGCTCATTATTTTTAATTTTCAAATTGAATAACTGCGACTGTTCAGATTGAGGAAAAACAGTGCCCATTAATCGCATCACTAATAATTTCACTGAATGCTTGTTACATAAAAAAGAGTTTCTATGAGTTTTGTCTTTAATTTCTGCTACAAATATTCAATTCAATGAGAAAAAAAATTGAGTAATTGCTCAATATTTAAATAGAAAAATCTTACTGGTACTGAACAAATAGTTCAATGTTTAAGTAATTATTTTTAATGAAGTTGATTGAATATTAACTGATCTCTTGTTGAACATTGTTTAAATTCAGCTTTTGCAATTGGGGTAACGCCCTGAAAAAGTATCAAGCAATTAATATAATTTTGTGAAACTAAACCGAGTTTGTTTTATATTCAATGAAAAATTATTTTTACATTACACGTTGATATCATTTCGAATTTTCAACATTAACAACGTGTACACAATTGGACGTTTCCTCATTAACGTGGTTTAATGTGAACATCTCATCTTTCTAGAAAATGCAAATTGTCCATAAAAATAAAAATGAATTGCTGAAAAGTTTGTGCTCATTTGGAACTACTGCTCTAAATTGAAAGAAACTTTTTTCTGTGTTAGTTATTGCCAAAACAACGATTGTATCTAAATTTCAAAAATTGAGAAAAAATATTTGAAACTATCAGAGTTTGTGAAGTGAGTGAGTGAATGGGAAAGGAGACGTCAAAAACTGACAAAACTTTGAGAAATTAACGTTAGTTTTCATGCAGAAGTAGATAACTTCAAGAATATTAATACTATGGATTGATTGACATTTCTTTATATTCACTTACTTTTTTTTCAAAAACAGCAAAGCGGCACTCCTATGTGTTGATAGAGTTTCAGAAATTCGTGTCATTTATTGTATTGATACGAAAATGTCATTAATGATTAGTCAAAATATTTTAAGCGTCAGGTATAAAAATATGTCGATGATGAATCAATTTGAATGAAATTTTCGATGAATATTAAAATTTTCTACGAAATTTCGAACTTCAGGATTTTCTCATATGAGGAGATATAAGAAGTACCTTCACCGAAATTACGAACTTCCAGTTCAACTGTAGAATTGACAGGTTATAGACAATAATATCAAACGTGTCAATATATGACATCAATAATAACTAGCTAGCCAGCGACTTTTGTACGCCCATATATATTTTGGAAAATACCGAAATACTTTGAAAATGTTTTTACTAATTATCCAATGTAGAGTAGAAGGAAACACCTATAGACTGAAGGAATGTAACACTTCCAGTAACTTCAAAAGAGTCAGATCAGCAATAATTCCAGATATTCCAACACGTTTGATATATCGAAAGTGATTATAACCTGTCAAATCTATAGTTGAACTGGAGGTTCGTAATTTAGTAGCAGGTACTTCTTCTTTATATTTCCTCTATTCGGCGTTGTCAATAAGAAACCTATCAGAGGATATATTGACTCTGAATCTGCAAAGATGAATATATACCTAATAGATAAGTGTTATATAGGATATTGTATAGCGCTTTGTTTGTAGTACCTCCATGAGGCTCTACGTACTCTCAAAATACATTTTCAGCTCAATATTTCCCTATCAACTTTTTTAAACACACTCACTTTTGGCTGCTTCTTGCAATTTAGCTACAAACGTACTTTACGCGCTTTCAATTGAAATACCTACCAACGTATTTTGCATCACACAACTGGTGATGAAAGTTCATTGTTTTTCAATACACTTTCAAGTTTTCTCGAATAACTTTCATTGCGCCAAATGATGTCATTTCAAATAAATTTTCGTATTGCTGGAAATGAGTCCAAAAAAGTTCAGAATATGGCCTATTTCCAGAAATAAACGAATGTATTGGCTCTGGTGGAGATACCACTAGCGTCTATTTGTAAACTTAAATGCCTTGGAATATTCGCATACAACGTTCATATGTCCAATTGCAACGATTTGCTATGAACTATAATCGATTTCCACGTTAAAATTCAATGCAGCTCGATAGGGGTTAAACGCAACATCTCTATGTTTTTGATTTCGATTCCATCGATTACGGTCTACTTCATTCCACGCTTTCAATTGCTCGTCAGTTTGGATTGCTCTTGTTATATCTTCGATTCACTGCATTTCGAGTTCTGCGACTTAAGTTTGTACGTCTAATTGCTGCTGGCATTTTTGAAAATGAAAATTCAACTATAAATTGAAGAAAATTGTGTTTTCCTTTACAACCAAGTATAGCACGTGTTATGTTCAGTAGCATGAACTCGTATATTAGTCTATCCAAGTTCACCAATTCTTTATATTAAATTTAACCTTAAGATTGCATGATAGCTTTGAACTAACCAGAATGCGCAATAATATATTCAGGTTTTTCATATCCTCTTGGTAAGAAATGATAAATTAATTATTTTATACGTATTCTATCAATATAACTCCGACCGAAGCATGTTTTAAACGATATTACATAAGTATTTTAACATCCTTTTTGACGATATTTGCAACACATATTCTGACAATTTCGTGCCAAACGCCATAAGGTTACATTGTCATATATTGTCGAAAGCTCTAAGCTTATAGAGAAAATAATAGAAAAATATAACACGTTGGTTGAGTATTCTTAAAATTTCTAATTTTGTACGCAATTTTCCTAATTTTTGTTGTTGAGAACCTTCAGCACACAACAAATAAAGAATCAGCGAAATCGTTACAGCCGTTCAAGCGTCCTGCCGTGGCCAATGAAATTAGGGATTCATTTATATATATATATATATATATATATATATATATATATATATATATATATATATATATCATCACATCAAATTATGCATTGTTAGATGAATTTTTTTTGTAAGTTGTATTAATGCCTAATTGATTGACATTTATATGAAATTGGCTGTTCTTGTTTCAGAAAATCAAATTACAATTTGAAAATGGCTCATCGCCGAAACGCGTAAAGGAGAATTTTATTATAAAAACCTAAAGAAGAATTCTCTTCTTTTAGTATAATATATGACCTACCCCAAGAATCAGAAATTGAATTATTACATAAGGGATAAAAACTTAGGATAAAATATATTAATATATATATATATATATATATATATATATATATATATATATATATATATATATATATATATATATATATATATATATATAAATATATAAGAAAATGAACACTAGAACATTCATTCGAAAAATTGAAATTAATCAGAAGAATGTTATAGTAGAGCTAGGTATGTGAATGTGTACGATGTGATGTCTCCATTATCCTTCAAGTGATAAATGTTAGAGAAATATTGAAATCGATGCCACACTGATGGAAGTGCGAGACATATATGTTTCGTTCTGCAAGGAACTCGTCAGTCGCACCACGTCCATCGAAGTGAGGCAACGATTTCAACCTCCAAGCATCTTCTTGTGACTTCAAGCGGAAGATCGTAGAGTAATGAATACTCTACAATTCCATCTATAGAAATCAGTAGAAAACATCTCTCTCGGATTACAGACACACCAAGCATCGAAATTTCACATATCTTCTATACCCGTAGGTATCTACTAAATTGCAATGTCTATTTGACAAATATCATCATACGATGTTTTTAAATGTCAATAGATTGCGTTAGTAGTACGCTCGCGTTTATTCCCGTATTACAGGAGCCAATTCGGCGATATTTTTAAGGAAATGAAATTTTTTTGTGCTTATGGCACTGAATGAAATATTTAAGAAAATGAACACTAGAACATTCATTCGAAAAATTGAAATTAATCAAAAGAATGTTATAGTAGAGCTAGGTATGTGAATGTGTACGATGTGATGTCTCCATTATCCTTCAAGGGATAAATGTTAGAGAAATATTGAAATCGATGCCACACTTGATGGAAGTGCGAGACATATATATTTCGTTCTGCAAGGAACTCGTCAGTCGCACCACGTCTTTCGAAGTATATATATATATATATATATATATATATATATATATATATATATATATATATATATATATATATATATCTGAAAAGATGTTCAATGCGGGAGAAAATATTAACAAAGGAAGAAATCATCAGTATAGCTCGCAATTGGAAGCAGCTGTTGACACGAGTTTCGAGTTTGTTGGCTCTCCTGAGACGGGCATTGTCACGTTCAAGGTATACGAACCTGAAGATGGAAAAAACAAAATAATACTCCTGCAAATGAACTAGGAATCCATCACTTTAAGCTTCCACGTGAACTGTTAAGCTGGGGAGATTCCCGTTGCTTGCATGGCGGCTATTTATCCTTCACGATATTTCTAATTCTAATAAAGTATTCTAATAAAGAACTCTAGTTCAATATCTGGTAGATATTTTCTCAAAAAAATTTTATTCACTCACTTCATAAACAAACAAGCCAATGCGCTTTATATAGGACATCAAGGCTTTGTTTCGTGATCAGCTGTAATTATTTGAGATTCTTGCTAAGTTGGCTCACGGTAATCAGTGGATCATATTCAGTAAATTGCAAAATATCCTATTGGTTTCGTATACAATAACAATAATTCGATGAAAAATGAAAATTACTCTATTGAATAATCCATTATTTTTATTACGTTTCGTTATTCGGTATACATAATCAGTTAGGCAACATTTAATTACTTTCTGATTAATTGCTAGCAGTGAATTCTTCTTCGGTGTTATATCTATTCAATATGAGATAGTATATACTATCCACTATTTTACAAAGAACCGAAAGATTTACGAAGTGCAGATTTCTCGTAAAAATTCATTTTTATTTCAATATATTTAACGATGAACATCAAGCATCGGATCTATTCTATAAGGTCTTCATATAAGACGTCGTGATTGAAAATGAAATTTTTTAATATTAATTTCATGTTCAATTTTTTTAAAAATGGTGTATGGAGTATAATACTCTTTTTTCCTGAAAATGAAATTGATATAGTAGCATCACAACTAGAAATTGTTTCGAAACTGATACAATCACATATTTTAAATATAATCTTATTTGAGATTGACATTTCCCCTTTTTTCAGAGTCATGATGATCACTTTTATGAGAATGGCTGACTTATGGTATCGTTATGATTTTATTTTCAACATGACAAAGTGGTCGAAAATACTGAAGGATTCTCTGGCACGTCTTCATCAGTTCACTCAAAATGAAAGTAGCAGCTAAGATTTATAATGAACTACAATAACTATTGTTTTTTCCAACAGGTGGTCTTGGAGAAACGGAAACAATTTGAGGAGAAGATGAGAAAGCAGAAAAATGGCGAAGAGATATGCGAAGACGGTAATAATCAAAAGCATACTGCAATAAATTTCTAACATAATATGAGAATTTACAATATTGTAGAAAAATCTTTTGAAAACTCGACAAAGTCAAAAGATTTCGTTTGAAACTAATTTTTCTCCCACTCATTTATGAAAGTTTGGAGTATTTCCATAACGAGTGACAAATTCTCTTAGATATATTGCTTGACTCAGATGAAAATTTTATTCAAATTTCGTTCTTTGTGTTTTTTTTCCTAGAAAAATAGACTTCTTATATTTTATGATCAGGTGGTACAATAAGTAACTTCATACATGCATTTACCCTGTGATATATTGATCATTCTAAAACACTATTGCGGTAATATTTTATTACGTATCATCAATTTTATTCGACAAGTTAAATATGAGTAAAAAGATATCAACAATGAATTGATGCATACATATGTTATCCATTCAGTTCAATACTTTCTGTCTTTGTACCGGCTAAAGTTTCCGTTCTTTTTCTCTGAAGTGAGTTATTTTCAATAGCAAGGAGTTTTCAGTACGATTATGAGATTTCATTTGTAAAGTATATTATTGCCTGCTGTCAAAGTAGACTCATCCTGTTACACCTATTGCCTTTTCATATTTTAAGATAAAATCAAGACATTTGATGTTATCGTAAAGTGTCAAATGCGATTAATTCTATCTCACGGCCTTACGAGTTATATTAGTAAGAATGCATTAATTCTATCCTACTATACGTATACGTATAGTTATACTATACGTATTAACATCTTCAATTTCAACTGGATATCCGAAGTGAATAGCTTTTTTTTAAGTCAAAATTGATGAATTTATCATCAACTATCTCAAACTACTCAAGAGAGAAGATTGTAATAAATTGAACTTTTTGACGAAAAACTCTTATTTGAAATGTGAACATATTCCTGAATTATGGGACTGATTGATTTATTGATTGAAAATTCCATCATTATCTGTATTTAAGAAATAACAGTAAACCTTTTCCAGAACATCATATAGGTGAAGTGAATATATATATATATATATATATATATATATATATATATATATATATATATATATATATATATATATATATATATATATATACGTATAAATATGTTTTATCAATGATGTTATAATAGATCCATACCTATATAGATCCAAAACTGTTGTACAACATTGAAATAGATTTATGTTGAATTATTCCATCAGGTTACCATTGCATTCAGTTACGAAAGATGCACATAAGTAGCGTAAAAGGTTTTAAATAGATCAGGATTATACTTGAAACTTTGTAACACCTGAGGGTGTCAATACATGAGAAGATAGATATGAATTGAAGTTGCATCTCAATGTGAAGACCTCGGCAGCTTAGTAGTTAGATCAGCGGGGCGTAAACCTGAGGACCTGGGTTCGAATCCAAGTCGAATGTGAAAACTTTTCGATAATACTTCGAGTCCGAATTTTCACTATAAAAATAATACATGTCTTCATGTCCATACGTGGACATGATATTTGTGAATTGATGAATTTTTTGAGATCAATCATTATTTAGATATTAATTGTTTTCTACTCTGTATAATTGAAACCTTACTTCATGATATTGTAGACATATTTATTTCTTGATCCCCATCTATAAAAGTATTCATTTTGTAGAAATGAGACAACCCAAATCACTGTTTATTTTCTAGAATTGAAAGAGAAGAAAACCTTCCTGAATCTTCTTTTGCAACTTACTCACGAGGGCACAAAAATGACAGATGATGAGCTTAGGCACGAAGTTGACACATTTACCATTGCGGTAAGCGCATTTAAGTGTATTTCCGAGTAGAAATATGGATGAGATAATAATAATTTTCTTTATAAAGTTGATTGGATGTTCGCTGATCTCTTGGTGAAATAATGTTAAATATATCAAATGAAAACCACTCCGCTGGATTTCACAAAAATTATATGAAATTGATTGGTTGACAATTGTTGCGGGGTGCAATCCCATTTTCAAAAGCTGAGCTGATTCAGTTTAGCTGAAAAATATTCAATATCAATATATTCAGTATTAATAAATATTTAATATTTTCACTGTTAATCAAATAATTTCATATAATTTTTGAAACCTCATGCAGACAAGATTGTATCTGAACAATTCCAAAGTACGACGCAATGAACTTGAGCAAGTTTTAAGAAAAAAGTATATTCTTTTTCAAGAACCTCAAAAATATTCTATATGAAGCTCACTAGAATTTTATTTCGGTATACAACATGTTCGTTCGGTGGATGAACACTGTTGAATTGGAACACTAAAATCAGTATTCATGCACCTAATGAAGATATTGTATCTTAACCAAAACAATATTGTAGTGGATAGTACATATAATAATTTCAAAATTCATAAAAATTTTTTCGATTTATTAATCGTTTGACGTGGAATTTCAGTATCTACGACATCAATCAATTATTATTTGAAAGTATATTTTATATATTTTAATGGGTGATTTTTTTAGCATAGTTTTTTCTAAATCGAATAAAACAATGAATTTGCATCATACATTCAAACTTTTCATTGGAATTGATAAATTGGCCTTTGCCATTCACATTTCAAAGATAACTTCATGTAAATGTTGTTCGCGGCTCCGTATCAAACAGTCCATTGGGAAGTCTCAATTTTGCGTCACGTTTTCGTGTATTTCGGCCTGTATCCCACGAATTACGCGTGTTATGTTATCCTGTAAGGCTTCAATCGTGTTCGGCTGGTACACATACGCTAACGACTTTACATAACCCCACAAGAAATAATCAAGAGGCGTCAAATCGCATGATCTTGGCGGCCAATTCACAGCGCCATTTTGAGAGATATTAACTGCTCACCAAATTCACCCTTTAACATGTCCATTGCTTCCCAAGCTGTGTGGCATGTGGCACCGTCTTGATGAAACTACATGTCAACCAAGTTCAACTCGGCCAACTGGGGCAAAAAAAAGATGCGTATCATGACTCGATATCGTTCGCCGTTGACGGTAACGTTTCATCCAAGGTCGTCTTTGAAGAAAAATGGACCGATGATGCCACCAGCCCATAAACCATATCAAACTCCAGATGCAACAGTTTTATTTATTTACATATACGTCAAGCCCGAAATGAGCCTCATCGCTGAACACAATTTTTCGATAAAACAGCGGATTGTTATTAAGCTGTTAAGCTAAGGCCCATTCACCAAAAATTAGACGTTGTTGTAGGTCTTTCGGCTTCAATTCTTGCAGAAGTTGAATTTTATAGGCTTTCAAACAAAATCAACACGTAAAATTTTCCATGTGGTTGAGTAACACATGCCCAATTGCTGAGAACCTCATTAATACTTTTCGCTACGGCTGCAATATTCTCTCCGTACGCACTGTACGCATGCGAGACAATGGTTTAATGTCCAACAAAGTAAACTTGGTGCGAAATTTGGTGATAACATCACGAATTGTTGATTCACTAGCTCGATTATGACGACCATAATATGGTCGTAACAAACGATACACATTTTTCACAGAGCACTAATTTGCAAACGTTGATCGTTTGTAAGTCTTTCCATGATGAAATGGCAGAGTATACTGAAAACTATTCACTTTAACAGATGACGCTTGGATGCCATCACCAACCAGTGCCGCCAACCTGAAAAACTTAACTCTTAAAAGTCACCCGTTATTAACAGTTACTATTAATTATAATGAAAATAACATTTAACTAAAATTTGAAACTGACAACTAGATCCCACTCATATGAGAATCAAAAATTTAGTCGCGAAATTCACAAATTTTCAAAAATGAGAATATCTTTAACTTAAGGTCAGAAATAACTAGTTCTTGTCATAATTAGTAAAAACTAAATTTAATGCAGTGGAATGAAGTGAATTAGGAACATATAATCAAGTAAAATTTCAATTTTTACTTCCAGGGAAGTGACACAACCGCGTCGACATTAAGCTTTTGTTTAGTAATGCTTGGGATGCACCCAGATCTACAGGTAATCGATATTGCTTAGTAAATATTTCTGTATGTAATTAATATTTCATTTTCAGGAAAAAATCCGGGAAGAAGTAATTGATATTCTTGGGGAAGACAGGGATGTAACTCCTGAAGATATGTCACGTCTAAACCTGCTGGAGAGATTCATTAAAGAAACCCTTCGCATATTTCCGGTTGGTCCAATAGTTCTCAGAATGACAGATCACGATATAAATCTCGGTGAGTCAACGTCAATCATTTTCTTGAGTAACTCATTCAGAAACATTAATTTCACTTCACTTTTAATAAATTTCTCAATATTTCTCTTCAGTTAGCTTCGTTTTTTATCAAAATTCATCTCGTCTTTTTCCAAAATATTCGAATGTTCAGCACAGAGATTCCCAAACTCTTTCGTTTAATAGACCACTTTCAAAATTTTGCTGGATTCGATAGCCCCCGCAGCTTTATTTTTCGAAAAAAGGTTGAAATTGATTAGGTTAATTATCTCATAATAATATCGACTAAACAAATTTATAATTTAATATTGATTGATTGTGCTATGAGTGAATGTCAAAAAAGCAATTTTGGCCAATCGAAGAAGTGACTCCATCCAACGTTACTTTTTTGAAATCTACAGTGACTCAAATCACAAAAATCAATCAATTCTCACAACTTTTAATAAGAAAACTTCCCATTCGGAGTGGAAATTCCATGAAAACAAGATTAAGAATATAAAATTCAATGAATTTTATAATCTTAACAAATACATACCTACTTCCCTGACTGCGAAGAACTAATGAATCTAATACACTAGCAGGCGTACACATTAATTTTCAATGAGTCAATTATTATTAGTCCCGCCAATACTGATTTTGCTTCCCAACGTTTGTAATTCATCGTATTTTCATTCTTATCTCAGCCTATCACAGTGTAAACTAACGGGAAATGTAGATAAGGGCAATGATGGAGTGTTTAATTGCGCCTCTTCACCTATCCACCCTCTTCAGGAAAATTGTTGAATGTAGACTAAAGCAGTTGGGTTTTTCAATTTTTTAAATTACTTAATTTTTGATCCACCTATGTTTCAAAAATTTGATATTTGAACTTCATGGCTGCAGTGACTGGCATTGTAACTGTTAAAACTTACTATAAAGTACTCTAAAGCACTATAAAGAATTGGACTTTTGCCAAGAATCGGCTTATTTAGGCATGAAGGTGTCATTTTTTCATAGCTTTCACTCTTAAGAATTGGGAAATCGTTCATTACTTTCGAATTCAACCATGAAAAAACCAAAAAAATTTACACAAGAACTTCTTTGAAAATTTCGAAAGCTGTTTGAGTCTAAGTGCTGAAAATTGGTCTGAAATATTTTGAAATATGAACAATATGATTCTTAAATGGGAGTCGAGAAAGTCACGTGGGCATATTTCCAATATAACCTGGTTGTATGTTTCGAATTAACTTTGAACTCTCTATTGTGAGCGAATTTTGAAGTACTATATTGTGAACATACCATCCATGGAGAAGATCTTTTCAATATTTTGAATAATTCATGAATTTTCATCCATAATTTTCCGGAATATCTCTTGGTTAGTTTCGTGCCACTAGTCTGAGATTTTTATGCATTAATATTTCAATGAGTTTTTTATTATAGGAAGTAGAACAACTGTTTTTTCCTATAGAAATATATCGATCACAAAAATTACTACATCTTCATTAAGTTAATTTAGAAGAAATTATATGTTTTCATACTTATTATGCAGGTATTGTAAAATGAAGGGGAATATATGTTTTTCTTCATTTTACCTAAGGATATCATAACAACTCCCTTGAAAACATCCAAAGGATTCGTTGGACAAACACAAAATTAGAGTTTATCTTTAGTACAGATATATAAAACAACACATTGATCTTTTGCTGCAAATCGGCATTTTTTTGATATGCGAATATTCAATAAACATTTCGAATAAAATCTCATTTGGAATAACTTATTCCTACAATATTCAGATTCGAAATTATTATTATTTTTTCCATATATTTCGACAAATTATTTCTCGAAATCTTTGGTATGTGTTCATTAATCAAATTTTGACGGTATTTTATTTATTGCTTTCAAATAAATCATCAGTAAATTTTCAGGAAAACATCAAATTCCTGCTGGATGTTCCTTAGTTTTAGGCTTGATAAGAGTTCATAGAGATCCAAGAATTTGGAAGGACCCTTTAAAATTCAACCCCGACAGGTTTTTACCAGAGGAAGTAGCGAAGAGACACCCATACAGCTACCTTCCTTTTTCTGGTGGGCCAAGAAACTGCATAGGTAAATATTCAGAATTCGATGAAGCAATATGAGCTATTTTGGTATATTCATATTTAGTCCTACAATATCATTTATTAGAGCTTAAATGTATAAGGGATTCTCGTAAATTCATTTCGAATATTCAACGCATAAAATGATCGATATTCAGCAAACGTGACATTTGATTTGTGTGTTTCCTTTTTGTCTCAAACGTAATTATTCAGTTATTTCCTCTAGGACTGAAAACAATTTGTTATAAGATAACAAATACTGGATGGAATTTCAAAATCAGGAGCAAATAAAACGCTACATTTTTTATGAGATAGATCTTTGTTAATTTTAGTAAAAAAGCTATTTATCTAAGAGCGAAGACATCATAAGAATGTAATAATTGTAATTAGAAAATTTCAGATAAGCTCTTTTCATATCTATCCAGTGAGATGATCAGAACCAAAATGACAAATTTTTTTTTTTTGAAAATTATTGGATAATTTTCTGAGTATAACAATTGCTGATATATTCTTTGGTAGTTGAAGCTTCCTTTGTGTCATTGACTTGACATTTTTATCGCAGTGTTAAATTTCAGATTTTCTTTTCCGATAGCTCGACTGAAATTCTGTATTAAATTCTAAAGATTTATTTAACAAAGGAATATACAAATAACTATTTACAGTGTCGTGAAAAGTAACAATGTCGGGACTCGTCCCGGAGACGTACTTGTTCGTTTAAGACTCGAAGTAAAAACTGAAAACTACCCTAAAGTTAAAAATAACATGAAGTCTACTACCTGAGAAGGATCCAGCGCCTATGCATTGAAAGAGCAATTCTCAGAATCATCTGGAACCACTTCTCAGGCACAATGAAATTTACAAAGATGAGAACTGAAATAAAATTTACGTAAGAAATTTCTAAATTCACATAATTCCAGTTCTTAGAAGTTCTAACATGTAGAAATATGTTAATATTTCACATAAATAATTCCCAGTAGCAACATTCTTAGTATTCGTATTCAATGATCATAGGACATTCCAATGAAATTTATAAGGACAACGAAAATGTCATCTTCAACTCACTAATTTCATGAAGTTCATGAATTTTATCAGAATCTTTATTTTCGCAGGAAGATTGAGTGAGAGTAAAAGATGGTATTATAATTGCAATAGTAAAATACAACGGTAATAACAACTAAAGTGTAGGAATAAGAGAAGTTCATCAAAACTGAAATTCTAAGCGCCACTTCGCAACAATTAATTATTATTCGCAAAACTGTTTTCCACTGTTATATTAAATCCATAAATTTTAACGGAAAACGAGCAATTACAAAATGCTCGATTTTGGAATGTCAGTATTCTCAATTTTACCATCAATTGTCCCATTGCATTCTCCTTCTCAATTATTGTAGCAATCTATTTATTTTTTCAGTCAAAGATGCTACTCTAAGTTTTATTTCCGAAATTTTTGATATGCACATTCTACTTCCCCCGCACACTCTACTTCCCCCGACCTTCATGCCCATATAATATATATAATAATGATATATTTTTCAATATCTATAAGCAAAAATTTACTTATTCAAAACTAATAATATTTTGTATTACATACTTATTTTATATCTGAAATATACTCTTTAAATTACGCTTAATATCCAAATTTTATTTTATCGTATGGAATAATAATTATATCATATATTATGGAATAATAAAAACATCATATCTTAAAGATATGGTGTTCCAGAATTTGCTTTCAACAAGTTCGCTTTGATATTCTTATCCCTTTCAATTTTTATTGTTGCCACAATAATTTTTTTCTTCAGTATTATATATTCACAGATATTTTTGATTTCCAACTATATCGAAAAAAATATCGATGAAAGTATAAAATCGTTTGAGGTTGTTTAATTAGTTGCTGAAATTTCATAGGCAATGGTTATCTTGTAACTACTGACCATATTAATAATTATTATTATTATTATCTTGGAATCCACTGGTATAGTGAAATTCTCGTAAAATCTCCTGAAAAATATGAGAGATCTAGGACTTGGCAAACATCTCTATAAGGAATTACAGAAATCGGTGCTGCTTGCCACAGAAAGACTGTCAGGAAGTTTCTAAGACATAACGGAAATCAACGCCATGAAGGTTACCGCCGTGAAGACCGTCGCTATGGGGACCACCGCTACGGGCCTGATAACTTGGAAAGGGCCCCCACTGAACTTAATCCCTGTAGGATGAGTGGGATGAGTGAAAGTTCCCCAGTGAGGAATTCGGCGATAATAATGGTAATTCATTTATTCCCAGCAGATATGCATCCAACTACGGGGGAAAATAACAATTTGTACACAAATTGAAATAGAAAAATGATAAATAAAAAAAATAAGGGAAAAAAATAATAAATTCAATGGACGATGAATTAAGTGATAGTTCATATTTAAATGAGAGATAATAATAAATACTTGCGTAAAAATCACTGGCTGAACAATTCTTTATTCGACTAGTTTCGCCATTTACGGCATTATCAAGAATTCTTGATAATGCCGTAACCTAGTTAAAGGCGAAACTAGTCGAATAAAAAATTGTTCAGCCAGTGATTTTTAGACAAGTATTTATTATTACCTCTCATGGAAAAAAATTAAAAAAAAGCGAATATATACAACGAAAATGAAATTAAAATCAATTGAAATAGTAATAATAAATAAGCAAATGGAAGAAACAAAAAATATTCTATTGCAAAGTCGTGATCAGAAGTTGAGGAAATATAGTTGATGAAGTCAATGGAAATCAATTGTAATAGTAATAAAAAGTAACCAAATGAAACAAACATAAAATTAAAATATTACAAAGTCATATATATACAATAGGAGTTCATGAAAATATCACGACATCCCACTGCGGTGTTCTGAAAGACATGCCTAAATCACTGGTAGCTGATGAAAATAGATATCACATCGACCGAAACATCCAACATAAATATTACATATACAGTTATACATATCTCTGGCTACTATATTACATATATCTGGCTACTATATTACATATAGTAGCCAGAAATCTGTTGCATTAACAATTCAAAGTGATTTGAATACAAAGTAAAATGACTCACACGTGTTTTTTCTCGATTTTGAAATCAATTTTCTATCTGTTTCAATTTGTTTTCAATCTTGTTCGGTTTATACGGATTTATAGCGTAACTAATGTGTAAATTGTGTATATGCAGATCAAAAAACAAAACTGAATTTACCAACCGAGCATACAGCTCATGATAAACAATGTCCTTGTTATCTGAAAATGGTCAGTAAAGAACAAGGTAAAATAGAACGTAGTCAGTAGCAATTTAGTTTAAATAAAATAATATATCTAAATTGTCAAGGACTGACAAATAATATAGACCTGTTAAGAGTGTATATAAATAATGTGAAACCTATGGTTTTTTGTGTATCTGAAACTCATCTTACAGAAGGTATATGTAAGAACGAAATCGATATAAACGGTTATAATTCTGTGAATTGCTTTAGTGAAAACAGAAGAACAGGTAGAGTCACCTTTTATATTATAAATGGAATAGATTTCAATCTAATAAATAATAAGACTATTGATAGTACATTATGGTTCTTGTTAATTTGTTTAAAAATTCCAAAACATAATCTATTAACCGGAATATATCGTTCACCATCAGGACCAATTGATATTTTTATAGATAACTTTGAGAATTTAATTGAAGAATCTACTCGAGTTCACAGGGACACAAATTTCCATGGGCGATTTCAACTATGATTATAAAACACAAAGCTATTATATAAATAAATGTGAATTGTTATTATCAAATAGTGGATTGTATCATATTGTTAAAGACTACACACGTATAACCAATAATAGTAAAACTCTCATTGACTATGTAATAACAAACGAAAAATCAATCATTTGTGAGGTACTTCTCACGCCTAAGATAAGTGATCATAATATAATATCGTTAACAATGAAAAAACAAAATTCTACAATTGTAGAAAATATGAAAATTAAATTTATAGACTACAATAAAGACAAATTGGTCGAAAATTTGCTGAAAGCAGAATGGAATAATTCTGTTGTTGATATCGACTGTTTAGCAAGCAATCTGATAAATCCAAAATAAAATATTGAGCGAAATGTCAAAAGTGTAAACAGTTAAGCATTGTCACAACAATCAAGTCAATAAGTGGATAACAAGTAAAATCGTAACGAAGACGAAAGATAGAGATAGAAAATATAAAAGTTGTTATTCACCCCAAGCATAGCAGGAATATAAAACGATAAGAAATGAAGTTGTAGAAATGATAAGGCAGTCGAAAAAACGATATTTCATTGATATTTCAGACAACAATAGGAACAATTCTCAACAACTATGGAAACATTTAAAACAATTATTACCAAGTAAAACAAACAATACATTATATGTGGAAATTGATAATGAAATAATCCGGGATGATCACCATATTGCCCGCTGTTTCAATCTATACTTTGTTGATTGTATAAAACAAATAATTGATTCTATAGTTCCGAAACATAACCATGACTATGTGATGAAATTTATACCGAAATTGTTGAAAATGGATAACTTCGAAAAAATAGATATGGCAGGTTTGAAAACTATTGTGAGAAATCTAAATAACACTGGTAGTTGTGAAGATGATATAACTCTCAAGATTTTAAAAGATGCTTTTGACATTTCTAGAAATAGATTTTTAGATTTGACAAACACATCCCTGACTCATGGAATCTTTCCAAATGAATGGAAAAGTATATTGATAAAACCAGTGCCTTTAATTTGTAACACTGTCAAATTGGAGGAATTTCGACCTATAAATCTTTTTCCACCATATGATAAAATTCTAGAACTAGTTGTTGAAAATCAGGTTCTAGAATTATCCGAAAAACATTCAGTTATTTCTGATTTACAATCAGGTTTCAAGAGAAATTCCTCCTGTGAGACAGCACTGTTGAGCATATGCGAGGAATGGTATAGAGCTATCGATAAAGGAGAGGTAGTGATTGTAGTATTATTGGACATCAAAAGAGCGTTCGAAACTTTAAGTAGATCATTGCTGTTGAAAAAACTAAATAAAATTGGTTTTGAAGGTTTAGTAAACAAATGGTTCAATTCTTATTTACACTCGCGATCTCAAAAAGTTAAATTCAATGGTGTTATTTCGGACAGCATTGGTGTTGATTTTGGCGTACCTCAGGGCACGGTCTTAGGTCCACTACTATTCTCCTTATACATTAATGATATTTTTTTGCATGTAAAAAAAGCTCTATACGTTTGTTCGCAGATGATACTATGATTTTTGTTAATGGTAAAAATATCCAGACTATGACAGAATAGATCAATAGAGACTTGGCAGCAATAAATCAATGACTAAGCGATAACAGTTTATCGCTTAATGTTACAAAGTCTAAATTTATAGTTTTTGGTACAAGTAGAATTCTTAAGGTAACTAGTAATGAAAATATAAGTATCAATATTGAAAACCAGAACATTGAAACGGTAAAACTTGTTAAATACTTAGGCGTTATGTTAGATGAGAAATTGAGTATCTATGATCATGTCGACTTGATATCGTCTCGATATAAAATCTCCAAGAAAATCAATTTTCTCAAAAGAATTGGAAAAAATCCGACCACATATATGAAGTTATTGCTCTTTAAATCCATAATTATGCCACACTTTGAATATTGTTCCACTGTGTTATTGGGATTGAGTAAAGAAAAAACTCAACAGTTACAAAAGTTATAAAATAGAGCTATGCACACAATTTTGAAATGTAATAGATATACTCCAATCCAAAGCATGCTTAATTGCTTAGAATTGATTTCAGTTAAACAAAGAATACTTTTTGCTACATATATATATATATATATATATATATATATATATATATATATATATATATATATATATATATTAAAGTTAAAAACAAATTGTTCTCATATAAAGTAATGAAAAATGTTACATGTGTCAGTGATGTGCATAGTTATAATACAAGAAATACTGACAACTTCTACATGCAAGTTTGTAAGCATTGTAAACATAGGAATAGTATATTTTATGAAGGATTCAACGCATTTAATAAATTGCCTAGCTCCATGAAAACAATTAGCGACCTTAAGGTATTCAAGCGTAAATTAGCTAAGTTCGTTTTAAACATATAATTGAAAATAATTTATTTTGAAGCTGAATTAATGTATGATTTTGTAATAGCTAATGCTAAAATAAATATTATTATTATTATTATTACTAACAGTGCATCACAGACATATTTTATTTCTAGGTTACAAATACGCAATGATGTCGATGAAAACAACTCTAGCTATGACTTTGAGGAAATTCGTCGTAATGACAGAGTATAAAACTATAGAAGAGATAAGATTGAGGATAAATATAGTTTTAAAACCCACTGATGGTTACAAGGTATATGTGAAGCTGAGGGAATAAAATTTAAAAACTCTAAATAGTGTCTTCTCTCTAAGTGGTCTTCATATTTCAGACCCTCCCTCACTTTTGTTAATGTGACACCCAAAAACAATAATGGATTCAAATATTTTATATCTATATTATATATATACATATATACATATATATATATATATATATATATATATATATATATATATATATATATATATATATATATATATATATATATATATATATATATATATATATATATATATATATATTTTCAACGTAAAGATTCAAGGATGGAAAAATATGGTATATTGGTCCGGGAATACATCCGCTGATTCATTCAGTCGCCAGATTTCGAGCAATCGACAAATAATTGAAGCATCGATAATGTCAAGTGAGACCTTGACGAAACGTGTGCCAGTTTCCAACAGGCATCCAACAAATCAACGGATATATTCCCGGACCAATATACCATATATATACAGGCATATATATATATATATATATATATATATATATATATATATACCATATATATATATATATATATATATATATATATATATATATATATATATATATATATATATATATATATATATATATATATATATATATATATATTATGACCGGCACATATCATTTGTGTCCGCGACTATTTTGCTACCGATATATATATATATATATATATATATATATATATATATATATATATATATATATATATATATATATATATATATATATATATATATATATATATATATATATATATATATATATATATATATATATATATATATATATATAACTTTGTATATATACATATATATATATTTTGGTACCGCAATAGTTTGACTATGTTCCCATAACTTTGTATAGATATACATACTCAAGTAACACTGCGTTACACTATTTTGGTACCCTCTTAACTGTTATCTGGAATGAATAGGTAATGAGTCATAGATTAAATGTTCCAAACATATGTGGTATCGATCACGTCTAGTTTTCGAGGTACATGTCAGCATATAAATTTGATACGAGACTTAGATTTATCAATTAGGCAGGCTGAAATACTAGGATCTAGATTAAAAGAGTGGAATTTGTTGGCTCTTAACACAAATGTATATGTGCAACGAAAACGTAATAAACAACTGGCTTCTTTTTTTTCAAATTTTGAAAACATATGTTACTGCAACGATATACAAACTTTGATGAGTGAGTTGAATATTCCTTAAAAAACAGAAGACTGGCGTTTATTTATTGATGGTTCAAAAACAAGTCTGAAGGCGGTATTGCTGCACAATGGCAACAAGTATGCGTCAGTACCAATAGCATATTCATCTGTTTTAAGAGAAACTTATGAAAACATGAAATCAATATTAAGTTTAATAAAATACAAAGACTACAGCTGGAAAGTATGCGCTGATCTAAAAGTCATAGCTATTTTGCTCGGATTACAGGGCGAATTTACTAAATAGTGTTGTTTTCTTTGTATGTAGGACAGCAGAGCCACAGAAAAACACTACAATACAAAACTATGGCTGAAAAGGTCAGAGTTTGTATGCGGAAAATCTAATGTGAAACATGTACAAATGATAGATCCTAAAAATGTTATTTTACCACCACTTCACATAAAACTTGGTTAGATGAAAAATTTTGTGAAGGCGATGAATAAAGAGGGAGATGGCTTTTTATATTCGAAGACAGTATTTAAAGTTAAGTGACGCCAAACTCAAAGAAGGAATATTTGTGGGACCACAAATACGTACTTTGATAAACGACCCAAATTTTGACAAAAAGCTTACTAATACGGAACATGATGCCTGGTTGTCACTGAAAGCAGTTATAAAAGGGTTTATAATGAACCACAGAGCCGAAAATGCGGAACAACTAGTGAACGACATGTTAAAAGCATACGAAAAGTTGGGTTGCTGAATGTTATTAAAAATTCACTTTCTTCATTCTCATTTTTCTTTTTTTCCATCTGATCTTGGTGCGATTAGTGATGAGCAGGGTGAGAGGTTTCACCAGAATGTAAAGAAGCTTGAAGAACGATTTCAAGGCCGTTGGGACACAACTATGCTAGGTGATTACTGTTGGTGTTTAAAACGAGAAGATCATTCGAAGCACAAACGAAAACGTCGAAGTTTCACAATATTCTTCATAAAAATTTCATAGGGAATATTTTTGTTGATTTTTTTTACTTAAATGATGAAATTAGGCTTAATTAGTGTGAAAAAAATTGGTTGATTTTATAAGATTTCCTTAAAATATGTTTTGACGTTTCAATTGCTAAAATAAAATGGCACTTTCTTGCGGAAAAAAATGAGACGTGATGGAAAGAAAATTTGAATGTAGGTTTATTAAACGATACGTATAAATAAAAAATCATGACATTTCAAAGCGGTTACTCAAATTTTCCAAAAATTTGTAACGCAGTGTAATTGTAGGAGAAGGTATCTTCACAGCTGGTGAAAGGTAGTTGGGTTGATTTTTCTCAATATATAGACAAAAACTGATAGAAATTATGAAAGATCGATAACAACTTAAAAGTAAAGATTCCAGAGGTTTCCTTAGACTGATGTTCACAAAAATATAAGATTATACAGATGATCATGATAAGTTTATAATATAATTCTATTTCGCCGATATTTTTGGGAATACAATTAATAATAATAATAATTATTATTATTATTGCGTAATAATGATATACATACATATTACACTAAGGTAAGAGTTAGGCTTTGCCGGTCTTGCACTCTACCTGAAAATACATACATAGTTATAAAAAAAAGAAGAAATTCACACCCAACATATCATACTTCAAGTAAAACATTGTAACAAAGCAGAACACAAACAGAAATATAATAATAATAATAATAATGAAATTTTATTTAGCATTTTGCTATCGCCATACAAACACTTGAATATATTGTTGTTACAAGTAACAAAATTTAACATACAAATTATACAACATTCTAAACATTTATTATAGTACTCATTAGATGCCATATATTTAACATACATCAATCTTTCATTGATAATGTTGCTTTACTTTGCTGTTGAATTCTGCCATTTTTTGCACTCTTTTATATTGTTAGGTAATTTATTATAAACATTTACCGCCTTAAAGAATACAGAAACTCGAATAGATTTTTCATTTTTATGGTCTAATATAAAATATTTTTATTTCTTGTGTTATGGTCGTGGATGTCTTTGAATTAACCCAACATATTTATGAGAAAGTGACATCATGAGATATGATGTGATTGATTTCCTCAACGAGAGGAAATCAATCCACCTATTCAAAATATTCGGTACAACGTATGCAAAGCTACCCTTGAATTTACTTGTGTGATGTTGAGGTATCGTAAAGCCATTTACTCTTATGTTAACACCATGAACATCAGACCTTAAGGTAAGTATTTCGTGCGAATACTTTGATTTTTCACATTTCACTAATTTCCACAACAACACAGCAAATATATACATAAATCTTTCATTCAATTTCAGTTCCTCAAGTCGCTGCAAGTATGGAGTGACATGATCTCTGTAAGATGAACAACACATAAATCTGACCACAACATTTTGAATTCTCTTGACCTGGGTCAAAAAATTACAGTTCAGTAATTTACTGTCTAAAGAGTAGTCTAAATTCTTATATACCAAACTTTGTACAAGTTTCAATTTAGTAGCTTCATTTGAAGATGTTTTTTAAGTTATTTAACATTTTGAGCCCCATGAAATATAGATTGTAAGTTCTATTCACATGACCATCAAATTTCAAATTTTATCTAATAAGACTCCTTAATTTTTGGATTGAAATAATCAATAAACAATTATTATAAATAATAGATAAACAATTGGTTAAGGTTAAGGAACCAAGCTTTGTTAAGGAAAATAGCCCAAGTTTGCTCAGGATTGATGAATTAATGTTGGGCGATTGATCAACAACCGGATGCAATTCATTCTAAACATGATTGTTCTCTAACTAGATAATTACAAAAAAAATTATCTGCAATAGAAGCCACCCGGCGTCGTAGGTGAAAGGCTTATTTGACTGGAGATGAAAGTGGAGTGATGAATCATTACTGACAGTCGTAACAGGGTGAGAGCGATAATCTTTCCTCCTTCGAATTATATCTGAAGGAATAAAACGAAGAAGTGCCATTCACAACAATTTCATGATCATAAGATTGTATTATCACGTTCATTTGTATTCATTACGTTAATTAAAAACATCAATTGAGTTTAGCTGAAAGGTTTCACTTCATTCATTGACTGTTGATTTTTGGGCATTATAAAGTTCGCCGGGTCAGCTAGTATTATACTTAATGAATGCCCCATATCATATTTCAATGAACTTAACAAATTAATTAGCTCGAGAATTTCTAATGACGTTATGTTCGAAAATATGAAATGGAAAATTCTGTAGAATACATGGAGTAATTCTGATAGTACAGCACTATATTATACCGTTTTTATAATGAACAAGTTCGAACATTTTCATTGATTCTGAATAATTTAATTTCGGTTCTTCAGATTATTCAGATTTATTCATTTTTGGAAAACTATGGTAATTTACACGACATGAGTCAGTTGCATTTTGCAAACAGGATTGTTATTATATCTTGAATTTACGTTTAAGCGATCGATCAGACATAACTATATTCTCTACAGTAGTACGTCATCTCGAATCTCGCTGGTCTCACATTGAATGAAAATTCCGACACTTCCTTTCCAGTATAATTTCGATTTCGGTATGAGATTCAGACAATAGATCATTTATTTCTTTTGATATGATACAGAGCTGAGTTTAAGCCATGACACTTTCAGATATTTCAAAATTCAGTCGAAGATCTTTTTTGTCATCATCTTATCTTTCATTTTTGGGTTTTGTCTATCATTTGCTGAATTCAATATCATATGTTAGGATACCAAACAGATATTGAAGATAGAATGATGAAGGAGAAACATACGCAACTTGTTTACAATGCTGCATGACCAGAAAAGAATATCGAAAAATCTGAAATATGCATATCTTCAATTTACTTCGGTCAAATATCCAAACAATTGGCTAATGTAGGTATTATCTGAATCTCTCATCAAACATCAAGGAAAGTCATATTGGTGGATCTTTTGGCAATACAATTCAGGAGACAGCAACAATGCTCAAAGAATAAGCAGATTAAAAGTTTGTGAAAATCATCCTCCAGTTTCACCATCCCAGAATCCCCAATGAAGGTATTATTCACAAATCATAATTTGTGAGTATCAAAATATAAATTGATATATGAAAGTATAATTCGATATATCAAAGGGAGAGAAATGTGTTCACTAGAAATTTTGGAATTTACTGATAATAAAAACGGTTGAATGTCCAGAGTGACTTATTTGTAAATGAGAGGTAATAATAAAAACTTGTCTAAAAATCACTGACTGAACAATTCTTACTTACTAGATCTCTCATATGGAATAACATAATGAGAATTAGAATTGTTTCTCAGCAGAAAATTTCTGGTGAAATATTCATCCAATACCTTCATAGTTAGCCACATCTACAGCATCTATCAGATCATTATCCTCAATAATTACATTTGTATCATCCGCGTATTATCCTAAATGAATTTATTAGGTATATATATATATATATATATATATATATATATATATATATATATATATATATAAATTAAACTTATATATATATATATATATATATATATATATATATATATATATATATATATATATATATATATATATATATATTTTGATAATGCTGTTAATTATTATGTTAATGCTAAAAACTTTCAAAATAAATACCTCAAACAGGCAATAAATCAATTTCAAGAAATATATATATATATATATATATATATATATATATATATATATATATATATATATATATATATATATATATATATATATATATATATATATATATATATATATATATATATATATATATATATATATATATATATATATTATATTTATATATATTGTTGCATTCAAGATGCATTCATGTTTTGCGTCACTTTTAGAGAATTCAAATCTTGCGCTGGGTTGGAATGTACGAGTTTCTCCGCATAAGTAGTATAGGGAAAGCATTTCGCCAACGCGCAAATTATTATATTATTATAACACATTATTAATATCTATAGTTTGGTAGGCTGTTAGTTCAGTGCAGCCAGATATCCCGACTTCAATACGTAGAGGTCAGCTTAATAATTTTCCAAGATAAGTGCATTTGGACAATAGTAAGTTTTAAAAACACAAGAGTGTTTTTTGTAATTTATTTCCCTTATTTAAAATAACTTAGCCCACATTATACTTGGTGGCATCCTTAAAAAAGTCACTCACCCTCATTCTATAACTTTTGGTTTACCCTTCACTTAAATCTGATAAGTACGAGGGTTGAACGGCAACAATTGACGCCCAACGTTTAGGGGCCCGAATTTTATACCCACTAACCTGAGATCCAAGATCCAAGTTTCTTGTGAGTTGGGAGATTTTCAATAGAGACATGTAAATTCGAATGGTGGAGGTTCAGGTGAATTTAAATAATTTTTTCTTTTCTGTTTTTTTTTTCACATAAGTACCAATATTGGCTTGATTTTTTTTGTTTCATTCGGTCCAATTATTATTTAATTCTCCACCATATATAGATAGTTTCTTGTTTTAGTCTCTGAAATTTCGAACTTTTGATTTAAATATTTATTCTTTGGTACAAAACAGATTTTTTATCTGAGTCTCAACCTGAGACTGCCTTTCGAGTACCCAGTAGAGGATTATTTGAATACAAGAAAATGTGTTTTAGCCTTGTCAATGCGCCTCAAACTATGCAACGCCTCATGGACTTCTTGTTTCCTGCTGGAGATATCACAAAAGGTCTCTGAAACTTGTTTATGAAAAGCTCCATAAGGTCGGACTGACTATAAACTTTGACAAGTGCAAGTTTGCTCGCCCTTAGCTGAAGTATCTTGAGTGTTGATTCAAAAGGATTGAGAACGGATCCAGACAAGGTGTCGGCTATGGTGAATTATCCTATCCCCAAAAACACCTCATACATTAAAAGGTTCATGGGGTTGGTCTCTTCGTATCGCCGTTTCATTAGAGATTTTTCTATTATTATTTTTCTCATATGAAACAAACCGTACGTAGGTATTGCAATAATTGTGAAATTTGAGAGGCAAATAAGAGCCCTAATAGCCCGTTTAAGATTAATGGGAGGGTAAAAGAATGTGAATTTTCCTTTTCGTCATATCTTTGAACTTCATGAATCCTTTTCCCACGTCAAAGAGAGGATTTAAATATCTATTAAAGGCTTGTGATTGATTCACCAAGTTTACATTTGTTTGTCCTTTGAGGAAAGCTAACGCAAAAGCTGTTGTGAACTTTTCGAAAACTCAAATTTTCTGAGTGTTCGATGTACCCGTATTTGTAATTCAGGATAACGCCACTTTGTTTTGCTCTACTCTGTATCGAGATTTCTCATCTAGATGCCAGGTCACTCCAAATTTCAACGCTAAACGACATCCCCAACATAATCCATGTGAGCGTTCGAACCGAACCATCCTAACTGCTATATGTTCGTATATTTATGAAAGTAATACTGTGTGGGATGAAAATATCTATGTATAAAATAACTCACGCTATAAATGTTCCTTAAAATGGGGTTACGAAGTTCTCTACAGCGTTTTTTGGTTTTTGGTAAAATCTTAACAATTGCTGGCGATTTTTATGGTCCTATTTCAGATAATGAGGGTAATGATGTATTGGATGTTTCTGAACGGCTCGGTTGGTTGGATGACCTCAAAAACTTGCCCTCTATTTATATTGCTGTCTGCAGGCGTTTGTATGAGGTTATCAGCGAAGCAAACAATACTATGACTCAGGGAAGAAACATATTCAGTTAAATGTGGGGGATAGAGTTTGGCGAAACAAAGCGAAACTTTGTTCTGTCAAGTGCGATTAATAATATCCAAATCCAAGTTAAATAAGTTAATAAGTTAATAAAAGTTAATCCAAGTTAAGCCCGGCGTATGTGCCTTGTACGGTGCAACGAGTGGTTTCGAATTTAGTGTATAATTTAATTGATGGAAAGGGGCGAGATTTGGGCGATTGGCAAGTAAAGGATTTGAAACCTGATTTGGCTAATCATGATGACTCTGAATGTGAGACCGATTGAATATGAGGAATTTTTAGTACCCCCTTTAGGTCCCAGAGATGAAAGTTCAGCAGGCCCAATCTGATCGTTCACGTATAGTCTCTTAATCAGGGCCATAGTTGTTCGGTAATCAATTAATTAGAAATTTGTATCAATAACTAGCTGACCCGGCGAACTTTGTACGCTCACTTATTTTTATCTGAATATTTTTCGAAAAGCCGGAAAGACACGTGCTACTATTTTTGCTAAACTATCTTGTTTTTAATGTTTATCCCGTTTAGAGCCAGGGACTTACTTACGAAGGGACTGCACTACTTTCTGTTATTTCAAATCAGCCGAACTATCAAAAAATTCCTATATTAACACGTTTGATGTATTGAAAGTTATTAACCTGTCCGTTCTATAGTTGAACGGCATGTTCCTAATTTCGTAGCAAGTACTTGTCTCATATATCTCATCAATTATTACAAGAAATGATGCTATAAGTCAAAAAATGTTCAGAATTTAGTCCATTCCCGGAAACAAATGAATATAGTGGCTCTGGTGGCTGTACCAATAGCGTCTATTTGAATTGACTCTCCGCGCAATATTTTGCCGCATCATTGGTAGTATTTTCTTATCAAAAACAATTAAACTTTTCCTTGCGATATTGACACGCAACGTTCATTGGTCGAATAGTAACAATTTGCTGTCAACTGTAATATATTTCAACGTTATAATTGAATGCAGGTCGATAAACGCAACCTTTTCAAACAGTTTGACTTGCTCTTTTATATCTTTGACTTGCTGCATTGCGACTTCTGCGACTTAAGTTTTTATACCACGTGCTATGTTAGTAACGTGTATGTAGTCTATTCAAACTTACCAAAGTTTTATATTAAATTGAAGTTTTTAATATTAGTCGTGAAAGCTCTAAACTAACCGAAATGTGTGATAAGATATTCAGTTTTTTTACATCCTCTTTTGAGAATTAATAATTATTTCTTACTTATATTATTAATTAAGTATTCTCAAATTTTCTAATTCTACACGCAATTTTTAGATTTTTTCCTGACAATAACAAACACAACAAAAAATAGTGAAATCGGTCCAGTCGTTGACTCTACATTTTAGTTAGAAAACGTTTGTATGGGAAAAAGATGGGATATTTATGGGGTATTCCCGACAATTATTATTGAGTTATGCGTACCAACACATTTTGCGATTCATTTTTATACATATTATAGATTACAATTGGTTAATCAAGCCGTTAATTAAAAATTTCAGTACTATAGTGGCCAGTTTAATTCAAATTCTGAATATGAAATTAAGTTTATTTTGATAGTTCAGTATTCCTATAGTCAAATTATAAAAATTCTCTCGTTTATCTTCACTGAAAATTAGATGATACAAATTGTTTTCAGTTATTTCATATTCAACACTGTAATGGTAGATGCGCTGCATACTCACCCACATTCTGTACAATTACATTACTCGTATTAACTTACCAATAAATATTTAAATTTCTTGTGCGTATTAACTCCTTAGTATATTTTGTGATTTGTTTCAACAACTTCTAGAATGATATTTCGGAATATTAAGCTTTTATGATGATTCATTATTTCGTGAAATTGAAATAATATGGTTCTTTTTCCGTCAACTTTAATGATTTGTATTATCTATACGGCAATGAAAGGGAGTACAAAAAGATTTTGAGTTTTCGTAGGAGTCTGGTGAACAGGGTTTCGTTCTTTAGATACAGGGTGACTTACTTTTTTATTTTAGTCCCTCAGACGACCCGTAAATATTGGTTGCTTTTATTTTTAATTGTGGTACAAAATTTTGTTTTTGTTGTCCGTAGCTCCCTGTTATTTGTTTCAGGCCACCAGTGGTGGGTTGGGAAAAGACACAATTATTTCTTTCGTTTTAGTTAAATCATTGTATTGATTTTTTTTGCTACTATAATTATTGTACTTGGGGTATGATTTAGACGTCACGGGTGGGTGACATTCCATTTCACGAAGTTAGTAGGGTTAGTTTTTTTAGTTAAGTAAGGTTATTTCACCAGGCGAACTTTAGAACCCCGGACATTGGATTTCTGGTGTTTTGGGTTTTTTTCTTTTTGGTACTTTTATCTCACTTCCAGTCTAAGTAGAATCTCTATTCTCTTTTTCTGCAGTTTTCAGCTTTTCTACGTTTCGCTCTTGTTGGAGAGGGAGTGCTGTATTCAATATGCATTCAGCTTTTGCGTCACTTTTTGAGCATTCAAATTTCGCGCGGGTTGGAATGTGCAAGGCTCTCCGTGTATATATGAAAGCGTTTTGCCAATGCGCACAGTTGCTCTTTTTCGAGTTCGAGCCGGCGAAGAGGAAACGGAAATTTAGGAAATGCCATTGCTTCATTGGATAGTTATTGAATTTAATTTGGTTATTAATATATTTTGTGCAGAAGTTAGTGAATTGGCTTTTCAGAAAGGCGTTTTTGGTACGGGGCAATATTTATCCCGTAATGCCGGACTGTTAGGTCAGCGCAGCCAGATATCCCGACTTCAATACGTAAAGGACAGCTTAATAATTTTACAAGATAAATGCATTTGGGCAATATAATGTTTTTTGTAATTTAATTGCTTTATTTAAAATAATCTATCCCACATTATACTTAGTGGCGCCCTTAAAAAGGTCACTCACACCCTCACTCTATAACTTGTGGTTTTCCCTTCACTTAAATCTGATAAGTACGGTGGTTGAACGGCAACAATAAATATATATATATATATATATATATATATATATATATATATATATATATATATATATATATATATTACATAAAGTATTTCTCCCTTTTCAAGAGAACGGTTAGCCCGATTTCTTTAATTATCTCTTTTGTTGGGTGCCTTTGGATTGCCTGGAAAAGTTTCTTTTGGAAGGAAAAATTGAGAAAATTTTATCATCACATCAAATTTTTTTATGAATATCAAAATTTCTTATATAATCTTAGCGCTGTTGACAATATAAACCTTTTTGATGTAAACTTATGGTATTAGACATAACATCGACAGAATGCTGCCAATGCAGTCAAATAGGATTCAAAGAAACTGAATCGTTCAACACAGATGCTTGGTCGGAGTTATATTCACAAAATAGATATAAAATAATTCTTTCATTATTCCTCAGAAAGAGGATGTAAAAAATTGAATTTGATAGTGCACATCAGAGTTAGTTCAGAGCTATCATGCCTTAAATTAAGGGTTCAAGTTTTTATCAAGTTTGGATTGAGTAAAATACACGTTTCTTCTATCATAACATGTGGTATCCTTGGTTATAAAGAAGAACATTTAGTTTTCTTTAATTTACAGTTTAATTTTCGTTTTCAAAAATGCCAGCAGTCAGACGACAAACTTAAGTCGTAGAACTCACAATGCTGAAAGTCAAAGAGATACAAATCAAACTGACGAGCAACGCAAAGCGCTGAATGAAGTTCGATGAAATCGAAATCAACAACATAGAAATGTTGCATTGAACACTTATCGAGCTGCCTTCAGTTATAACTTCGAAATCGATTACAGTTCACAGAAAATCATAGCTTTTTGCAATCTCTTATATTAAGAACATCGTACCTAGAAACTGTGTTATGAATATGAATATTACAATCTTTGTATATAGTCATCTAAATTGTAATATTCTGCTGTGGTGCTGCTCTACAGAAATAAATAGGGTGTTTTTACATAGAAGCGAATACTTCGATTAATATTCAATATTCATCAACGAACATCTTGTAATGTAAACCTATCTTCATTAATAATTACATACTCACCTTACCGTGTTTTTATATTTATAGATGTTTGTTATATGTTAAAGAAAATGAAGATAGGTTTACTGAATTGAATAGTAATCATTAGTATTCAACAAGGAACAGGGATGTGCTACTTATTCCTATGCATAAAACAGCTAAATTTGAGCTCTCTCTCTATTATCAGAGTATTGAAATTTTCAACCATTTACCATCGAATTTGAAAGTACTGAAAGCTCATTTGTTTAAGAGAAGAGTTAAATCTCTGCTCTTAACAAAGGCATACTATAGTGTGGCAGCGTACTTCGATTATTCGAATGTAGGCAATAATGTATGAAACAATTTTTTGTATAATAATGTATGTATATTTTTTTAACACAAATGTTCTTCACTATTTGAAATTGTCTCTAATGTTTAATATCTCTGGGGTAATTTTTTTTCTATTCTTTTCAAATAAAGTTGTATGTCATTGTAAATATAAATTTAACCAATATTTTTGCTCGAGGGCTGAATGGAAGATCAGATTCCAAACCGAATTCAGTCCTTTTGAGAGCATTCTTCTTAGTTGTA
This sequence comes from Henosepilachna vigintioctopunctata, assembly GCA_030704895.1. Lineage (NCBI taxonomy): Eukaryota > Metazoa > Arthropoda > Insecta > Coleoptera > Coccinellidae > Henosepilachna > Henosepilachna vigintioctopunctata. Next base: position 14,621,078 of record JARQZJ010000031.1, on the reverse strand, counting down.
ATTATTGTATCAATTGAAATGAATGTAATTTTACAGTGTAAGGAATGTTTCTCAATAAATTTATTTTATTATTTTTATTATTATTATTATTATTATTATTGTTATTATTATTATTATTATTATTATTATTATTATTATTATTATTATTATTATTATTATTATTATTATTATTATTATTATTATTATTATTATTATTATTATTATTATTATTATTATTATTATTATTATTATTATTATTATTATTATTATTATTATTATTATTATTATTATTATTATTATTATTATTATTATTATTATTATTATTATTATTATTATTGTTATTGTTGTACAATACGTGCGCCAATATTGCAAGGCATTTAAGTTTTAAAATGAAGCTCCTGGATTGTTTTGCGAGTGGTCAAGTCAAATTGATTTTAATGGCACTGTCACAAAAGTTGCATACATTCAATAAAAAGCATAAAAGACACATTCATTGTTTTCCGGAAATGGGCAAGATTCTAAACATTTTTCAACTCATACTCAGCAATATATTTCATATAAATGAATGATGAGATATATGAAAAAAGTACTTGGTACGAAATTACGAACCCTCAGTTCAATTAAAATTTGACAAGTTTAGCATTTTCGCTACATCCAACCTGTATATGAAATTATTGATAATCCGACCGATTTCAATTTACTGGGAGTATTACATTTCCTTAGTCCATAAGTGCCATTCGGCTCCACTCGGATAAATAGTAAAAACTTTCATAAATAGTGTTGCAAAAAAATATGCTTAAATAATGGGCGTACAAAGTTCGCCGAGACAACTAGTTGAATATAAGAGAATATTGGATCACATTCTTGAAAAGAGAAAGTTTTATTGTGTCTCCTGTGTATCATCTTGATTATATTATGACAGATTTGCCCTGAAGCCGCCTCTATGGTTTATGGACGTTTCGAGAAATGAAGACTGTTGATAGCCGTCGTAGGCACGAACAGAGAGCTGTTCTCGGACATTCATTTCGATGTTCATGGATTATAACTCTCCGTAGGACTCTCTCTTCGGTCGAGTAGCAACAACAACAACCACGTGTTGAACATCAACCACGTTATTGGCATCCCACTTCTGACACCAGTTGTTACGATTATGGGTTTCGACGGATGAATTCCAATAACTAACTTTTAACAATCAATAGATAATCCTTTATTTACAAACTGTAAATAAACACAACAAATGTCAATATCGCTTGTCACACTTCTGTCTATTTCACTGCACTCTAGATAACTGTAATCTAACTCTATCTCTCCTGCCATCTTCCGTCCTGGTTCATTATATATCCTAGAGTTTTTCTAGAAGATTCCATTTCGAGAAGGTTCGATTGCCAGAAAGTAGGAGTCGTTGTTATATCACATTCGCCGGAATAATTCTAGATAACACAGATATGGCTTTAGGTATTTTCGTAACAATATTGTTTCGAAAATACCTGAAGCCATCTCTGTGTTATCTAGAGTGTTCCGGCAAATGTGATATAACAAGGACTTTTACGTTCTGGCAATCGGACCTTCTCGAAATGGTATCTTCTAGAAACACTCTAGGATATATAATAAACCAGGACGGAAGATGGCAGGTCATCAAACGACCTTATAACTTCCCTCTCTTTCTTTCAAAATGTATATTATTGTGAAAATGCCATAAATAGTTAATAAACGTATTACTACTACGATGGCAGGTCAGTCAAAGTCAGTCAGAATCAGAGAGAGAGTTAGTTTACAGTTATCTAGAGTACAGTGAAATAAACAGAAGTGTGACATAAGTGATATTGACATTTGTTGTGTTTATTTTCAGTTTGTAAATAAAGGATTATTTATTGATTGTTAAAAGTTAGTTATTGGAATTTGTCCGTCGAAACCCAAATTCGTAACAATATCAAAAGTAGTAATTGATACTAACATAGAGTAGAAAATTAGTCGCTTAATCAACGGTAGATCCAATAGTACAACAAACAGAATGGTAATAGAACTTCTAACCTAACTGCTTTTTAGCAATATTATGTTCTTGAAAACGGAGGTCAAACTCGAAAATTTCACTAATAGTTATTTTTGAATATCATTCATGTCACAAGAACCAACAAGACGACTATGGATGATAGTCTTTCAGAACTTTATTAATTCTTTCAAACCCAGACAGATTTCTGGAACCTTAAAAGGTACAGATCATTTTGGTAATAAATATTATGAAATACCTAGAAATGCATCAGTTGGACAACAACGAACTTCGCGATGGTACGATCCTCCTGTAAAAGATGATTTTATGCAAGAAGTTCCCCCTGAATGGGAAGCTTGGCTTCGAGGTAATTGAAATAATTCAGAAGTCTGTAAGTATGTATATATAAAATTTTCCATTAGGTCGTAGGCGTGAACCTCCAGATGAGGAAGAGGTACTGAAAAATTTAGCAATTATGCACATGAAAAAGAAAAATGCAAAAATTGTTGATGCCCAAGCTGGAAAGAAAACTCCAATGTCCAAAGGAATGGAAACTTTTCCTAAATATACTGAATATGAAGTTTCACCTGGAAAAAGTGAAAATGACTCCCATTAAGTATGGTGTTGTTGGTAACAATAATATATATATATATATATATATATATATATATATATATATATATATATATATATATATATATATATATATATATATATATATATATAAGTATTTGTGCTTATGGCACTGAATGAATATTTAAGAAAAAGAACACTAGAACATTCATTCAAAAAATTCAAATTAACCAAAAGAATGTTATAGTAGAGCTAGCTTATATGTAAACCTGTACGATGTGATGCCTCCATTATTCTTCAAAGGATAAATCTTAGATAAATATTGAAATATAATGAATAATTAATAATTGTTCCCAAATCATGAATTTGTTAAATGTTTCATTCAGTGCTATAAGCACAAAAACTTCTTTTCCTTAAAAGTATCACCAAATAGGCCCCTGAAATACCGGAACAATCGCGAGCTTACTACTAACACAACCTATTGACATTTGAAAACATCATATGATGACATTTGTCAAATGTTGCAATTTAGTAGAACTATGGTTATGCAAGAGATGTGATAGATAAAAGGGATGCTTGGTGTGTCTATGATCGGAGAAATGTTTTATATTGATTCCTATTGATGGAATTGTGAAGTATTCATTACTTGACGGTATTCCACTTGCATAAAAAGATGCTTGGGGATTGAAATTGTTGCCTCACTTCGATGGACGTGGTGCGACTGACGAGTTCTTTGCAGATCGAAACAGCTGTCTTAACTCCCATCAGGTGTGGCATCGATTTCAATATTTCTCTAACATTTATCCCTTGAAAGATAATGGGGACATCACATCGTACACGTTCACATATCTAGCTCTACTATAACATTATATTAGTTAATTTTAATTATATATATATATATATATATATATATATATATATATATATATATATATATATATATATATATATATTATATTTAATTGCCTATTCATTATATAGCAGGGGTTCCCAAACTGAGCGCCTTGGAAAGTAATGGAGTAGCCGTGAATTGATCCTGAAATCAATCAACAATATTTTCGGCGCTCGCATCTGTATTTACGCACTTGAAAACCATTAATACCCAACACCTTCCACGGAATACAGGCGCGTATTCGTAAAAAAAGCACTGAATACTATGTTGTCCTAAACCTAATGCATGAGCCATAAGAAAGCTCCTTCATCAATGTCAATGAGCTCTGAGCTGAACAAAGTACTAGAATCTATCATCAGTACAGTAAATTACACAAATACCACACTACTAAAGCTTGAATTTTCAAAAAAATAGTCTCTTTTAATTCTGAATCTCTGAAAATGTAATAAAAAACTCAATTTCATGTTGTGGATATATTAAATTAAACTACTTAAACCCAAATATCATTGTACTATTTCTGATATCTGGTGCTTATTTCAATTAGTATTAGAAATTAAAATTACTAATATCACTTTTTCAAATAGATAGCTAGTGTAGAGCACCATGACAAAATACTATACTCGTAAATGTGCCAAGGGCTGAAAAAGATTGGGAATATAGTGTTCTCACTATATTGTTATATAATGAGAATATTTACCTAAATATTTTATTGTAAATTATTTCTTCACATAATGTTATTCGTATAAAAGCAAATATTTTTCCATAGGTTCTTTCTGAATGGAGGTGAAGTTCATTTTATGAAGACTAAAACTGACTTTCGAATTAAATAGTGCTGGAATAGATAGATGGTAGAATTGGAATGTGTCTAAAAACTGTTTTTGCTGTTGTTCATAATTCAAGTTGTCATTGTCATAATAATAAATAAATCAATCTATTAAAATACTTTTTGGTTAGTAGTTGAATGCATAATACCTCAACAATAAATATAATTCTTTGGAATTAAAAATTAACATGGTATCACAAGAAGGAAGAGCACAGAGAGAGCCATATATGAACTAGTCCAAGCTATACTTGAGGCACTAGAAGAAGGCATATTTTCACTAGGCTTATTTCTGGACCTAACTAGTGCTTTTGGATGTGTCGAACATAAGCAAGTTCTATTGAAGATGGTATCAAAGGTAGAACTTTGAGATTAATAGGTGGTTATTTGAAAAATATAATACAAAGAGTAACTATTGAGGAGGATGGAGAAGTATTTTGCTCTGATGATAAAGTCTCTTCAATAGGAGTGCCTGAGGGCAACCAACCTGATCTCATTGAAGCATTCAAACAACACATATTTATATATGTAGATGATGCCAATATAGTACAAACTGGAAACACAATACCAGAAACTATAGATTATACAAAGGATATGTTTGACATAACTCAGAACTGGTGCATCATGAATAAATTGAATGAAAGTAACACAGAATGTGTCATCCTTAAAAAAGACCGCTCAAGGAAATAAATACCCAAAGGAGATCGAATTAGTTAAAATTCAAAAGAATTAGAAAATAGTAGACTCAACCAATTTTCTAGGTATTCAGGTTATCTAAAATGGTTCGGTCACATTGATTATCTAAGCAATAAATTGAGCTCATTAAGCCTTCACCAGTTAATTAAGCTCACACCTTCAATATAGTAAAATCTCAAATAGGCAAGAAGACCCTTCTAACACCGTATTATGCAAATTTCTACTTCCAGTTGATTTATGGGATTGTTATCTGTGGAGGTACTTCATACACAAATAGAATATTTATTATAATTCAGAAACGGGTCATAAGATATACTCCTATATATATATATATATATATATATATATATATATATATATATATATATATATATATATATATATATATATATATATGTGGATGCAATCTTTTCTTACAAAGAAACACAGATTATTTTGCTGAACTTAGAAACAGGAATGAAACACGTCAAACACACTATAAGATATATGTGTGGGAGGCTCTACAATAGTCTCCCAAATGAATTCCATCTGACAATGGAACAAAGACAATTTAAGAAGAAAGTTTTAGAATTTATTGTAGACTGCGGGCCTTACACAGATGCTGCATTTTTTGTATTGTAAACAAAGGGAAATGGGTAGTATGTGTGAATAAATGAAAGTAGAATTCATTTGTCCATTTACTATAAAGTACAAAATTTGTGGGAAAGTACAAAGTTTATAATGAAATAAAGACACATTTCAATATTTGACCATTTTCTACCTTGCTAATCCATGTTTAAAATGTCTGATAGTGAAATTGATTATATTCATAGTTCTTCGTAATATGAATATTCAAGAGTTACCTGGTAACACTTTTAAAAGTCAACATTCAATTTTTAAAATCTCAAAATTGTCAGTTTTAGACTGAAAATATTGATTATATTTCTGATATGGTTAAAAATTCTTAGAGATATGGTAAAATGTGGCCATTTATCAATGGATACGAAATACGATACACTGGATAAGAAATGTGGGAAAATTGAATATTCCTAAATGTTTTATTTTTTATTAAACATAATTGGTAGTGCCTTCATGATTTACATAATTTGGGCAAATTTGTACCTCTTTTACTGTTGGACAAGACACAATCTGTTATGTAATAGGAATTGTAGAGCTTAATTAAAATGTAAATACTTAACTTCTTTTCATTAAGTGAGCTTCTAACAATTTATACCCATGAACAATGCTAAATCATACTTAATTTTACTGTTCAAGCAAAATTTTTATGTAACCTTTGAATTTTAAATTACAATCAGAATATGTTTATAGAGTATTCAAAAATAGTGTTTGGACTGAGAAAGATGTAGCAATTTTTTGTGCTCTTGGTTAATAATTGGAAAATAATTCATTTGTTCATATACGCACGTGGTAGGTTAACACGACTAAAATTTCTGTACTATATATATATATATACATATATATATATATATATATATATATATATATATATATATATATATATATATATATATATATATATATATATATATATATATATATATATATATATATATATATATATATATATATATATATATATATATATATATATATATATATATATATATATATATATATATATATATATATATATATATATATATATATATATATATATATATATCTTATATATAAAATTCTCGTGTCACAGTTTTCGTTTCCATACTCCTCCGAAACGGCTTGAGCGATTCTCATAAAATTTTGTGAGCGTATTGAGTAGGTCTGAGAATCGCCCAACATCTATTCATCCCCCTAAATGTTAGGGGTAGTCCACCCCTGAATTTTGTTTTTTATTTTTTAGACAAAATTTTCAGTTTTAATTTTTTTATGATACAACATACAAAAATACATACAATACTAAATTTTCACCCTTCTACGATCAACCCTTATTTTTTATAGCTGTTTATTTCTTTGGCGGCTTGATGATATTGTTGGCAGGCGATTTCAGGCAGACGTTGCCAGTAATTCCCCGTGGAACGCCTGCAGATGAATTGAATGCTTGCCTGATGGCATCACCTTTATATGTTACCGTTATTATGGAATAACGTAAAAACATTATCGCTAACCACTAATATGAGAATTCAACTTCAAAATGATCAAAGTGCTGCACAATTTTCCAAACAATTATTAGCTGTTGGAAATTGAAAAGTCCCAGTTGATGCGACATCTGGATAAATTACTCTTACCAACAACTTTTGCCGATTTGTAGACTCTCAATTAGCTTTTATTGAAGATGTTTTCCAAACATTAGTGAGAATTATCAGAATTATGCTTAGTTAAGTCAACGAACAATTCTTGCAGCAAAGAATAATGATATACACGCACTGAATTTCACCATTCAATCAAAAATTGCAGGCGATTTGGTGACATACAAATCCGTTGATTCCATAACAAATCCCGATGATGTAGTAAATTATCCAACGGAGTTTTTGAACTCTCTGGAGTTACCAGGATTTCCAGCACATAACTTGCAACTCAAAGATGGTACAGTTATTATGATATTGCGTAATTTGAATCCACCGCGACTTTGCAACGGTACTCGACTTTCGGTTAAAAGACATGCCGAATTTGATTGAGGCAACCATTATTAACGGAAAGTACGCAAGTGAAAATGTATGTATTCCTCGAATACCAATGATTCCGACTGATCTTCCGTTTGACTTCAAACGATTGCAATTTCCAGGTCGCCTTGCGTTCGCAATGACAATGAACAAGTCGCAAGGCCAATCGCTTAGTGTTTGCGGGATAAATTTAGAAAATCATTGTTTTTCACATGGGCAGTTATACGTTGCGTGTTCACGAGTTGGGAAACCATCCGCTTTGTTTGTGTTAACGTCAGACCAAAAAACAAAAACTGTGGTTACTTCAATGAAACGGATAATTTGCGGACACGGATATAATTCAGTATTTACTTTTGATTCACTTTCATTTACTTAGAGACGTTCAACTAAATAACACTTCATTTTTGTAATCGAAATGAATTCATTACTGTTGAGAAACGAAATAAAATTTTCCTTTTCAAATATAAAACTTTTAATCACCAAACGAAATGTTACATAAAACGAAGCCATCTGGTGGCGAAACGGAGTTCGCCGGGTCTGCTAGTATATATATATATATATATATATATATATATATATATATATATATATATATATATATATATATATATATATATATATATATATATATATATATATATATATATATATATATATATATCCCTTTTCGAAAAAATCAATATAGGTTTGATTATCACACTGAATTATTGGAAGATATCTCTGCTTCGTTTTTTTATTACTTTCACTCTAATATCAAACTCTCGTTTGATATACTCATTTTGATTGTGAATACATCTAACTAGAGCATCTGTTGTTATAATATTCTCTATCCCTAGTATCTTAATGCAAGGTTTCAGAAATTTGGGCTTCAGAACTTTGTATTTGTGCCCTCAAACTTTTTCTACTTTTGTTTGATTATTTCACTTCCATGTGGGTCATTACAAGCAACAATCAAACCACCATCCTGTCTAACTTTCGTATGGTTTATTGCAATTCTAAAGTTTAAAACGATTAAAAATTAACTACGTAAAATGGATTATAATTTTATTAATATGTACCTATATAATATATATATATATATATATATATATATATATATATATATATATATATATATATATATATATTAATATAATATTATGGTGTAATACAGCCTTCACTTAATAGAAAGAATACTCTTCAGATAATTTCCGAGCTTTCGTCAACGTTTATTTGCTTCTTCAGGGCTACAATTACAAAATCAACATTAAAACAATGATCACAACGAATCTTCATCCAACTTACACTATCTATGAGATTAAAAATAATTCAACATGAACATATGATCTTAGACGAATTTTCTCCGGAGCAAACTGAATAATTGTTACGATCTATATGACAATACAGGGAATGAAACGCGGACAAATACAGAAACATGTTGCGCATCTTGCACCTGTGTGGTAGTAAACAAACCAAGCGCCGGACGGAGTATAATTATTCATCTTGGAATGGAAATTTTGAATTGATCAAGTACGTATAAATATTACTAAAGTTGGAAGTATCTGATTTTCTATTGAGTGCTTCTGGATGGTTTTGTATATGGTACATTTCTAAGAAGTGGCGTTTCTTATAATTATGTTCCTGGTCCAAGATCTTCGTATTTTCATAGTTGAAATTATGCCCAGAGTCTCTTATGTGCATCATTAAAGCGGAAGAGATCTGCTTATTTTGATTTTTTGAATCACTTTGTGTCCTATGATTCTGGAGTGCAAGTTCTGTGACGTCTGTCCAATGTATACTGATTCACAGTTAGTGCATGGTATTATGTACACAAAATCTGATTTAAATTTATTTGGCACTGGTTCTTTGAGTCGAGTGAACAGCGAGGATATTGTTAGGTGGTTTCTTTTTGCAACCTTCGTTTTACCTCGAAATAACTTTGTTAGTTCTGAGGTAAGTGGTTGTATGTATGGGAGTACTGTGATTTTTGTGTTCATCCTGTTTTCTGCGTTCTGCTCTTCAAAACAGGATGAACACAAAAATCTGTCTTGTGTTCAAAACAGTATGAACACAAAAATCACAGTACTACCATACATACAACCACTTACCTCAGAACTAACAAAGTTGTTTCGAGGTAAAACGAAGGTTGCAAAAAGAAACCACCTAACAATATCCTCGCTGTTCACTCGACTCAAAGAACCAGTGCCAAATAAATTCAAATCAGATGTTGTGTACAAAATACCATGCACTAACTGTGAATCAGTATACATTGGACAGACGTCACAGAACTTGCACTCGAGAATCATAGGACACAAAAGTGATTCAAAAAATCAAAACAAGCAGATCTCTTCCGCTTTAACGATGCACATAAGAGAAACTGGGCATAATTTCAACTATGAAAATACGAAGATCTTGGACCAGGAACATAATTATAAGAAACGCCACTTCTTAGAAATGTACCATATACAAAACCATCCAGAAGCACTCAATAGAAAATCAAATACTTCCAACCTCAGTAATATTTATACGTACTTGATCAATTCAAAATTTCCATCCCAAGATGAATAATTATACTCCGTCCGGCGCTTGGTTTGTTTACTACACACAGGTGCACGATGCGCCACATGTTTCTGTATTTGTCCGCGTTTCATTCCCTGTATTGTCATATAGATTCGTCTAAGATCATATGTTCATGTTGAATTATTTTTAATCTCATAGATAGTGTAAGTTGGATGAAGATTCGTTGTGATCATTGTTTTAATGTTGATTTTGTAATTGTAGCCCTGAAGAAGTCAATAAACGTTGACGAAAGCTCGGAAATTATCTGAAGAGTATTCTTTCTATTATATATATATATATATATATATATATATATATATATATATATATATATATATATATATATATATATTTAGAATGAAATGTCGCTATTAAATCGCACATGTGAAGTTTGAGCAAAAATCAAATCGTCTACCTGGCGTGAAGTGGACAGATGAACGGAAGAAAGAGCATTCAGATAGGATGAAGCGTTTTTGGTAGGCATGAAAGATGAAGCAAAATTCAAATAACATAATATAATATCATAACTAATATAACGACGAAACGTCAACAAAAATAAACTTTTTCATATCAAAAAATTCCTGTTATTGCTGCTAAAAACTTTCAAAATAAAATATCTTAAACAGGCAATAAATCAATTTCAAGATATATATATATATATATATATATATATATATATATATATATATATATATATATATATATACATATATATATATATTAATGAGATTGAATTCTCGCTTAACTCTTGGTGAAACATAATTGAATATTAAAATAAATTAAACTCTTGGCTTAATGTTTCACGATTTATTTAACAATATGTATAGTCAACATGTTTCGAGCGTTAGCTCATTTTCAAGACTGAAAATGAGCTAACGCTCGAAACATGTTGACTATACATATTGTTAAATAAATCGTGAAACATTAAGCCAAGATTTAATTTATTTTAATATATATATATATATATATATATATATATATATATATATATATATATATATATATATATATATATATATATATATAATCATTTATGTTAAAAATTATTCATGTTATTGATATTCAAAACATTGTTTAATAACTTCAGTACGTTATTCATAGATGCAGCCTCTAAGCTAACAAAAAAAATTACCAAAAATGAAATGTGGCATCAATATAAAACAAAAAAATGATAAAAATAAATCCTCCAAAGGTTAAGATGAAATACCAATGAACATTTGATACAGGACCATCACAAATATAGCTGAACCACTAGCATACATAACTGACACGGCTTTCACAGAAGGAATTTTTCCAGATGCTTTAAAGTTAGCAATGGTGAAGCCATTGTACAAAAAAAGGGTGTAAGGATGACTACTCAAATTATCGTCCTATTAGTATGCTAACGTCATTCGCAAAAGTATTTGAAAAATTGCTATCAATACGCCTGCTATATTTTTTCAAGAAAAATAGAGTCTTCACAAAGCATCAACACGGTTTTCTGAGTAATAGAGGTGTTGATACTGCAAATTATGAATTAATACTAGGAATACTAGAAGCACTCGAAAATGGGGATATTCCACTACCACTTTTTCTGGATATATCTAATGCTTTTGAGTGCGTAGAACATGACAGACTATTGAAGAAAATTGAAAGATGTGGAATTCATAACAAACAGCTTAATTTGATTGAAAGTTATCTGAAAAATAAAACACAAATGGTGATTATTGAAAGTAACACAGAAGCTTATACTTCACTCGAAACGGAAGTTAAAATGGGAGTACCTCAAGGAATTATCCTGGGTCCACTCTTATTCCTGATCTACATCAATGATTTGCTAAATGAATTACAAATTACACAACACAACATCGTTATTTATACAGAGGACACAAGTGTCATTACGTCATCCAAGAATCTTCAAGAGTCGGTTAAGAATATGAAAGTAATTTTAAATACCATAGAAAGGTGGTGCTCTGGAAATTTGTTGTATTTGAACTTAAATAAAACTGAATGTGCTGTTTTTCAGACAGAGCAATCTAAATGCAAAATACCAAAAAGAATACAAATAGAAAATAAAATTTTCGAGCCAACTGAGACGGTAAAATTTTTAGGGCTTTGTATTGATACTTCATTAAAATGGAAAGAGCATGTAGAGACTCTGAATAAAAAATTCAAATCGGTAATTTAAACTTTTAATGTTATGAAACATCATGTAAATGAGGATATAATGAAGAACTTATATTTTGCAAATTTTCAGTCATTGCTTTCTTATGGAATAGTTTTCTGGGAAACAGTCCATATCACGATAAGATATTCAGGACCCAGAAGCATGCAATGAGGACAATTTTTTATATTGATTACAGAAAATCATGTAGAGGAGTATTTAAGGATAATGGAATACTTACTTATGTTGGATTGTATGTTTTGAAGTGTGTTGTGTTCATATGATCACATAGTGAATATTTTCAAACATATATAAACAAAAATCAGACAAGGACCCATTTCTTTGTTTGTCCTATAAAACAACCACACAGAGCAATGTTGAATACATGTGCATGAAGCTGTATAACTCTCTTCCCAGGGAAATTAAATGTATAGATGATATGAAGATTTTCAGGAGAGAGGTATTTGTGTTCTTATCGAGTTACGAACCCTATAATATACGTGAATTTTTTGAGAAGTGTAGAACCACAATGCGATACTTTAATTAATTTGCTGACATTATACTTTTGTTGTTACCATGCAATTATTGCTAAAATTAAATAAATTATTATATATATATATATATATATATATATATATATATATATATATATATATATATATATATATATATATATATATATATATATATATATATATATATATATATATATATATATATACATATATATATATATATATATATATATATATATATATATATATATATATATATATATATATATATATATAATATTAATCAGATATTATATAATAATATTACAAGTTTTAATAAAAAGTTCTTAACATACCTTGGAATATTTTAATTCAAAAATATAAGAAACTTAATATAAGTTTTCAATGATGCTTACATTATCATTACAAGTGTACTTACATAAACTCAAATCATTTTCTTACAATATATACATAGTCTTAGCACATAGATTTCATCCTTTATGATAAACTTAATAAAGAAAATATGTACTACACATATAGCCTAAAAAAAATATCACATTTCAATCGAAGTTATTTGTAATACCTCGACTTTTTTCTCCCACAATCATCAACCTGTAATAATTTTTTGGAGAATATTATACTTACAGTTAAAATTAACTTAATAATCCTATACTCAATAGCATGTGCAAATTATGTTAGAATAAAATAACAGGATATTAGAATAACAGATTAACAGTTCAAACAAATTTCAAAGTACCCAATATTAGTTTAAAATATTAGTATAACTTTGCAACTCTCAAAAATACCTTTTATAACTGAAGGAACTTCAAGGACTTCAAAATTTTGCTCTAAACGAATTTGTTTTTCTTTCAGATAATTGAGTGTTGCAATAATTGTTGTTACTTCCAGCAACAAATTAATCAATGATTCAAGAGTGACTGACATCTTCAAACAAGAATTCCTCTATATATCGATTGTCGAAACCGAATGAACCTTCTTCCACGTCAGAAAAGTCCATATGTCAAGATGAAAGTTCATCATCTTCAATTATAAGAGACATGCAATCCTTTAATACCAAGCGAGGTTTTAAATTATAGATCCTACTCAGCTGATCGCATGTCATTCTCATCTTAGCGTCAGCTATTTCGAATGTTGTCACGATCTTCCGCATGTCAACAGGTTCTGGCAACTGGCCATAGAAACTATAATATTCATCTTCCTCACGGTGTATCACTGGTCTACCAGTTGACTTTCTTGCGAAGTTTTTAGTCTTTGGAGGAAGCAGTTTTTCTTTTTCCTGTTTGTGTTCTTCGCCAACAACGTCGATAACTAAGTCAGGGTCCTCCTCGATATGCTTCTCCTCGCTAGATCTAACAGATTCGTCTTTCTCAATAGCAGCAGTTTCCGACGGATTTTGTACAATCTGCACGTTTCGCAAAACCTCTTCCCAGAGTTCGCTTATCTTCTGAATCATGTCTCCACGTTCGGATATCGTTTCGACGTTATGTGGATGCTCTTTAAGATGATGTGATCTAGCATCCGCACGAGACTTAAAGTACGCCAAGCAGAGGTCACACTGAAAGGGTCTAGCATGGATTTTGAGATGAGTCTTTATAGTATTCGAATTGATCGAGTTGCTGATGTACGGACAAACAGGACACCTGTAAAATGAAAACATGAGTGAACTCTTCATGAGAAAAAACGCATCATCTATGCATTCTATATTGTTGTATTATTGCTATTTATTATCGTTATATAGTACTTATTTGAACACTTCAATGCCTCATTTTTTAATTTCCTCGGCATTCAATAAAAATGCGTAAACAAACAAATATGTATGTGTATATGTAAAGCATATACATATATATATATATATATATATATATATATATATATATATATATATATATATATATATATATATATATGACCATGGAATTACGACGACCATATACGGTCGTCGTAATTACATGCACTCTGAAACGATTGCTTATGTTATGAAACGTCGTCTAAAGTTGAAAACTCAATTTTTGTTGTGGTCGTCATATTGTTGATCTGATGTATTTTTCGTATATTTTTAGTTCACAGTAAATACGTGGCTGGCCGGGTGGCGTTTTGAGAAGCCGTATAGTTTACTGTATAGTTCCTTTCAGTTCACCGACTTTATGACGACCGTTTTATTCGATATTAGACGCGGCATTTGGCAACATGTTAAATTCTAGGAAGATGTGAACTGTATCGGCTGGATGTTTTATTAGCATCTAACTTCAACAATATCTGTTCGTTGCGTGAAACAAAGAGGCTTTTTTTGGATCTCTTGGTCTCACAAATATAATTATTGAAGTTTTCTTTATATTCGAATTTATGGAATATATTTTTAGTGATGTTTTATGAATTTGATGTTTCATTTTGATTCATCTCGGTCTCAGGAGACAAAATAGTCGATTTTGACTCCTTTTGATCTCAGGAATACATATATTCATTCTATTTATTCTCTGTAAAAATATATTTATTACCGAGCATTCCATATATTTTTAGTGATTTCTTTATAAAGCTTGTTCTATTACTTAGGTTCTCTCAGATAATAAATACATTCTTCAGTTAATTTTTTATATTTATACGGATATGCACAAATCGAGATACTTTTTTTGATAATGTTGTTTCCTTTTGAAAATTTCGTTACATTTTTACGATTTCACCCATACAATAGATAAGCGAAAAAGTTCTCACAAATACAATCAGCTACACATTTTCTTCAGGAATTATTGCTTATCCAAATATAAGTTTTCATGCAGCATATTATACTTATCGTGAATGCCATTTCTCATGATGAACTTTTCAATTAATTTCGAAGTGAGTACCTACTGGTAGACTTGAGGTAGCAAAATTGTCCTTATTATAACATATTATGAATAATTGCAGACAATTGTTTTGTCCTTTATGGGTTGCGTACTTACGTCTTTTCGACAATACGCGCTCTCAGAATTACCCTAAACATTTTACACAAATATTTTTTCTGTTTCTGAGATTGATTCATCTTTCATGGTATCGAAATTTGATTGTGAATATCGCAGAAAAGTTCATTAGTATAAGCGAAATTAAGACGAAATTTATAACCCAAATCAAATCATAATTGTGGAAAATAATTTCTTTATGGTTTTTCGGCAGGTACTCCGAAACAAGTGAGTTGTTTCCGAGACCTATAAATAAAAATGTTGCATAGGATACAAACAGAAATGTTTCGGTGGTGCAAATTCATATCACAATAATTATGAAATAATATAATCTAATATTAGGGACAAATTGTTCCAACAAATTGAAAAACATTATTTTTCGGGTTAAATATTTCTGCTGATTTTCATAATAAAAAACTTCTTTGCAATGAGAATGAGGATGGTATATAAAATTGCCCCAATTAAGTCTTAATAAATTTAAGCACTGAAGGTACTCGAGTTTCATTGGAACATTAACCAAAACTGTAACGAATTTTTTTAATCACTAAAATTTATTTCCACCATTCTGGTTGGCGTTTTTTTGTCAGAGTCGATGGAACTTTCACTATTTTTTCAGAAATCAATTTTATTCAAACCATTATCGGTAGAATTCTCAATAGAATTTCGATGGAAAATTTCTTTCTCTCTAATTTTTACAGAAGATATCAAACACATTGGTCACTACCTATCAATAAATTATCGACTCGGCTACTTCAAGTTCATCTTCATTTTAAAAGTTTTAGCCAAAACCAGACGTATGCCGAGTTGTATGCAACATGATTTGTATGCCCAAGATAACGGGTTCAATTCCCGGAGAAGTCCTTGAAAATATGACGCAATATTTCTCGTAAGGCAAACCTCCAAAAACGTTCCTTCCAATAAATATCCTCGAAAGTTAAAAGAACTTCCAAGTGACTATGCCACAGTCATTTGAAAGAGTGATGTTAACATACTGCAGAATTAATGTGATAAAGGAATATAAACTAGAATTCTGAACGAGCAAAAGAAGCTGACGGAAATCTTCAGCAGGTGGTTGCTTATGGACAAGAAAAGCAATAATAAGAGTATCAGCAAGATAAGTAAAATCAGACAACCTTTTTACTAAGAACACAAAATCGATGTCACGATTGTCTCAGAAACAAATGAAAATGACGAAAAACTACAAACTAAGAAACTACACATTCTACATAACGAAAAGTACTGAAGGAAGAAGAAGACAAATCGTGATCGAAGTTCAGAGTAGAACAGAACTGAAAATGCTGAAATTACAACAAAAACTCAATACGAAATATAAGGAATTGAAAAAAACATATTAAATTGCTTGCATTCACATGTATACACGTATAATAAAAACGGAACAATTTTGGGGAACTTTTACGAAGAAAGGTCCTCAAGAAAGCAGTAGGGCACGTTTCTGGAAGAACACGGACTGAAATTGCAGAACTACAATTTACATTACGATGAATCTAGCAGAAATTATAGAAAATAACGATAAAGCCTCCGCAGCACAAACTCAAGACTCACCGATATATTGGATATAGCCCTGCTGAAGAATATGAAGAGAAATTACGAAATATAACCAATATAAGATAAAAAACCTGACCAAACTGAAGTGTCAAAAGAAATAAGCAATTAACGTGCTGAAAATAATTAGTGAATGCACTGCATTAAAACGCAGTTATTGTCAGGATTTGTAGGGAATTAATTGAAACACCGGAAACGCCAATACGAAATAGGTTGTCAGAAGCAATTCTATACTGAAAAACAGTATAAAAACTCAAAAAATCAACTCCACAGCAGAAAAAAAACTCAGAATTAGATAATACTGAGTAACAAGCTGATGTACTAGAAAGAATACAAGAAAACAAGGTATCCTGAATACAAGAGGAAACCAAATAATGAAAGACGTGAAGCAAGGGACACCAAAATAAAAGGAAAGGAAGTACTTATGTACAACGGATAAATAGTCTTTGCTAGAACAGATGGACAAAGCACTTGTAGGAAGATCGAAGAATAGGAATGTGCCACTAATAAGATAATATAAGACACTTACTATGTCTTTTTCGCCAGAAAGAAACAAAAAGGCAGATATGTAAGAAGAAAAATTCAAATCCAAAATTAGAAATGCAAAATTCGAATTCAATACAACTAGTCTTGTTCACCTGTACCTTTTTTGTGAAATTTTTCAATAATCCGAAAATTACGAGAATGGTTTCATTCGATTCGTATTGTTAAGAAAGTTTAAGGAAAGGTCCGAAAATGCGCTGAAAAAAATTACAAACGTTATAAACAATAAAGTGAGAAAAAACGTAGGGGTTCGATTTTTTTCAATATCTCAGGAAATATTCAAAATTTTCAAAATTGCAAAAAAATTTCAAAAAGATGAAGACATTTCCTAAAAAAAAGCTGCAAATCCCGAAACTGTAGATCTAATATTTATAATTTTTACAGAGCCACGAAAATAAAGCCAAAAGCAGAAACTCTGGTTCCTCGCACGTTGCGACACAACAACGAATAAAATTATTTAAATATATCAAATAATAATATTGAGGAAAAATAAAATTCATGGAGATTTTTTTTTTGGAGTATTCTTTCCGAGCTGACAGTTAATATTAGAGCCCAGATATTTATTAAACTAATATCCTAGAATTTTTTTTACTTAGTAAAGACATTCTTAATAGTATAAAAAAGAGATGACAATAATGAAAAACTTTTATTTTCCACTTTTTTATTAATAATTGAAAGTTACAAAATAAAAAATAGTGGATAAGAAATTTTTTTTAAATCTTCATCATTTTGAAGCCTCATCGTTAAAAGCTACTTAAAATATATTCTGTTTTACTGTTATTGTTTAAATAATTGTTATTAACAAATGAAAAAAAATTCTTATTCACTTTTTTTATTTTATAACTTTTATTTGTTAATAAAAAAGTGGAAAATCAAAATTGTTTCATTATTGTTACAACGGTAATCTATTTTTTATACTATCTAACGATGACTTTACTAAGTAAAAAACATTCTAGGGTATTAGTTTAATATTCTTGTTATATAATGTTGTTATAATGGGTTATGTTAAAATTGAGACAAAATTTTTTTGACGCTGATTATTGTTTATTTATGTATCCCAACACTCCATGAATTTTATTCTTCCTTAATATCAATATTCAATATATTTAAATAATTTTTTTCGTCGTGTCAGAATAACGCAACGTGCGCGGAAGCCAGAGTTCCCGCATTCGACCCTATTTTCGAAGCTCATAAATATAAAAGCTGCAGTTTTGGGATTCTGAACTTTTTTTAGCAAATTTCTTCAACTGTTTGAAACGTTCTTGCAAATTTGAATATTTCCTGAGATATTGAAAAAAAACCCGAACCCCTCCTTATTTTTACTTTATTGTTTATAACTTTCGTAATTTTTTTCAGCGCATTTTTGGACCTTGCCTTAAACTTTTTAGGTAACAATACGAATCGAATGACACCATACTCGTTATATTCGGACTCTATTGAAGAATTTCACAAAAAAGGCTAAATGTGAACCAGACTAAACCATGCTCCGGATAGGAAAGAAAAGAACAGTCGCAGTTCGAAGATGAAATAGAGCTAAAACTTCCAGGAACTAAAGAACCAACCGAAATAATGAAGGCGATAGCAAATCTGGACTATTAAATGATTGAATTTGAAGCATTGCCCGAGAGTATGGAATAAATCAGAAACAATTAAGATTAAACAAGGCTGAAATATCCAGATATGAATAAAGCAGTTATAGATCAAACAATATACAAACGAGAAAAAAATAATAAAAAGTATGCAGAAGAGTGAAGCTTCATTTCACCACACCAATTTTGGTTCAGAAATCAACACGCTACAGAAAATAACAAGGAGAAGATTTTACTGAAGAAACAAAACATAGAAACATAGAGAAAGAATTCGATAGAGTAAGGCACCAAGGATTAATATACACAAAAGAGCAGAATTCCAGAAAAAAATAGTGAAGTTAATAGCATCTTATTTGAACGAGAGGACAAAGAGAGTTAGAGTCGTAGACCTGACTGTTGCCTGCAGAGCAGGAAAGAGAAGAGGAGCAACAGGGATCTTTCAAGAATCAGGTCTTGGCTCCTGCTGTTAAATATCTCAACGGCGGACAAATCAAAGAGGAAAGATTTCAAAATATCTCAGTTTGTGAAGACACAGCCATCTAAAAGCCGGATTCGGCGAGAGATGCAAAAGTCACTACAGAATGATTGAATAAATATAAAAGAATATAACAGGAGACTAAGATCAAGAATGGACCTTGAGAAAACAGTGAAAGTTCTATTCGACGAAAAAGAGAAGGGCCTAGAAAGTATAAAAATAGCAGTACGACACATATCAGGAAAACCTAAATTACAATAGGCAAATTGAAGAAAACTCAAATATAACGAAACAACTAAATGCTGTTTCATATCCAATAGAGAACGGAGAAAACTAGATGTTGAGGCAAAATACTGAAATCGTGAAGGTCGAAGGAGAAATATGGCACACGGTAGATAACCCGAAGGAGCACGGACTACGAGGAACGATCAACCGGATAACCAGCAATTCGAATCCCCCAAATGAGAAAATGCTGAACGAGTTGCAAATTGCGAGAATTAAAGACAAAATAAACAGACAAACCAAGAAGTTTATAGAAGAAATGGAACAGCACGGGAATGAAGAAGTGAGACGAAACACAGAAATTGAGTATGAAAGGATCAACAAAAGACGAAGATTGAAACTATGGAACAGAAAAGGTGAAGGTAGTATTGAAACGAAACATAAGAGGAAACATAATCCCAATATTCGTCACTAGAACCGAATCCTCAGAGGAGATTAAAAGGATTGTCAAAAGATTAAAAAAATTGTCAAGCAGTTAAGTTATGTAATTAAGAATATAATTCTGTGAAACCTATAATTCAAATCAAAAATATTTTTCAGCGTAATATCAATCAATTTTATAGAACAAAATTGTTAATTTTCTCATTACCTCCAATTTCATACGCTATGTCCTCAAAAAAATATTCATTTTTCGCCGCAAATTGTGAAACTGATCACAGGATTTTTATTAAACTGAGCAATTTATGGGTGTTGGAGTACCTATATAATTTCGAACAGCTTGTTAGTATTTCAACCAGAAGTTTATGCGGTGAAGAATTTGTAATTGATGCCATTTATATTTGAGCATGAAATCGTGCATTTACTGTAAAATCATCCTATTCTTTTTTCAAATATAGAGTTCTTAATTAAAATGAATATAATTGCAAAATGGGCCATATAAAATTTGTACGAAATGCGTATGCCGAAGTAGGTATCAATCTCAAATGCACTATTTAGTGTCGAAGTTCAAAAGTCCGAGTCAAAGTTACTCAGAACAGAGCTAACTATATATGACGTATTTGGATTTGAATTGAGGGAAGTTTCCGAAAACATGTCAACAACGCTGGCCGCTGTAATGTTCTCCTGAAAAATAATTCTAAACTATACGGTTGTTGTAATGATGTGAATCTGTATTTGAACGTATATTGCGGTCTTCATAAATACTGGTTTTATAAGGTCTTCACAATGTTGTTGGGATGAAAAAAATCCAATAAAAAGCGGTCATCAACTGAGGTCGGATTTCAGTATAATAATCAAAGAGAAATATTTCTTGCGAAAATATACACGTGTATACTCACTAGTTCTACCGGCTCTCACAATTCACGTCAATGAAAGGTCGTCGTAATGATATCGGGATGTATATATATATATATATATATATATATATATATATATATATATATATATATATATATATATATATATATATATATATATATATATATATATATATATATATATATATATATATATATAAAATTTGAATCAATTTATATTTCAATCTACTTTGAATAGTTGAAAACAGAAAAAACATAGTCCTCAAATATGGATGATCGAACACATGATAAATAATCGGTATCGCCCAAATAAAGAAAGAAAAAAACTAAAAGAAACACATTGCGGTAAATACTTGAATCCAGGTTTTTATTTTTTTTGGTTCGTCATCTTTGGACATTGCCCATTCATATCGTTTATTTATTTAACCGCTGAAATCTTCTCAGATCTCCCTCGTGAGGATCCGTCACTCTCCCACTACGCTACTTTAGTTTTAGCGAAAAATGCCTTATATTCATGTTCTATAAAAAACGAGGAATGATCACAGTGCAGTATTCTTTTTTTGTTGAATATTGAGAAACGAAAATGACATCTGCTCTTTTAAAATTTGTATATTTTTCTGTTTCCCGATTGAAATTTCTGGTTTTTACTGAAGAAGAACCAAATTGTTGATCGAAATGTTTAATATAAATAAAAACTTTTCATATTTCCAAGAGAATGCCTTGCCACTCCAATTGATACCCTAGGTTCCTAGAGGTTGTTCAGAATCTTGAAGATTTTGGACAGATTTACATAGTTAGAATAAGGAAATATTTTATAATAACGTATTAGGCAATAAGTATCTAGGTTAACGCAACTATTGCGAATATCATGGGTTCACCATACTTGCATAAGTGTGATGAACTTCATTTCAGCGAGTAAGCAGTTTTATTTTATGTATAAATACGTCAATATTTTCTTAATAAAATCAGTTCTACATCAGTAGTCAACTCATTCACCTGACAAGGAGTAGGCAGATTGAGGCCTTGTCAGCACCGAAACCCTTTAATACCAATTTCAAGGAATCGGGAGAATTGGGCCTTAAATTGGTTGTCCATCAGTCGGCAACTAATCGACCATTATTGTATCATTGTATCCTCATGGGATACAATCGTAATAATAATAATGATATATATATATATATATTAAATAGATGTTGTATTCTCTAATTGAATTTCAATAATTAATGTGGTAACATTTGGGGTCAATTTTAAGAGGAAAACTTATATCCTCTATATCCTCAACGTCTTGGATTTTGAAATACACGGTTACTGGTTAACTATTTGAAAATGAATCAATTTTAATTATATCTGTAACACTAGCCTAACTGCGTACACCAAATTTTATTGAAACATTTGGGATCAAGAGATATCTTTTTATGTACAACGATGTTTTTAATTTCACTACTGGCATTCATGAGAATATTGGTAGTACGCCATAGATCTCCTATAAAATGAAATTCAAAGTAAATTTTTATTTGAATGTGTTTTTTAATGTTCTAGCTGTGAAACTAAAAAGAAATTTCTCTACCGGGTCGTAATGATGTCGGTAATATTACATTATCATCATTCATTGAAATTAATTTTATATTTTATCGATAGCGAAATTCGCGCGTTGGACTAAACAAATTTGCGAGGTCGAAAAGTATGCTTCAACAAATAAAATTAAGATGTTCAATTTTTTTTCAATGAAGTTGTTATCGATTTTTTAATTGGGGGTTTATAGGTACATAATTTTTTTTTCAAATTAGTAATAGCAGTTATAGATACTTCACAGGAAATTATCCTGTGTATGTAACTATTGTTTTTTTTTAATGACTCGAAAGGAGTATCAATTACGACGTATCAATTGAATAAAAACCCTGGGTTACTTCTACAAAATAAGGTATATTAATTTCTTTGAGATATAATTTTTCAGGTTGTGACTCCATTTTCAAAAGTCAAGATGTAAAAGCAAAAAAAAAACAAGTTTTAAAAAAGCTTTCGAAAATGGGGGCATAAACCAATGATTTTGTGAAGTTAAGTCAAGTATTTTTCATTCAATAAATGATAAATGAAGAGAAACAACTTTCTCAACCTTTTTGTCAAACAACTTTTTGTATATATATAATTTGGTTTGTAACAGGATTCTCTCATTATCATTATTGAAATAAGGTTTCGATTTCAACTAAAAATTTTCTGAAGACTTCATATGACTATTATAAAAACTAATTGACTGATTATACAGCTACTGATAATTCAGCAGCTTATGTATCCTCTTCATTTATTTTTCAAACGATGAGATTAAACGATTAAATGTATCATAACCATTAATCAAATTGTTATTTATTTAATAGTGTTGGCAACTTATGATTTACACTTTATTCACTTCATATCATGACGCGTTTCGTCGTTACAAACGACTTCTTTAGATGCTTAGAGAATAATGAAATTACATTACAGAAATTCATTATTCTGTAAGCATCTGAAGAAGTCGTTTGTAACGACGAAACGCTTCATGCAATGTAGTGAATAAAGTGTAAATCCTAATTTCAAGTGTTTGCATTCAAGTTTATATCCAATAAAATTGTTTGCATGGTACTCGGTATTCTCATTGTCAAGACCAAGGTTTACGTTCAAGAATATTTAAAACTTCAATCTTCAAATGGTAATATGAGAACTTTATTATACTTATAAAAAAGGTTATGAAAACTATTTTATTTATCCGCATGGTAAGTGAATAACTTATAATACAAAATGTTTCATTAGGATAATAAATGACTAAAATGAAACATAATAATTTTAATTGGTTATAAATGAATAAATTAAAGACGAAAAATATTCTTAAAAATTAGGTATAAATACTTTTGTCAATCCCTTCAACAATTTAATTGAAAGTAGAACTTAAAATTGAATTCTTTGAACCTACTCTTATATTCAGGTAACCAATGTAAAAATGTTAATAATAAATATAATTCTATCTAATAATCACTTACTTGTACAATTTAATTTTTGTATTGTTGACAATTTTTGGCTTCAAGTTGACTTTATTGTTATGTACATCAAAATAGGAAATTTCTGAAATTCCATGACTTTTGAAGTGCTGCTTGAGATTCTTGAGAACCTCAAACTTTGCCGGACACACGCCACACGAAAATCTGTAAAGACTTGGTTTCTGGAGTGGATGCTCTTGAGAAGAATGAATCTTTAGACTTGGTTTAGTGCCAGTAGTGGGACAATAGCGACATCGATAGGTGTTTCTGAAAACATTTCAATTTATGTTTATATATATATATATATATATATATATATATATATATATATATATATATATATATATATATATATATATATATATATATATATATATATATATATATATATATATGAACACTCGGAGCTTCATTCGAACTCTAGTATCCTTCAAAGGATGTCAGAGGGCATTTAGGTCGATGCCATATTAAGAAGCACAAGGTGGACTACAACCAATTTATCACTTCCCTTTTCGTCTTCCTTATGACATAAAAGTTAGGCTTGCAACGAATATTCGGTTACTATTCGGTATTCGGCCTATTCGGCTGCTTTTATTATATTCGGCTGAATATCTACATATTATTCGGCCGAATACCGAATACTTAAGTGAATATTTTCTTTTATTGCAGGTATATTGTGAATTAGAGAGTTTAAAATGGAACCTTTCAGATTTAAATTAATATGTATATTTTTTCCGTTTTTGTATCTTTTTCATTTTTATTATGTGTTCATAGTAATACCAAAAATTCAAATTTGCTTTATGTCAAAAATACCTAACGAAAAAGATAATATAATCGTAGAAAAGTAAAAGTAATAAACAACTATTTTAAATCATCCTACTGTATATATATATATATATATATATATATATATATATATATATATATATATATATATATATATATATATATATATATATATATATATATATACTCACCTTCCGTATTCGTATGGCATCGGCATTTCTGTTGTGTGTACCTCATAGGTGATTTCACCGTTGTGATGTTCGTTACCGTGAAATTCCATTTCCGGCACGGAGTCGAATTCTCTGTCACATAGGCTGCAAGCATACTTATCCTTTGCAATAAGGGTATTCTTAACCATTATCCTCGGCTTTTTCAATTCGCCGATTTTTGTCAAATCCTCGTCGTTTGCCCTTTTAACGGATGAAAGTGGTTTCTGATTGGAAGTTGAAGGCTTTGAGTTGGAAAAAATTGACTGATCAACGCTTAAGTGAGGGTGGTTGAATTTGTAATGCAGATTCAATTCGTCTGTCCCAAATAAGCATAAACCACATTCCTTGCAAATTATCCGTGTCGTAGAACTGTTACTCTGTGTGATGTTTTCGCCACTTGTAGAACTACAGAAAATTTTATTTCGTTTAAACGTGAGCAACTCAAATATTCAAAATAATTACTAATGAAAAGGAGGTAAGATAATGCATATAATAGCATTGATCATTACACACATACTACAAATACTTGAGTTAGTAGTAACTTTAAGAATTTGTTAATGTTAGAAGTCTCAAAATCCTATCATGAATGTATTTTGTACATATTTTTTTTTAATAGCAGTGACTTCAAGATTAAAGATTATAATTTTTTCTGGATTATTGCAGCTTTATGCAACCAAGACATATTACTCAATAGTCGTTAATTTATCTCTATTCATCAAAATAATAGTAATATAGTAAACAACAACTATGGGATTGTTATATTTATATAAATACACACACACACACACACACACATATATATATATATATATATATATATATATATATATATATATATATATATATATATATATATATATATATATTACTACATAGTATAAAACAAAGTAGCTTTCTCTGTCCCTATATCCCTATCCTTAAATCTTTAAAACTACACAACGGATTTTGATCCGGTTTTTTTTAAATAGATAAAGTGATAAGAGGAAGGTTTATATGTATAATTACATCCATTAAATAGTGGAGAAATACTGTTATTTTTGAGGTTTCTAATATGATGCCGTGAATAATTACATTTATTCCGCTTACATTGCAAACGCAGGCTGAACCCTACGAGATTTATCAAAATAATTGTATTGTACACATTGAAAAGTTTCTACAGAAAACTCTGCTATGGTATATATCTATCTCTCATGGATATTCCACAATAACATTTTTTGTCGTTCACCACTAACGGCAAATAAATGCTAATTTTCGAAGCGATTTCAACCAATACAGCCTTAATCCTTATCCAATTAAATACCTTAAATACATTGTTCATTCAATATAGATCTATATGGCCCTTTACAGCATATGATTTAAATGAAAATTTTCGAAGATATTACATATTTACAGAGAAAGCGACTTTATTTTATACTATGTAGTGATATACATATCCAATTATATCATTCAAACATAAAAATACGTACTCATAGTTCATCAGGAACTCTCCAATATCGTTAGGCACGTCTTCAGTTTGGAATCCGAGATTCCTTATAATACTGCTCTGTTTTTCTAACAGAATAATTAACCACCTTTTTAGAGACGGGTCGATCGGAAGGGGAATATTATTCGCCAAGCCATCGTGATGAACGATGCAATGCGTATTTATGGCATCAAAAGTGATGAATTTCTCATCACAAAGGCCGCATTTAAACCTAAGAAAACAATAAAAATTGTAAACTTAACTTGGACAAATAACTCTAAAAACAATTTTAACTTCGAAAAGAGAAAAACATAAAACCAGCGAAGATATAACTGAATTCATAAACATACGTTACACGAATGTTTTATACACTTTCTCAAATATTTACCTCTGATAACTTATCTCTTTAGTGACGTGCTGTATAAAATCCCTAATCTTCGTGGTTTTATAACTGTCGCATTTAGGACACTTGAAATTTTTGTTCACCGGTATTCCGACATCTCCAAATGCGCACAAAAGGTCAACGTCATCCAATAAGCGTTCGGGAACCACAATCTCATGAGGCCGATCTGCAGATTGATAAGGAGAAGCTTGTTGCTCCATCGTATCCTCTTCGTCGTCATCTATAATAATAACCTGAAAAACCGCAAGGCCTGTTTTTGAAATATAATTAGATAATAATTAATAATTGATGAGGCCGTTACTTGATGTAAATCGATAAACATAATAAAACAATTGTTAAACTGATTTACACATATATTAAAAAGAATACTGCATGAAAAATTCAAAATTTTGAATACCGCAAACAAGGGAATGAAGCTTAATTTGTTAGAATCACTTCAAATTAATAAATACAAATATTCTGGCAACCTTTTGAACAGCCAAATCGATCATACCTCAAGACCCCTTCTCAATCTTTTCAAAATTACTTAGTTTACTATATAGTAGTTCAGTATGAATTCCTCCCTTCCACCTGTAATCTACCTGTTTTCTCTGTATTTAAGTTTATATATTGTATGTATTCGAGAAATTGTCATTAGTCTGCACGTAGCATTTGAAAAAGTTGAATCTCATCGAAACGTACGTCATGCAGTATTATTTTTAATATATGTGTAAATCAGTTTAACAATTGTTTTATTAAAGATAATAATTAATTAGCTTACATCGTCTTCGCTTCTTGGAATAGGTAATACAGGTATATGAGCTGCTTTGTCAGTTTCTGTTTTCATCTGCACATCATCTTCCGACCCCTCGTTGTATGTCGAGTTTTCTGGTATAGCGCTGGTGCTTCTTTTTCTCTTCTTAGGTAACGGAGAACCAGTAGAACCACTAATTGGTTGATTTTCAGCAACCTGCGTCTTGAGAGTAGATGATTTCTTCTTAGCCGGTAGATTCTCGTCGAATAGGATGCCCCGAATATGTCTAACTCGCGGTTTGTCCCTAAGCCAAAGAGGGGTTGTATCAAACTGATCCATTTCGGAACTAGCTTCATTCGGATCATCGTCCTAAGAAAGATAGACTGAGACATGTAAAAACATTCTAGGAAAAATCAGCGCAATCATTACTCTAAAAATGTATTTTGAAACGTTATTTGTCGAATTCCAAAATGTGAAAATAATAACAAGACAGAAAATTTAGTTAATCGAATCTAACCTAACACTAGATGAACAATAAAAAGTTAATATGTTGACCTTTCACATTAATAAACATACAGCTTGTTGAATATTCATAGTACTAATTAGTTGAGGATAAAATATTTAAAAAATTTTAATATTGTTATTTATAATATAGAAATGAATCGCAAAATTTGTGGGTAAGCGCATAACTCAACAACGCCAGGGCCAATATTGCCAATTCTTGTTTTAAAATGTTCGTTGAAGTCCAGGGGTGGTTTTTATGACGAAAAACATTCGAATAATTGCCAGGAAAATCCTAAAAATAGCCCTTTCAACCTTTTCTAACTGAAATGTAGACTCAATTTGAACTTTATTGATATTCAATAATATTTAATACATATTAAATTACAAGCACTCACTGTTGTCTAAGCAATGTAGGTGTGTTCCTTACGTCCAAGAATCAATTTGCACTTTATTACCGCTGTACAAAGTTCAAATTCAATCATATCTATCAAAACAGTGTGCGTGTGCGCGTTGGAGGATCTAATGTCGCGTTCTGAAACTCAACCAAAGTGATAATATCGCGAACCCGACCAAATTGAATAGTCACAAAATGTAAGAACTATAGATCATTAGTACTGATTTTCAATTTGGTAGGCTTCGCGATATCATTTCTTTTGTTTTAATTTCGGCACGCGACATAAAATGCATGAGTTTTCACGTCATTACATCAAACACAAACCGCGTTACCAAAAGTATTTTATCATTTTTCATTATTAATTCAATATCCCTATCTGTGCAAAATTATTTAAATACATACTAATATTAAGTAAATGAGATGAACACCATATATATATATATATATATATATATATATATATATATATATATATATATATATATATATATATATATATATATATATATATATATATATATATATATATATATATATATATATATCGTTTGCATCTAAAACTTGAACTACGCCCTTCTGACGATAGCCAATAAGCTTGAAACATATGTAAACGGCTGTCACAAAAATTTCAGGTTCATACCGTAAGTCTCTTATCTTTTATCTTAATACCTGTATAATTCTTTTCAAATTATATATATATATATATATATATATATATATATATATATATATATATATATTTTTGTTGTATATCATTTGTTGTAAGAATACTCAATTAATAATATAAGTAAAAAATAATTATTAATTCTCAAAAAGAGGATGTAAAAAAAGTGAATATCTTATCACACATCAGAGTTAGTTCAAAGCTATCACAACTAACATTAAAACTTCAATTTAACATAAAATTTCAGTAAATTTGAATAGACTAACATACACGTTACTAACATAGAACGTGGTTTATATGATTATAAAGAAGAATACATTGTTCTCTTTAATTTACAGGTGAAATTTCGTTTTTAAAAATGCCAGCTATTAGATGTACAAACTTAACTGCAATGAAGTTGAACGGAATCGATGGAATCGAAATTAACAATATGAAAAGGTTGCGTTCAACCCCTATCGACCTGCATTCAATTAATTTATTCTAACATTGTAATCTAACTGTAATCTATTTCAACGTTGAAATAGATTACAGTTCACAACAAATCGTTGCTATTGGACCAATGACAATGAAGTGTGTCAATATTGCTAGGCAAAATTCAATTGTTATTGATGAGAAAATACTACCAATGATGCGACAAAATATTGCGCGACGAGTCAACATGCCGTTCAACTCTAGAACGTTACAGGTTAATAACTTTCAATACATTAAACGTGTTAATATAGAAATTTTTTGATAACTCAACAGATTTGAAATTACAGTTTTTCAAAACATTTTGAAATGCAGTAACATCGTAAATAATTTATCCCACACGGGATAAATATTAAGAACAATGTAGTGTAGCACAAATAGTAGAATCTCCTCTTTTCAGCTTTTTGAAAAATATTCAGAGAAAAATAAATGGGTTTACAAAGTTCGCCGGGTCAGCTAGTAAAATTAGGATTTAAAATTTTTTGACGAATTCATTCTCCTCAATTAGACAATATAAAACCTTCCCGAACTTCCTTTTACAAACTATAAATGACTTAAATTCAAACTTATTAAGACAATATTAACAATGCCAGAAAAGCTATACTGACCTTATGATAAGCAAGGATGATATCGACATTGTTGTCAGCATGATCGGTCTTGAAATGTCCAGTAAATTCAGACACAATATTAGACTTGAACGTGCACAATGCGCACTTGTACCTGCATTCGATGTCGTGTTTATTTTTCGCGTGTAGCTCTGCCTCGTCTTGTGTATAGCACCTATACTTGCACATACAACAACGCCACAATTTCATCGATTTCTGATTCATAGCAATAGGAAAGGGTGCCAACACCTGATGATTTTCGTCAAATGGTTCCGAGTCCATAGCCCTTAGCACAATGACGCTGCACTCTTTACTCTTATGTTTTTCTCCTATATGACGCTCTACCTTGTGGCGCAAATTATGGATGAACTTACAAGCGTTACACTTATACAGATGTAGCTCGTGAAGTTTGAGATGTTTCAATATAGTGTCTACATCAGCCGCGTCCGAAAGATCAGTCTTACAATGCACGCACACAAAGTTCAAGTCCTCCATATGCAAAGCTGTCAAGTGATGGCGCAAGTTTGCCTCTTCCAGACATAAATAATTGCAACCCACAGCACAGCACTGAAATCTCTTATTAGTTGGTACAAACGCTGGGTAATCCTCTTCTGTCACTTTGTCTGCTACAAAATATCATTCCAGTTATTTTCAGGAATCAAAAAAAATATCAAAGACTGTTTGAAGTAATTACAATTTTCAATAAGTGTAATTACTGATAAGTGATATTAATGGTTATTAAGCTACTCACTTTTTTTAATGTCCCCTTTCTGTTGCCCTCCCATTCTTCCACCAGCATGAGAACTACTGGCCAGATTAAACATCTTGTCGAACATCTTCTCGTTTTTTTCTAAACAAGGCACTGGATTAATTGGTGCGGTATCGGGAACAGTGAAGTCCTTATCGTTCTTGTGCAATAGCAAATGTCGCACTATATTCGACCTTACCTAAATAATAAGGAAAACCATTAACATGTTTTACTCCAATGCATCGCCAATCACAAGAGGATATCTCGTCCCAACTAAATATCTAATAAATTTAAACAACTTTTGTTAACTATTTTTGTAAACAACTTTTGTTAACTATTTTTGTAAACAACTTTTTGTTAACGACATAGTAGCGTGAAATATTATATAATTTCATTATAACAAAATATCAAGTTGAATAATTTCGTTATTGACACTCATCTTCATATGATTATACAGTGTAGTATACAATATTGCTTGTTTTATGGATTGCTGACAATTAATTTTTTTAGCATATGGAATACTATGACCGAGATGAGCATTAATTACAACTCAGCAACTATATCAAATTAATTACCTTATTCTTAAATTTCTTGCAATGTCCGCATGTAATATCGTAGCTAAGAATCGATTTTTGGGGAATGTCGTCTGCCTCATGTGAAAAAAATATCGTTTTTGTTTCATTAGTCTTCGGTATGTCGCTCTCACCGATTGCCTCCTGTATAGGAGTTTTCACTTTGCTACAACCCATTGGAGTCATCACGAATTCATCTACGTTCAGATTTCTTTTGTTTTGTATCAGTGGCTTCATAACTACTCCGATCAAATTGTGCTTACTCTTCATGTGTTGCCTGTAACACAGTATTTCAAATAAATTTTTGAGAATATACAATAATATATTTGACTTCTTTGTGTGAAGTTAAAACACATACTCAAAAACTTATATGTATCGAATGTAATTACATACGATATAATAGTAAAACAAAATGACGGAGTTTGATTAATTGAATACAATAATTCAATAAACTTTTAAATATAATAATGTAGTTTCAAAAAGGCCTCAGTGAAGTGCAATAATAGTGCTGTTGATAAACTATTTTCACTTTCTTCCTATATATATTCACTTTCTTCTTTATATATACATTATAGGAATAAATAAAAACATTCATAAAATAGAACCTGAACTGACTTTTTTTCTATTTTAGGAATATAAAATTGTGGAGGTATCAGAAGTTCAGTTCACATCAGATCAGACAATAACGATAGAATATATTATTTTATAATAATAATAATAATATTTGAATTTACTTTCCGCACTATATATTTTCTAATTCTAGTAAACAACTTGCAGTATATACACATATTTATCATTGTGAAAAAATGGCGAAGCACAGGTTTAGACCAATGTCAGAGTAGTCCATCCGCTGCACTTAACATCTTACACTTACATCTTCTCACTAGTAAGACTTATATGAACTGAAAAACAGTCATACCTTCTCCAGGAAGAAAAAAATCAGCTATCAAACAAATATTAATTTTTACATTGCTCGACGAAATGATGTTTATATAAATCTTTTTTGAATTTTATTCCTTGAGTGGTGACTTAACATTGTCTGGCAGTGCCCTATAAATTCGGCAATAATGTATGATAAATTTCTAAATATATTTTTTATCGTACGAATGAAGCCGAGAAGGCTTCTTTAACGTTGCATTAAAACTCGACGTTAATGTAATTAGAACGTTCTCAATCTGATTGTTGATTCGAACACTTTAAAATCTCTCTCGTTTCGTTTCTCGCGCAGCAAGATGTGGAAAACAGTCTCGTCTCCACAGCCTATACAGTGCCGTCAATTACATACTACAAGCAGTGAACATGAGAGGAGGTAATAGTAGCTACAGCGTTCATTCCGTCACGCAAGACTATGATACGGTCGAACAGTACAAACGGATCAGTTAGAAATTGAATGTATCCCTGAATGAATGGATAAAACAATTCTGCATACCAGAAAAATTTGAAGAAGATATACAAACAAACGAAAATATAGACGAGGATGGATGAAGAGTATTTAGACTGAGCACAACCAGTACACTTACACGGCCGACTTACAACAGGCCATGAAATGAGTGTCTGGCAACCGTGGCGCCGGTGATCAATGGATTATTACAACCCCGCCGTTAGTTGAGCTTGTATACTAATGGCATTAGGACGCTTCTCGCAGTTTGTAGTTGAATAATTTGAGCTTTTAGTATAAATTCTATAATTTTTTATTGTATATAGTGTAATATATGTGTTGTTGTTGATAATTTTTGTTGAAATCTCAACATCAAACTATAAAAAACAAAGTGTTTAGTGTGCTTACCGATTTCAGTGATACGAAATCAATTTTGTGTTGTTTAAGACTTTCGTAGTATGAAGTTGAATATTTTACGGTTTCAGTATTAATCAATTTTGCAAAGTGTAATATAGGTGCTACAGAAAGAGATGATGTTTGTGGATAACACAACATCAAATTATAAAAACGAAATGTTTTGTGTGGACCGATTTAATCGAATCGAAATCCAATTTGTGTTTTGAGTAACTTAAAGTATCGACCTTTAGTTTCCCTAAAAATGTATTTTTGAAGAGTAAATGGATGAAATCTATACCACGAGATAATTGGGCTCTAAAAAAATATTCAGTTGCATTCAGTTGCCTTGCATTTTCCTGAAACTAGTATCATCAGGGAAGAGAAATTTGTTTCACCTGGTGGGATTGTAAGCATACTTAAAAGAATAAGATTACTCCCTCACGCGATTCCTTCAATTTTTCCAAATTTACCGCATTATTTGTCAAAAAACGTGCCCTTACCTAGAAAAGCCTAGATGAAAGGCGGAGATATTATTTACCTAGCAATGACTATTTGAATAATATTTTTGAACACCTAGATTTAATTGACAATTTCCAAGATTTGATTCTCATCATTACTCCAGTAAAATAAATATTCCTGATTGTTGGAATGTTAAAATGGGTTCAGTTAACAACAAAATTCATTTTTACCTTATTAATTTAAGTAAAGAAATTATTTCCATGAGTATCCAAAATACAGTGAGTGAAGACATATAATTTCAATTGAAATTAAGACATGTTAGTTTTGTATTTTTGAATGGAAAAAAGTTTTAGTACACTCATTTAAGTTGAATTTTACCTATTGACTTCAAATTGGATAGGTGGTCTCAAATAGAAACTTTGTTGATAATATATAAAGATATTCCAGTCAGTGTGGATCAATCTTTCACATATTTAATTGAGAAAAGTTTATGTTATTCAAATGAGACATCGATAAAAATTAGTTGTGGTACGCTTTTGAAATAACCTATGATTTTTGTCTTTCATGTTATACACTTTCTTCCTGTGCTTATGATTTAATGCGTAATTACTTTTTTCCGATAAAAAGATATCTTCAATATTTATCTGAAAAAATAAGTCCCATGACTGTTTTCTTGTTTATTTTTCTGTTACAGGAATATGTGCTCAGGAATAATATTTAGTATGTTATAAATACCAATTATATTTTGGATCCGTTCGGAATATACAAAAAGAGTTGAAACAATGCTTGAAACTTTGGGAACAACCGACTAGGAGAGTAGATCACCGGCTCGATTTTGGCAACACTGCCGGACTACGCTCTTCATGGCCTGTTTAAAGTCGGCCATGACACTTACTTATTGATGAAATTCTTGATTTTCGTCGAATAGTAAGAAAAACTGAATGAAGATAGAGAAAATGATCAACTAAATGATTCTGAACCAAAATCAACTATTGAACTCTCGATGCGGCTAAGTTATTGAAAATTATTTGTTAAGTCAAAACGATTAAACAATAAAATTAACAGAATATAGGTTTTAGGAATAATTTGATTACTCATTTTATTGAATACATATTAAAAAATTTTGTTAATTATGTTTATTTTTCTTTCTTCACTACATATAACGAAAACACTCTAACGTTAAAACATTCTCGGTCCCTACTTTTCGTTATAAACAGTTTACACTGTATGCGAGTTTTAGTTATTTCGCTGTTGGGCATATCTATTTTGCTGTACAAGATTTAAGTTTTGTTCAGTGATATTCACGATTTGAATAAAATATTTTATTAGATTTGAACTGATTTTAGACGATCAATAACGTTGTTGTGAATTTCTTAACAACCCTTGTATAACTTTGAAGTTTATTTTGAACGTCAGATCAATGGTTAAAAACTTACTTAGCCTGGTTGCTGTGGGGATACTTTTTGTTGCATATCGAACACTGGAACCTGTCAGGTCCATGATACCAGAGATGGTCCAGCAAATTCGAATAATGCTTGAGGAACCTGTTGCAGTGAGCACACTTGTACGGTCGATTGGGCGGAAGTGTGAATTTACACTCAACAGAATTAATCAGATGATCTTTGAAATTGGAGTTTTCGGAGAAGGAGAGATTGCACTTAGCGCACCTGTACAGTTGATAGCCTACGAGACCCGTCTTCGGCATTACGGCTGATCCATGATGGTCAGTATCTTTAGAATCGCTGTCGTACTCATGGAGAGGAGTGCCACCCGAATACGACTGGGATTCTTTGGTAGCGGTAAGAGGATCTTCCATATCTAGGCTGAGGGGGTCAACTGCTTCATCTTGATTTTTATCCTCTAAAGTAAAGAGTAGTGTATCAGTTAGATGAAGAAATTTTCGACATTTACATAAAATTCAGGTTTCAAAAAGTATATTAATTCAATCAATCCATATTATTCAAATATCCGAATTAATATTCAATATTTTATATAGCTGACAGATTTATTTGTATCGAGGTGTATAGATTGCAGTTATCATCAAGGAAACAATTATTCAAAAAAGTATATTCTTTTTATCAATCTATATAACACATCAATAAATTTTATATAATATTCTGTGTCATATTCATTTGCATATCTGCAATAAATGCATATAAATTTCGATTAATAATTGAGGAAACAAGTGTCAACTTCTGTTACAATAAAAGTAGCTTATGATTACCGTCGAAACATAAAATACTTCAAGCTAATAATAAACCTACCGAAATCATCGTTTATAACCACCATAGGCTCCTCTAAGTTTGCTAATTCCGCGGTATTTGACGTTGAATTATCCTCGCCACCTTCCTCCAAAGTCAGTTGATCTGCCATCTTTGCAACTCGCTCGCTTGATTCTGTAAGCGGTAAGTCCATATCCTCGCTAGAGACTGCCTCAGTGGTAACAGGTAACGGTAGGGGCTGTACAATAGCCGGAACGGAGATGACGCGAGAAGCTATTGGCGCTAGTCTGGGCATCTTGGACGTAATTGGAATCACCTTGTGCACGCTCTTGATCATTTGGAATTTAGGGTCGGATTGCGGTAAGCTAACAGGTGACAATAACCTAACTTTAGAAGACACGTTAGTTGAACTGTCTTTATTCACGACAATTGCCTTCATTAACTGGTTTGGTGCAGTAGAAGTTGGTGTCAAACAATAAACAACATTTCCAGTCGATAGTACATTTGATGAAGAAGCCTTGATCATAGTTATTGTAGAAGTAGTAACTGGCATTATATTAACTGGAGTAACCTTGGAATAAGTAGTTACCGCCTTGGCGAAGAACGGTTGCACGTTAGATTGTTGAGCAGAATTCTTGATGGATTTCTGCCTGGAATTCGTGCTAGATGTCGTTGGTGCCATACATAAAGAGCCAGCGGAGGAAGAAAGTTTGAATTTCGATGGTTCTGATCGTAGATCAGTCACTAGCTGCTTGAAATTACACTGAGCTCTAGAAGGACACGATTTATTCTGCAATAAATAATATGTAATGAACAATATGCAAAATATAGATTATTCTATTCCAAATTCACAATTCACAATTGTCAGGCCATCTTGTTTAAGACATGCATGTATATCAGTTAGTAGTATTTACATTTAAAAGTATATATAAAATAAATATCATTATTGCATATAATATATATATATATATAAGCATATATATATATATTATTTGATATCATTCTAAATTATATAAACTAATAATTCATAAAAATTTAATTATATATATATATATATATATATATATATATATATATATATATATATATATATATATATATATATATATATATATATATATATATATATATATATATATATATATATATATATGATATTTATGACAACAATAAATGACAATAAATTTTCTTTTTTGAGGAGGAAATGCTGAAATAACTCATAACTCATTTCAAATTCAAAAGTTATTACACAAAAATGGAGAAACAACCTATTCAAAAGAAAGGTACCTATAATAAGTAGACAGATTTCACGTTTCAAACACCAGTAAAATTCGAACACACGCTATATTTACATGGTGTCTTATATTGATACTTAATGTAAAATACCTTATGTTTGGGCAAGGCAAATCTGTCAATAACGTCTGGTGGTAGAGTAGGATGGGCAAGTACCAAATGGATCATCATTTCAGAAAGTTCACAGTGGCCGACATCGCAATATCCACACTGAAGAGGATATACTCCGTGTTTCAAACCCCAATGCCTGACTAATTCTTCTACATTGGAGTGGCAATTTCCACATATCTCGGAATTTTCTTTCTTGAATTGACAAACGTAACTAGGAACTTTAGGGCAATTTTTCAAATGCGAAACGAAATACTCATGGTAAACAAACTCTTCGTCACAACCTAAAAATATAAAAATTGAAATATCCTAAAAATTTCATATTAATTACATATTTTCCGAGTATTCAAGAAAACATCATGTCAGTATAATAACAAATATACATATTAAAGGAATAATTTTCAGACTGTATTATTAATCAATGTTAAAAACATAGCAATAGCCTACTTGGAAGTTAAAGGCTAGAAATTCGTAATTACAAAATTGAATATTTTATATAATAGATGAAAGATAAGACAAGATATTAACAATTATTGTAATGCTTTGAATCTGAAGGATACTCACATATATATGAAGAAACAGGGGTACTTTTCGCAGCTTCGCTTAAAATGGAGATAACGTTCTTATCCACAGCATCTCTATAAGGTAATACTCGCATTCTGGGTGGCAACTCTGAATGAACTAATAGCTGATGGATGTCCATATAGTCCTTTGCTATACACCTGAAAATTCCTTATGAATAATCAAGTATATCAGATATATTATTAAATCAAAACCACTATTATTTATCAACGTCATTTGCATAAGACACTTTAACATCAAATTTTTTTTGCAAAATGATATAAAACTTTTTCTAGTTCTATGTAGACCAGAAAAAAATAAGTAATACTTTTCAATGAAAACTTGGTAATTGTAAAAGAAAATACTTGTTATTTATTATTCATACTTATTGCTTTTCAATATAAGGAAATTTAAACTGAAACAATAGAGCCAACTTTCAAAACTCATCCTAAGCACAGCAAGTTATTGGTATAAGTTTTAGAAAGGTATTGTACAAAAGAAACAAAACCAGTGCTATACACGTTAAATGTATACTTTTTCTATGAATGATTAAGATAACACTTACATGAATATCAATTGGTGTTTATTCATTGTCATTTAATTCAATATTTGTATTCACTCTTCAATTTGGAATATTCGCTTACATTAATATATAGAAATAGGATCTGTTAATTTCAATAATTATTACAACATATTATATATGTATGTATGTATATATATATATATATATATATATATATATATATATATATATATATATATATATATATATATATAAAATGTTGTGTATAATAATTTCTTATTAGCAATAATACATTCAAAAAGTCCTACTAATTCAAAACTATGTCAAGGCATAAGAATGGCTGTTGGAAAATGTAAGCCTAAATTATTCAAATATTTTTCATACCTGTAAAGGCAATAATAACATGCAAATCTGCACATTCCGTGTACTTGTTCGTAATGGTCTCCCATGGACTCCAGAACAACCAATTTATCACAGTACAAGCAACAGAGAGACTTCACGCTCTGATTAGGGTGCATCCTGATATGTATGTCGAACATCTTCCTCTTGTTGGTGGTGAAAAGGCATGTGAATTCTGGACACTTGAACAAATCATTAGGAGTGCCCAGAAATTTCTTCATAGCATTAACCGACTTCCTAGGATGATTTTCTACTGGAATAATCGGAGACTTAACTATTTTCTCGGTAGATTTCTTGATTGGTGACAACGGAGCCTGAAACAATAGATCAGTTTCATTTGCAAAATGTTGACAACAATCAAAAATAAAACAATCAATATGATGTTCTTCATTTAGAAATCCAAATTTTTGTGTTCTGTACTTCAAAACTATTTGACGTTTAAATATCATATTTCTAGAGAAGTGGTACTATGCGCTTCAGTAAAATACAAAATAAATATTTTCTGTTTGCTACCAGAAGCTAACGACAAGGGCAACCAAATGGTTTAACATAGGACACTGACTGGTTGATCCTTCCCAAATTTCACAACTCTGAAGTAATGGTACTGCTTTGCCATTGAGGATAATTTTATCATTCTCCAATAATAACGTAATCTTTCTAGTCATTAGATTACATTTATTGCGCAAATATTATTTAAATACACATTAAGAAAAAATACCCTGCCACTCAGATTTCAGAACACACATTTTGTGGAGGCGAGTAGTTGAGATCACTATAGTATCAATGTGTGATTATATTTATTTATTTATCTACAAATACACCACTCAACAGCTTGGGCCAATTACTGAGTGGGAAAGATAGTTAATAGTTTACAACTTATGTAAAATGAAACTAGAAGTAGGTAATACCAATAATATACAAACAATACACATGAACGATAACTCTGTGGGTAAGCTGACATTAAAGCTCACCCACCAGATACAGGAAAAACTAATATCTAAAAAACGTATAACTAAAAAACACTCAATCGAGTGTTAATATTGAAGGTACCTAGAAAATTAAAAATTTTTGAAAAAGGATTTTAAAATTCAGCTACAAAATATTCTCTCATATGTTTTCCATTCAATTATATACATTTGTAGTAAATACACCGTCAAACTGTTGGCAGTAACTACGGCGCCTCTTTTTTATCATGGTACGTTGAGAGCTCAAGCACAATTTTATGTTTCAGTGTGTTTGTAAAAGTGTTTTTAGTACTCCTTGTGTGTTCTCCAAATATAGTTCTATACTATTGTGTGAAATTGAATGAGGAAACTACTAAGAAAAATGCTTTCTCAAGGCTTGGGGTATTTCCCATGTAAGCAATACATAATCATACGACTTGGTATCTTTTTATACGGCAAAAATGTAAGTAAATTATTTTCGGACAACCAAGTGAAGGTGATCAACTGGGCTGTAAATTATAATAATAATAATTTTAATATTAAAATATTAAAAATTTTACCAGGATATTTCATCAGAATAAATCATAATGATGGAATCCATTGATTATAAAATTAACTTATTATATATATATATATATATATATATATATATATATATATATATATATATATATATATATATTATATCATCAGGATAAATCATAATGATGGAATTCATTGATTATAAAATTAACTTGAGAATGTGCATTCATCAGTCGTTCAACGAAAAATAGAATACAAGAGGCTAGTTAACCATGATCAGAATAAACTTACCGTGTTTGTTTCAGGAACAATCAATTCATTATCGACATTGCCACTTTTTATCTGATTGTCAATTATACTTAGAGGCGGTATATCGTCTTCTGCCAATGAAACCACATCAACGATCTTAAACGAGAAGGGGTTCTCGTCTTCAAAATGTGCTGGTATCTCCTCTGAGCAAATTATAGAATCGTCCGATGCACATTCGGCTTTAGGGCGAGATGTGTTGGCCGTGGATGTTGAGGTTTCTGAGGGTAGCTCGCATGTATTCCACATCTCCTTTTTCGTTTCAGGAAACAAATTACTGCTGACCCGTATGCTACCAATTTTGTTGTTTAAAAATGACGAATGATCATTACGCGCATGTTGTAAAGAAGACAAAAGTAGAGGATTAGTTTCCGAACATTCAATTTTTGTGTTGCATTCCAGACAGTTTGGAAATTTTTCCGAATTTTCGTTCCAATAATGATCTGAGCGACAGTGATTTTCGAATACTTTTTGGTCCCTGCTAGAAAATATGCACGGAGGCGTGCAACATGTGTATATATAGGTCTCCCCACTCTTCAGCACTTTGATTGGTCCTATATTTAATGCTACGCTATTCAATTCTCTGTCAAATTTCCTCTCTATGCGATCTATGTGCTTCAGCGGAGGCGGCAAGTCATTTACATCGTCCGGCGGTGATGTATTGCTCAGAACTCCACGCAATTTCTCAATGACGCCCTTCATAATGGTATTTACTTTGCCACCTTCTTTAGAAACTTCCGGGGAACCTTCATGTCTTACTACAGCGTGTTCAAGCTCTCTCTTCTGCAGAACGGATTTCTCGTAAACCGGCAACTCATTAGGAGCCACCGTATAAAGGGAGGTATTTTCATCCACATCGAGAGGTTCCGTCTTAACCATTACTTCGTCCTCCTGCTTCAATCTATTGCTCAATTTTTCAACAAACTCCAAAGATGTTCTTAATTTGATTGTGCTATTTATATCTTGCATTTTTCTTAATCGCTCCTCCTCGATTTGTTTGTTTTCTTCTTGGAGATCAGTGTTACAAGTAAAAACAGCTTTATCTATCTTTTTATGGCTCACATCATTGGGTTTATTCCGCTCATTCCGTTTCCTCGGGCTTGACCTTGTACTATCCGATTCAGTTTCGGTGTCAGTGCTCGATATACTAGAGCTAACCACAGTCTTCTGACCTCTTCTCTTGGCAGGTCCTGGTTTAGCGAAAGATTTTTTTCTTTTCCTGGACTTTCTCTCAACTGGTTCGTCCATTGAAGTATTATTTGTTTCTGAATCTATAGCAGCAGAGCCTGCCTCTTGTTTTATTGGAAAAGCGTCCGTTATTTGTTCTGC
Organism: Henosepilachna vigintioctopunctata; assembly: GCA_030704895.1. Taxonomy (NCBI): domain Eukaryota; kingdom Metazoa; phylum Arthropoda; class Insecta; order Coleoptera; family Coccinellidae; genus Henosepilachna; species Henosepilachna vigintioctopunctata. Next base: position 14,578,698 of record JARQZJ010000031.1, on the reverse strand, counting down.
CTGTTCAATATTTAGCGATTTATATTCTTCTTCAGAATTGTTCATATTTTGTAATTCATCTTCTAAATCCATGTCCGTTGTGTTATCATCATCAATGTCACTATTTTTAGCAGCGATTTTGGCTGATCTTGTACTGGGTCGATCTTTGATAGAAGTTGTTTCAACGCGTTCCTGTACAACATTCGATGTGATTTCGATTTTTGGCTTATTAGTGGGATTCATTATAATCTTATAAATTTTACAACTTTTATTTTCCGAGTGATACATTTTCACGTGATGTTGGATGTTTTGCAGAGACATTTGCGTATAATTGCATTCCTCACAAATATAACCATAGATATTTCTATCACTCACAGCTGGTTGTGAAATTATACGCCTTTTCAACTTGTCTATTTCATTTGCGTGGACTTCGTTAACGTGAGTCTGCATTGATTTAATATGAGATCTTCGGTAATTACAATAAGGACACCTGTGTCTAAATTCACCAGTGTGTATAGAAACATGGTCACGATACATTCTCGGTAACGTATTCTGCGAATAATCGCAAAACCTACATGTATATTGGTGTTTTGCGCTTGAAACTTCATTATCCTCTTCATAAAGTTCTTTGTTAGCAATCGCATCTTCAATAGCTATTTGCGCAACGTCGGGAGGTAATCTAGAAGATAAAACTTCAATATCGGGGTGTTCTGATCTATAGTGAGCTGCTATCCATTTAGTGGAAAAGTCGCATACTTTACATGGTAAAGTAGTCATATCTGGCTTATAGTAATAGTCTTTATCATGGAGATATAGAGGTTCTCCATGATATGGCATTTTTTTTGGCAAATCCGCACTTCTTTCTATGATTTCATCAGAATCGTGCGTAGTTGGATTTTTGGCCTTTTTTGTTTTTCCCCCGGCCTTTTTTCTGATGACCCCTGCTGCCCATGACTTTCTTGTTTTCTTTTTGGTTTTGAATTTCTTAAGTTCATCTACAGAATTATCAACTTCATCTTTCGATTCTTCTTCTTCTAAATCATCAGAACTTTCCACCATTTCATCTGTAACGTCTGGTTTTTTTGGCGTTGCTTTGCTTTTAACTTCTTCATTGTCAATTTCGTTATAATTAGTACTTTTCACTGGTTTTCTCAAAGAATATCTTTTATCACAATGGTCGCCAGATTCCTTCAATTCATCAAAAGATATCTTTGGTAAAATGACGCTCAATTCCCGCATTTCAAGATCTACAGACGGATTCTTTTTGGTTGAACCTTTACGTCCCTTTTTTTTGCTCATTGGTGCTTTTTTTTTCACTTCGTCAGACAAATTTTGATCAACCGTTCTGTCTGATTCTGTGATATTATCTTTAAGAATTCTGCACATTCGTTTCCCAGTAGCTGTAACAACTCCATCACGAATGAACATTTCTCTGATGTCTTCATGCAATCTATCCAGCTCAGTCTTTGATCTAATCTTTACCTTAGTGTCATTTTTAACAGTTTCTGCTCTCTTTCTGTTTTTGATTCTTTCGCCAACACTTACTTGTACTAAATTATCTTCAACATCTTTCTCGTGGTTTACATTTAGTTCCCGGATTTCTTTTTTTTCCGTGGGTGTTAGTTCAACCTGCTCATCTACTCTCTCTATTTCTTGTAAATTTTTATCTTTCTCGGTTTTATCTATTGCTTGGTCAGTTTCTACATTTTCCTCAGATCTGATTATATTAGTGATTCTCTTTAATTGTTGATCGCTAAAACTGTCAGAAAAAGTACTAATGAGAGAGAGAAGAGCACCCTTCTTCTCGTCTTTATTGCTACTTTTCATCAAATTCTGAAAAAATTTACTCAGTATACTTTCTTCTTCCTCCTTTTTTCCATTAGTTTCTGGAATTTTACTATCTTCTGTCTTTTCTATAGGACTTTGGTTGTTTTCGGTGTCGACATTTTTAATCTTTGAGTCAACTTTTTCAGGAGAATGTATAACTTCAACGACAGGAACTTCTGTCTTGATTTCGATTACATCTTCGTTAATTAAGGCCACGTTAGTTGTTTTATCAATTATATCTTCATTGTTTATATTGGAATCAACTTCTTCCAATCTTTGGTTCTTATCTGATTTCGAAACTTTCTTTTCCTCGTTTTCTTCTTTATCAATGATTTCATGCTTTTGTTCAGTTGTATCCCGTGTCCCATGTTTAATTTTTTCTGCCGCTTGATAATCATCATCCACTTTTTCCTTAGACTTCTCAAATATTATATCATCTTTCTTCTGTTTCTCTTCTTCTTTGACTAATTTTGGTATTTTGAATTGTACTCCGTATCCTTTGCCTGTCTTTGCTTTAGACGAAGTATATAAACTGTCCAAAGGTGATGTGAAATCCTCTTTGTCTATATCTCTTGATGAGTATACCTTGTCAAATCTACTTTCGCCAAGGCGTAACCTTTCCTTACTTCGATTTCTTCTATTCTCTTGTTCCCCTCTATATCTAGAAGAAGAACGTCTTCTAGAATATCTACTTGCACTACGCTCTCTACTTCTATTTCTATCCCATTTTTTTCTAATTCCATCGTTTTCCCTATTTTCTTCTTTATGGTGTGTTGTTGCCCCTACATCTTCTTGTTCTCGTAATGCAGCTCCCTCTCTGTCTTTTCTTTGCCGTTCAATCGAGTCCCTTTCTCTATTCTCCCTATCCCGAATTTCTCTTTCTCGTGACCCCCTTCCACGGTTTTCTCGTTCTTTTTGTTCTTTGTATTCTCTGTATGTCATTCTACTATCCCTTCCTAGTCTAGGTTCATTACAATGAAATTGATTTCCTCGATTCATGTTTACTCTAGGATCTCTAATAGCTGACCCATAAAAAGGTTTTCGCGATTCCATAAAATTTGTCTGATTATTATAAAAAGTGTCATAATTTTGGTTTCCGTACTGAGAATTATATGGCATTTGAGGAAAATCACCCAATAAACCCTGTGATCTAACTCTATCTTTCTCGAAGAAACCTTGCATGTGTCCAGATCTTTCGTTTGAAAAATTGTGATAATTATTAATATGCAAATCTCTGAAATTATCGTTATTACCATCATACACAGGAGAAGGAGGTACATAATTTGGTGAAGGTGGTATAAAATTTGAAGGAGCACTATAGCTCGGTGACGGAGGTACATAGCTAGGAGAAGGTGGCACAAAATTCAAACTTCTTTCAAGATTAAAACTCGATTGCCCAATCCTATCTTCATAAGGTGTCAAATGAGGGGGGTTACCTGATCGTTCGAAATTAGAAACGGCATTAAGAGTTGGTTGGAAATCCAATGCTGGCATTTCGTCGGAAGTATTATTCTTATCCATTGTCGTAGTGAAAGGGTTGAATCCTCTAGGTAGAGAGTTATTCATTAATGGTAGAGGAACTGGTTTTGGTTGTAAAAAACGTTGGCAGTCCAAAGTCGGTGCAGAAAACTTCTGTGATGGTGGAGAAAAAGCACGATTTGCCGTTTGCCTGAACTGACCAAACAGAGGTTGCTTTTCGAAAACTGTAGCATTTGCATCATTCGACAGTCCCAAAGAATCCATTTCGTGGTTGAATATATTTCCAGAATTAACTAAAGGCAACAAGTTCTTTTCATTGTTCGATCTCTGCAGAGCTGACACTACTTCATTAATGACTCCAGTAGTTTTTGGATTCAAGAGTATATCGTTCAATATTGCAGGCACTGGAGCTTTATCTAATTCGTCAGGTGACTGAGGCGAAAACAAATCTTCAGGAGGAGCTGGTGGTGCCTCCAATCGAGGCTTAGGTGGTAATGGTACATAAGATTCTTTCATACTCTTCTCAATGGAATCGGCCACATTTTGCTCAATATCTGGCTCATTATCGGTTCTCTTAGGTTTCGGATTATACTTATACGCCAATCTATTGAAGTTTTCTGGATTTTGTACAGGTATACACTTGCTTGTAGTAGCGGTTGCACCATATTTGAGACGGGGATCTCTATTAATTTGTTTGATTTCTTTCGGTATTTCATGTAGTTCATTAGGTATAGTTTCGGTGCTCTTTATTTTTTCAGTCATTTTATTCTTTTTATCGTCCGTTACGACATTTTCATTTATATGCGTGTTACTTATGTTATCTGTTTTAGTTTCAATACATATCTTAACATCATCTTCATTATTTTTATCAGTTTTATCATCCTTCTTGAGTTTCTCATTATCTTTTTCATTATCTATTTTTTTATCGCCATCCTTTTTGTCCTTTTCGACCCGTTTGTCTTTGTTTTTTTCTTCTTTCTTCCCATCGCTCTTGTGGTTTTTTCTGTGATCGGATTTTCGGTCATTACTATCTTTCTTTTGATCATAATTTGTCTTATCCTTGCAGTGATCGTCTCTGCTTTCCTTAGGCGATATAATTTTACCAAGAGCTATTTCATTTTTCGAAATGTCTTTTTCACTTTGCATTTCATTTTTATTGAGTGTTTTCTTGATTTTATTCACTTGATCTGCTAATTCTGACACATCCTCTTCACTGATCATATTTCCACTCGATTTGAATCCAACTGAATCTGTAGGCGGCACTCCTTTCGCTTTATCCAATTCTTTACTAGTAGAAGGAACTTCACAATTCGTGGAAATTATTTTCTTCGTTCTTAGTTCAGCTGCTTTTTCAGCTAGCTGTCTAACATGCGCAATCTTTTCTGCTATTATCTCTTCTTTATCTTTCTTATCCTTACTGGTCGAGCTACGTCGCTCTTCCCTTTTCTTAGCTTCGATTTTGTAGCTATTGTCGATCTCAGAAAAAGCATTACTGAAAATATCATCAGATTCCTTCAAAACTTTAGGTGTAGCAATTTTCGGGGGTTTCATATCTTCCGTTTTTTTCGAAGTTGAAGGCAGAGGGCCCTTTGTATCATTTGTCACGTTTTTAACTTCAGGAATACTTTTTTCGTGTTGCTTTCTATTTTTGTCAGGTGTTGTTGGATTAAGCCTCGTTAATGCCGGTTTATTTCTCACTGTAGTATTTATTTTTTGTGTGTCTTCCTGCAACTGTTGGCAAAGCTCTTTCCTTAAAGAATTTAATTCTTGCAGAGACATTTTTCTCTCTAGCTCACTAGCGACGTCCTTTTCCAATACCTCCAAGTCTTCGTAAGAAATAGGAGGCTTCCTTAAAAAAAAACTCTTGGGTATTTGAGATTTATTTGGTGAGTTCAACTGATTCGAATCTTTAGATCTGTTCAAACTTTCTCCCGCCATGCTGTAGATGTCAACTGATTTTCTGAAATATAAGAGATTTAATGGAAATTGAAAACGCTGAAAAAATACACAAACCTTTTTTCTACCTTGTTACTATTCGTAGGAGGAAGATCAGCATGTTCGCCTTTCTAAAAAACAAAAGTCGAATTGTTAGAAGGTATACAACATTTAGCGAATAGAAGTACATTTATAATAAATCATACGAGGAATTTTCAATAACTTAAAACCAGTTAGATAAAGTGAAGCTGATGGTGAGTTGAAGGTGTGTATGTTCGTGTGCGTGTATGTGTGTGTGTGTGTGTGTGTGTGTTTGTATCATTTATATATACCGATTCTTATTAGATAACATCTGATAACCTGGTAAGTCTGAATAAAAAAAGAATCTGGAAATGTATACTTTACATATTCTTCAGAATTTTGTAGATGTTAAGTAATTTAAATGGGGCAAACGAACAATAATAATAAAATTTTTATTAAAATTTCCAACATTCAAAAAATTATAATAAAAAGAATTCTGATAATGATTACATCTTTCTAATATGTCCTATCTTACATTCATGCTCTAACAGATTCAAGTCAGGAAACCAAAAACAGGAATGCTGACAATATAAAGGTAATATATGACAGTTCCGAGGAATGGATGCGCATTATATCATGAGACATTTTTCCCAATAAGTCGTACGAACCTACCTTAAAATTCCATGTTTGACAGAAATTGATTCGGTGCGTCCAGAGAAAGAAATTAAATTGGCACCTACCCGTTCAGGAAGGTGCCAATCTTTCCCGTGTCACCACTATAAACATTCCGCATCAACAATTTTGAACAAAATGTTGACTAGTCAGAAAGCATGAGAGCATTGAAGTGCTGAACAGTCAAACTTCTGTGTAAATAAATAAATTGCTCATAATTTTTGGGTATGATGTTGGCTTAGGACAGCATAAACCAATTTCATGCAAAACTTGTCTTACAGTTCATGCAAATAATTGAGCTCCTATGACTTCTAACAAACGACTATCGCGAATGTCTAATGTTTACGAGCAGTCCTGGTATACAAAAATTCTTCAAATTTATTTGCTAAACATCATGATGTCCTTGCCAAAGATAACTGGAATAATCAAAACCAATTTTTTTTTCAAATCAACAGTAAGCAGACTGAGACTTTCAGTTTTTCTTAATACTAAAAGAGTAGTTTCTTAAGACTAAAATAAAAGTTCATATCTGGGATAACAATAAATCACATAAGGTTCCAAGTTATAAGGAATACAAACCTCTGTTTGTATAACCTATTAACAATTAACTTTCCCTCTTTTTCAACTACTCAACGCCTTCGGCATTTCAAAAAATATTCATAATAACTTGCATTGCTTTTCATCTATTGATTTGGGGTAACTCTTGTCACATTACAGTATTTCTATACACTGGGCGACGGTTTCAATTGTGTAGAAGGAGCAGTAGTGTAGTGCCCCTTTTTAAATAATACTTTTTCGGTTGGTATTCACTAGCTGGTAGCGACAAGATTTTCAAATTAAAAAAAGAACGCTATGCCATAATTTTGCGTCTTAGTTATATCTATAGTTTTGTACTCACCACTTTTTGGTATAATTTGACTATTACTTCCTCACATTTTATCAAAGTTTCTATCTTCAACCTGGAACAAAAACCAGTCTTAATAAAATAAATGTAATGATATCGGCAACTTGTACCACTAGCTATTCAAAAATGTTACTGAATGAAATAAAAAACACTGAAAATGAAACAAATAAACTGACAATGAATATATTAAATACCAAAGTACCTTATATATAATATATATATATATATATATATATATATATATATATATATATATATATAGTAAGCGAGGTTAGGGTGCTTACTATATCATTAAATACGACTCTGAAAACTATACTATATATATATATATATATATATATATATATATATATATATATATATATATATATACGAAGATGAACACTAGAACATTCATTTGAAAAATTGAAATTAATCAAGAGAATGTTATAGTAGAGCTAGATATGTGAACGTGTACGATGTGATGTCTCCATTATCTTTCAAGGGATGAATGTTAGAGAAATATTGGAATCGATACGACACCTGATGGAAGTGCGAGACATATATATTTCGCTCTGCAAGGAACTCGTCAGTCGCACCACGTCCATCGAAGTGAGGCACCGATTTCAACCTCCAAGCATCTTCTTGTGACTTCAAGCGGAAGATCGTAGAGTAATGAATACTCTACAATTCCATCTATAGAAATCAGTAGAAAACACCTCTCTCAGATTACAGACACACCAAGCATCGAAATTTCACATATCTTCTATACCCGTAGGGAATAGAAGTTGTATCTTCTTCCGCTTGAAGTCACAAGAAGATGCTTGGAGGTTGAAATCGTTGCCTCACTTCGATGGACGACTGACGAGTTCCTTGCAGAACGAAACATATATGTCTAGCACTTCCATCAGGTGTGGCATCGATTTCAATATTTATCTAACATTTATCCCTTGAAGGATAATGGAGACATCACATCGTACACGTTCACATATCTAGATCTACTATAACATTCTCTTGATTCATTTCAATTTTTCAAATGAATGTTCTAGTGTTCATTTTCTTAAATATTTCATTCAGTGCCATGACCACAAAAAATTTCATTTCATTTATATATATATATATATATATATATATATATATATATATATATATATATATATATATATATATATATATATACTCTTATGTATTCAATTGTAAAAAAGGAAAGAAATAACTTTCGTTATTCTTCAAATGATAATTGAAGATCAGCGGCTATCATACTCTTACGGTCAAAGACAACAACTAGTTATTACTTGCATCTAAGACCAATATGAACGAAAATTCTAAAATCAAAATTTATTATTTGAAAAATCAAATATTAATATTTGAGTCTCCGTACTACAAAAGAAAACTATTTAATGTAGTAGTGATCTGAAAATCAGAACTCAAAGTTCGTATTAAAATGCAATAATTATAAAATCATCCAAATGAATATATAGACATGTCGAATGTATAATGCGCGTGTACAATATTTTTGTATTTGTTTTGAACGGAATAATTCTTCAATAATGATTATAATATTAATTCGCAAATTCTCGAAATCCGCAAGAATAAATGAGATTGTATATAATTGTTGTGAGGAATTTATCATATCATTTTCAGACGAAACGTTCTCATACAAATGCGTGATAAGACAAGATATTCTAAATTTTTAATGTTTTAATAGAAGTACTAACATTGTGAGAAGCAGATTGTTAGGATGTTTTTCAAAATATGCACATCAAGGTAAAATGCAAACATCAACTTGCATTTACTACTGTATTACCGAATACGTCCGAATACATCACAGCTCCATAAGATGAGATTTTGAAAATTTACTTAGATTAAAATCTGGATTGTTTAAAGACATTATTTTGATTATCTATATAAAACACACAAAAAACAGAAACTTTTTTTCCAGAATTTTAGTTTCTTATAAACGAAGCTGAATCTCAGTAAACGGTTTAGAACATGTTAAAGATTATTTTGGGTAAAACTGGATATATCCATGTGTAGCCCCTAAGGCATTGGCATAATTTCAATTCGTGGTCCATACAAAAACTACATATTAGCCATTTCAACATTAGGAAATTGTTAGGTAGGTGTTGTTACTTAAACACAAAAGAAAACATAAGTGATGCTACACCGATGTGAGTAATTGTTTTTTTGCTTTGTTTTTTAAACTACACATAATGGTCAATATTTCAAAGGCAGTTTGGAATGAGGTTATCTTTCTTAATACTTCTGAAAACCAATACCACCAGTACGGAAAAAATTATATTCGCTTGTTTACTACAAACAAAACAAATATTTGTTTAGCGGGGAAACTTTCTACACATTTTTTGAGAATGTTTCGTCTTAAAATTTAACGAAGAATCTCAGCACCATATTTCAGATTACATTAGAGAAAACTTATACGCTCAGAAATTAGTCCCTTTGCCAATAGAAGTAAAAGTAGACTGACTGGAAATAAAGAGTGTTTCGACATACTCATCACATATATTTTGACCAATAAAGGCCAATTTCATTGAAATTGTATAAATATATATATATATATATATATATATATATATATATATATATATATATATATATATATATATATATATATATATATATATATATATATATATATATATATATATATATATATATATATATATATATATATATATATATATATATATATATATATATAGTAAGGTGTAGTTAATATAGTAACGCAGGATAGGATAAAATTAAATATGTCATCAAATTGTCAGCTAACCAATTACGGGGATTTCTCCATTACTTTTAAGTGTAATTCTTCTTTTATATAGTAGAGATGTAAGCAATAGGGAGGTAGCTTATTTTCATCAAAAGTGAAGCAGATCTGAATGAATGGGTAAATAAAAACAACACGTTTATAAAACTGTCTTAGAATTTTGAAAGTAGACATATCACTGGTAAAAGCATTTAGAGGCGAAGGTGGGTCGATGGAAAGGAGTAACAATAATGGACCAGGTGGATGCAATATTTGCATTCTAGTTTCCTATTCATAGTATATGATGAATTTACCATAGTGTCCATACATTTCAACTATTTTTATTTTTTGACACACAGGTACAATAACCACTCAACAATATCCAAGAGCACTGTGGTAATCTAACTCACCATCAGCAGTAAACCGAGAGCATATCACTAGATCACTAGACCGTTCGGATACTGAGACTTCTGAAATTTGCCGATATTTACAATGGGATGCAAATTATAATGACAATTATATTCATATTGAGTAGGGCAATATTCAAGTCAGCATATACTTTGAAACTAAATCCAACAGCCCTTAAAAAATCTCTTTTGGTAGGCGTTTCCAAAGGCTCCATCAGGTGACACTTCCACTTTTCTTTTCAATTCTAGCTACATATGGATACTTTGATTTTAAGGCACGTAATCGTATGACTAGTGAGCACACTCAATTTCTTAATTCTAGATATATGATGATCGTCTAATTCTTTTACGCAAGCTTTATTAATTGATGCTTGCCGATTTTGTCACTGTGATTAGGTATCGGACAACATATTCTCGCTGCATAGTGGATTTCCGATTCGGATGCGCGAAAGTAAATAAAGAATAAATGTTATACTTCGCTTTTTCATGCAGTAGGAATCTACTCCAATTACAATTCAAGAAAGTAAGCTAGTTGTAAATTATTGTAAATTATAAAAAAAAATGTAAATTGAATGCTTGCCACGTGGCATGCAGGTCTTTGATTGTGATGTTGAGCTTGAGAAACTGATGGAATGCAAATGAAATGTGATCTTCACAAATGACGAAAGGCCAATCTTGAAATTATCTTCTATTGACTGAACATAGATCCATATTGGAAGATATATTTGTAAAATAACACTCTGTTATTTTCGAATGCTGGGAGTCAATCAATTGGGCCTAAATGAAAAACCGCCAATATTCTATATCAACTTAATGAGAACGTCTTCAAAAATTCAATTATTTCATATTCTTCCAAATTGTATTCTAATATTCAACCTCAATTTAAGATGTGCCTCAAACGTATGGTGAAATGATGAACCAACCTGAATTCAGGTTAGAACGTGATATTAATTGTTCAACATCGACATACGCAACTATGAATTGATAAAACTTTTCTGTTTGGAGTTCTAAAAATATATGTACATACATTCGAGATATTCATAATTTCCAAATGTATATATATATATATATATATATATATATATATATATATATATATATATATATATATCTCCTATATTGATATATAATATATATATATATATATATATATATATATATATATATATATATATATATATATATATATATATATATATATATATATATATATAATATTTCACCGTAAATTTATTCCTACTAAACAATAATAATTAGCATCAATAAAAACTTTCATTAACCGTTGTTAATAGCAATTATGAAACCACAATATTAAGGAGAAGATTATAACGGCAACACTTTTTATCGTTTGTTCAAATCAAAATCATCATAATGTATAGGAGCCAATAAGCAATAAACCAACCTAAGTTTCGATTCATATAATAGAAAAATAATAATAATTACTACTAATTGTTAATTAATTACTAATTGATTACAATTAGTTACAAAATATTATTCATAAATTTGTAAAGCTATGTAAAATACATTATACATATATTCATTATATATATATATATATATATATATATATATATATATATATATATATATATATATATATATATATATATATATATATATATACATGTATTAACATGTCCGCCTAATTTATAAAAATAGTTCCTTCAATAACATATTTTTCATCATAACTCATAAACATAGATTGAACTTTTCTTGTGTTTGGTATTTAAGTACATAATCCTAAAATATGAATAATAATGTTCATAATCACAATTAGAACGAAGAAATATCTAGTTATTGTTTCTAAGTTTCTAAGTATCTAGTTTTTTTTTTGTTCTTTTATATGACCTTTTGTACAATGTATTTTGCATTCAACAGAAATAAAGTATCTTATATATATTGGTAACTGACAAACTGCCAGCCTATCATGATTATATACGAAAATCAACGATACGAATCAATATGGTAATTATTCATTTTAAGCCATGGATAATACAATATATATATATATTAAATATATATATATATATATATATATATAATTTTAAAACAAATCATTACACCTTTCAATTAATACCTCTCAGACATTTGAGGTTAGCAATGAGAAGTGCAGCAATATGAATAATTTACGAATAAAATAACATCAACTGTATAACAAATACATCCATACTTATGATTTGAAGAACTAAGTACTTTTGCTGATATTCTATTCTCACTTACTTCTTTTTTTTATCTGTTATCATTCCATATAAAGACTCCATTTTTTTCAGCTGTTGTTCTCTGTTTTTCATTTTTGGGTCTTTCAACTGCTCGATCATATTTTCCAAAAATGGTATAAATCGCTGCAGTCTTTCCATTCTATTGTTATAGTTGGCTTCTGTCATTTTGGTATTCTTCTATTCTAGAATATATCTCTTAATAAATTAAGGGTACCGTTCAGGAATTCTTGATCCATCGAAACTACACATCGAACGACATAGTTCCCGATTTCGATACCGATCTACGCGCCATTACCATTAACGCTCCCCCTAGCGAGAGAAAATGGAATTTATCAACAGAAAACGATGTAAAGGAAAATCACCAATGTCGATAAAATGAATACACAAACAATTCTCACTATATAGGTACGTTTCGAAAAATACACTCCACTGTAGAATAAACAATTCTACAATCATAAAACATTCAATCCTAGGTACTGCTTTCCGAAAGTGATTCACCTGAAAGCACTCACGTCCTACGAACTAAATCAACCTGTGATCACACTATATTGGGCCAAAATCGGAAATAAATAATTAGTTTCTTGTCAATTTACTTACGAATGAAAATATGGTTTGTTTGAATACTTTTAATACTTTCTAATGTTTAAAATGTAACAAAATGTGTATTACGAATGAACAAGCGTTGGTAAACGACCATACTAGAATTTTGACTTTTGTCTGCTCTGCGTCGAACGCAAGTCGAAAATATACGAACTATCTCGAATGAAATCCATTCGAATCGGAAGGTTTCGCTCGACCCCTTCCTAAATCCTAACTACGTTCAACGTCCCAACAGCTGCATTACTTGGAACTTGGGAGAACAAGATCGAATGGAACGCAAATTGTGAAGTGGGCGCGGCGATTCGGCAGGTATACTGTTGATAAAGATGAATAGTATCAATATGTTACGTTTCAATGTAATGTTTGAGATTTAATAAGTGCGTAAACTCGCTAATAACGATAATTCTGTAAAAATAGCATAGAAATTTTACCTACGTTAGAATTAGACATGGTATAGAGGTAATATTTAAGCATGCATTCGATAAAAAAAGTGATTTAAGACGTTGACGTGAAACGAATAGATAATGTTGCTTCTTAGAAAGAAAAATGAGTGTGTCGTGTCATCCCACAAGTTGTGGATCAGTTACCTAAATTTTTGTTTTTATATCGAAAGTGATCAAAAATTATGGTGATAAACTAAGGCTTTATTTTTATGTATTCCGTGTTTCCTCGGTTGTATTTAAGCAAATGCAATGTATTAGTAATTACGTAAACAAAAGATAATGGACGAAGGTCAGTAACCTACAAAAAATGATACATACTTATACATCATTTTTGCTGTTCGTCTAGTAAATTCGTAAACTAGTGAATAAATATGCATATAATTTTGTCAACATTCGATTAATATAAAGTACCTAATAAAATGTTGAGTGCGTGACACATGATCCACTAGAAAGTAAAATCAATACGTTACTATAGGTTGACATAATTCTCAAGTTAAATCATAGGTCGAAGAATTGCTACGGTAAAAACAGCGTATTTATACCAGCATTATAAACTGAAAATAATTAAAGTACTTAGGTTGCGGTATAAAGGTGATTGCTTGTCGAATTCAACATTTCAAGATCAAAAAAATGGAACAAAGAAACTGTTAAGTAGTTTGATTCAGAATAATTTAACTATTTCAAGATTTCATAAAATATTTTATTATATTTTTAATGATTCGTCCCTTTTCTTTGTCTTATTATTTCATTAATATTTATCTCAAATTTATTATATTTTACGAACTATTTTTTATTCGTGATTATCATTTTTTAATACTCATCTATTGGTTAAGTGAATTCAATGTATCATTTTCAATTTGAAAAAGTTAATCTAATTTCAAATAAGTATTGAAATGAAGACTAGAAGAGAATTGAATATATTGAACAATTAGCTTAGTTTCACAAAATTTTATCAATTGCTGGACAATTGTTTCGTTGTTACCGCATTTTCGCAAGCCAAATGTTTTTTATTCAATGTATTTAACCATATTCCACCAAGAGATCATCGAATATTAAATCAACTCTATAAATAACTATATTTTATTTACCCACAAGTAAAACCACAAATGAAGATACTAAGACATGTATAAAATTTATACGTACAATTATTAATCAGTTTCGATTTCTAGAAAGCAATCCATTCAATTTTTTTCAATGTTTTTTGAAAGTGCGAAATATTCCTAAAACAATTAACACAAGAATAGGAATTTGAAAAGAAGATATCAACTTCATGGATTTCACATTCATCAAAACTTCAAATTGAAGGTGAAGAACATTTAAAATAACTGACAATCTTAGGTTATAACAAGTGTTTATTGTGAATATACATTCCAGATTACCTGCTGAAGAATTTGGGTAGGTATTCCGCGAAACTGAATTAGAATGAATGGTAAACATCGGATAATCATTCAAATTTAGCTGGAGAAGTTTTTAAATTTATTTATCTCGGCTTATACCCAAAAATTTGTTGTAATTAAATGAATGCTCCCACATTTCTAATTCGGATCAGAAGGACTGAATCTGTTATAACAAATGGTTTATAATAGGCTTTAGAAGTAACGTAGGTTCATAAGTAGTCAATTTTCAGCAAATTACCTGTAGTCTTCAGGTAAGATATAATGTGCAGGTACAACCCCATTATTATAAACATTTTGAAAATTCCTGTTAAGGACGATACAATGTGCAGGTAACAACCCCATTATTATAAACATTTTGAAAATTCCTGTTAAGGACGATACTTCCAAAAAAAAATTGAAGGTAGGAAAATTTGAGATAGAGATGTTTTTTTTTTCCCAGTTCTTAGTTGTAGTAGGTTTATATCAAGTAACGGCCTCCAACATTCAATTCATAGAAATTTAGAACTCCAAAATATTTTCAGCTTTATTTGTAATATAAGAAGACGTATCGTAACGTTTTCGTGTCTTATTTAAATTAAAACTTGCACAAATACAGATGTTTATACATATTCTAATGTGCGAGAACTTAGAATAACAAAGGAAAGACTATCTGAGAATTTTTGTGTGAAAAATTCAAAAGAATAAACTGTGTGGGATGTACAAAATAAAATGTGTTAGCTGTGATAAATTTTATAATGGTAGAACTTTCAGGAATTTCAAAATAAGAATATCTGGACAAAATCGAAGTTTTAAAATGAATAAAACCGATTCTCACTATATTAAAAACTTGATAGAGGACAGGCACACATTTAGTTCAGAGTTTAAAATATTAAATAGAGAGGACAAATGTTTCAAATAAATTTTCTACAATCGTCACAGATCAATCAATCAAAAAATGAATGTCCTAATAGTCGATTAGATATTAATATTCCTTGACTTAATATTTTCAATAATAGAATTCCACTTAGCAAGTCAGATAGATCCTTTCCCTTAGTTTATAAGCCTACCTTTTTTAATTTCTTTTTTACATTCTAATTTAAATTCAATTTTCATACCTGCCGTTTATTGTCCGGTTTCTCTGTAAATAAAAAGTTATGCCAATTTGAAAAATCATGTTTTTCATTTGTTAAACTATATATATATATATATATATATATATATATATATATATATATATATATATATATATATATATATATATATATATATATATATATATATATATATATATATATATATATATATATATATATATATATATATATATATATATATATATATATATATATATATATATATATATATATATATATATATATATATATATATCTGTTCTGTATGCTACTGAACTTTTTTGATGAAAAATTGTTTTGACTGGTTATGATTCATCATTGACAGTCGAAACAGGGTAAGAGCTTTTAATAGTTAAGTAAGGTAATAGTTAAAACAAAGATGTGTTATTTATACCAATGTTATGACCACCTTCTGCTGCCTCGCAGTTGGTGATTCTTTCATCAAAATTAGGAATAACATTTTCACGAAATTAAGGTTCAATCTCAATTGCACGAATTATTGAAGCTTTCAATGGATCATTGTTCGTAGATGGTTCCTGTAGACTTTTAACGCAGCCCAAAAAAAGTATTATATCGGACGATCTTGCTGGCCAATTAACATCACCATTTTTTGAGATAGGACGCTGACAAAAAGTTTGATGCAGTAAATGTATTGTTTCAGCAATGTATGACCACCAAACGGTGACTTTTTGTGGGTGCATTTGAAGTTCATGAATTCCTTTTAAATTTTCCTATTCCCAAATACAAAAATTTTTCTTATTTACAAAGTCATTCAGATGTGCTTCGTCACTAAAGATGGTTTTTTTCTAAAATTCAACATTTTTTTGATGAAATTAAAAACTTGTCGACGTTTTAAATCTGTTAGATTCTATTCATGTAGATAACTGAACTTTATAAGTTCGTTAAAGCTTATAAAGTTCAGTTTTCTATATGAATCTTTGTGCAAAATTTGCCATAAAGTCGTATGTAGAATACTGTGAACGTCGTTTAATCGACATTTTTGATCATCTTCAACACTATCACGAACTGCATCCATATTATCTTGTGAGCGCCTGTACAATGACGAATTGGTACTTCAAAAGTTCTACGTTCAAAAATGAACCACTTTGCCCAAACGACTTTACTATTCTCAATATCGATGATTCATTTGATCTTTTAGGTAAACCATAAAATCGCATAATTTACGAAAAACATTTTTATTTGAACTTCCATTTTCATAATGAAACTGAATTATTATTTGGACGCGTTGTTTAACGCTATATCTTTCCATTTTTTGAATTGTCAATCAGAGTAGATTAGAAATGTCAATGTCATTTCAAGTGGCCAGTGTACAAAATACAGCATTACCAAAAATTGCGTAAATATATATATATATATATATATATATATATATATATATATATATATATATATATATATATATATTAAATTGATTTATTGCCTGTTTAAGATAGTTCATTTTGAGTGTTTTTAGCAAAAACAGGCTTATTTCAATGTGAAAAACTTTATTTTCGTTGACGTTTCGTTATATATAAATATATATAACGATATATATATATATATATATATATATATATATATATATATATATATATATATATATATATATATATATATATATATATATATATATATATATATATATATATACATATATATATATATATATATATATATATATATATATATATATATATATATATATATATATATATATACTTAAAGTTAAAGTATACTTTTGATACTGAATATATATATATATATATATATATATATATATAAATATATATATATATATATATATATATATATATATATATATATATATATATATATATATATATATATATATATATATATATATATATATATATATATATATATATATATATATATATATATATATATATATATATATATATATATATATATATATATATATATATATATATATATAAAAGTTATAGTATACTTTTGATACTGAATATTCACAAGTGCAATGATATGAGTACGATAATTATAGAATAAATTTTTTCTGATCTATTTCTTCATGTTTATAGTAGGTCCTTGATAGCAACCTCTAGACTAAGAGAGTCAAAAGATATCGTTGCTACTATCGCAACCTAGATGGCATCATAAACTATAGTAAAACGTAGTATCTGAATTGATAAGGACGTGTAAAACTCTAGATGTATTCATGTTTTTTCTATTAATTCCTAAGATTTGAAATGTATAGTAATATATACAACTATATGTGCATACGACTTCGAAATATTTTTCTGCCTTCTGATTTATAAGAGGATTTTTATTATTCTTATGAGGTCTTAGATAATACAATACTCTGACAGATTATATAGAATATAATTTTATCAAGTTCTATGCTTTATACAGCTTCAATCACACTTTATAAACTTCAGTCCACAACAGAAAATATATACCTTGTTCTAAGTTGTCCAGATGGTCACTGTAGCCAAAGACAATAAAGGAAAAGAAGATGAACCTGGTTCTAAGATATCAACCACAACTTAGAAGTCATAGCCTAACTTCACTTAAGTTACAAATCTTTAATAAGGCAAGTTCCTAACTCTACTTACAAGCCATGAACATAGAATTGGCAACGTCGAATCGGCCATTCCGATAGACCGATCGATATTCGAACAATGGGAATAGCTTCATGTAATGATTCACTTTTTACAACATTTTTCAGCTAAAACTAAATTAAACATTTGGTTTAATGTTTCACGATTATATTTAACAATATCAAATAGTACAACATGCTTCGAACGTGAGCTCATCTTCAAGAATGACTTCAGATGATCTTGAAGGTGAGCTCCCGCTCGAAACATGTTGACTATTTGACATTTTTAAATATAATCGTAAAACATTAAGCCAAGTGTTTCATTTAATTTAATATTTAATTATGTTTCACCAAGAGTTAAGCTAGAATTCAATATCAGTCATTTTTCAGCTTAATGGTACGTTATATAAAAAAATAGTGTTAACAAAAATTATCTATAGAAATTATTTATACTTTCTTTGAAAGAGGAACACCTAACAGTTATATTACTCCTAAAAACGTTTATTAGCTTTTAAATACGAAGTTTGAACAACTTGAATATTTTATTGAAATATATGTGAGCTGTACTGTAACTATCACTTAAAGATTTAAACAATTTCAATAATAAAATATACAACACTTACCTATCTTTAAGTGGTTACGAAAATTGCAAAGGATATCAACAGATATTTCATTTCAATATTGCATAGGTTGGAAGGACTATGGATTGGTTGTATCTAATAATTGTTTGAAAGTGCTCTTAATTTGGTTAAAAATAGATTTTTATTCTGACATTTGATATTTATATTGAGAAAGCAAATTTTTCAGTAGAGGCCATCTAGTTAATTTCAAATGTAATGGTAAACTCATTTCAAATACGATACAGTTTATTGCTATTAATAAAAACATTAGCATGTATGTCTGTCTGCATCATTCTAAAATCTGATTAATTATTTGTATACTGTATATTTGCGAACATTCGGTTGCATTTCATGAAAAAATTAGGCATTATTTCTGGTATAACCCAAAAAAGCACAACGTAAAACACAAAAGATATTCCTGTTTATATAAGAAATTTACAGGAAATTTTTATCACTTCTCCTTCCGAACTTCAAACAATAGCACTTTACACAACTTATTTTTGGATTTGAATGTTATTTCTCCCGTTAAATAGCGATTTATTCAGCAACAATGAGCAGAAACCATAACAACACCATTACAGGCATCTCTATTTCTAGGACCGTCTTAGATGTTGCCAGATTTCCTAGTTCATGGCTTGAAACTAGAGTTAGGCAACAGAACTTAAAAAATGTTTATGTTCTGTGAGTAACTCTACTTAAAAGCCATAAACATAGACTTGGCAACGCCTCATCAGCTCATTCCGGTAGACTGATGGATCTTCGAACATCGGTCTACTGCATGTTATAATTGCCTTTTCAGAAAACGGTAAACGGTTTCTCAGCGAAACGGTAATTTGTATAAAAAATAGTTTTAACAAAAATTGTAGATCATACAATTATCTATAGAAATTGGTAATACACTTTTGTTCTAATAAGAACTACGAGTTATAGCGATCCAAAAGTTTTTATATGTACACTAACAAGTTCACTCTATCAATTACAATTGACAATATGCTATAAATTTCACTATTTTTCATTCTCAGGTGGGAGTAAGTTGTAAGCACATGTCAATTACTTTTGACCTTTATTGAGATGTGTACAGTAATTTGGATGGGAGTTGAATGATTCTGATATCATATTTGTAACGAGCAAGCAAATTTTCCAGTTGAGGCCACCTAGTTAATTTCAGTTGCAAAATCCATTTTAAATTATTAGGAGGCAGTTTATTTTTATTGATAAAATCATTTACATTCATATCTGAATCTACCAAAATCTGATTAATTATTTGTATACTCTTTATTTGTGAACATTCAGTTAAGTTTGATGGAAAATCTAGAGTATAAAAAAATGCTGTTATTTTCAAAAAATTTTATATTCCACGATTTACATATTAAAATAATTTATAATTGGATGTTAAATCAACAAAATTACAAATTTAATCTGAGTTTTCAGACTTCATTCAATTTCTCACAACGTCCCTTCAATGCTATGGTTCTTGCAGCTGAATCTTTTCTTTGAGCGTGGACTGGTTTTGATATGTAGGGGTAAATTTGGAAAAATACTTGGCACTGCATTTAAATTGAGTTTAACTTGAGAAGATATTGCCTTCGTTGATCCATCTGACAAACGATGAATACCTTCTCTAATAAGTGTACCCTGTGTAAAATGTTGGGCAAAATGTTTCAAGCTACAGAAGATTTTGTGAGGGTCCATGATGCCCTAGGAATATTTTTTAGCCATTGGTTCATTAGATTTTCATCCTATGGAAAAGAAATACAGAAGACTCGAGGTAAGTTTTGTAGTTCCACTTGCATCCAGGCACACAGCAATGACTTCGGATTTTTGTGCTATTATCAAGAACAAGACCTATAAGAGATTAGTTCTAAATAACTACTAAATCTAACAAAGGGTAAATAACTCTACTAATCACAAAAAAGGAACAATTCTAGCAAATAATGCTTCAGTTAATGTCTGAATTACTCCGTCAAAACATCAGTAATCGGTAGCTATTTACATACAATTTTCAAAGGTATTCCTTAGTGTATTGCTGAAAAAAAAACAGTAGCACTTTCTACACACTATACATCACATAATAGCACAACAACTAAAATGCGGATTTTTGTTTTTACACTGTTTTATAATGAGATGGAAAAGTTAGGTGTTTTTTCTACCTCCCTGGTATAACCAAAAAAACGTACAACTTAAAACACAACAGATATTCCTGTTACTTGTTGTAGCACTTTTTACAACTTATTTTTGATTTGAATGTTATTTCTCTCGTTAAATAGCGATTTATTCAGCAGCAATGAGCAGAAACCATTGCAACGCCATTACAGCATCTCTATCACAGAACATACCCTTAATAGAAATGCAAACTGGGTGCATTCGCATTGGATATGGAAATAAATATGGCCGATTTGACGTTCAGAGTCGGCGGAAGTAATTATCGAGCGGGAGATTCAAATTCATGTCATAGTATGTACACAGAATTGAACCTATATTTCTATGAATATTCAGGTATTTTTGCGCGGGAATTTCAGAACCACTACTTAAAATATGGATTGATATTCAACATTAATGTGCCCACCCAAAATTAAAAAGAGTTTCAAATTAAAAAGATTTTTATTATTATAAACTGATTTTAATCATTTAAACAGTAACACCTCACAAGTAATTGGAATTTAAAAAAATCTACAATACATAAATTGTTTATTTACAAAGTTCTTTCTATTCTGTTCTGCCTATTAGGCAGAAAATAATGAACTGGACATTATTCCTGGAACAATATGAATAAATAAATATAAACCAGATCAATATTAGAACAAATAACAAAAATTTCTTAAATATAAAAAAATAACAAAATATATATTTTCTAAGTTGCCAAGTTTTGAACGAGAAAGGAACATAATATTCTAACATAAATACAAATAAACTAGATCAATATTAAAACTTAACAAAATAGCAAAAAAATTTTTGGTATAAAAAAAGAACAAAATATACATTTTCTTAGGTTCTGAATTAAAATGAACGTAATATATATTCTTCTTTCCTCATTTTCTGTGTATGTTCTGGTATCTCTATTATGGATCTTGCCACGACCCCCTTTACTACAGGCCATGAAATGAATATTTGACATATGTCATAACGTGGGCATATATTCCCGCAATTTCTTGTAGAGCAAACAGGACGCTTCCAAAAACTTTCGCGATTTGAAGTGAAATAATTTGAGCTTTCGGTATAAATACTATATTTTTCAATAGTGTGAAGTGTATTACAAGTGGTGATGTTGATAATTTGTTGAAATCTCAACATCAAACACTAAAAAACGAAGTGTTTATTTTGTTTACAAATTTCAGTGGAACGAAATCAATTTCGTGTTGTTCAAGACTTTGGTAGTTTTAAGTAGAATATTTTACGATTTCAGTTCTAATTCTCTATTCATCAATTCTCTATAGTGTTATTTACGTGCTAGTGTTGATATTTTGTGGATAACATAACATCAAATTATAAAAACGAAGTGTTTTGTGTGTACCGATTTAATCGAATCGAATTTGTGTTGTGTTTTGAGTACGGATTACTTACAAATAATTTGTTTGTGAAATGTAATGTAGAGAATAGGTATTCCCTAGATGATTCAGTAAGTTTCAAGCTTGGGATAGGTGAGTTTATTTATAGTAATAAGTATATTTTCTAACCTATTTATTACCGATAATCATCGAATAAACAGATCGCTATTCACAAATCTAACTAACAATAACATATTCTTTCAAAATCCAAACTTTCCTCAAAATAGAATTTTTGGGAGCTATGATTTTATTTATTATTGATAATATTTTAATTATTTGCAACGGGGAGGACTGAATATACTTACAGAAAATGTCTTATTTCACATGTGTTCCATATTTGAAAAAATTATTGAAGGTATTTCTCTTGAACGTGCCTTTTTGTATAATATACACCAGAAAGCAATTTTGTGTAATCTCACTATTTTAAGAGTGTCATTGGATGAGTCCTTAAAGATTTTTGTTGTTGCTGTTTATGTGATGAAGACAATAAAAATATTCTGAACATGCTGTGTTCCATTTTTTCGAATATCTTATTGAATGATTAGACAAAAAAATAATGAAGCCAGACACGAGAAACCTGAATCAAAAAATAAACGAAGAAAGTTCAATACTTTCATAAAGTAGTTGTTGGTTGCTCTAATCAGAAATATAATATTTATTTTTACTAAGGTAAATAATTCAATTTGAGTAATTCCTACAGCGTTTCTTTCAAGGTTCCTATTCTCTCAAATAATTTAATAAATTTGGTTAGGCAACTTTTCATGTAAATAAATCCCACTGACTAATAGAGGTATTTTTCACGCAGTGGGGCTTTATCGAAAATATCGTTGTTTTCTTGCAATAATAAATGTTTTACAGTTTTCTGTTACAGAAATATGTGCTCACAATACCCAATATAATATTCTTTATATTATACATACTAATAATATTCATTGTTTGTTCACAATATACAAAAATAGTTGAGATAATGCTTGAAAGCTTGGAACATACGACTAGGATATTATACAACTAAGCACAATTTGGCAACACCGAGGGACTACGCTCTTCATGGCCTGTAGTAAAGGGGGTCGTGGTCTTGCCTTGCTTGGATGTTGCCAGATTTCCTTGTTCATAGCTTGTAAGTACAGTTCAGGCTATGGCTGTGCACAGCTTCATGCAATGATTGACATTTCAGAACATGTTTCAGTTATATAAAAAAATATTGTGAACGAAAATTGTAGATCATACAATTATTTATAGAAATTATTTATACACTTGTTTCCTAAGAGGAACCATGGGTGAGTTATGCGATTAAAATGTTTTCACTTCTATTTCACGATCTATTGAGGTTCTATTTGATAAAGATTAAAATGCAAATATGAGCAAAAAACAAAGTTATTTGTTATTTTAGCTTACGTTTCCTGTTTTTCTAATTATTATTTCCTGACTTTTCCGTAGCGCCTAAATTATTTTTTTTTCATATAATCATTCAAAAGACTGTATGAAAATATAGAAAAAAGCATAATGAATATTGTATAATTGTTTCCACAAACACACTGCCACCACATACCATTAAAACTTTGATATAGTGTAATGCTTGAATAATTAAGATTGTCAGAAATTCGTCTTCTGTTGTATTGTCATTATTAATTTCTTCGAAAATATCACACATATGATATATGTCCTTAGCAATATCCGTAGGAGTTGAAGCAAGTAAAGTTAGGCTGTTCTTCAACTAACTATGAATCGTAGCTCGGACATAGTTCATGACCGAATGTATGAACAATGGTGTACATTATTAAAGAGTGTAATGAAAAATGCAAAGTTTAAATCAACCTCCATGTGGAAGAAATGTCTGCTCGGGCGTGTAACAGACGTGCATGTCCGTTCTTACATAAAAAATAATTTCTTAATATTGCGTAGATTACATTTTTCATGGCTAAATGCTCGATTAATTATATTGTTGCTCTCACCAATTTGCTCGATTGGTTGATGATGAGCAACATTTCAGGACTCTGGAATTTCAGTCGTACTCATCACAGAACATATCTTAGCGTATATTCTCTAAACCCCAATTTACTTACAGGATACTTCGATTGTTAGCCACCAAAATGTTAAGTACAATCTTAGTCTCGATGGACCAAGATGTTCTATTTATATAGTATACTGTATATTTATTAATTTGTATTAGTATTTGACTTTTCATCTTATTAAAAGAACTGTGTGTCCCTTATAAATTTATTTTAATAATGCTCTCTGACGGAGCTCTACAAATACATACAACTAATATCAAATTTCTTCTAAAATCGAACCAGTAACCAGTAATCGAAGTAATCTAGAGTATGATAGTGCACTATTTTGATAGTGCGATAGTAGACTTTGATAGTGCACTATTTTGTGATAACAAACGAAGAAAGCAGAAAATCGAGGTTCTAGATTTAGATTTTTCACTCTACAGTTACATTGAAATATGTAATATTATATAATCTATTAATATAAAATCTTTCAACATTCACAAGTTAGTGATGAGAAAGTTATGTTGATTATATATGGTTATATTTATTAATCGCCTCTTCAGTATCTATATTTTTGAGCTATCTATGAACTTCATATATTTATATTCAAGATATTTTGATTCTAATTTTATTCGCCTAATTGCGAAGTTTTGAATTGAGTATAGTAAAATGGTTGCACAAGGCTTATCTTTTTCATTTGATGTAAATGTGCTACTAAAATTACTTATCTTCACTCATTTTTTCACTCAATTAGTTGAAAGTAGCCTAAGTAACATTCAGGAAAGTTATTGAAGTACGATTACAGCAATCTGAATTGATATTGCGGATATATTTTCAACAATTATAGGGCATAAAAATAGAAAATGATTGAATTTAAATCTGAAAATAAGTGTCTATATCTAATACCTATTTAAGTGACCCTATAACATTTTCGACGTAGTGTTGCTGTTGGGTTCGGTTTCCATTGAATTCTTGGGCCATTTGGAATCGGCGTTAAAATGTAGGTCCAATGGAGTTATACAGGTCTATGACCTATACTCTAGGAACAATGAAAATCATAATAATTATAATATTTTTATGAATATTTTAACATCTTTTCTCGTTATAATTTTGTTTTGAGAAATGTTTCACGTCGTTTCCCCCTTTTATAAGTTTTAAGTAATTTATCATAAAATGATTTTTCCAATCAATTTATCTTTGAGCAAAAAAACCGTTTATTATCTATTCATAATATCACTCTTAAATATTTCTCTCAAATATTTACTGAAAATCCATATAACTATTCTCAGTTCTTTTGGCACAGTATAAAATCACTGAGTTGTAGCTACAAATATGATGTATAAATAATTGTTCATTTCTATGATATATATGTTTCTGTGGCCACAAAATTCTGTTGACTTCTTTCATTAAAACATAGTGTAGGTAATGGTGTAGTATTGGAGTTTTGATATTAATCTACAATTATTAGGATAATCAGTTAGTATTTCTTTTTAATTTTTGTAAATATGTTGAATATTGTTATAACGAAGTGAAAATCAATTAAATGTTTTTTATGTGGAGCTGATAAATTTTTTATTTTAGGCTAACATGGCTATCAGACCTGTTTTCAGACCTAAAATTGTCAAAAAAAGGACGAAAAAGTTTATTCGTCACCAATCAGACCGATATGGAAAATTGAAGGTAGGATTAATGAACCACTCTGTAATTCATACATTAAACTAACGATATTATTTTCACTTTATAGCGCAACTGGCGTAAACCGAAGGGTATTGACAATAGGGTTAGAAGACGTTTCAAGGGACAATATTTGATGCCAAATATTGGTTATGGTTCAAATGCAAAGACCAGGCACATGCTACCTACAGGTTTCAAGAAAGTGCTTGTGCATAATGTCAGAGTAAGTATTGAGAAACCTCTACTTTTAGTTCAGTAATTGTTAAATGTATTGTTTTTGATATTTTCAAATAATTACGACTTTCAATGATGGATATGGTAATTTGCGTCTGAAATTTAAATGTCGACAAATTGAAACTGAGTATGAACAAAAGAAGTATTTTAATTTATATAATTTAACATTTTGTATTATGATTTCTATAATAAAATATTTTTTCAAGGAATTGGAAGTTCTGCTAATGCAAAATAGAACATATTGTGCAGAAATAGCACATGGAGTTTCCTCTAAGAAAAGGAAAGATATTGTAGAAAGAGCCCAACAGCTGTCTATTAGACTAACAAATGGTAACGCAAGACTTCGCAGTCAAGAACATGAATAATATAGAAGTTTTGTATAATAAATGTTGAGAAAAAAATCCAACTTCTCTATTATTTACTTCTGTTTGAAAAGAGGCCAAATGTGATTAAGGTTCAGGTAACTGTAGCAAAAAATCGTACATGTCAATATTTACGACACTAAAAATTCCATATAAATTTTATTTTTACTCTTTCAATATGGTCAATTTTCGCTTACATTAATTAAATATTCAATTTTGAAAAACTTATTTCAACTTGTGATTTATGGTCAACCAGTTTTAAAAAAATGATTTATTAGTCTAACAGATCATTTGTTTGAACAGTAGGGTGTAGTAGGGCCCAATTGTTCTTATTGATAATATTTTATTGTTCTTTAGAGTTGAATAATAGAATTGGTTGAATATAACTATTTTCTTATTATTGATTTACAATTGAAAGGAGTGATACTTTGTAAAACAATTAATATTACTACTCCACAAAGTATCCATAGTTATTGAGTTATTGTAATTGAGAAAGTCAAACTCGTAATACTGTTTTGTGGAATATACAATTTTTATCAAATATTTTCCATAAATTTGATTTTGTATGATCATATATTGTGTTATGAAATTTTTTATGCATGACAAAGATGACTGATCAAAGCGCACAGTCCTAAATCAGTTTCACCATTTGGCTGCAGGTAATTGCCATGTTTGATTTGTTTTAATGCTGATGTTCCTTTTCATTGAATTTTATCATTGCCCTTCAGAGTATTGATGAGCACTTCAACTTGTGGCAGATATAATTTATTTATGCAAGATAATACTTTATGTAACATTCTTAATTTTTCTATTGAATTCTATAAGGACATCGGTTAACATTCAATCAACTTTAATATTTAAAAACTGAGGAAATAAACGGATCTGTTGGCACAAATTACATAGTAGGTAATTTTTACCAAGGAATTTCTTTTTCTGAATGAACAAGAGGAATGAGTACTACCTATATACTTTTGAATTCATCCATATACCACATACAAACCAAATTCAATCATTGAACTTAAATGAGCATCCAAAGTCTGCTTTGATTAATCAACATATCACAAGCAATAGCATGACCCCTAGCAGCATTTTGTAGCAACATCTTGATCATTTTAAATATATATTATTACATTAGATCATTTTAGATATTTCAACCATAGCTACCATATGAGAGAGCTATTGGATAGCTGATTTATCAAGAATATACTGTTTAAAGGCTGGAACAGTCTTGGGTCCACAATATATTTTTTAATTTAACTATTAAATGCTAGTTCATGCAACGATATTCTACATTTTCAGTGCAATAAACTATATAGGTATTTTTAGACTTATTAGCAAAATAATTGTTCAATTACTCTAGGACGTTCATTCTTTCCTGTATTATATGAAGCACTAGTAAAAATTCGACGGTAATTCTGTCAATGATATCCAGATGAGTTATTGGGTGGAATATTCTGGTCAATTTATCAATGGAATGAGTACCATATCTGGTTTAATATATTTATTATCACATGACATGATCACCATTATAATTTACACTTGAACAATAATACAAAGGAAACTTTCAACATAAATTGGAGATTTCCAATAACCATTTGAAAGATTAATTTTTTGAATTTATGTAATTGTCCTTCCAAATTATCTGAAGTGGATTGTTTTTGTACTCGATTTCTTCACCCTTGCTATCTACATTGTTCATATCCAACAGAATCTTCTGAAATAATCAATATAATTTTCGGATTTTTCTTGCTCTTTCACGGAGAAACTATTGATTTAATGTTAACAAATTTGCTAACCCATAAGGCATGGAAAATGAACACTTAGGCCCATTAGTTGATATGTTCAACCCTTTTAATCACTTCCATTCGTTTCTGTTATGAGCGGTTTGAATTCAATTCTTTTATTCCCTCTTGATCCTATACCTGATGACTCGTGTTCTCATTATATCCATTTCTAATTATATCTCTGAAGGTAATACCAAGAGAAAATAAAGACATATTGGGAAATATATAATAATCGCTTTGAGAAGCACATATTTAAAAAACAACAGAATCATCAGAACGAATAAAGTAAGTGTGGAGCCGTTATTAACAATAATATGAACAATCATAACATGAATTTTTGAGAAGTCCGGGGCGTTCAAATTGAAATCTGCGGCTTTGTTACGATATACTAGGACTAACGCAAGCGTAGATGCAAGTGAAAAATAACCTATCCATAACTAAGAATGAACCAAGTAATACATTCCTTGAACTAAGTAAAAAATTTGTATTTAATGCAATTTTTTTAAATCAAATTTGTAATAAAGATTTTCAATGAAATTATGGATTCAGGATTTCGCATGTGCTTAACGAGGTAGTATAACAAAGAAAGTTTTCACTTACTACGAGATAAAGGACATGAAGACAAGATAACTATAGAACCTGAGATTTCGATTTGAACTATAGATGGTTCACCTAAAATTCATAAATCGAATTGATAGAATAGTTTCAAATGAATCTATAATATAAAAATGAATTGCTGTTCGTAAGTCTCGCTAAAACTCTAGAGCGGCTGGACCGATTTAGCTACTTTTGGTCTTGAATTATTTGTTAAGTTATTATAAGTGCAGAGAAGTTTTAGAAGGTGAATAAATATGAAAATGCTCGGAATTAAATATGTCTCCCGTCGTTCAGAAATCAAATTGAAAGAATAGTTTAAAATGAATAACCAATTAGAATTTTTATATCTTACTGCATATTTATTCTTAGGGGGTAAAAAATGAACTAAATTTTAGCTAATTACAGTTGTTAACTATGTATCGGATTATTTTTATGTATATTGATAAATCCTACGGTTTGTCACAAGTTGAATTTCTGAAAGCTACCATAATATTTTACATTTAACAACCAACTAATATATCGATCTATCCTCTAGTAGGACATAGAGTCTATGTCGATCGATACCTCATACAAAGAGTGCTCCTTCTATCTTAGTGAGTGGCGAAAACCGCTACGTGCGCGAGAACTTTTCTCACTTAGATTAATTACAATTTACGATGCCGAGGAGAAGACGACCTGACTTAGGTGGTGGCAGTCAATCAAGTGTGCGAAGAGCTACCTAACGATATAATATATTGAATAATGAAATATTGAATTAAAACATTTGGATTGAGTTTCACTGAGTAAAACTTAACAACTCTACTTACGAGTATGTTCCGGGCGGTTATTCCATTATTAAGAGTAATAACTTAATTTCTAAATCAATTTTGAAATTGACGAAATATCAAAATGCATCATTTCTATTTGGAAATTTCTGATTTCAAGTAGAAATTATGCTTTCTGAAATTTCAGAAATTGAGGAAGTTCTGATTTAATTTTGAAATAAATTGAAATCAGGAATTTACAATTAGAAATAATGCATATTGATTTTACGTCAATTCAAAAATTAAATCAGGAATTTAGGTATTATTCATCATAAGAGACTAACCACTCGAAACATATGTAGAGTTGATAGTATTTCAATTTATTATTAATACGAGTATACTGCAACTCAACGGCTGGATCGACTTGAGTGAATTTTTGTATATGCATTCATTCGTTTATCCTAATAGCATGGAATGTCATGACAGGACAACGTCTGCCGGGTCCGCTAGTTTATTTATGATTTCGTGGAAGGAAAAATCCTGAATTCTTACAAAATATTTCCTGTCCGCGGTAGGACTGTAACGCATTTTTTTAAAAACGGAACAGTTCCTTGACTGAAAATAACTGTTTCGAGAAACTGTTACTTTTGGAACGGTTTTTTTTGAAACTAAGCCTGGTTGTTTGGTAGGTATTCGTTATGTTTGAAGAGAAATGCTTAAGTTAAATAAATTTAAAAAATTCAAGTTTTAAGATATTTTACTTACATTGAAAAATTTCAAAATTAACATATACAGAGATGATAAATTTTAAAATTGATATTTGTGGCTTTTCGATTGAAAGAATAGCAAGGACTGAAAACCGATCCTGTGTCATCGAATTCCTCAAAGATATTTTATCAATTTTAATTAAGCCACGAAAAACTCCTTTCAGCAGAGGCAACCATATCAGGCGTGAACGTCGTCTTCTGACTTCCTTAAACTGTTTATCAATATCATTTTCCTCGGCTATTTTTCTCGCCGTTACAAGGGTTGACTGAAAACCATTTTCTCGATTATTATCGAGCCAATTTGTAAATGCGTCTAGGTGTTGTATAGCGACATCTAATTGCATGTTTTCGCTTTGCCACATTTTACTGATAACATTTATCTTTGTAAGAATGTCATACCATATGACAAGTAAAACTACAAATTCGTAGGTAGTTATTTCCTTTTCTATAGAATGGCATTCACTGGCAAGTTGACAATCTGCTGTATTCTATGCTGAATCCTTTAAAGCATCACATATATCGCTTAGTTGGTATTTAACGGCCTTCGCCGATGCTACCCTGCACTCCCATCTAGTTTCATAAAGAGGTTTTAGCGATAAGGATTTTACATGAGCATTTAAAATAGCCCACCTCTGACTTGAGCCGGCAAACAGATTGTACAACCTTTGTAGCATACCTCTAAAAGATTTTGCTTGGACACAAGACGATGCTGCATCTCCTAGGATGAGATTCCACCTACGACTCCCACAAGGTAAAAATAAGCAAGTGCCTTAATTTCAATAATACGTTTTTCGACACTACTTTTTATACCTATATATACTGATTGAGTAACATTGTATACTCTTGATAATGGGGTAACCACCCGAAACATATGTAAAGTTCTTAATATATTCAGTGAAACTTGAGTCTTGAAACTTTATGTTATAATCTTAATAAATAATTAAGAATCAAAATCAAAAGTTTCAAATTGAAAAAGAAATAGTTAAAAAAATATGTATTTTTTTAAAATTTGCTTGACTCGAGACCACTGCAAGAGTGTATATGTCCATATACATATACTATATTTTATTATCATCGAAGGAACTTATTCCTTGCAACGTTTTGTCTTTCGTTCCGGAAGCGCTTTCCTTCTACAAATTTGGGAATATAAACTTTATGTCCATACACATAATATACATTTTAGCAATATCGAAGTAACTTATTCCTTGCAACGTTGTCTTTCATTTCGAAGGCATGTTATTTTCTACAAAATTTGGGAATATAAACCTTATGTCCAATTACTTAAGATACATTTTAGCAATATCGAAGAAACTTATTTCTTGCAACGTTGTCTTTCGTTTCGAATGAACGTTATTTTCTATAAAATTTGGGAATTCCCTTAGGTCCATAAACGTAAACTATACTTTAATATCTTTGTAGGAACCGGTTCTTCTCACCATCAAAGTGTTCGTTGATAGATCCGCATTTAGATTAATTTTCGCAATTACACTCATTGCGCATGCGCACTTTAATCTCTATCGTTATCTCATCTTTCAATATGGCGACGGATGATCAAAGTAACAAGTTCGTTAAAATAACTGTTTCGGCCGAACAAAAAATAACTTTCGCTAGTTCCGCATTGAATAACTGTTCCGTGGAACAGTTCCTGAAAATAACGCCCATCACTAGTCCGCGGTGACGATCGAACTAGTTCGGAACTTCTCATAGCCAGCGGTTCCACGATAAATTCGATAATTATGTGTCCACACCACGAAGTATAGATATATCGTTATCGTGGTCCGCGCAATCGTAGTAGCGTTCAACAGTTGTTTGTTTTCTAACCTGAATCAGAAAACTAGAATTGATTTTAAATGGGGATGTATCGGAATATTATTAGTAAGCAGCTTATCGTTCGAATTTTTCAGAGGCATTTTATGATAATGTTGTTCATCTTTAGACGAATAATTTCTCGTCAACCTACGAAAATGTGGATAAATCGAACGTTGATGGAATAGCATTGATTCCATAGAGAACTAAATTTTTATCTTATCTAGACTAGAAACACAAAAGAGAATGTTCTTCGAAATTAATCGTCAAACCACATGGATGTATTCTTATAATCTAAAAAACCACTACCTCAAATATTAATCAATAACATATGGACTCATAATATATTAAGTCTTCAGAAATTAATTTTTTTTGTTCCGACTCTATATAAACCTGCTCGTTTGAGGTTAAATTTACAATCAATAATGTAACCAACTGCAGAAATGAACTAAATTGTCTCACGCGTAATATGCGTTTAAGTATCAAATTAAATCCCGTTTAATTTTAAGTTTCCAAGAACTAAAGACACAACAAAATATCTCCAACAAAATTCTCTCATTCCAACCCAAATAACAGCATTGATTAGTTTTATTACTCCTATCACCTTGTTCATTCAAAAATGACGGTTAACGTTAGAAAAGGAGCCTAGATTATTTATTCCAAAAGGAGTAATATCGTGATTGGTAAATGTTTTGGCGCGAGCCTGCAGCGCCTCATACGGAATGGTTACCTATCATTCTCGAAGCCACAAGCGTTCGTCTCAGAATAGTTCTCATTGCTTTGGTAAGTCGATCTTAATATTTTTCGGAATTTTAATTGATTTGTTGTAATTTTATGAGACTTCTGTGAAATTTGTTAAAAATAGTACATTTTGAGCTCGAATTTTAATGACTATTATTGAATTTCTATGAAGTTTGGTT
Organism: Henosepilachna vigintioctopunctata; assembly: GCA_030704895.1. Taxonomy (NCBI): domain Eukaryota; kingdom Metazoa; phylum Arthropoda; class Insecta; order Coleoptera; family Coccinellidae; genus Henosepilachna; species Henosepilachna vigintioctopunctata. Next base: position 14,545,336 of record JARQZJ010000031.1, on the reverse strand, counting down.
ATGGAAATAAAAATTCAAGACTTCAAATAAAATTCAATATATCTTGTAGATGGCCGACATCGTACTTGAAAACCCCTGTCGTGAAAAAAATTCCGAAATCAAAAATTAATTTGCTAGAGATTAGTTGATCAAAATTTTAATAGGTTTTTCATAGAATGAAGTTCATTTTCAGTAGTTTTTTTAATTGACTTTTCCATTTGAAAATACTCAATTGGATTGGAAATAATTTGGAATGTATTCCTATTTTAATATGTATTATTATTTTAAGTATATAGCGCGAGCGCGAAACGTTTTTTTTGAAACATTCAAACTAAATTTTACATTTTCTACGCATTTCATAAAATAAAATGGGACATGAATTCAGAATAAAATACAAATCTGGTGTATGAAAATATCCAAAGAAATTGTCTTATAGTTTAGGATTATTCATCATATCATGTAAATACGAAAACATCAACTCAACAAAATATGTTTTTAACAAAAAAATGTAAATCTTTTTTTTTATATATATTTCTTGCATAACGTATTATTTTTATGCATTATTGAATTTCACTTTTTCTAAGACTTCATATCAAAAAGTCAATTTCGGTGGAAAATCAATATGTTTGAAAATTATTCATTTGAATGGAATCAGATTGGTTAGTGTTTGATACTACATTATACTATTTTCTTTCATGTGCGTCATTTGGATATGAGTGAATTGTCGAAATGGGATCCATTTTTTTGAAAATTTGCAATTTTCAGAATCCAATTAAGTTCTATTTGTTCTCTTCAATTGTAATCATTCAATTCTTTTCGAACAGGTTTTCTATTTATTCGAGAAATATTTTCTTTAATTCAAGTATATTATTTTTCTGTTGTTAGACTCAATACTTTTTAAGAAAGGAAATAATGAGTTCCTAGTCTTTATGTGTGACTGCAACCTCGTTTATACGCGGTTGTTGCAGTTGTTACTAAGTTGGCTATAAATCCTTCGACTCGTTCATACTCATCTCTATGAACTTATTCTTCTTATCCTGACTTTTCTTTCTATCATTTGTTCAAAAATTGTAATATTTAAGTAATATAAAGTAATAGTTACGGAGTAATTCGTCACCACTTCCTTAATTTACGTTACTTGGACTAATGCAAAGTGGTTAAAACTGAATTGGAACTGTAATGTAATATACAAGTAGTATGAGAGCAAGACTTCGGATTGAAATTTAAATGAATGATTTTTTGGAAAAAAAATTAATTACAATGAAACACTTCCTAAAATTTACGTAACTTGGACTAATGCAAAGCGGTTAAAACTGAGTTGAACTGTAATGTAATATACAAGGAGTATGAGAGCAAGAGTTCGGATTGAAATTTAGATGAATGATTTTTTGTAAAAAAAATTAATTACAATTGAACACTTACTAAAATAAATAATCTGATGATTCCCCCAGGTCCACCATGTGCTGAAAACTTTTTATTGAAATATCTCCTGTGGGAGGTAGATACCTTTTTTTGTTACATAGGATAGACGAACTCGTAATATTGATAATAATGAAAATGAAATATTTTGAATTTAATAATCCGTCAGTTTAGCGTATTACATATGATATTATCAAGCGGAATTAGAATTGTTAATTTTTAGAATTATGATATACACAATATTTTTTATACACAATATACACATATTTTTTCTGAAAATCATTTCATGAGATTTTAAGTTATTTATTATCAGCAAACATTTGTGCTGAAACATAACAAAAAATATTTAAGTCTTCAGAACATATGGTAAAATTAAAAATTGTTGAAATTTGATTTGTTTTAGTGTATCAGGCATCTTTTCTACGAAATTTCATCCATTTTATTGAAACTTAATCTATAAAAATGTCCGATGATGGAGTAGTTGTAACCAAGAGGGGGCGAAAAGCAAACACTGATAAAACAGATAAAAACGAGAAGAAACCTGCTGAATCGAAGAAGAGAACGAAGACAGTAAGTAACAGTAATTTTGACCGAAATTCAGTTTAAGAAAATATTGTGCATTTTATTTTAAATAAAATTTTGATGTCAGGTGAAACAAATATAAAATATCATTTGTAGAACGTGTTTTCCTTATATTAACAAATTCTATAAACAATTAATTCATTAAAAAAAAACGAAAATTGGTATTGTAGATCTTCGTTATGCCTTATTACCCGAGACCTCAACATACTTGAGATGCTCAACTCGTCTCAGCTTTTACAAAAAATGAACTTTTTTTAAAGTGGTTTCATTTAAAATACTTTGGAATTTTACTAATTCAGGTCACAAAGGAAGAATCAAATGATGCTAGTCCTGTCAAGAAGAGTCGCGGTAGGCCCAAAGGTACCACAAAAAAAAAGACAGCAGCTAAAGCGAAACCTAAAGGCACATCAGGTCCAGGTAAAAAATATTTTATCTAGAATTTCAATAACAGAAAAATATAATTGATAAAAACTATAGAGGTTGAAACTTCAAATATTCCTTTCAAAAATTACATTGAAAAGTCTATTGAAAAAGTGGTAGAGACGAACCAAAATGAAGTAGATTATATAGAAAGAGTTCATGCCATTAAATCGATCACAGCAATGATTTCTTCAAAACTGTGTTGGACCTGTAGGGAAGAGAAGAAATAATTTTCTTCTCTCACCATATTTTTTTCATTTATTGATTGTACCTCCACGAAAATCCAAAATATTTATATTGCAAATAAGTAGGAATATTTCATGGAAATAACCATTTATATTTTTTATGAAACAATTGAAGTCTAAAAACTAGAATACGAGGAGTTTTCCTCCTATCAATTTTAAGCTATTTTTCTGCTAGTTATATGCAGTTTTTTCTTTGAAATATTCATATCTTTCTGCTAATATATTATTTTTAAACTCTTCTCTTTAGTTTACTAATTTTAGTTTTGAAATATATCAGTAGAAATCTATGCTAGCATGCTTACGGTGGGCAGCCCTCAGATGTGTTGAGGGCTACTGGGTTAGTTACGTGGTAAATAACTAAATTTTACTTAGGTGCTCGTCAAATATTGTATTTCAATAGTTCTTAAATTTTTTTGATATAACATGAGTTTGACATGCCTAATTTAAATTAATTATTCTGTATTACAAAATAGTATTTTGTTTTTGTTGTTGAGACCAATTTTGAATTTTTTTTTAGGACGACGAGGAAGACCAAAGAAGGATTCTCCTAAAGATTCAGAGGATGAGGACCAAGAAGAAGAAGTGGGTGAAGAAGATGATTAATAGATTATTCAATTTTTAAAAGAAAATAATTATCGCTAATTTATCATTCATTATGTTCATTTATATTATATTTAGTTCGTTCTGCTTTCTAATATCTGTGCTTTTCATGAAATTTAATTTCTTGTCCTTGTGACTTTCAAGCTCATTTGTATATTTTAAGTGAAATATTCTGTTTTTTTAAATTATGACATTGTTATTTCTGATTTGGTATCTGAAAATATCTCTGATGTGTCAAACGATAAATTTCAAAGTTGAATTAGTAATTAATTAAATTATGTTATATTAAAATAATAAAACTTAAGACTTTATAATTCATATGTTCTTAAATATGACACCGTGTTCATTCTTTAAGATTTTCAGATATTTTTCTGAATATGTAAAATACTTAATTTAAACAAAACCTTACAATTACATATGCATTAACTAACAAAAAGAGGTTGGTTATACATGTAACACTCAATCACAGTACTCATATTCTCAACATTTTTGTTTGGAATTGGAAGAAACTATTGCCTACAGCGTAAACAATTTGGTTGGTTTACCTCAAAACCCACACACAGATAAACTCTCTGAAACGCAGAACGCAGCAAAAACTGGAAGTACTATGCTGTTCGAATCAATTGGTACAAACATTTTTTTTCTTCCTTTGAGTTACTGTAGTATGTGAGTACCAGGGTGGTTCAAGCACCCTCACACCTGCTTGTTTACTACCTGAGGTGACGTGAAGGTTCGACTTTGACCATCATTTACATTCTGACCAGTTTTACCTCCCCAGCAATTCAGTTGTGAGCCTACCGGCGCGACAGTTGGTGGTTTCAATTTTGATACGTGCTGTATTGTCTTGTCCAAAGATGGATATCACTTCGAGGCAGCGTTCCAAAATTAACACACATCAATGACTGTAAGAGATATAGCTGAAGCTGTTGGTGCAGAAAAGCCCAGCGTTTCGAGAATTCAAAAACATTTGAAGAAAGTGGCTCATCGTCTTCAAAAAGAAAAGGAAACTGAGACCGCAAACGCAAAACTACTCGAAGAACAGACAAATTGTTGATAAGAAATAGCAAACTTAATCCGAGAAAGACGAGCACTGATCTTCGAAGGGATTTAATGGTTTCTGGTGTGGAGGTGAGCACCTCAATTGTGCGAAAACGACTGCTGGAGGTTAGCCGTAAGGCAAGAAGACCAAGAAGAAAGCAACTGCTTACCCAGAAAATAATGAAGAAACGTTTGGCATGGGCCAAAAAGTACCGTGCTTGGACTGTGGACGACTGGAAGAAAGTGGTTTTTAGTGATGAGACACATTTGTTTGTTCAAGGGTACAAATCAAATGTTAGACGAAGTGATGGAGAAACTTTGCGGCCTGATCACATCCAGCAAACTGTGAAACATCCTTCGAAACACATGTTTTGGGGTTTTTTCACAACCAATGGCACTGGAGGATTAGCTCCTATAACAGGGATGATGAATTCAGTGAAATATATGGAAATATTGCGCACCAGGATTGTCCCATTCATGGTAACGTTTGATGGAACATTTCAGCACGACCTGGCTCCCTGCCACAATTCCAAACAAGAGCAGGTCTTTATGCGTGAGAATGAAATAAAAGTACTCGATTGGCCGGGGAATTCACCTGATCCCAATCCCATTGAGAATTTATGGAATATTTTAAAGAAACAACTGGCAAAAATGGATTGCACTACAAAAAAATGATTATAAGGTTGTTTGCCTTTCTTCATTCCTTATAATGATGAAAATTCTCAGTCCTTGGAAACAAGGGTGGATAATAAGATGAACAGGTATTTTTATTACATGAATCGGTATTTATCATGTCCACAGGAACAATTTTTTTGTTTCATATTTTTGATCATCTTCATTATTTCATCTTTTCTTACTTCAAACATGTAAAATGATTTTTCGAAACACCTCAATTCAACTTCATTCATCGAGTTGATTGTATTTGCGTTGACAGCATTTCCTGAAAAAAATTTTATTAAAATCATTAACAATAGAACTAACATTAAAAGGAGACAGATGGAGGATTGTTCGGATTGTCCTTTTTTTTGTTAATTTATTTATAATTTGCCAGGTAGCTTTCATTTTATTACTAGAGTTTTTGATTTTATTTCCATATTATATTTGTTTTTGGTCTTATCCTTATCGATGTTTTCTATTTTTGAATTGCAGTCGAGTTCGCATCTGGCATCTCAGCGTTACACGTGGGCAGATACAACTTGAATATAAATAATCCAGCATTATCGAATATGAAGAGAGTGAATACCTTCGAGTTTAAAACAGAAAAAACCAACATATACAGTGCTTCATAAATGGATTAAAGAACATCTAAAATTGTCCATCGATCAAGTTTTGTACATTCAAACTGATCATCTCAAGAATAGGGTAGATATTCAGGTAATTTCAGAAGAGATTGTCAAGAAGATTGTGAACAAATTTGAAAATGGAGGACCGAAATTCGAGACGAGGACCGTGCATTGCATGAGGTTTTAATTTCAGAAGAAAATGAGAGTATATTGGTCAGAATTTATGACTTCCCGGTTGAGATAGAAAACAGCAAAATAGTACACTGAGTACTTGAAAAATTATGGACAAGTGAAAACTATAAGGAATGAAAAATGGAGCGACCAGGACATATATCCAGTTGAAAAAGGTATAAGAACGGTAATTATAATTGCCCTTCTTATACCATTATGACAATGAAAGAAAATTTCCCTCCTATGTGACGATAGAGGGTCGCACTTCTCTTGTCACATATAAGAACATGTATGATATGCCATAAGGAAGGCCATGAAAGAAAAACTTGTCCGTTATCGCCAGCGAATAAAATTATAAACATAAAAGAAGACCCGATTTTATTACCATATGTGTCAAACAGTAATGTAAACTATGCAGAAGTTATACAGAATGGTCGCAGTGAAGAAATAAATAAGGAGATAACACAGGAGTTAGAAGAAAGACAATCAGCAACGAAGAAGAATAAGAGGAGTCTTATAAGGGGATAAAAGGGAAATAATATTGAAATCTATGCCAACATTTATTGAAAGTGTGAGACAGTCACTGTTTCGTACTACAAGGTACTCATCAGTCACGGCACGTTCAACGAATGAAAGGTAAAGATTTCAATCCTCACATACCCTCTCATCAATTGTAAGTCAGAAATATAGAGTAAGTCTTATTCGTATATAATGCATAGATTATGGTGACTGATTTAGCCACCAGACTTCGAGAAATCGACAATTAATAATTAAAGCATTGATAATGTCAAGTGAGACCTTGACGAAACGTCTGCCAGTTTCCAACAGGCATTCATAAATCAACGGATGTATTCGCGGACAAATATACCATTATATATATATATATATATATATATATATATATATATATATATATATATATATATATATATATATATATATATATATATATATATAAGAAAATGAACACTAGAACATTCATTTGAAAAATTCAAATTAATCAAGAGAATTTTATAGTAGAGCTAGATATGTGAATGTGTCCGTGTGTGAACGATGTGATGTCTCCATTATCCTTCAAGGGATAAATGAGTTCCTTGCAGAACGAAACATATATGTCTCGCACTTCCATCATGTGTGGCATCGATTTCAATATATCTCTAACAATTATCCCTTGAAGGATAATGGAGACATCACATATCTAGCTCTACTATAACGTTCTCTTTATTTGTTTTTTTTTGTCAAAACAAAAAAACTTTTGTTTTGACAAAGTTGTAATATAACAACGAAACGTCAACAAAAATAAACTTTTTCATATCAAAAAAACGCCTGTTATTGCTAAAAACTTTATAATATATATATATATATATATATATATATATATATATATATATATATATATATATATATATATATAATCAAATATATATATATATTTGAACGACAGTCATTCCGGTTTTCAATTCAATCCATTTATTTACTGAGAATTTGAATTTTCACGACGTGTAACCGTAATCTCTTCTGAAATGTCACATTTTGTATTATATTGTACGAATTGTAAAGTGTTCAAGTCTAGAGCGTATATAGGGCAGTTCGTTGCAGATATCTATGTGATAAAGTGGAAAATGTAGAGTTTGCTGTGTTATTGAAAACGATTTTCTAGTCTGATGACTTTTTTTTAATGAAAAGAATAATACAAAGATGAGGTACAACGTGTGACCTGATAACCAAAAGATTACAGTATCTTGTTTATCATTATCATATCAAAAAACTGTCATGTGAAAAATGTCACTTGTCAACGTTAGAATAAATATCTATTCTACGTATGTATGTTAATGGTCTGCAATAAGAATTGTTACAACCAACACACCCCCTCAATTCTTATATACTAACAACTTTATATTAATTGTCATTGGCACATACACCTAGTATTTCTCTAAAATATTTAAATTTTGGTGTTGCCAATGGCTTAGTAAAAATATCTGCCACTTGTTGTGAAGTTGCAATTTGATTTTATTATCAAAAACACATTGTCTGACAAAGTGATGCTTAACTTCTATGTGTTTCAACATTTTCATACAGGACTGATTATCTTCATAAATATTGACAGGAAAAACATCTTCATTAAGAATTTTTGAAAGTAATTGTCCTACAAAAATACATTCAACTGTACAATCTGATAAAGCTATATATTCATCTTCTGAACTGCTAAGAGAAACAGTTGCATGTTTCTTAGACTTCCAGAAAACAAAATTATCAAAAATTTTAATTCCAAAACCTGAAAGACTTTTTCTATCATTCAAATCATTTGCATAGTCAGAGTCAGCAAATGCATTAATTATTTGACTGTTCTGAGTTTTTGATTTTCTATAAATACAAAAATTTTCAGCCAACTTTAAATAACTTAACACATTCTTTAAGTAAGACGAATGTTCTCTTGAATAACTGTTCTGGAAACGTCTGAAATAATAAATCGAATAGCTCAGATCAGGTCTTGTTCCCAGCATGATATACTTTAAGAGTCCTATGAGTTCTCTATATGGTAAGTTAAGTTTATCTGAATTTGAGTCATTATTTTTCAAATACAGTTTTGGTTGTATCAAAATACTTGATATTTTACAATCAGTCATGTTAAACTTATTCAACACTTTCTGAATCAAATCTTTTTGATTTAAAAATATTTTGTTGTTTGATTTCTCAATTGATATTCCCAAAAATACAACAGTAAAATTATCTTGACATTTTGGTGACAGATCATGCATCTCAAAGTCTAGCATTAGTTTTTGCTTAAAAATTTTTAATTTTTCTATACATGAGCTGAACATGATCATATCATCAACATGTACAATTAAAAAAATATCTTTGTCAAAATACAGACATGGATCTGACTTAGATCTTTTCATATTCATATTAAGAAGGTGAACATGCACTTTTTGATATCAACACCTAGGTGCCTCGTGTAAACCATATAATGCCCTTTTGAGTTTACAAATGTACTTAGTTTTTGGCAAACATTTTGTTTTTACACCTTCAGGAATTTCCATATATACTGCTTCAGGTAAGTCACCGTTCAAAAATGCACATTTTACACCCAACAAATTAACAAAAAAAAATTTTTCTACACAGAATGATAAAAGCACTCGAATAGATAGCATTCGCGCTACAGGTGAATATATTTCGGAAATATCACACTGACTCTGTTGATAGCCACGAGCTACAAGCCTTGCCTTTTTGATAACATCACCATTTTGACAGTTTTCTCTCTAAACACCCATCTTGAATCTATCACTTTTACACCTTGAGGTCTCCCAATTATTTCCCAAGTTTCACTTTTATTGAGAGCATTCTGCTCATCTTCAATTGCTTCATTCCAACCTTTTCCCTTTGTAATTGCTTCTTCATAGTTCTGAGGTACGTCAATGTCAAGATTTCCTGCTAATAGTGCTGCCATCAAGCCTTCATCATGCTTATAACCTACTTTAGCTATCTAGTTATAGATTTGTATACATCTTCGATCTCACACACACAAGATGTATACCAGCGATTAACCTCTGGTTCAAAACCTAAGCGAGAACTGAAATTTAATGAATTGTACCACACCAGTTAGCTACAGTGAAGATGGTGTGGGTTAATTAAGTAAGAAAAATTTAATGCCAGGCGCCAGAGGTTTGAAAGTTCTCGGTACAATTCTATTGATTTTCTCGAGGATCAAACAACAACTCCACCAGATCTAACAGTTCTTAATCTTAGTTCTCCCTAACAGTAACTAATATCCACTTGGTTCAATAAATGATGATATGATTATATATAGATATATATTAAATATGAAAGAAAATTAATAAATTAAAATACTTAAAAGAGAAATCGAAACAAATAAAAGATAAATTAATTCTCTCTTAACTAAGAGGACTTAATTGTCACAATGAAAGAAATTATATATAATTAATGTTTAAATAAAAAGGAATATTTGACATGTAAATTGAACAGTTATTAAATAAAGTAACCTCAAGGTTAATAAAATAAATATAAAATCAAATATCACAATGTCTCTTCAAACAATGTACTGGAATACTCTCACCAAACCAAGGGTACTCAAACTTCCAGGTTTAGGCTCAAAGATCTTCTACCAAACCTTTTCCAAATGCTAATTCTCAATAATTCCAGTACTCAAAAACAAAACGGAGAAATCCAAAAGGAAACGTAAAAATGAAAACGTCAAACGAAAAACCGCAAAGATGTAGTCTGCGGTATACTGTGTATCAAGAACACGTGCTTTGATCCCCTAAAGGGCACTTCTTCTGTTCACAATTTCCAAATAACGAACAAATTCCAGAAGAATTCAACGACCATCAAATGATCCCGATACTGGATACTTATTCTTTTCAACAAAGCAAATTTCCATAAAAGAACGAGTATATAACTTGATGAAGGTCTCAACACGTCTCCTATCTTGATGATAATTAATATCTGATCATTTTTACGAAAAAAAAATACCAGCCAACTTTTTTTTTCAGTCAGGTTAACTTCCATCGTTTTACAAACAACACAACATGACAATCAGACCTACTTAACAGTAGGACGAAAGAATACCCCTAACCTCACAAAACTAAACACTGACGAAAATATGACACTAAACAAAATTATAACGTTATATGCTCAGTCACTTTCGTAATCATTAAATCTTGTAGGTCTATTTGTTCGTCTTCTTGGTCTTTGGTTTTCACGATTCTGTTGTTCAAGAGCTTTATTGTCATTATGTTCTCTGTCAGAACGAACATCTTTTTCACTTATGCCAACATCATCATTATGATTTTGACGTTCTTGTTGGTAGCTCCCTTCCCTGTACTCTTCTGTTTTTGTCTCTTTTTCAAAATTGCTCTCATCAAAAACAACATTACGTGGTGAAATCACCTTTTTTGGGTTCCACAGACGATACCCATTATCTGTGTATCCAACTAAAAGCATCTTTTGACTTCTGGGATCCAATTTGTTTGAACGATCTTTAGAAGGTACTTGTACATAGCTTGTACATCCAAAAACTTTAATTTTTGACAAATTAGGTTTTTGACTGTACCAAATTTCAGCAGGACTTTTCTTTTCTATATGTGCGGAGGTACGAGTGCGATTTGCAAGATAGGCTGACACTGCTATAGCTTCCTCCCAGAATGATTCGTCCATTTTGGCTTCAAAAATTAGACAGCGAGCCTTTTATAACAATGTTCTGTTGTATCTATCAGCCACCCCGTTTTGTTCAGGGCGTCGAGGTATTGTATATTCAATTTTGATACCTTTTCGCTTACATAAATTTTTGAATGTGTGAGATTCATACTCACCGCCAATAATGTCGCATCTCAATCTGCTTGGAACAATTTAAAATTTGTTTTCTACAAATGCTAAGTATTCTCTGAATTTTTCAAAGACGTCACTTTTATTTTCCATGAAATAAATAACTGTAAATTGTGAATAATGGTCAATAAATGTAATAAAATAGCGCTTACCATTGTGGCTAACTGGATTCAAAGATCCACAGACATCACTTGAAATGCATTCTAGAATATTATTTGCCTTTTGTTCATCAGGCAAACTACTGAATGATTTTCTAGTTTGCTTTCTTTGAAGGCAAACTTCACAAATCTTTGCTGTTGGGAAATGGGATGAATGGCCCATACGTCTGTGACATAGATCTTTTTCTTCAACTGATGTGAAATTTGCATAATCTGTTGATATATTCAGATCTATCACATACAGACCACCCTGTAGCTGTCCTGAAACTAGCACTTTGTTGTTACTCTGAGCAATGGTAATCTTGCCACTTTCGAAGATTATTTTCATCCATTTGCTTTCAATTTTCTTAACTCAGAGTAAGTTGTGGGTAAGATTCCTACATACAAGAGTGTTTTCTAGTCATATTTTTAGTCCACTTTCAATTTCCAAGTGCAAAGTCCCCTCTGTATTTGCTTCTACACAGTGCCCCTCTTTTGCCACATTTATAGTGTGGTTCACTTGTTTTTTTATTTGTTAAGTACTTTTCATATTAACTCATTACTACATGGTTTGTACACTCTGAGTCTACCACAAATTTTATCATACTTTTCTTACTTTTTAATTTTTCATTAGACAAGCATGTAATGAAGGATACTTCCTCACATTTTTCAGCCAAGTTTACCCTTGTCTTTTCTTTCATGGTTGCATTTCTCCTTGTAGGACATTCAGATTTTTTGTGGCCTTGTAAACCACATGAGTAAAACTTAAAGATAAACTTTTGGTTATCAAACTTTTTCTTTAGTCGTTTCTTCCTACTGAAGAAAGCTGCGCTAGCTTCTTCACCACTTGCCTCTTGGCTTAATTTGTAACGCTGCTCTTCAGCAAGTAGCTTGCTTTTCACAAAATCTAATGCAATTGCAGTTTCATTTTGTGAAAACAAGATATCTATTGCTGTGACCACACTTTGATATTGAGGATCCGATATTGATGCCAAAAGTTGTGATATTACTTCCATATCACTTATGTTTCCACCAGCATTCTTGAGTTTCCCACTGTCTTCTCGAACTCCACAATATATTCATTTAGTGGACTTCTTGTGTTATACTGCATATTGCGTAATTTTCGCTGCTAATTGAACTTGGGACGCAACACCACTTTTCTCATATGTTCGTTTTAGTGTGCTCATAATATCTTTTGCTGTTTTCTTACTTTTGATCAATTCGAGCACGTTGTCACACAGACAATGCACAATTACCTAGATTTATTGCACGCAGGTCTTTTTTTTCCACGCACTACTAGAGTTGCATCAGTTGGGGCTTCCTCAGAAATTGTATCGTGTACATCGTGATGCTCTAAGAGCAGTTTGATCCGAAATTCCCAATTTCCGTACCCTGTCCATCGAAGGATTTTACTTTGATTATATTTTCCGCCGACATGTTTGCATCTTTCTCCAGCGTCTTAACCTCACTACCTAATCTTACACTTTTCACTTCAAATTTGAAAATCTCCTGTTTTCACTTGCCATACGTTGAAAAACGTTCTGGGTCCATAACCTGTAGAGTTTGCTGTGTTATTGAAAACGATTTTCTAGTCTGATGACTTTTATTTAATGAAAAGAATAATACCTACAAAGATGAGGTACAACGTGTAACCTGATAACCAATAGATTATCTATTGAACATGATAACATCATATCGAAAAACTGTCATGTGAAAAATGTCACTTGTTAACGTTAGACTAAATATCTATTCTATGTATGTATGTTAATGGTCTGCAATAAGAATTGTTACAACCAACAGAAAATGGGCATGCCAAACATAATTAAGATTATGTTTTATATATTATCATTATAACTATATAGGATTGGAGTTGTGTTCTTCACTTCACTTTTATTTATTCGAATTTTTTAATAGGGAATGTGACTAAAAAACAATAGGGCTTATCGTGGGGGAAATTGAAAAATCGAATGACAAAGTTATCGATATATCCCGCATAGGAATATACCGATAACTTTGGCCGTTCACACGTGACAAAAGATACTGCGGGCTCTACACACACACACATATATATATATATATATATATATAAAATATATATATATATATATATATATATATATATATATATATATAAATATATATATATATATATATAAATATCTACCGATAACCTTTTGTACACACACACACATATATATACACATATATATATATATATATATATATATATATATATATATATATAATATATATATATATATATATATATATATATATATATATATATATATATAATATATATATATATATATATATATATATATATATATATATATATATATATATATATATATATATATATATATATATATATATATATATATATATATATATATATATATATATATATAAAAAAATGAACACTAGAACATTCATTCGAAAAATTCAAATAAATCAACAGAATGTTATAGTAGAGCTAGATATGTGAACGTGTACGATGTGATGTCTCCATTATCCTTCAAGGGATAAGTGTTAGAGAAATATTGAAATCGATGCCACACCTGATGGAAGTGCGAGACATATATGTTTCGTTCTGCAAGGAACTCGTCAGTCGAATAACTACTTAAATCATAGACAATCACACACATCCATGTCTTCACCGGGGCTCGATACCGAATTCTACAGCACCATAGTCGAGTGTTTTTCCGACTTAGCCACTGAAGCCGGCTTCAATGTTCGTTTTTGGCAGGAACGAATTTAAACTTCACGGTCGGGTTTTTTAATTGATAAATAGCTCTTTTTTCTACTTGACAAAACTCGGGAAGAGTAGGTTTTGGGCTGCATCGAATGTTGAGTGTTTCACGATTAACAAGAAAAACACTTGAAATGGGAGCCTGGATTCATAATACAAGATTTCCCTCTTAGAATACTTCGAGTTGCTGAAGAAGCCAAGGAAGAATTGTGGAAAATGAAATGTAAAGCGGTCCAAAAATTTCATGAAAGTGTAAACCTCCAAATATTCGTTCGAATGGGTAACATATATGGTTCCATGTCAGACAAAGAAATTGTAGAAATTGAAACACTTGTTATCTGCAAAGAAATTTGCAGATAACTTGTAGATGCCCAAGAGAATGATAGACATTAAGACATTGAAGAATTACATTGTTCAAAACATTCAATACATCGTCTGGACAAGAGAGTATCTGTCCAGTGAAGAGAAATAATGTAAACATCCTTATAAAAAGTTGATATTTTTTAGACTTGCGCTTAGGCATCTAACTTCAAGACCCACGAATGATGAATCCTGAGAAATTAATAGAAAAGAAGAATGTTTCTTTCTCAACTATAGTGCAATTTAAGGAATTGTCGTGGACTTTTATTGAGAGTATAATATGTCTTTGTTAAAAGTTTGAACTCTGGTATTCCTTAATCATTTAAACACATAATTGCCTAAAAATTCAATTCATGAATAATAATTTACGTTCAACTTGAAACAATCACGACAAATTATATTTGATCTTGAGCGTTTAAAACCTTGTCAAGCCCCTATGGACGGTTAGTATTTTATGTCACTTCCTACCAGTTACCTTCAAAACGATCTATGATTTTGACACTTGCGAAATGATGTGCCATTCCAAGTTTAGGTACCTCCATAGATAAAATTACTAACCTCTATTAAACTGAAAATTTGTTGTGTTTACGCGTACTCTTACAAGATGGAAATTGAGGTGGTTAGGAATATAGGATATAATTAATGTGACCATTCTCATTTTGGCTCAAAACGAAACTTTTTATTGTTGAAAATACTTTTACTTCACTAACATATTCATTGTCCATTGTTAGGGGAGGTTGAGTATTATGAATTTGAAAAACTATGAAAATATTTTTTCAACTAGTTCCTTTTGTATTTATAAGACGAACATATTTGCCTTAAAAAGCAGACAAGGATTTTGGAAAAAAGAAAATTCTAAGAATTTTTTTATATTCACTCGAACTATCAACGTCGCTTTCAAAACTGAAAGGTGTAAATGACTTTTTTCGAACGTCTGTTATTTCTTTTATTCATTCGATTCGGTTGTTTTTGTATTTTAATATAGTTACAAATTGATGAAGATTCGTCAAGTATTTCCGCACTTTATTACGATAAATATATCTCATTTTAAATCAATATGTCTAATGCTTTCTGATTTGAACATCTGCCCATAACAGCGGCTTGCTTTTAACATTCGGTAGCTGCATTTATCACAAATTCTTCATCAATATCAGTCCCATTTACTTTCAATTTCGCCAATAAACTTCAAACTCTAAAAGGAAGTAACTGATTGATCTATTTCTGAGCCAAATTGTTTTTAATTGTCTGATTTATATTGTAGCTTCAATTGTCGAAACATATTTAATCTGAATAAAGAAGACGATCTTCATTACATCTTATCTCGCAATTCTTATGCATGATTTTGAGAATTTGTTTTTGATAATTCGTGAAATTTGCCAATGCTCGAAGAGTAAACCAATCCAGAAAATTTTCACATTTCGAAAAACGGTGCATTTTTGCGTCCCGAGGTTATCTTTGGGGACAACACACAGACGAAAAACGGGACGATGCCATTCAAAACAGGACGGCACGTTAGATATAATTAACAATATAAAGAATAAGTTTTATTCAGCTGTGACAAATTAATTCACTATTTATTAAACATAAATCTAGAGAGGAATATATACTCTTAATAATTTGTTTCAGTTGACTTTCATATTACATATTTTATTATATTGTAAGCTTATTCCTCGTTACATATTATATGCTGAGGAAAATGGATGTACGTTCAATTCTTTCACCGAATTCCAATTCACCGAAACGTTCAATTTTTTCCTTTTATTTTCACATAATGAATTAAGCTGTCTCAGATAATGAAATCCTGTTCTCCCTATACAAATATATATATATATATTTATATATATATATATATATATATATATATATATATATATATATATATATATATATATATATATATATATATATATATATATATATATATATCATCATCATCTCATCATCTTTAGCCTCTGTGTCCACTGCGGAACGAAGGCTTCGCCCTGTCTTTGCCAAGATTCCCTATCGGCAGTCTCTCTCTTCCAGGCAACGCCCAGCCAATCCACAAGCTCCTTATCCCATCGATCGTAGGACGCTTTTTTGGTCTTAGGGCTCCCCCCCTGTCTCTGGGCTCCCAATCACCAA
Source organism: Henosepilachna vigintioctopunctata (assembly GCA_030704895.1). Classification (NCBI taxonomy): domain Eukaryota; kingdom Metazoa; phylum Arthropoda; class Insecta; order Coleoptera; family Coccinellidae; genus Henosepilachna; species Henosepilachna vigintioctopunctata. The sequence continues at coordinate 14,528,883 of JARQZJ010000031.1, read as the reverse complement.
CCACAGCTGACCAACGCTCATCTTTTGTTCGAGCTAGATGGCCTGCCCATTCCCATGTCCACTTTGACCTTTTTATTTATATTATATATATATATATATATATATATATATATATATATATATATATATATATTTTATATCAAGAGATAAATGTTAGAGAAATATTGAAATCGGTGATACAGCCGATTCACGTCTATCGAAGTGAAGCAATTATTTCAATCTCCAAGCTTATTCTTGTGACTCCAAGTGGAATACCGTAGAGTAATGAATACTCCACAATTCCATCTATAGGAATCAGTAGAAAATATATCTCTCAGATTACCGACACACCAAGCATCGAACTTTCACATATCTTCTATAACCGTAGGTATCTACTAAATTGCAATGTATATTTGATAAATACCATCATATGATGTTTTCAAATGTCAATAGGTTGCGTCAGTAGTACGCTCGCGGTTCTTCTTGTATTTCAGAATATTTATTGAATGATAATGGAGACATCACATCTTGTACACGTTCACATATCTAGCTGTACTATAACATTCTTTTGGTTAATTTGAATTTTTCGAATGAATGTTCTAGTGCTCATTTTCTTAAATATTTCATTCAGTGCCATAAGCACAAAAACTTCACTTTCTTAAAAATATCGCCGAATAGGCGAAATACGGGAAGAACCTCGAGCGTACTACTAACGCAACCTATTGACATTTGAAAACATCGTATGATGATATTTGTCAAATAGACATTGCAATTTAGTAGATACCAACGGGTATAGAAAATATGTGAAAGTTCGATGCATGGTGTATCTGTAATCTGAGAGATGTTTTCTACTGATTCCTATAGATGGAATTGTGGAGTATTCATTACTCTACGGCAGTGGTTCTCAAACTGTGGTACGCGTACCCCCAAGGGGTACGCGAAAAATTTCAGGGGGTACGCGGGGTAGGTTCATGAAAATTGTAATTATACTTTTTCTGGTTTCATACTGCAATGTCTATTAAGCGTTCGCGCAAGGGGAGGAACCATTCTGCATGCGGCCGGTGACGCGGGTCAGTGCGGCTGCCTGTTGATCTGTGTTCATCAATTCTTTTTCCCCTACTTTCAGTTTGTGAACACTGTTAGGATTGGTGTGTGAGTGTCAACGTGAACTTTAAGAATGGATAAGTGGTTTGAACGAAAAATATCCCATGATGACATTGACCGGATCGGTGTTAGAAATGAATAACAAGAACTTGCAAGTACTGCACTTAAAATTCTTATTGGCTTTTCCACTACCTACTTATGTGAAAGAGGGTTTTCTAGCTTAACATATCTAAAAAATAAGTACAGAAACAAACTTAATGTTGAGGACGATTTAAGGTTATATTTATCGAAACTAGAGCCCAACATTGATGAACTATGTAAAAAGAAACAAGCTCATCCTTCTCATTAATGTTTTGTAATGTGTTTTAAATATATTGTGTTTATTATGTAAAAACGTGTTTTTAATTTAACACACCACCTTTTCAATAACGAAGGGGTACGCAGAAAGGGGTACCCCTGCTCTACGGTATTTCACTTGGAGTCACAAGAAGATGCTTGGGGATTGAAATCGTGCGACTGACGAGTTCCTTGCAGAACGAAACATGTATCTCGCACTTCCATCAGGTGTGGCATCGATTTCAATATTTCTCTAACATTTAGCCTTTGAAGGATAATGGAGACATCACATCGTACACGTTCACATATCGAGCTCTACTATAACATTCTTTTGGTTAATTTGAAATTTTCGAATGAATGTTCTAGTGTTCATGTAAATTTAGGGGCAAAGTAAACAATTGGAAAATTTCTGTCGTACATGTTTTTGAAAGATTAAAAACGATAATTTCAGCTCAATCCTATTTTTTATTGTGACTGTTTCAGGTGCCGTGATTCTCATTTCTGAGTTATTCCTGTTTTGGACGAGTTCCTAATATACAAGAATGTTTGGGAATATTCCTAGTCGTATTAGGACTTCCCATTGTTGGTTTATCTGATTACCTACTTAAGGAAACAGGGTAGTTCTCATAAAAATGACACACTAGTTATAGTCATTAGAGAACTTATGGAGTCACCGCTCAATTTTTCACAGCAACGCAAGTGATTTTGGAGGAAAAATTCGTTTTGGCCCTTGATGTTCCGCCTTTGCAGGCAGTTGGCTGGGAAGGTATGTTGCATGGGTCCCTCCGAAAATAAATTTTTATTCATTCATGAATAGGGACCGGATTTTATTAATTCCCATATTTGCATGAGCATTGGAATATTTGAGCCATTCGCAGCGGTAGCCAATTTTACCTAAGATCTAGTTAAAATACATATTTTCGGTACATTTACGATGTTTTTCCGAGTGCAATTCACTCACTCCGGTATAAGACTCACAAAATATGAGGGTTATTGAATAATACGATTGGTAGGTTTTTTTTTGGACTTTGGTTTTAAAATATATTGAACAATATACTAACCCCGGTTTTGAACGTTTAAGTCAAATTGGACTGAAGAACTTTAGCCAGAAACTGTTAGTGCTAACATAGCATCCATATTCAAATTCTGCCCAGTTAGAATAATTAATGATTGCTTGCGTTTACAAAATTTTGTGTCATTTAAATGTTATATAATGTAGCTACAATGTGTTATGTTATCCATGAACGCCTATCCAATGATAATTCACTAATTGTAGGCTGAAATTGAAATGAAAAAATGAAGACTTACCTTTTTTGGGTTCCTAAAATTTATCATTTGATTTTGCATATTCTGCTAAATGTAGAACACATTTCAAGCATTTTTCATGCATATTTGCATGCATGTAACTGAGACTTGGCAGCAATGAATCAATGGCTAAACGATAACAGTTTATCGCTGAATGTAACAAAGTCTGAATTTATAGTTTTTGGTACAAGTAGAATTCTTAAGGTAAATAGTAATGAAAATATAAAATAAAATTGAAAACCAGAACATTGAGAGGGTAAAATACTTAGGCGTTATTTTAGATGAGAAATTGAGTTTCAATAATCATGTCGACTTGATATCGTCTAAAATCTCCAAGAAAATCAATTTAATCAAAAGAATTGGAAAAAATTTGACCACATATATGAAGTTATTGCTCTTTAAGTCCATAATTATGCCACACTTCGAATATCGTTCTACTCTGTTATTGGGATTGAGTAAAGAAAAAACTCAACAGCTACAAAAGTTACATAAGATAACTATGCGAACAATTTTGAAATGTAATAGATATACTACAATCCAAATCATGCTAAATTGTTTAGAACTAATGTAAGTTAAACAGAGAATACTTTATGCTACATATATATTTATATTTAAAGTTAAATTGAATATAAACTTAAATTCAAACACTTGAACTTATGATTTACACTTATTGACTACATAGCATGACGCGTTTCGTCGTTGCAAACGACTTTTTCAGATGCTTACAGAATAATAACTTATTCTGTTATTGTGTTTGAATTTAAGTTTATATTCAATTATAATGGATTTACATCAAGTAAACACCAACACTATTAAATATTTAAAGTTAAAAACAAATTGTTCCCATATAAAGTAATAAAAAATATAACATGTGTCAGTGATGTGCATAGTTATAATACAAGAAATTGCTTCATTGCGACAATGCTACATGCATGTTTGTGAGCATTCTAAACATAGGAGTAGTATATTTTATGAATAATTTAACGCATTTAATAAATTGCCCAGCTCCATAAAAACAGTTAGTGACCTTAAGGTATTCAAGCGTAAATTAGCTAAGTTCGTTTTGAACATATAATTGTAAATAATATATTTTGAACCTGATTGTATGTATGATTTTGTAATAGCTAATGCTAAAATAAAAATATTATTATTATTATTATTGTAACAAGCTATTTAAGTTGCATCCAACCCGGTCTCTATTCATGAATATTTTATTCATTCGAATATTTTTGAAATGTGGAATGAATTCCGATATTCAGTGAGCTGTATAAATACTAAACGGATTCTTGTGTTTTAGGTTTTTTGCTTTTTCTACAATGGTTGTACTTCATGTACCCCTTCATTTTATTTACATAGGCGAGCCGTTCGTGAAAAATCCCAGTGGAACAGTGGAAGATTTATATGATGGTTATGTACAGATAAGCAATAACTGGAGAATTTTATTTGCCTCCATGGGTAAGATTTTGATATAATCATAACGAAAAATCCTTCAAGTCATTGTCAAAAAGTGGATGTAATGTAGTGATGGAGAACTCAAATTGAATAAAGAGAATAAAAGTCAACACAAAAATTTTACTAACCATTAGAACAGATCAGAATATTGAATACGTGTCAATAGTGTCAAGTATCAATAACAGTTAATATAAGTCATTTCATAAAAATAAAAGTATAATTCATTAACATTGTTCCTCATTATAAAATTAACTATATAATATTATAGAGTACATTTGAAGTAGTATGAATACCTCATTTCCTATTAATTATTACTAATATCCAAAATGAAATACTAATTGAAATTGTCCTATGTATGAAATAACACGAATGACGCGCGTTTCGAAGTACAACTTTTTCTTCAGTTGCCAAAGTATTGATGGTACAATTTTACGAATACAGACGTTGGGTGACAGGTGATTTACAGTGACAAATACTGTGATATGGGTGATTTCAATTCAATGATCTGGCATTCTAGAATATGTATAGGTAAACATCCTTTTCTGTAAGATTGGAGGATTGGACTAGTCGTACTTTATCATCTGAGGAGGAAGTTGCACTTCTAAACGCACGTCATGCGAATTATTCAATATACGAGAAAATTTGAATAAGTGTTTCATTACTTCATTTCCTACTAAAACTATGTTTGTACTTATATTTCAAGATAACAAATGCACATAACAAACATTATGTACGAAGAATTTTTTTTGCCAAGATAAAAGAATGGTTGATTAATTATGGTAACATAGCTTATTATACCTAAATTGCCGAAATACTGGAAATCACTTATGGCATAAAACTTTTGTATTTTCACTTTACAAATTTATAGAAAACGGTAAAAAAAAGTTTACTCTACTTGGCAATTTGCTTATGTGTATTCAATATTCTAGAATTGAATACATTCTTCAGATGTTAATTGACTACGACATTCAGTCTGAAATGTCTCCAACGATAGAATTGAAGGTTCATAGAGGAAGAAGTGTATTTGATCTTTGACAAATCCATTTGTAACTACAGATAACGGAGGTCAATATAAATAGTTGTGCTTACGATATGTGAATTAATTTGTTTATTGATTGCTTTTTAAACTATCGATTAAATTCAAATAGCAATTCAAATCAAATCAAATTCAAATGCAAACTGAAATTTTCTTTCATACCTTCGACTTTCTGACACGTAGTTTTGTAAGGTTATTTTCTTAGATCGTTATATCTTTGACACTAAAATGCAATATTCAATTTTTTTTCTATATCGTCTTCCACAGTTCAGCAAAATGTTTTTTTCGATCGTTCACAAAAATGAAATATCTTTCAAGAGGTAGGGAGAAACTTCATTCCTCTTGAAAGATACCCATTCACAGATATAATTCTTATTATTATTCTTATAGTTGAATGTTTCACGACTGTAGATATGTATTTTCAGCGTTTAATTGGGATTGCAGTCTAGGACAGGAAAATCAGTTACCTCCCTAGTATTTTCCAAGCTTTCGAAAATATTTATTTTCTTCTTCAGGGCTAAAAAAGTACAATATTAACAGTTTATATAAAAGGCACTATCAAATATTTTCCTTACAATTACTATGAAGTTAGCCCGAAAGTACATTTGTTTTTTGAATTTTTAAAATAAGTACAAGTGTTTCCAAATGCATTGGGTTCGAGTCTTGAAGACTCGCGTCTTAAAGAGTCGGTAACCCGACCAAATCGTCACGTTATATACAATAAAAGTATAAATCTAATTCAAGTGTTTGAATTATCCTTTAGTTATTTTCATGGATTTGTTTCAAGTAAATGCCCATACTATTTAATTATTGAAACATTGCGTGAAATGTCCAAGCTGGAACTATAAAAATTGTTATCAGTGTATTAGGATTAGGCTTTAATTATAGATATCAATTCAAATAGACTATCAGCACATAGTCCACATAGAAAAAGAAAAAAATTGATATTTTGTAATAATAATTCAAACATTTGGTAAAGAATAAACGTTTTAACGCCTTATGTAACGTATTAGTACTTACTTAAAGAATACTTTTTTGATTGATTAATTCGATGGTCACGACTAAAATGCTTTCTTAAGAGCTGTAGTAGATGCTCCGATTTAAAAAAAAATAGAATTGATCACAAATGTTAGATAGCATAACGTTTCAACCAAGATCGCAAAAATGTAATTTTTATGATTTTCCTTATGAATTTTTGTTTGATTAAAATCATTTATTGATCACAGATCTACTCGCAAAGATGATCTACAGAAACAGATAAAATATAGAATTTTTTTTTATTTCCTAATATCTTTTATTTCTTTTTTTATTTTTAAAATTTCTATAATATGTACATATCATAGATCTATTTCTAAATATGTTCATCATTCGAAAGAGCGGAATCAGAAATGTGATTTATGCAATTACAGTTCTTATTTCAATTAATCTCTTGAAAAACATATCGAATCAGAACATTTCAAAGAGAAAATATCGATAGGAATTATGTTCAAATCGAAAATAACCATCAAAATATAAAATAGATTTCTGCAAATCTGCTAGACAATTAAAGTGATGCATATGCAATTAAAATATCCCAATTGAATGGAAGGTTGAATTAGTAACATTATAGTTACTACCATGTACTTGAATATAAACTAAAATTCAAACACGCGCGTTTCGTCGTTACAAACTTCTTCAGATTCTCCTAGAATACTGTTAGTATTCTGTCAGTATTATTACTGTAAATACTGACAGAAAATACTGTCAGTATTATGTTAGCATCTGAAGAAGTCGTTTGTAATGACGAAGCGCGTCATGCTGTGTAGTCAATGAAGTGATCAAATGTTTGAATTTGAGTTTATATTCAATTTTAAAAATTTTTTATACAAGGCATCATTTATTGCTGTACAAAACACTCATTTTGCTTTAATAACAGCAGTTGTGTTAAACTTCAGTTGACTCACTAACAAACAGGTTAAAAGAACATATGCGAAAATATATTTCTAGAGTAATTTTGTATTGATTATTTATTGTTTAGTTTAGTAAACGCCACTGTCATCTAAGATAGAAAAAAACTATTGAAAAAGAATATTAAAATGGCTTCAGAATATAATATATTTAAAACAAACAGATAGAATAAAGGAAATTCGGAACCGCAGAATGAAAATATGCAGTGTTATGTATTTCAACTTTTAATATCCATATCGTTTTAGGTGAAACCTGGTTTTGACCGTATAGATTTGACATGAATGAACTCCAAGAACTTGAGAAATACCGTCGTGATATACGCCATTAAATATTTTGAACATTTTATTACAGATTACATATTTGTAAAAGAAACGAAAAGTCATGAACAGAGAATTGTAGTTTTTCTGAATAATACTGTACTTTCAAACAGTAGTTTCATATTATAACACTCTTCGTTCGTTTTTCATTGAAAAATCAAATTCTCTCGGCTATTGCTTAATTTTTATCACAGGCCAACACACATTTTGGTGCCTGCGATTTTTTAACTGTTCCTGAGTAATTTTTGGATGCAGAATGTAAAAAAGTTTTCAGATTTTGTCTATCAGATCTAGTTTTTGAGATTTTTTAAAAAATTGTGTATATAATTTACGTTATAACTGTTATATAATATTACTATTGACAGTTAAAAAAAACAGAGACACATGGATTTAAGTATTTATTGCAAAAACTTAATTTACATAATTACATTAGTCACTAATCACATAAAAATTTTCTTTTATACGATTTTCTAGAATGGAGTTTACTAGGGCAGTCTCGCTGAAGGCTCCAGCAGTAGTCCGCCATCATGTGGCTATCCCATCGTCCTTGATAACGATCTTCCATAGTTTTAATATCCTGGTGGAATCTTTCCCCCTGTTCTTCACTACAATCACCTAAGTTTTCTGGAAAACGATCTAGGTGGCTGTGGAGGTAGTGAACTTTTATACTCATGTTACAGCCGAGAATATTAAAATTTGAAAGCATAGTTTCCACTAATTCTACGTAATTCTCTGCTTTATGATTGCCAAGAAAATTTTGTACTACTTTAACAAATGAACTCCAAGCGTTAGATTCAGTCTCGTTCATTGATGTGGTGAATTGTGGATCTTTAACAAGTTGCCTTATTTGAGGACCATCAAATATACCAGCTTTTAGTTTTTCCGTGCTAATGCCAGGAAATTTACGTGACAAATACCCAAAACAATTTCCATCTCGATTTAAGGCCTTCACAAATTGCTTCATTAGGCCTAGCTTGATATGCAAGGGCGGAAGTAAGATTTTTTCTCTTGAAACCAAAGGTTCGTTGATCACGTTTTGTATTCCTTGAATCATGACATCTCTTGAAGGCCAATTTTTGTTAACCCAGTGCTCATTTTTAGCTCTGCTGTCCCAAAGGCACAAAAAACAAGGATATTTTGTATAACCACTCTGCTGTCCAAGGAGGAAGTTAATCATTTTTAAATCAACACAAATTGACCACTGATGTTCTTCGTATTTAATTTTTCTCAAAACTAATGCTATTGTTTCATATTCTTCCTTCATGGTAGTAGAATGACCAATAGGAATTGAGCCATATTTGTTACCGTTATGTAAAAGAACACATTTTAAACTACGTTTTGAACTGTCAATAAAAAGGCGCCAATCATCTGGAGTGTATTCAGGCAAACCCATTTTTTCTAAGAGCCCTTTTATATTGTTACAGAATACCAAGTCATTTTCCTGAGTGAAAAAGGCAGCAGATCCTTATCTCTTTTACGATAAAATGTAATATTAGTACCTCGACAAAGTAGATTTTTTTCTTTTAATCTGGATGCAAGTAATTCAACGGATTCCTTTGAGAGATTCAGGTCTCTTATAAGATCGTTTAGTTCTTCAGGCAATTACAGGTTTAAAAGTAATTAAGAGCATTGTATTGAGTAGTTCCTAGTATAGGAACATTGGGTCAGGGACAATTCCAGGTATCTATTTGGCTAATTACATTCTTATCTCTTTATTTGTTGTCCTGTATTAGAAAAAAATATATCATTTAACCTGAAACGTGTATCTCAAAAACTAGAGCTGATAGAAAAAATCTGGTGACATTTTTGGAATCGGCACATTAAAAACATCTAAAATCGGATGTTAGATTTCTGGCACCAAATTTTTTTTCCATTTTGTTGGCCTGTCTTATAGATCACCCACATTGATTGAATACTAGTTTGATTCGTTTTAAAAAAGCAACTCTATTTGAATAATTTCAATGTACGAGCGACGGTTGATAAGTTTGCGGCCTAGGGTCCTAAATGAAAGAAAAGTTTAGTTTTTTAATTTTTATTTTTCAATATAATCACCCTTAAGTGAAATACACTTCTGACATCGTGAATACAATGTCACGGCCACCTACAATACAGGCCAGAAATGAACATCTGTTAAAACAAGATAGTGGTCCAACACCCCGCCATTAGTTGAGCTGTTATACTAATGCAAATAGGACGCTTTCGAAAACTTTCGCAGTTTGAAGATAAATAATTCGAGCTTTTGGTATAAATTCTATATTTTTGAATTGTGCAGAGTGTAATACAATTGTTGATGTTGATAATTTGTTGAAATCTCAACATCAAACTATAAAAAACAAAGTGTTTAGTTTGTTTACAAATTTCAGTGAAACGAAATAAATTTTGTGTTGTTTAAGACTTTCGTAGTTTGAAGTTGAATATTTTACGATTTCAGTTCTAATCCTTTTCATCAATTTTCCATAGTGTTATTTAGGTGCTACTGTTGATAGTTTGTGGATAACATAACATCAAATTATAGTAACGAAGTGTTTTGTGTGAACCGATTTAGTTGAATCGAATTTGTGTTGTGATTTGAGTACGGATTACCTACAAATAATTTTTTTGTGAAATATAGTGTAGATGATAGGTATTCCGTAGATGATTCAGTAAGTTTCAAGCTTGGAATAGGTGAGTTTCTAGTAAGAATATTTTCTTAAAATGACGAAAATTTGTTGCATTCCTGGTTATAAATCAAATTATAACAGCACTCTACGAGCGGATGGGCAACTAGTATCGACTTACAGTTTCCCTAAAAATGAATTTTTGAAGAGTAAATGGATGAAATCTATACCACGAGATAATTGGGATCCAACAAAATCTTCAGTTGTTTGTGCCTTGCATTTTACTGAAACTGATATCATCAGGAAAAGAAATTCGTTTCAGCTACTGGGATTGTAAGCATACTTGCAAACACAAGTTTAATCTTTGACGCGGTTCCTTCAATTTTTCGAAATTTACCGCATTATTTGTCAAAAATTATGCCCTTACCTAGGAAAACCCCAAATGCGGACACGCGGACAAATTATTTAGCTCGCAATGAGAATTTGAATTACATGTTTGAAAAATCAGATTTAATTGTCAATTTTCAAGATTTAATTCTTCATTACTCCAGTAATATAAATATTCCTGATTGTTGGAATGTTAAAATGGGTTAGTGAAAAAGTGAATAAATTATTACCATAAGTAACCAAATTACAGTGAATGAAGACATGTTAGTAACAGTATTTTTTAAAGGAAAAAAAGTTGTTGCACACTGATTTAAGTTAGATTTCACCTATTGACTTCAAATTAGATAGATGGTCTCAAATAGAAAATTTGTTGATAATATACAAAGATATTCCAGATAGTGTGGATCAATCTTTCACTTATTTAATCGACAAAGTTTATGTTATTTAAATGAGGCATCGCTTAAAATTAGTTGTGATTTAGTTGAAGATTGAATATTTGTCTGCAAATCTAAATGTTGCCCCAAGTACTTCAGCTTGCGACAAAAATACAAAAAACTATTTACATCATGTGTCTGAGTCTTTGAAACCTCATGAAAAAGTTGTTGTTTTATTAATAGATGAAATATACATTAATAGAAGGCTAGATTATAGAGAAATAGTGTGATTGGTGTCGCTTGTAATGACAATTCGTTAGCCAAAATTTTGGGGTTCATGATCTCTTCAGTTTATGGTAATTTTTCAGAAGTGGTAAAATTATTACCAGTTCATAATATAAAAGGTTCAGAAATGACACCAATGATTACAAAAAATATTATTACTTCGGTACAAAATGCTGGTTTCATTGTTTTGGATATTATAATCGATAACCATCGAATAAACAGATCTCTATTCACAAATCTAACTAACAATAACACATTCTTTCAAAACCCAAACTTTCCTCAAAACAGGACATTTGTAGATAAGCTATGATTTTGTACATTTATTCAAAAATATTATTAATATTTGGAGAAATTTGAAGAATTTAGATAATACTTTTCAAATATAATATTTATTTATACTTAGGTAAATAATTCAATTTGAGTAATTCCTACAGCGTTTCTTTCAAGGTTCCTATTCTCTCAAATAATTCAATAAATTTGGTTAGACAACTTTTCATGCAAATAAATCCCACTGACTAATAGAACTATTTTTTACGAAGTGGGGCTTTAACGAAAACATCGTTGTTTTCTTGAAATAATATATGTTTTACATTTGTCTGTTACAGAAATATGTGCTTACAATACCCAATATAATATTCTATATGTTATAAATACGAAAAATATTTCTTATTCGTTCGCAATATACAAAAATAGTTGAAATAATGCTTGAAACTTTGGGAACAACCGACTAGGAGAGTAGACCACTAACTCATCTTTGGAAGGACCGAGGGACTACGCTCTTTATGGCCTGTATTAAAGGTGGTCGTGACAATGCCTTTAAACCATAAAATAATTGAAATAATATTCTGTATATTTCTCGAAAATGCGCTCTCCACCGCTGACTTCATCTCATTGTCATCCGAAAATCTTCGCTCCCTTTTTCAGTTTCGCAAAAACGAAAAAGTCACTGGGAACTAGGTCCGGACTATAGAGGGGATGGTCAATTTCTGCGAACCCAGTGGCCTTTAAAGCATCCCTCGAAAGGCGAGCGGTGTGTTGTCTTGCAGAAGCAACAGACCGCGCGCCAACTTGCCACGTCTCTTCTGTACGACTGCTTCATGTGCCTGACTAAATAAATTGGGGTGGTATTGACCATTCATACAAGTAATCAATAAATAAAATTCCCTCGCTATCCCAGAAAATAGTCGCCATAATCTTGGAGGCCGACTTTTCGTTTTAAACATCTTTGGTTGTCTTTCTCCTTCTTTATCCACTGCAAAGACCCTTGTTTGGACTCCGGATCATACTGACGAATCCAGGTTTTGTCTACTGTCACAATGTGGTTATAAATTTCGTACAAATGGTTCTGACACAACTCCAAACAATCTTTACAACTCGCCAGTCGTCGTTGTTTGTCGAGTTTGTGTGCGTTACCCAACGCACACAAATTTTTTCGTGTGCAAATTTTGGTGTAAAATTTCTCCGATTCGCTATTTACTAATCTGTAACTCTTCAGCTATCTGCCACAATTTTATTCTCCGATCAGCCAACACAAATTTTTCAACTTTTTAAGCATCTTCTTCGGTCACTACTGTCACAGAGAGACCCAGGCGGGGGTCGTCTTGACAGCTCTCTCTTACTCGTTTTACCTAAGTCGAGCCCATTTCTTTACTATTGTCTATGATGGCCCGGAATTCTGACAACAACAACAACAAAATACGTTTATTAAGAGCTTTGATCAATTACATTTCATTTTTTCATTGCTAATACAAATTGGGAAGTTATAAGGTCTTGCGACCTTCTTCAACCCTGTGCAACTTAATTATCTTTGTACAAAAAAAAAAATTTATTAAATAATTTAAATTTTGTTATAGGATATAGGCCTAAAAGTGCGGCTGTGGCCGACTTCTGTATTACGTGCCATTCGGTCGAATGTCAGACTTTCAATTCATCTGACATTTGATGGTAAAGGAAACCACAGAAAACTTTACCCACGTAATTAACTGTAGCGCACTTTTGATGGCGCGCACTACGGTATTCTCACGCACTGCTACTCATCTCGCACGCTAGCGGATGCGGAGGGGTATATCCTCTAGGTAGTCGAGGACATCGTCTGGGGGCTCCTGAAGTGCTTGCAGGATCCGTGCTGGTGGGAAGGGGAGTTTAATTTTTGGTTTTCTGGGAAGGACACGTCCGCGTCTGTTCCATGGGGCCGTCAGCGTCGCTCGAGGCTTCCAGATTGGGTCCGTTGAGAGTGCGTTGGGCATATTGAGCTTGGAGCTTTGCGATATGAGTGAAATTGGGGGCATTTTGGTTATTTCATGGACAAGAATAGACGGAAATTGTCTGTGAAGTCTGAAGATGCTGCGGCAGATTGCTCTTTCGCAGCTTTCGATAGTCTTCACTAGACGTCTCGAAAGAGTGGAGTAGAGCAAGCATCTGTACGCGATAACAGGGCGAATGAATGCCTTGTATGTGTTGAGGAGAGTTCGGGGATCGCACCCTCGGATTCTACCTCGAAGTGCATACAGTAGGTTTGCTCGATTTCGGACTTTTTTGATCAGATCGATATTCCAGGAGTTTGACTTGAAAATGTTACACCCAAGTAAATGATTTCATCTTGTAGTCTGAGGTTTTCACCCCAAAGCGACAAGCGAACGTCATTTTTTGAAAATTTGGAAGATCTTGTGTAATTGAAGTGGTGGAAGAGTATGGATTGAGTTTTGCTAGGGTTGGGTGTAATTCTCCATCTGCTGGCCCACGCACTGTAGACATCTAGTTGCCTCTGAATTTTGCGACTGCACGCCGCCGACGTCCTTGCCGTAGTCCAGATGGCCGTGTCATCTGCAAAGAGAGAAATCTTTGAAAGTATGTTGTTCGGATGAGGAATGTCATGTATATATTAAATAAAGTAGAGGAGCTATAGTGGAGCCTTGGGGATGCCAGCACGGGGGGTGAAAGGTTCCGAGAAGGCAGTATTCTGTTTGATTCGGATGGATTTATCTGAAAGGTATGAGTGCATCAATTTAACGAAGTGTATAGGCAGTCCGATATTCATCAGCTTTCGAACAAGTCCAGCATGCCAAACCTGATCGAAAGCTCTCTGAACATCAAGGAATATACCTATAGCACATTCGCCAGGATTGAGTGCATTGGTGATATCTGTGTGGAGCATGAATAGGGGATCATAGGTTGAGTGATTAGATCTGAAACCGTGTTGAAAAGGGGGAATTACCTTTCGGGATTCTGCAAAGTCCCTAAGGCGGTCGTTGAGAATTTTCTCGAGAATTTTTCCAACCACATTAAGCAGAATTCTGAAGAACCGATGACACTTCTTCAAAATTGTTGTTTGGCGATTTTCGTTTTTTTACAAGGAAATTAATCATTACGCGGTGCTCAAAATTGCGAGAATTTTCATTTTCGGTCGACATGGTATTGTTGCTTGTTCCAAGTTTGAAGTGTTAATGAACCGAATTGAACAAATGGATGTTATTCATACTATCAATTAGTGCCGCAAAATGTGCTATCAGTAACGAGATGATACCTTTTCGTACGTACTTTAGGTCGCGAAATATATTTGTCTGCAAAAAAAAAATAAGTAAGAGTTGTTTTGGTTTTTATGTGGAATTCTTATGTTGGATATGCTGAATTGAAAATAACTTTCATTTTGTCCTAGAACGTCACGTTTTCTGACAATGTAGGTGTCTATGCTAAACAAGTTATCATCGTAAAATAAAACATAAAAAATTGAAAAATGAATTTATAATTTATAATTGCGTAACAAAACTATTTTTTTTATTTAAATACATTAATTAATAAGCACTAAATACATTTCTTTTTCCCAACCAACTAGTCCTCTTGGGCAAAGTAGGAAGTAAACTGCTTCTCACGATATCTAAACCAGGAGGAAGACACTCCCGGCAAAAGTAAATTCCTGCTTTTAAGCCTTGATCCAAGCAACTCAGCTGCGTTTTTAGGAAGATTCAAGTCTCTTACCAAATCATTTAGCTCGCCCTGGGAAAACAATTTCGGACTGTTGTCATCTTCAAATTCAAAACTTGTTGCAGATTGGGGTATGAAATTGACTGCTTCCATTTTGAATTATACTCTTTCACATTACACGAACAAAAGTAACAATCATCACTATGGTTCTTTTGCTCGCGCCATACCATACGAATCGCATATCGGAAAGCTTTTTTCTTGCCCTTAAACCAATTTCGAAGGTCTGCAACACATGGTTTGCAGACTTTATGAGGTGCCCAAGCTTTATCCTAATCTCCAAGTTTTAGCCAAAATATGCAAAGTATTATTTTTTTACAAAGTCCGTAATATTTACTTGTTGCTTTAATATCATATATTCGCCACAAATGTAACAGAAACTATCAGAGGAATTCTTACACTTCCGCACAGACGACATTGCACTATATTGATCTAAGATCTATAAAACAATGGCGAGTTAACACGTATGTAATTGTACCGCGCCATACTCTACAATGTCGGAGCGCGCACGTTCAGGTTACAACATGTTTATATTTGTTAATGTAGCTCAAACAGGTGTTCCTTATTTAGAAATTGATGATAGTTATGTCCTGTAAACATTTAAAAACAGTAATCAAAATAAAGTTATACCCATAGTTTATGACTACAAGTTAGCCCAAAAATCCCTTTTTTGTAATAGAATTGTGCGTTTTGTAAAAAAAACCTTACGTTCTGGAATTTTTTGAGTATTTTCTTAGTTTTCAGAATACCTTAATACATAGAAATCAGTTAGAAATATCCAGACAGCATTTTTGTTGCAGACCTGTGATATCAGCCGCCCTTCGTATATTTACTACAAGTAGATTTCGTACATCATCATCCTCCTTCGATGTTGAATAAATTCTGCGTTTATCAAACAACAAAGTGTACTTTACGGAAACGTATTGAATGCATAATTGTAATTAATAAAGCTGCAAGTTGTTCATAACAAGATCTTTTTTTCAGTTATTGGGCTTCATGATTTTAATGTTTGAAATGGTCATTTACAACGATTTATGTTATACAGTCATCAAAAAGAGATCGTTCCAATTGGAGGAGTCTGAAAGCGAAGACCATGAAATGACGAAATAGAGAAATTGAAATTGAAGTGAAAAGGAAACTTACGAAAGAAGAATGAATTGGGAATACCCTATATCGTTTTCCATTCATTATTCACTAATATGCACTATCGAATGTAGATAGCTTCTGAATAATCCATAAACTATATGCGTTTCTTTGCCAATTCAACTGTAATAAAATCATTCATTATGATCTTTTTTTTGTTTAGTTTGACGCAAATTGAATTCTTCATGAAATTGATTGACATTATCTTTGATATTGGATTTCTTCTAAATAGAAATTCAAAATAAATTAATTATTTCTTAATTATATACTCCTTCTCCTTATCTGTTCCAAGTTCCGATTTACACGTAAACTGAATTCGTGTAACTATTGTAGAAAAATCAGTTCTATCGTGGATTATCTAAACATTTTACAAGTATAATAACATAATTGTTTACTTTCGGAAATATTTATTAAGATGATAAGTAAACAGGCTGTTTTCTAAACGCCGACAACATTTATCAATTGGGACACTGAGTCACTTAGCCTAGACGATAATTGTGGTGAGCCCATTGTATTGTGTACCGAGTGTATATGTAGACTGCGAATATTGGAAAATTTCAGCGATGAGCTAAAATCAATAATCTAGCAGAAATTTATGAATTACTCAATATCTGGATATCAATCTTTTTGTTTTCATAGGTATATCACATTTTAGGATATTGAAATTGAAAAAGTGACATTATTCTCTATATATATTGTTCTTCGATATATATATATATATATATATATATATATATATATATATATATATATATATATATATATATATATATATATATATATAGTGATATATAAGAGTAATATAAGTGTGGAGGTTTCTTGGGAATGAGCACAGTTTAAAATTGATGGAATAATTTTTTATTCTACATACCTATGTTTCGGCTCTAGGCATTTTACAAGAATATACTTTCGTATATTCTTGATTTTCGTATTTTAAAAAAATTTAAAGAGAAACTACGCTTAAAAAAATCAACCATTATATATATATATATATATATATATATATATATATATATATAATATTTTATTGATATTATATTATCTGTGTAATATATAACAATTACCCGTTCATGGTGTAATAAAAATATAGGTATCGAATACAAAAAGGCAATTTGAAAATTTAACAAATTTTGAGTTGAACAAATATCAGGAAATCATCTCCAATTGCTTAGTGAGGTACTCAAATGCATGTGCCGTAAATTTATTGATAGATAATTGAAATACTCGTATAATTTATATGACATAGTATAATAGATCGAAATACTTCTTGTTTTTTCACTATATTTTTTATATTGCAACTGCAGTTTCGTATTATTACTACTTTAAATATATATATATATATATATATATATATATATATATATATATATATATATATATATATATATATATATATATATATATATATATATTACTACCTTATAAAATAATAATTATCTTTATTCATACTCATATTCACTTTACAGTATCTCTGAAATTTGCTGAAAATCAATAAGAATACAAGTTTCTCTTAGTTTTATGCAACTGAAAATGAAAGGGACAGAAAATTTTGTACAACCCCCACAAAGGTATAATACCTGTAGTGATAGTTTTTTTTCGAAATATATTTTCTAATGGTACAGTAAATAATATTCTCTCTAGTAATTAAAACTGTATTTCCGTATTTACCCATTGCAACAAGTATTATATATCGATTTGTCTGAAAATAAATAAAATTATTTTTCATTTTTAAAACAATTTCAACAAATTTATTAGCATATTAGTCAGTAAAGATCTACGGAATATTGAACCTCCTATATTGACAATTCATTTTAATGAGATTAAAACGTTTTCGTGAATAATTTCATTGAATGCTTTCCGAAATTCAAAGGGACTTTATTTCATACAAGGCTATTTTGTGTAAATCTCCTGAATAATTATTGATTGTTGCTATAATGCTTAAAGGTATATCATCACCTATAATTAAATATGGAGTAATGAATAGATATTTATTTCTTTTATTTTCTAATTAATTATGATTCCTTGAAATTCACTTACTTGGAACACTTCAATAGCGGATTTTACAAATTACAAATTGGCATGGTATCTCATTTCTCAATTAATGCTCGTTTGGTAATAAGCAAACGGTCTATTTGCGCAGAGACGTACTAACTTGACCGAGTCATTATAGGTTACTAGTCGAAATTTACAAATATTATCTTCTATTAAGCATACAAACGTATGAGAAGTTGGTTTTATAATGCCTGTATTCCTTTTAGCTAATCCAATATAAATTTTTTAGTATTAAATTATTTTATTTATGCCAGAAAAACTCGAGCTTTGACGATTCGATATTCAATCAACAATCGGAAGAAAGAAAAGAAAGAAATTTCAGGCCTATTTCGTTTCATGATAATAGATGTAGATGTAAAGCGCTATATATTTATATTTGAGGCTATAAAAAGCAAAGTAAACTAACCCAAAAAATTGCTTTTTCGGTTTTTCGCAGCATTTGAATCTTGATAATTTCACATGTCACCAGCACATTGGACTAAGCAACAAAGAAAGAAATTTCAGGCCTATTTCGTTTCATGATAAGATGTAGATGTAAAGCGCTATATATTTTATATTTCAGGCTATGAAAAGCAAACTAACCCTAAAAATTGCTTTTTCGGTTTTTCGCAGCATTTGAATCTTGATAATTTCACATTTCACCAGCACATTGGACTAAGCAACAAAGAAAGAAATTTCAGGCCTATTTCGTTTCATGATAATAGATGTAGATGTAAAGCGCTATATATTTATATTTGAGGCTATAAAAAGCAAAAGCAAACTAACCCTAAAAATTGCTTTTTCGGTTTTTCGCAGCATTTGAATCTTGATAATTTCACATGTCACCAGCACATTGGACTAAGCAACAAAGAAAGAAATTTCAGGCCTATTTCGTTTCATGATAATAGATGTAGATGTAAAGCGCTATATATTTTATATTTCAGGATATGAAAAGCAAACTAACCCTAAAAATTGCTTTTTCGGTTTTTCGCAGCATTTGAATCTTGATAATTTCACATGTCACCAGCACATTGAACTAAGCAACAAAGAAAGAAATTTCAGGCCTATTTCGTTTCATGATAATAGATGTAGATGTAAAGCGCTATATATTTTATATTTCAGGATATGAAAAGCAAACTAACCTAAAAATTGCTTTTTCGGTTTTTCGCAGCATTTGAATCTTGATAATTTCACATGTCACCAGCACATTGAACTAAGCAACAAAGAAAGAAATTTCAGGCCTATTTCGTTTCATGATAATAGATGTAGATGTAAAGCGCTATATATTTTATATTTCAGGATATGAAAAGCAAACTAACCCTAAAAATTGCTTTTTCGGTTTTTCGCAGCATTTGAATCTTGATAATTTCACATGTCACCAGCACATTGGACTAAGCAACAAAGAAAGAAATTTCAGGCCTATTTCGTTTCATGATAATAGATGTAGATGTAAAGCGCTATATATTTTATATTTCAGGCTATGAAAGCAAACTAACCCTAAAAATTGCTTTTTCGGTTTTTCGCAGCATTTGAATCTTGATAATTTCACATGTCACCAGCACATTGGACTAAGCAACAAAGAAAAAAATTTCAGGCCTATTTTGTTTCATGATAATAGATGTAGATGTAATGCGCTATATATTTTATATTTCAGGCTATGAAAAGCAAAGTAAACTAACCCAAAAAAATGCTCTTTCGGTTTTTCGCAGCATCTGAATTTTGATAATTTCACATGTCACCAGCACATTGGACTAAGCAACATTTTACACTCAATCGAAACCATGTAGTCATTCTGTATTTTCACATTCAACATTTTCATTAAGGAGCCAATTTTTCGGTATGAAAGTCAATTATGTTGAAGAATTAACCATATTTCCAATAATTAATTCATATTTTGCAACGTTATATAAATTTGGGTAAGTTTTTACCTAATGAAGTGAATTGAGACGAAAATAATATATAATATAAAAATAATTCGCAAAATGTGTTGGTAAGTGCATAACTCAACAACGCCTGGACCAATTTTGCCAATTCTTTTTTTAAAATGTTCCTTGAAGTCCAAGGATGGTTTTCACAGAGAGAAAAATTCGAATAATTGCCGGGAAAATTCTAAAAACAGCTCGTTCCTTTTTCCCATACAAACGTTTTCTAACTAAAATGTAGAGTCAACGGCTGTACCGATTTCATAATTTTTTTGTTGGGTTTGTTATTGTCAGGAAAACGCAAAAAATTGCATGTAAAATTAGAAAATTCAATAATATTTAATTCATAATATAAGTAAGAAATAATTATTAATTCTCAAAACGAGGATGTGAAACAACTAAATATCTTATCACACATTTCAGTTAGTTCAGACTATCACGACTAATATTAAAACTTCAATTCAATATAAAATTTTGGTAAGTTTGAATAGACTAACATACACATTACTAACATAACACGTGGTATATTTGATTATAAATAAGAATACATACGTTTTCTTTAATTTACACTTGAAATTTCGATTTAAAAATGCAACAAATTAAAGATATAAAAGAGCAAGTCAAACTGACGAGCAACGCGAAGCTCCGAATGAAGTTGAACGAAATCGATGGAATCGAAAATAACAATATGAAAAGGTTGCGTTTAACTCCGATCGACCTGCATTCAATTGTAACGTTGAAATAGATTACAGTTCACAGCAAATCGTTACAATTAGACCAATGAACGTTTTATGTCAATATTGCAAGGCAAAGTTTAATTGTTATTGATAAGAAAATATTACCAATGATGCGACAAAATATTGCGCGAAGAGTCAATTCAACTAGACATTGGTACAGCCATCAGAGCCACTATATTCATTGGTTTCGGGGATTGGATTAAAGTCTGAACATTTTTTGACTTATATCCAGCAAATATCTCATATGATTAATGATGGGATATATGGGACAAGTACTTGCTACGAAATTAGAAACATGCCGTTCAACTGTAGAACGGGCATTCTACAGTTGAACGGCACAGAAAAATGTTTCAATACATGAAACGTTTTAATATAGGAATTATTTGATAATTCGACTGATTTGAAATAACAGGAAGTATTGCAGTCCCTTCGTAAGTGAGTGAGTTCCTGGCTCCATACGGGATAAATATTAAAAACAAGATAGTGTAGCACAAATAGTAGAACATATCTTTCAGGCTTTTTGAAAAATATTCAGAAAAAATAAATGGGTGTACCAAGTTCGCCGGGTCAGTTAGTTATAAATGAAATCAGTCAAATTTCAATGAAAGTGAAATCTGATGGTCAGTTTTGATCACAACTTTAAAGCTAATTATCTCACATAGTAACTGTTTTTCATACCTCTTTGCAAACACTTTGCTTTTCATAGCCTCATTTATTACGAGCTATATATTCCAGTGGAATGGATGTTAAGTAAATAATTACAACCTATAAGTACAAGTATAATAGTTTCTGTAACTCTGTCTTTATATGAACGAATATTGCTTTTTCTGAAGAAATTATTTCATCTCAATCATATGTTCATTAAATTTTTGCAAAGTAAGAAATCGTAACGTTAGAAGGAGTAGAAATTCCTCGAATTACAAACTTGAAATCATCAATCGATTGGGATGATACTTGATGAAAATCTGAATACATAATTTAAATAAAACTGAATAGTTTTCTGATTTTCACTATGATCAAGTTAAAATATAACAATATTGTTTCGTCAACGCAGTGGCTCTCTCAGTTTATCATCTACATCTGATGAAGCCACTGTGTTGGCGAAATAATATTGTTATGTTTCAACTAAATTATAGTAAAAATCAGAAATTTACTAGTTTTATTTAAATTATGAACACTAAAAAATATTGTAAAATATAAATAGTTTGAATAATAGCCTATTTTTTGCGTAACATAAAAAACTTTCATTTAATGATATATGTGCCCTTTCGATACGCCATTGTATTGACACGCTTTACGAATTAATTTCAGAACCATTTTCTTTCAGAAATAATTAAAATGATCGAAATGAATAGATTTAACGTTATCCCGAATTTGTCTTATTCGATTTACTATTCCACAAAATATTTGTAATGAAGTTTAATTTGTAATGTTTGTCGCCTTTAATCTAAAAACGGCGTGATGTAATTTTCTCATTTCCCAACAAAGAAAATAGTCGACTAGTTTCTACATTCCAATTATCATAATTGAGTTTTAGATTGACGTTATCCAGGAATTCGTATCTTCCTAGCACAACGCTCAATCGATTTATTTATTTATTTAAACGGACGACGCGTATCTCACAGTTATAACGTATCGCTCAAAGTTTTATTTTATTGTGAAAATAGTGACGTAAAATTATCATTGATTAATGAACTCAAATTGCCTAATGTATAGGGTGAGTCATTTTTGTTGTATTTTTACAGGGTGTAATGGTGTAGGTGAAAACTGATGCTGAACGCAATACAAATTTACCTTTTAAACTATTTACATATGAATAAAACAGTTTTAAGTAATAGGTGAATGAAGTTGCGAACTTACAGCTAACAGTACAGGAAATCTGTACTGTTTAGTACGTATAAATAATTATAAACCCTTGGCTAAATTCCCTAACAATTTTCAATAATTTCGACATATTTTTCGGGCTAGTAAGAAAACTAGCCCAAAAAATTGATAATAAAAATTATCAAGAGTTTGATACTGCTTGAATTGAGTTTTTGAACTCATTTTGGGCATTGAAAACTGCATCAAGCAATTTAGTCGGATTTAGCCGAAGGCTAAAGGGCTAGGATTTAGTTTTTAGATTTAGGAAGGCTAGGATTTAGTTTTCAGTTAAACAGTTAAAGTTTAGTTCTTAGTAAAGCAATACTTCGTTCAGTTAGAATTTATGATTGAAATATTTGGCGGACATCTAACCTATTAACAAGAGCTTTTTAATATAATTTACATGTTACAAATCATAGAGAATAGAATATAAACTTAAATTAAAACACTTGAACTTATGATTCACACTTTATTGACTACATAGCATGACGGGTTTCGTCGTTACAAACGACTTCTTCAGATGCTTACAGAAAAGTAGTAGTTTGTTGAAGACTGTAATTTATATACTTCTATATTGGGTTACTGCCAATTTTTGAATTAATCAATATACGTGATTGAATATAAACTGAAATTCAAACCCTTGAACTTTTTATTCACACCTTATTGACAACATAGACTCCTGACTCCTGAAAGGCATTAATAATACCGGTGCTGAAAATTTTCAATACCACTAAAATAGAGCTAATTCGACCTATAAATTTATTACCACCTCATGAAAAAATTTTAGAAAAAGTAGTAAAAAAACAGGTTTTAGAATTATGTGAAAAATTTTCTGTAATTTCTGAGTTTCAATCAGGATTCAAAAGAAACTGCTGATGTGAGACAGCAATATTGAGCACATGTGAGGAATGTTATAGTGCTATAGATGAAGGAGAAACGGTTATAGTAGTATTATTGGATTTTAAAATTTAAAAGAGCTTTCGAAACGTTATGTAGATCACTATTATTGAAAAAATTGAATAAACTTGGTTTTGAGGAAGTAGTAAATGATTGGTTCGGATCATACTTGGATTCGCGAACACAAACAGTTAAGTTCAATAGCATGCTGTCGGATAGCACGAAAGTGGATGTGGGAGTACCTCGAGGAACTGTCTTAGGTCCGTTGTTATTCTCCTTATATATAAACGATATTGTCTCTCACGTGAAAAAATGTTCTATACGTTTATTCGCTGATGATACTATGCTCTATATATGTGGCAAAGATATTAGGAATATGACAGAGGGGATCAATATCTTCAATTAATGAATGGTTATGTGACAATAGCTTATCTCTGAATGTTGAAAAATCTAACTTCATAGTTTTGGGTACAAGTAAAACCCTTAAAATCAATGAAAATGAGGACATAACTATAAAGATTAATGCACAAAAAATTAGAAGAGTAGAAAAAGTAAAATATCTAGGCATTATGTTAGACGAAAAATTGAGTTTCAATGATCATGTTGATTTCATATCATCTAAAATTTCTAAGAAAATCAATTTTTTGAAAAGAATAGGCAAAAACCTGTCGACATTTGTGAAATTATTGTTGTTCAAATCAATAATAATGCCACATTTTGAATATTGCTCCACATTGTTATTTGGTTTGACTAAAGAAAAAATTCAAAAATTACAAAAGTTACAGAATAGAGCCATACGAGCCATTTTAAAGTGCAATAGGTTTACCCCTGTCAAAATTATGCTGAACTCTTTGAAACTAATGTCTGTAAAACAAAGAATACTCTTTGCTTCATATATATTCATATTTAAAATAAAAAATCAGTTGCTTCCATGTAATGTAATAAAAAATGTTACATATGCCAGTTATGTGCATGGGTATAATACTAGAAATACTGATAGTTTTTATATCAAAGTTGTAAGCTCTCTAAGTCCAAAAATAGCATATACTATGACGGACTATGACTATATAATCTACCAAATATATTGAAAACAAGTACTAGTATAATAAATAATGAGATAGGTATATAATTGAAAATTGACAGTTCAAAATATGTAGATTTTTGTATAGCTTCAGCTAAATAAATATTATTATTATTATTTCTACTGAATAGTCAGTATTCTGTTAGTATCTGAAGAAGTCGTTTGTAACGACGAAACGCGTCATGCTATGCTGTCAATAAAGTGTAAACAATAAGTTCAAGTGTTTGAATTTAAGTTTATATTCAATTATAATGGATTTACATCAACTAAACGCCAACACTATTAGATATCACAGAGAATATATTGAGGTCTGAAATATCTATTATTTCACGACTGGTTTATTGTATCTATCAGAAACTACTCAAATAATTTCTATAAAATTGACATTGTTGGACAAAAAGTAAGGAGAAAATCATGGAAAATATTTGAATGTAACTGCAAATTCCGGTTACACCGGAAGTGAACAACTTTGATATTTTAAATGTTTGAATATACCCTGTATTTTATCAACTCACACTTTACATTTAATTTCAATGTTATCTTGTATGAAATAACCTCTCATGAAATCTTTTATATATTGATTAAAAAACAGTTGCATTACTTTCACAAAATCAATTAATTGCTTGACAATTGCTTGAGAGTTTTACCCCCTTTCAAAAGTTAAACTACTAAACCGTCAGTTTATTTTCTTAAAATGGGATAACACACCGAAACAATTGTCAAGCAATTAATGAAATTTTATGAAACTAAGCCAGTGTTTTTTAATCAATGTATTAAACATCTCACCAAGATATCAACGAACTTTCAATCAACTTCACTGAGAAACATCTTGTCGGATCTTGTGACGATCAGGGTGACATGATAAAACTTCTTTTTTAATTGTTAAAAATGATGAAAAAAGTTCCAAAATATCAAATATTTTAATTTCTAAATGAAACACTTATATTTCTCTTTCATTCAATATTAAGACAGTAAATAAGGACACTTTATTTTCACTTCTCTTCAACCACTGTTGAGCGTGTTTGAGATATTGACATTTGAAAATATTGACTCCAAAAGTGAACAAGAACTTTGTTATTTTTTTAGTTTTTTTTTACCGGAAACACCGGTATCTAAACCTGGCAAAAATATACCGTTAAACCTATTAATGTATAATGTTAATTTGAATAATAATGAAATTCGACGGTATTTTATGTTTCCTATACTGACTAAAAAATGTATCAGTTTCACTTATTTTATGTTCTTAGCTAATCATAATTTGCATAATGTACAACGGTAGATAATTGGTTAACATACCGATACATATGTTTTTCAAATTTTTCCATATAAATTATTGAAAATTATGCCAAAATTATTCTTGATTACAATTTTTCCTCGTTAAGCATTTTGAAAAAACATTAATGACAAGTAGTATTCTTAAAAAGCAGTTATAAAGGTACTGTAGTATGACTAATCAGTTGATAGTTTCACAAATATTTTCTTTTTTCGAAATTTATTCATTTCAATGAATAAATGTTTTGTGGCCAAATGTAATTAATAGGTTGAAAAAATGTATTTTTGCAAAGTACATGTTTTTCAAAATATATTTTGATACTAATCAAAACACGCTCTTGATTTCTCTCACAAAATTTTCAGTCTCCGTCCTTCCTTTTTGGCGCATTCAATTTGATTCATCTTTGTTTGAACAAAAGCGATACTGAGAATATTCAAGTGATATATTTATCTGAAAACTATTATTAAATTAATGAAACAACTTAGAAAATGTAATCTTATATATGAATGTAGACTTATATCTAATTAGATTAAGTGGATATTAATAATGTATTTATTTAGCAGAATTGCTACATCATATTACAAAATATAGTAATAACAAGTTAATTAAAATTAAATAATGAAAAGTAAAATACTGTGAATTAATTGAAGTACCAATATATGTAAATAACATAATATAGTAGAAAAACAAAAACGTTATACTTAGCACCTAACTAATATTACATGATAAACATCAATTAGAGTCCTAGCAGAAACAAAGCCCAATTGAATTAGAGTGACTTTAAACTGTATTGCATTTGGTTGGGATGAATGTTCTCAAAAGTCTTTTAAATACTTTTAAACTTTCACAGTTTTTTATATCTGCAGGAAGTCCATTAAATTCAATTAAACCTTTATACAAAATAGATGTTAGCTTTTGTGTAGTGTTACATTTTCCAAGGATAAAGTCTGTTTTGAATCTCGTATTATAATTATGTACATCTGTAAATAATCGAACTCTATCACTAATGTAGGTTGATAACTTATTTCTTTTCAGTTTAAAAATGAACACTTGCACATTAAACACAACTCTCTGGCTAACAGATAACATATTTAACAGATTAAGCATGGATTTGACAAGTGTATATCTATTACATTTTAGTATAGATCTCATAGTCCTATTTTGTATTTTTTCTAATCGACTTATTTGATATTGAGGACAATTAAACAATACGGTACAACAGAATTGTAAATGAGGAAGTGCAATGGCTTTATAGAGTGACAACTTTGTACTCATAGACAAAGATTTGCCGATTCGTGATAAGAATCCTACTTTTTTCGAAAATTTTCTCGTTATATAATCTCCGTGTGCGTGAAAGTGTAAATTCGAATCCAAAATTGTACCCAAGTATTTGATATGTTCATCGTTAGCAATGGCTTCTCCGTTTATATATTATCAACCTGCACATTTATCATTCGTGATTTCTTGGCGAATATACTAGATTTTGATTTTCTGCATTCAAACTTAATCTATTATTTATTGGATGTCAAATTAATTTAAGCAATATGTATTATGATTATTCTAACGATTATTCTTCATTAGGAGAGTGATTGAACTTGAATTCGCGATTTTGGGGCTTTTGCTTCAGCTTTTTTGCCCCCCAAAAACGCTGGATCTTCTCAGAATGATCTTTCATCCGTTCATCTGTTAATTTTATTCCAGGTTTTCGGGATAATATTTTTTGCTCAAACTTTATGTACTATTTTATGGCGACACTCCGTGCGATCTTCGAGATTTTTTTCTGTTGTATATCGTTTTGGACTTCTTTTAGTCACTCTGTGCATTACCACCTAAAATTTTTTCAAAATTTAAAATTTAAAGGTAGGTGATGATGCTTTGCCGCATTCAGTCATTTAGGCATCTAATCTTTTTTATTATATCGACTAGTTTCTTCGGTGTTCTGGACTGTTTCATTCTGTAGACATGTGCATAAAGCATTGCACGTTGTTCTCTGATTTCTTCCGTTATTGTATATCTTTTGATAAAATTGGTTTTGAGGACTTTTCATCCAAATGCCGGTTCTATTGATTGGCCGTCTTTCTGAGAATTTTTCGTTCTAATTTTTCTAATTCTTGAATGACCGTCAATTTCCATTGTTTCAGCTGCGTATATTGCTTCTGGAAGAATCTAACGCAATCTATTTTGTCTTATAATGCCTTAATTTTGCGCTAATGTAAGTGCTCATTATTGCATAATTTCTGTATGTATTTAAAGGACCGTATAATTTCTCCAATGCATTTAGAAAGGCTGACTTGTACAATTTCACCATGCTTTGTGATTAGGGGAGATTTATTTTTTGGTTATCTTTCGATGTATTTGGTTTTATCATAAGAAATTTGTAACCCGGTTTTATGCGCAATGTCATGTAGTTTTCCTACGTCGAAAATCGCTTCAGTTCTGTTGTATGTTATAAAAGCAATATCATATTAAATTGAATTAAACTCTTGGCTTAATGTTTCACGATTATATTTAACAACTATATTCGTCAACATGTCGAACGTTGACATTCACATGTTGACGAATTGAGTTGTTAAATATAATCGTGAAACATTAAGCCAAGAGTTTAATTTAATTTAATATGTAATTATGTTTCACCAAGAGTTGAGCGATAATTCGGTCTCAGTCATTAAAAGCAATATCTTCTTCGAAAGCGAGACTTTCGACATTTATTCGATTTTACTTTTTGATACCCACTTGTATGCCATTTATATGAATTACTCATTCCCTAATGATCTTTTCTGAAACAATGTTGAAAAGGATTGGTGAAGTCCGTCGCCACCCTACTGCACACTGCTTTTAGTTTAAAAAGTATCTGTTACTTAACCCATAAATTTTACATTAGATCTCTTAACCTGTTTTACCTGTAAGTGTCTGTTCTTTAATTTTTCAGGTTTTTCGATCAACCCGCAATTCCTTTATGATTTTAAAGAGGGTTTTGCGGTTTAGCGAATCATATGCTTTTGAAGTCAATGAATGTAATCACTGGATCAGATTTTCAGCTTTACTGGTGGTGTGTTAAGAAGAAACCTTCTAAGTTCTTTATGCGCAGAAATATTCAGAGATAATTTGAGATTGAGATTCAGAGATTGTGGATTGTAAGAGGTAATCCACAATCCTGGTTCAAACATACTATCCCAATCAAAAGGTTTCCTATATTGTTTTAGATATGTCGACGACATTATTTGCAGCTTCACAGGTTCTATACCTCTAAAAAAACACCCTATATATCTATTACATTTCAAAATTGTTCGCAAAGCTCTATTCTGTAACTTTTGTAGCTGCTGAGTTCTTTGTTTACTCAATCCCAATAACAGAGTGTAACAACATTCAAAGTGTGGCATTATTATTGACTCAAAGAGCAATAACTTCATAATTGTCGTCAGATATGAAGTCGACCTGATCATTGAAAGTCAATTTCTCATCTAACATAACGCCTAAGTATTTAAAAAGTTTTATCCTTTCAATGTTCTGATTTTAAATGTTAATACTTATATCTATTTACCTTAAGAATTTTACTTGTACCATAAACTATAAATTCAGACTTTGTTACATTCAGCGATAAATTGTTATCGTTTAGCTATTCATTTATTGCTGCCAAGTCTCTATTGATCCATTCTGTCATAGTCTGGATATTTTTACCACTAATAAAAATCATTGTATCATCTGCGAACAATCGTATAGAGCATTTTTTTGCATGAAAAACAATATCATTAATTTATAAGGAGAACAGCAGTGGACCTAAGACAAAACCCAGAGGTACGCCAAACTCAACTCCAATGCTGTCCAAAAGAACACCTTCGAACTCAACTTTTTGAGATCGTGAATGTAAATTAAAATTGAACCATTTGTTTCTAAACCTTCAAAACCAATTTTATTTAGTTTTTTCAAGAGTAATGATATTCATAAAGTCTCGAATGCTCTTTTGAAGTCCAATAATACTGAGATCACTACAAACTCCCCTTTATCTACAGCTCTATACTGTTCCTCACATATGCTTAACAGTGCTGTCTCACAATTAATACTGTCTCACATAATTTGTTAATAAGTGGACATGGAATTTCAACACGTATGACCCTCCTCAATCAACTTGAATCGTTTCCAACAATCAGTACAATCCGTAGATCACAGTTGAGTTTTGTTGAATTGAGTCAACAAAAAGTCTTTCAAAAAAACGGTTTTCGAAGTTTATTCATTTATTGAAGAAAAGACCAAATTTAGTGTTAACATATATTGGTAAGCCTAGTATAAAATTAAAATCACTCATGTCATTTGCAATATTAATATTTCTTTTACGATTGCCAATAATATTGGTAAGATTATCAAGAATAATGAATCAAAAATTCACAACAATATAATGTGGGGTGTAGCTGCGATAAATTTTATATTGGTAAAACTTTCAGGAATTTCCAAATAAGAATATCTGAACATAGACGAAGTTTTAAAAAGCAGAAAACCGATTCTCAGCATGCCAACTGCTGGATAGAAGGAGAGTCACACATTTCGTTCAGAGTTAAAATATCAAATACAGAGAACAAAGGTTTCAAATTGAATTTTCTAGAATCGATATTGATCAATAAATTAAAAATAATAATAATAATATGTTCTTTATTCTCAACAGGTATAATACCCAATTACAGAAAATAATAACATAATGTTGACTACTAACTAAATAATTAAATGAAAGAGACAAAACAAAGAACTCAATTTAATCTGAAAAAACTAAAATAGTAACTGATAACTAAACAACAACATTCAATGAAATATTATAAAGAACTCAATCTAAATCAATTCATTTTGGACAATTCCTTTGTTCGCATAACTCCTAATAATAACTTCTCTAGAGTCGAAGTGAATGTCACAATTATTGGATTGTATTATCGAGTTGGTCCTTGTTTCTAATGGAATAATTCGATGCGGAATTCTGCCTATTATTTCAAAGCGGTAAGATCAATCAATACTATTGTGCAGTAATCCAACTTTGATACGGATTAGCTCTGTGATTAAATAGTCCTATGAATGTTGAGGAATTATTAAAATATTTGCCATTGCGTTGATGGCATAACGAATCCATATAATTTCGAGGAAGATGAAATAGTCCTATGTTGTTTGATGTTGGAACAATCCATATAATTTCGAAAGATGCTTTGTTTTATGAATGAAGAAAAGCTACAATGAAGATCTCTCACCTTATCAGAACGAGAAAAACCTGACCACCGACGCAATAATCACACTCAATTCGGCCTCTTTTCCTTGTTGAAGCGATAACATTACACTTTGACACATTGACACTCAAATAATTGTCCTCACACCAACTAGCAACATGGTCCAGCACGAGCTCAAGTTGAACAAAGTTGTCCTGTGATCTAATTTCATGATATAGTTTCAAATCGTATGCAAACATCAAACGTGGAGAGTGAATATTATCCATGAGATCATTTACGAACAGAATGAATAATAGTAGTCCAAGATTAGACCCTCTTGAGGTATTCCAGAGGTAGGTATGAACTCAGACGACTGCATACCCTCCAGCTGTACGAATTGACGTCGGTCAACCAGGTAAGAATGAAAAAGGTTGGTGAGGATATCAGAGAATCCAAATTCACTGCATAATTTCTGTACAAGGAGCGCATGAGCAACTTCATCAAAAGCTTTCTGAAAATCTGTGTAAATCACACGATCAATTGAAAGAATAAAATTACAATAAGAAGTCAGGTAGATGTTAATAATAGTCCTCTGCTTAATATTTTCAATAATAGATTTCCAAGTAGGAGATCAAAAGGATTATCTTCTTCTTAGTTTTGATACCAACCTGCTGTTTATTACCTGGTCTCTTAGTTCAATTTTAGTTCTTAGAACATATTCCTGTCCTTTGGTATACTATTTCCAGAATAAGTATAAACATCTTTATTTGTATAATTTACCAGTGTTCATTTGTCATCTAAAGAAGTTGTACTTATATATACACATATATATATTTTTCAAAAATATTTAAGCTGAAATATTCAAACACATTATAAGAATAATATATTCAATATACAAGAATTATCTAGCACAAGAAACAACGTAGTATCAGTTTTCATCAAAACCATTACCGAAAATACAACAAAAATGATGAAATTGACCAATTGCTCCGGTTTCGTAAATTTGAAAACAATTTAATGTGGCACTAATACTTCTTTATATAGGTATGTAATCTAATATGTAGAAATACTCTCTATGATTCATTTTATTCATAAGCTTTTCGCTATCGGAAAGAGTGTGCGTAAACGATAAGAAGCCCCGTGCAAGAAAATTTATTCAAATGTTATGTGGAAAATGGAGACATAAATTCACCACAATAGTACTTGGTTTACAATTTTCTTTTCTGTGAAATATGAGTGGGACGTCGAATTGGTTTATCGTGATGCTGTTGCAGATTTTCAACTTGTCGGAAATTTTCGCAGGAAGGTAAGAGTAATCATAACAATATTTAAGTGAATTAACTTCACCTAATCATCAAACAAATATTATTTTTTGTTTTCTCGCAACTTATAATTTCCAGCTATTTGAATCGAGTTCATATTTCGAACATTTCTGTCTGAGTAGAAGAAAGGAGAACTTCACTTCACTTAAAAAATGCATCTATTTTATTATATGAATCCAATAAATGAATGAAATCAGTACAAAAAACATTGCAGTACATATAGATACATTGTTGAATAAATAAATAGCATATTAATATCAAACAATTTCTCTCGACATAATAACCTAGGGGTTGAATAAATACCCTTTTTTCATTGAATAAATTATTATTATCTATTCATTAGTAAATTTATTGAGATTTGAATTTCGACATTTTTCTATGAATGAATTTAATTTGTTCCAAATAATTTTTGTATTTGAATTACTTTTATTTGAAGTTTCCTGATTCGTCATGCATGTTTTGGCAATTTGATAATATTTTATTGGATATGGTAATTTCAATTTTGCTTCTAACATTTTACATCTAAATTTGAAAGATTTTCATTCTTCGTTATGTCATTATATGAGGCAAAAATACATTCCTATCAGTTTGATTTCATATAAACAAAAATCTCAATTTGTGAAGTATTTAGTCTTAAAAGTTGTGGAATTATTGTTGTGTTTAAATATTTTTTATTCGAGGTTTCATACTTTATTTTGAAAGTTCTTTTAGTTCGATAAATTGAATATAAACTTAAATTCAAACACTTGAACTTATGATTTACACTTTATTGACTACATAGCATGACGCGTTTCGTCGTTTCAAACGACTTCTTCAGATGCTTACAGAATAATGATTACATTACTCAGTAAGCATCTGAAGAAGTCGTTTGTAAACGACTAAAAATAAACTTGAATTCGATCACTTGAACTTATGATTTACACTTTATTGACTACATAGCATGACGCGTTTCGTCGTTTCAAACGACTTCTTCAGATGCTTACAGAATAATGATTACATTACTCTGTAAGCATCTGAAGAAGTCGTTTGTAACGACGAAACGCGTCATCAAATTATCAATTCAAGGTTTGATTTAAGTTTATATTCAATCATCGAGTAAACGCCAACACTATTAAATAGTTCAATAAATTTGAATGCATGTGGTTATTTCAATTTTATTTTCAACAACTAACATTTTCAAATTTACTTTTGATGTTGATTTTCATTCTCTTTTCAAAAATTGATTTGAAAATGTGAACTTCCAAAAAGCGTTTGCAGCTATATTTCAGATATAGAAATTGTTAGTCGCAAAAAAAATAATGATTATATATTGTATATTGATAATAAGTTGATGTAAATTTGTTAGAATCTTTTATAATTGATAATGAGGCACGTAAAGAATTGAAAAATTGAAAAAATTAATAATAAAAAATTAGTTAATAGAAAAATAATTATATTTCTGACTTATTTCTAGCGGAATTCTAATTTCCTCAAGATCAAATATAAAAGTTTACTGGAATATACCGACTTTTCAATGTCGATCGTTCAAGATGAACTTCACAGAGATAGCTGAAAGATATGGAATCATCCAGAATGATAATGATGATTTTAGGGGGTCAAGGATCTCCATATTATACGATCCGGGTTATTTTCCGGCAATCATGAACGAAAGCGGGAAAATGTCATTGAGAAATGGAGGTATTCCACAAAGCGGCAATCTTGAGACACATCTGAAGATATTTCAAGAGAATATAACGAATTTAATACCTGACGAAGCTTTTTCCGGTAAGTTTTTGAGTACAAATACGTTTTATTCATCTATTATTCATCTATCTTCATCTTATAGAATTTGAATATAAACTTAAATTCAAACACTTGAACTTATGATTTACACTTTATTGACTACATAGCATGACGCGTTTCGTCGTTACAAACGACTTCTTCAGATGCTTACAGAATAATAACAACATTTTGAAAAACACAGGTATATATATAAGGGAATTTTGGTATTCTATGTTTTTGGTTTTACCTAAGATATTCCATTCTGAGAAGTAATTTCTATTACCTGAAAAGGTTTAACAAGGGTGAATTGTTCAATTCTATCTGTTCATTGAGCAAGTTTCCAGAATTTTTAAGCCGATTTATTTCCACTACTTCCCAATAATCTATTTGACTACTTCTCTCTATATTGTGTAGAATTTTGAAATTCGTATCAAAAGTATGGTTTTCTGTTGATAAATGGTCAGCTTAGGTGAAACCAAAACCATAGAATACCAAAATTCCCTGATATATATGTTCCCTGTGTTTTTCAAAATGTTGTTATTATTCTGTAAGCATCTGAAGAAGTCGTTTGTAACGACGAAACGCGTCATGCTATGTAGTGAATAAAGTGTAAATCAAAAGTTCAAGTGTTTGAATTTAAGTTCATATTCAATTATAATGGATTTACATCAAGTAAACGCCAACACTATTAAATATTATAGAATTTGTGTGCATCATTTCGTTCTACTACTATACTAGATGGGTATATTTCGATTAATATTTTGTTGTTGTGATTTTCGTATCACTACAGAAATAATACGGACAATTGCATTGTACATATTTTATTCGTATAAAAGGAACCGATTTGGAGCAAAGGATATTTTATGAATAATCTTAGTAGATTAAAATGGTTCGAAGTGGCTGTAAACGAGATTTTCAGCAGCATTCGCTTTGGAAGTATGTTAAGTTCTTCGCCAAGAGAAAACCTCTTTTAGAAGGAACCATTACGATGAAATATTTTTTACATATAGCTAAATTTGCTGAACCTCAAGGTTTGTAAGGCCTTAAGAACAACGTATTAGGCAGTGTACTTCGTATAACTATTGCTAATTTTATACACTGCTGCGTTACTTGAATTGATATGAGATTTATTTTGAGTTACCTTTCTTTGTTTGAGAAAGATATTATCGTCTTTATGAATTCGACTCTTTTTTCTACAAAGATTCAATTTCATTATATTCAAGTCATTATAAATTGAACTTCATTTTAATATTTTCTGTCATTGATTGTACTTTCCAAATTTTTATGTAGGTATATAAAGCATTTCTAAAATTTCCCAAAATGTAAACCTTTTTCAGTTGATAACATTTCTGTATTCTCATAGTCAAATTCATGTGTTTATGTAGGGCAGTTATTTGAGTATCGCAGATTTATAGGCCTTATTTATTTTTCTTAATTTTGTGATGTCCTATGTACAAATATATATATATATATATATATATATATATATATATATATATATATATATATATATTTTATATATATATATATATATATATATATATATATATATATATATATATATATATATATATATATATATATATATATATATATATATATATATATATATATATATATATATATATATATATAAGGCCGGTAGATTGAGAATATTGCATCTCCTAAAAACTCCCCTCATAATTCTCTAAAAGACATACCAGCTATCAATTTCAGTATTCTTTTTTGCAAAACGAAAATTTTCTGACAGTGACCACTAGTACCCCAGAAAATGATGCCATATATGAAAAGTGACTAAAAGCAGGAAAAGTAAACGATTTTTAGTTGTTGAAATGATGAATATCTTCTCATTACACATAATGAATAGCAAACCCTACTCAATCACTTAAATTGCCAATATGTTCCGTCCAATTTAAGGTATTATCCACATGGACATCCAATAATTTTGTGAAACTTGACAATGATACTTTTTTACCATTTATACACAATTCCCTGCAAATTTCATGTCTCATATGGAACAACATATAGTGAGTCTTGAAATCATTTATAATTAGACAATTTTTCAAAAAATATTCATTAAATTTCTGCATAGTTTTACTTTGCACATACACAGCATTTTTGAGATCATTCCCCTCAATAATAATATTCATAATAAATGACACGGAGGTTTCGCTTATCTCTTGGTGAAACATTATGTTAAAAACTATAAAATTAAAAATTAACACACTTGACTTGAGTTTCACTGAATATATTAAAAACTCTAGGTATGTTTCGGGTGGTTAACCCATTGACTTGAGTTTCACTGAATATATTGAAAATTCTACGTATGTTTCGGGTGGTCAACCCATTATCAAGAGTATACAATATTACTGTAATATATAAGAGTAATATTGTATACTCTTGATAATGGGTTAACCACCCGAAACATATGTAGAGTTTTTAATATATTCAGTGAAACTTAAGTCAAGTGTGTTCATCTTTAATTTTATAGTTTTAAATAATATTTGTATCATCTTCGTAGTGTACAAAATGAACTTTCTCACATATGGCGTCTCGAAGACCATTTATCAAAATTACAAATAATATAGGGCCCAGTACACTTCCTTGAGGTACCCCTCAATATACCCCTATATATATATATATATATATATATATATATATATATATATATATATATATAAGAAAATGAACACTAGAACATTCATTTGAAAAATTCAAATTAACCAAGAGAATGTTATAGTAGAGCTAGATATGTGAATGTGTGCGATGTGATGCCTCCATTATCCTTCAAGGGATAAATGTTAGAGAAATATTGAAATCGATGCCACACCTGATGGAAGTGCGAGACATATATGTTTCGTTCTGCAAGGAACTCGTCAGTCGCACCACGTCCATCGAAGTGAGGCAACGATTTCAACCTCCAGGCATCTTCTTTGTGACTCTAAGTGGAAGACCGTAGAGTAATGAATCTACAGGAATCAGTAGAAAACACCTCTCAGATTACAGACAAACCAAGCATCGAAATTTCACATATCTTCTATACCCGTAGGTATATACTAAATTGCAATGTCTATTTGACAAATATCATCATACGATGTTTTCAAATGTCAATAGGTTGCGTTAGTAGTACATAGACATTGTAATTTAGTAGATACCTACGGGTATAGAAGATATGTGAAATTTCGATGCTTAGTGTGTCTGTAATCTGAGAGGTGTTTTCTACTGATTCCTATAGATGGAATTGTGGAGTATTCATTACTCTACGGTCTTCCACTTGAAGTCACAAGAAGATGCTTGGAGGTTGAAATCGTTGCCTCACTTCGATGGACGTGGTGCGACTGACGAGTTCCTTGCAGAACGAAACATATATGTCTCGCACTTCCATCAGGTGTGGCATCGATTTCAATATTTCTCTAACATTTATCTCTTGAAGGATAATAGAGGCATCACATCGTACACATTCACATATTTAGCTCTACTATAACATTCTCTTGATTAATTTGAATTTTTCAAATGAATGTTCTAGTGTTAATTTTCTTAAATATTTCATTCAGTGCCATAAGCCAAAAAATTTTCATTTCCTATATATATATATATATATATATATATATATATATATATATATATATATATATATATATATATATATATATATATATATATATATATATATATATATATATATATATATATATATCATATATATATATATATATAGGTACATATTTATAAGCATAAGTATTTGTTGAATTATAATAAGAGATATTGATTATTGAGATATGCAGCAAACAGTACACAAGGGCTAAATTTCATGTAATATTGTATTCTACATCAAGCTTTCGAAGTTTCATCAGGGTTGGAATGCTTAAGTTTAAGAATAGTGAGGAAATTCAACAAAACTTACAACTTTTTCGATTGAATAGAAAAGATACTAGAATAATTACTGTTATTGTTTATATTTTGTATACAATATCCAATTTCGTATTCCAATTTCTCCAAAAAAGTTCAAAATTATTGTTCAATTTCCTCATTATTTATTAACCATATTATTCTAACACTGATGAAGAACTGAATCACATCGAAAGCTTGGTATATATTGTAGAATACAATAGTACATCAGAATCGGTGCTTTTTCATTGTTATATCTGCATATTCCAATCAACAAAATTTTCTATATATACAAATAACATATGAGTAGTTTCGAATATTCAAAGTTAGACGGGAAAACATTACAGCGAAATAATTGAGGTACGTTCACAATATCCACTTGAACTTAACATAGAAACAAAATCGAGAACGTAATAATTCAGTGTCTGTAATAAGTTAATCTCAAATTTCCGAGAGTTTGAGCCCCGGAGGGAGTTTAGTCGTGACTTGTATTCAATTCGCATAATTTACATCTTTTCATTTCGGTCAACTATCTCGACTAGTGTTTACGTAAAAATTATTTCTTCATTGATTTTTCCAAGAATTCGTAAGCTGTTACCAATTCATAGAAAGTAGTGAATGTTCAAATGTCAATTTGGATATCGTTAACGTAAATTAATGCAAATGAAAAAAACTTATATTTATATATTCTGTAATGTAAGCTGTAACATTTTTATGGTACATTGACTCAAGCATTTGATTAAGTAAAAGGAACATATGTGTAATTTGTGCTGTGCCAATATAAATCTTTCTCTCTCATTCATATATTGATATACAGAATGAAATAATATATATATATATATATATATATATATATATATATATATATATATATATATATATATATATATAATATATATATATATATATATATATATATATATATATATATATATATATATATATATATATTTTCAGTGTTTAATTGGGATTGCAGTCTAGGACAGGAAAACCAGTTACCTCTTCAGTATTTTTCAAGCTTTCGAAAATGTTTATTTTCTTCTTCAGGGCTAAAATAGTACAAGAATTGAAAGTTTATATAGCAAGGCGCTATAAAAAATTTTTCTTACAATTACTGTGATCCGAAAGTACATTAGTTTTTGAATTTTGAAAATAAGTACAAGTGTTCCCAAATGCATTGGGTTGTTCCAGTTCATTGCTCTGATATACTTTTGTTGAGATTTATGATGACTGTTGAATAAAGGAATATTATTAAAATTATAATTATTATAATTACTTTTAATATTGAATATTTACAAGTGCGAAGATATAAGCACGATAACTACAAAATTCTTTTTCTTGTAGTCGATTTCTTTTATGTTTTAAGTAGCCACTTCAGGGAACTTTGATAAATAACATGATCAGCGAGCGTTTCTACAACCGCAACCTAGATGGCATTGCTTCATCAAATCAAATGAAATTGTTCAAAAACGGAGTTGTAAAATGTACAATCTCAATTGATAAAGACGTGTGAAATTTTCAATGTTAGATACATTCATGTGCTCTTCATTGAGTCATAAGATTTGAGAGTACAGCAATTTATGCATTATATAAGATTTTAGATGTGCATTATTCTATACATTATCTATGCATAAGACTTGACAAAATATTTCTTTCTTATGATATATAAGAGGATATTTGAGGATTGAGGTCGTTGTCTTTCGTTTGTTGAACATTGCGTAACTGAAGAGTATCTTGTAGTACGAAACAGATAACTGCCTTACGGTTCCAATACATGTTGGCACCAATTTCAATGTTCTTTAACATTTATCACTAGAAGAATAATGGAGACAACCCATTTTCATGTTTTTCACCTAGCCAGCTCTGCTATTCTGATATTCTTTTGAATAATTCGTCAAAAAATTATCGAAAGAAAGTTATAGTATACTTTTAATATTGAATAATTAATTACAAGTACGATGATATAAGCACTATATATATATATATATATATATATATATATATATATATATATATATATATATATATATATATATATATATATATATATATATATATATATATATTCAATGTTTTTAGCAATAACAGGCTTATTTTAATTTTAAGAACATTATTCTCGTTGATGTTTCGTTGTATATCACAACTTTGTCAAAACTAATGAATAATTGAATTTTATGAATTACTATAGATATCAAAACTCAAACTTATTTTAAAAAAAATCAAATTAGTGTTTTCGTATTTTCACATATTAATTTTTAGTATCAGAGGTATATTTATGGCTCAGCATTCGCTTCGGAAGGTTTCTTCGCTCGGTCTTCTTCACCATGATATCTATAGTAATTTATATTTTTGATATCTATAGTTATTCATAAAATTCAATTATTCATTAGTTTTGACAAAGTTGTGATATACAACGAAACGTCAACGAAAATAAAGTTTTTAACATTAAAATAAGCCTGTTATTGCTAAAAACATTAAAAATTAACTATCTTAAATAGGCAATGAATCAATTTCAATTATATATATATTTCAATTTTTCAGGGCTTGGCATCATTGATTTCGAAAATTGGAGGCCAATTTATCGTCAAAATTTTGGTACACTGGTACCTTACAAAACTCTGTCAATACAAAGGGAAAAATTTCTGCATCCGTTCTGGCCAGCCTCTTTCATCGAGGCAGAAGCACAGAAGAAATTTGAATTTTATGGCAGGATTTTTATGGATCAAACACTTGCATTAGCAAAAAAGTTGAGGCCAAAGGCTAAGTGGGGTTACTACGCATATCCTTACTGTTTCAATAAATCGCCGAAAAACACTGCCAAAGATTGTCCTAAAGAAGTGCTAGATGAAAATGACAGGTAACCATTAAAAACATCCGACAGATCATTTTTCTATACAAAACTGTAGAAGCACACATCAATAAAATCAAAGTTATAGTTAGAAATTTAGAGTAACAAACACTATAATTTTAAATGAAATATCAGTGCTACTATATATGAGAGGGGAAATAAGTACTACAATGTAAATTATTATAAAGAATAACATAAAATTAATACACTTGGCTCATCTTTCACTAAATATATTAAAAAACTCTACATATGTTTCGGGTGGTTAACCCATGGTATCAAGAGTGGGGTAACCACCCGAAACATATGTAGAGCTTTTAAATATATTTAGTGAAACTTGAGCCAAGAAGTGTTAATTTTGATTTATTGTTTTTAACATAATGTTTCACCAAGATATAAGCGAAACTTCCGTCTCATCTAAAATTATTATACCAATCAAATAAATATTCATTTCGTAAAAAATGGCCAATTCATTTTTTAAAAATAATTTTTTAAATTTATTAAAATATAATAAAAAAAAACCTTTACGAATCTGAAAAACAAAATTTCTCATTGTAGTTTTTTTGTTTTTTTATTGAGGTTACTCGATGATTTTTTTTTGAGGTTGCTTGATGAAAATCCTTGTTTTATAATTGTCACATATATTCATTATAAAAAAAGTTATGTTTCTGTTTCAAATTCGCAACCGAATAAGAGTTGTCAGGCAAACAATTATTATTGTTTTTTATTAAATTTGTAAAAATCATTGAATATTGTGTTTGAATTCTCAAATATTGAAACTGTTGTATCATTGAACTAGAGATGAGACGTTTTGTCTTGAATATGTTGACGCCAAATGAAGAAATGAGACTAGAAGAAAAATCTATTTCTGATCTAGCAAAATGATTTGATAGGTTAATATTGCATTATTAAGACTTATTACAAGAAAAATTTTACAATTTTTTTTCTTCAACTTACTTCATTTGGAAACATGTTTTTAGGCCAATCGTGCTTTCTTCAACTTACTTCATTTGGAAAGATGTTTTTAGGCCAATCGTGCTTTCAAAAATAAATCCTATATATTCATATTATTCGCAGTAGAGATGCAGAATAAAGCAATTATTCCATTAAGGATCAAATGCTCTATACATTCCTGATAGAAAGCTTATTACGACAGAAATAAAAGCAAAAGAGCCTTCAATTACTTTCAATATTTTCTGAATCAAAAATTTGTTCAATAAATTATGTAGGTACATCTGCTCGGAAAGTTAATCTTAATATTTGTACCATTATTTGTGTGATCGTTAGAAAACAGATGAAATGCAACAAGAAAGTCAGAAAATATACATAATTAAGTATTAAAATGATAGAGCTCCTTAAGTTTTTTCAAAATCACACATGATTCTTATGGACACAAAAATTAATTGAGTTCTACATGTTCGATGGTGTTCCATTACTCAAAATATTTTGAATCTTTAGTTCAGGTTTGAAAGGAGCTTTTTCTAGATTTAAGAGAAAACACATCAGGAGTTAATTTCACAGACTTTGTTCATTCAAATCAGTCAACACCAAACTGAACATGCTAAATTTATGTCAAGCAGTTATCGATGACCCCATTTTCCTTTTGAGCTCATCACAACATCTCTTTAATTATATCAATTTGAATTCATTCTTGAATTTAATTACACATTTAATTAACAAAACTATTACAAACTTTGATAAAATACTGATGTCCACAATATTTCACTTGAAATATAGGACAACACAAAAAATAGGCTGAATATGCATTTCAATCTATTTAGAATGGGAATTCATCTGTTAAATGCAAAATTCAATTCTTATTACCAAAGCAGTTTAGAGAATTTTCTATTTAAAATCCAACTTAATTACTTAAAAACAAACCTAAAATGAAGTTTATATTATCCAAATATTTTTAATTTATTGAAATGAGTTGAAGAGTACTTTACGAGTACTGAATTAACAACAACTCCTTGAAAGGAATTGTTAATTCAATACTCTGAATTAACTTTCATTTTACCAACTCCTTGAAAGATTAGGTGTGTAAAGTTTAACACAAACTTCGGAATCATTAATCGATTGGGCCGACACGTGATCTAAAACATTTAAATCTAAATACATAATTTAAATGAAACTAAGTAGTTTTTTGATTTTCACTATAATTTAGTTGAACATAACAATATTGTTTCGCCAACAAAGTGGATTCTTCAGTGTAGATGATAAACAGTTTATCATCTACATCTTATGAAGCCCTTGTTTTGGAAAAACTATATTGTTATGTTTTGCTGAGTTATAAAGGAAATTAAAAACTTACTCAGATTTATTTGAATTATTAACAAACTTCGGCTTCGAAAGATCGTCTCTTAAAATTCCAATATAGCAAATATGTAGTAAAAATTTCATTTTTATGCGAACAAATGATAGGGATATCTTATATTTTGATTAAAGGTTACACTGGTTGTTCAGAGAAACAGATTTGCTGGTGCCGTCTCTTTATTTAAACGAAAAAATGTCAAGAAAAGATAAGCTGGAAGAAATAGAAGGAAGAATTAACGAAGCAGCAAGAATAATACGAAAAAAGCAACAAATTGCATCTATCACTCCGTATTTTTGGTACAAATATCAAGACACAAGAAAGTTTTTGACGAAGGTTTGTACAGTTTGATTTTTTCAGCTCTTTTATATTGGACGGAACGCTGCGTGGTTTGAATTCTTGATACTAAAGTAGTATTTTTGTAGTATAACGTTGACATTAGTATTTTTTAGACAAGATTTAGATAATTCTGTTAATCCAAGTGTATATGAGATTTTTTAAACTGTTATGTCTTCCAAACAATAGTGTAGAGACAGGGCTGGTCTTCCGGGCTACTAGAAACTTTTACTGGACTAGTAAAAGTTGCCCAAAAACACCGGGTCTCATTTAATGAAACGAAAATATCGGTTACTGTATTGAGACTGGAAAAACTCTTACATGAGCAGGCCCGCCGCTAGCTGTTTCGTCGCCCGCGTGCATCATGCCGCCATACTAAGAGTTTTGTCAAAAAAGGGATAATTTTCTCTTGTATTTTTTTATTAGGGTGGGAAAAAAAGAACTAAGCGAAGATAAAACATTCATTTTAAATAATTGATTTAATTAACTCGTTATTATTGTTTACTGATATGAAAAATTTTAAACGTTTTCTAATTTCTATTTATCTAGAAAAAATGTACTCTTCTTGACTTTAAATTTGCTAAATCTTTTATCAACTTTATTGTGTCCAAAATGTCTAAAATTTAATTTTCAATTGAAACTATTGCTAAGAAACTTAGTCTTTGCTGGGGCATTGTTGATCCTAAATAGTTCTTTATAATTTTTTATTTTGAGAAAGATATTTCCCTAGATACAACTGGTACCGGTACTATAGGTCATACTAATAGCACTATTGCAGTGTTCGGAAATGTTGAAATTAACTAATTGGTAAAAGACATTATAATGTAGTTTGAGGATCATTATACTGGTTTTCTGAAGAATGCAACTTTAATGCAATGATTTCATTAAATAAATGGAGAGATT
Organism: Henosepilachna vigintioctopunctata; assembly: GCA_030704895.1. Classification (NCBI taxonomy): domain Eukaryota; kingdom Metazoa; phylum Arthropoda; class Insecta; order Coleoptera; family Coccinellidae; genus Henosepilachna; species Henosepilachna vigintioctopunctata. Next base: position 14,484,293 of record JARQZJ010000031.1, on the reverse strand, counting down.
TGACAGCATGAAAATTCTACTGTAATAAAAACCTGTAGCTGTTTATTTAAAAGTGAGGTGATATGTCAATATTTGTATAATGGAGAATATAAGTAAATATTAGTTTGTAACCTAAGAATTGGGAAAAAACCTTCTAATAATTCAATCAATGATAGACGTCTCTGCAGAAAGATTGGAAGGTCTCCGTACACAATGTGCGACAAGTGCAGAATTAACCCAACAAGAAATAAAAACTTTACAGAGGAAACTCATAAAAATGTTTTCCGAACAGTTTGTAACAAAGTTAAAATTAAGAAATGGCTGCAGTGATCACATTCCCTCATTAACACAGTGGTTGCAAGTTGTAGGATTAGGAAGTAGTTCCATACAACGCTTATGTCAAAAAATTTCATCTCTTGAAGAACTTGAAGGAGAAATCTGAACATGAACTGAAGACTATTTTAAGTGATAAAGGAACAAAAACAGAAGAACCTAACAAGCTGTTTAGAGAAATGCATAACTTGAAGAGATATGTGGATGTCCTAAAAAAGGGAGGCAATGAAACAGCTGATATGAAACTATACTTGGACTCGTGGGATAGAAATCATCCCTTAAAAGTTGTCGTTGGTCTGTCACCGCGTTCTGAACGTTCTAGAGTAGCACGGGCGAGTGTTCCTTCCTACCAAATAATAATTGAGATTATAAAATAAGCCACATGGCAACGAACAAAAGAACTGAATTATTTCTATGTTACTGATCATTAAAACTGGATACAACCATTACTGAATATACTTTAAATAAAACTCTCGATTACATACAACACAAAACATCAACAATTCAATGTATATAATTGAGAGTTTTGTTTAAAGTATATTTGGTAATAGTTGTATCCAGTTTTAATGATTAGTGACATAGAAATAATTCAGTTCTTTTGTTCCTTGCCATGTGGGTTATTTTATAATCTCAACTATTTGGTAAGTCTTGGTCTTTTAATTCAGTAGTGATTTTTGTAACATCAACTCATATTACAGAGTCCTGATGATGGTTACGATTGTTTAATCGAAACGTTGACGAAAATAAATGTGGTAGACTAAGTGGTCTTTTCTTCCATCCGTTTACAACCCCTTACACACACTCTCTCTCTCTATATATATATATATATATATATATATATATATATATATATATATATATATATATATATATATATCTACTAGTTATAAAAATTTAACAAAACATTTTCTTCTAGGAGGACTTAAAGCATTCCTTTTCCTTGCTCTCTAATTTGAGAATAAATGGACTCATCATCTGGGGAAGCAGTAATGATGTAAATTCAAAAGCTAAGTGTATCAATATGTACAATTATTTGAACGACATTCTGGGACCTATATTGACAAATACACTTTGAGAGATCTACTTCCAACTAAACAATGAAAATGTTTTCCTTAAAAACTCAGTATTAAATATTTTTGAGATTGTAATAACCTTTTTTCTAATTTGACGTTTTTATGTCAATTGTTACATTAGTAAAATGAAAAACATTATCGCATACACTTAGGTGTACTTATATACTTTCAAATCACTGCATTGGAACTGAAATATTTAATACCAAATTCATGTGTGTATGTTGTTTGTGTAAATATGTAAACATTTCATTGAGAATAATAAAAACAGCTATTTTATTTATCTTGATATTTATTTATATGTCATCGTGTTAATTCATTTCGAATAAAAATATGGTAAACCTAGATTTAACAAAGCTTGAGACTATATACATTAAACGCTCACTATTTTCAGAGGATGAGTTCTGTAAATATGACACGAATAAAAAACCGTGGCGAGTAAAGTAGCTTTTATGAGTGTTTAATGAATAAATGAAAGAATTATACAGAAATATTATGAAATAAACTACATAATGGACAAATGCAAATTACACTTTTCTTTTCATGTTAATCGATTCCTTGCAAAAGAATTGAAATTTATCGAATAATTAAAAATGCTGGAATTAATTCTACGCAATTCTTTAATAAAATCGACATTTGTTTTGGGCCACTGACCCATTATGTGGTATCATTATTATGTTTCACCAAATTAATCGTACTGAAGTGTAAGACTTTTGCGGTTTATACAAAACATTCTTATATAAAGCGTGTTTGCTCGTTCAATCTGGTAGCAATGACGAACTTCGATATTGCATCTGTGTACCTATATCGTCCTCAAAGTAAATCGACAAGAAACGAAACATAATAGTAGACATAAGTTGCTGTATGCATATATGAAGAAAATTTGATTTTTACCTAATTTTTGAAGGTGTCTTTGGTCTTTTGGTAATTTGGGTAGTGGTTGTCTTTACGGCATCCTTCTTCATCTAATTTAAATATTATAGTTTCCTCAGATATGAAATAATTCTGTATATTCAGTCTGCTTATACAAATATTATTATTATTATAACGATTGTTTCGATGAGGAGAGCAATTCGCAATTCTTAGGATTTTTACTTCATTTTTTTCGCCTCCCGAAAACGCTTCATCCTCTCGAAATGCTTTTTCTTTCGTTAATCTGTAAACAATATTGAAAAGGATTGGCGAAAGTCCGCCCCACTGCCGCACAGCGGTTTTGATTTCAAAGGGATCTGGTACTTCGCACATTAATTTTACTTTGGAAGTTGTACCTGTAAATGTCTGTTTTATAATTTTTCGGATCTTTTCATCGATCCCAAATTCTTTCATGATTTCAAAAAGGGGTTTCGTGGTCTACCGAATTATATGCTTTCTTGAAGTCAATGAATGTGATAATTGTATTTCTACATTTCCTCATCTGTATGATCATCTTTAAAGTCCAGATCTATTCAACCCATTATCGGCCTTTTCTGAATCCAGCCTGGTATTCCCCCATTAGTGGATCCGCTTGGTGTTCTGCTCTGTTCAGGATTGCTTTAGAAAGTATTTTATAAGCAACCTTTTATAAGTATTAAGGAAATTGGTCTGTAATTATTGATATCCATTTTGTCTCCTTTTTTGTGCAATGGATTTATCACTGCGAATTTTCAATCTTCTGCTATTTGTTCCGTTCTCCAGATTTCTGATATTAAATGATGAAGTTTTTGCATGAAAATAGGATCGTTCAGTTTCCAGAGTTCCGCAATAATCCTATCTTCTTCTGCTGCTTTGTTGGTTTTGAGTTGCTTGATAATTTCCGTAATCTCTTCCATATCAGGGGTTTGCGAGTCTGGATGCGTAAACATCGAAAAGTCGAACTTAAGTTTTTCTTGGGGTGAATTGCACATGAGAAGGGTGTTAAAATATTCGGCTAATATTTTTCAGTTATTTTTTGTGTTAGTTCACAACGTGCCATCTAATTTTTTGAAGCAAAGACTGTGTGCTTTGTATTCTTTCTGTTTTTTTTTAAGTTTTCTCTGAAGGTTTGTAAAAATCTATATTATTATTATTGGTGAATTCCTTCTGTATTTCGTGACACCCATTATTGTCATATCTCCATTTTTCTCTTCTAATTATTTTGGAGGCCTGTTTTTGAGTTTCAAGGAAGTTCTCCAGTTCTCCTCATTTTTATGGCCGTTAATTTTTTTCCAGGCAGTTATTCTCTTGTCGACTGCTTGGTAGCAAATTGCGTTTCTCCTACGATGTTTCCTGGTGCAAGGAGGTTGCCCTAATGTAATGGCTTGCTGAATGATTTGTGAGTATTTTTGTATTATATTTCTTAGTATTTTGTAAATATTTCCCAATTTGTCAATTCTTCCCGATTGATTTGTGCAATGACTGTGTACGGAATTGTGTATCTCGAATCCGGTACCTAAAAGTGGTAATTTGTCTTTCACCTTTACGGCTCGTTTTTCTTTGTGAATTCTGAAACTGTCGGTATCGAAATGATTCTCGTCCAACATCTTTTTCAAGGTGTTGGTGAGCTGCTTAAGTTTACCTGTTTTAGTGAATGGATTAACATTAATTGTACTAATGTAGTGTTTGTAGTTTCGTTTTGAGGCTATGGAGAGCTTTTGAGAAGCTCTGATTCTTCTCCGCATGGTGTCCCTGATCCCCCAAAATCCGATGATCATGTGAATAACCTGTCTTTCGACTGGTGCCTGGGGTTGTGATTCTTTGATAGTCTTTTCCATCATGCGTTCTTCAATTTGAACAAAGCTTTGTGGTGGTCTCAGTTGAGACCACAGGGTGTACGAACTTTTTGAGTTCGAGAAGGTTGAAATGCAGCCGCCTTAACTAGAAAAACAAACGTTGACCATTGGCAGTCAGATACTGAACAGAAGACGCCAGTGGAATTGTTTTGTCAGTTTTTGGTCCGCCCTGTGTATCAGGGCCTCCTATATCTAGGAGACCCTATCCGCCAGCCGTGGGTAGCCCGATAGAGGTACGAACCTTCGGTTTTGGTAGCTTACCTCTTTATTTGAAAACAAAACAATTTAATGGCTTTTTGCTTTATTTGATTTGAATGTTATATAAGTATTATGCTGCTTTGAGACTTATAAATATTTATCGATCTGTTTCTTTTTTTCTGTGATGAATATTTTTCTACGTCATTGCCATTTTGTATTAGTTTTTACTTTTCTCTTTAATTTTCACAATTAATTATAATGATTATTTTATTTCATTCAGTTCAAATAGTAGTTTTGATATCTTAATTCGAATCATTTTCGTCAGGGTTATGCGCACACCATCGCAGATTTGTAAAAATATTTCTCTAGAGAAGCTATCATCATTAGTAAAATCATAACTTCTGTACGTTTATTTTAATCTGTAATCGTGTTTGAACAAAAAAATCTTGTAATTTCTGGCCATGAAGGGTTGGGACAGATTTGTTCTTGTACTATTTTAATGTAAACCTTCTATAGGGCCCAAAAACGTACCACCTAGATTTTGCAAATACTACGTACTACCGGATTTTTATACTACTATAAGTTATTGAGCAGTCTGAGCAACAGCAATGTGTTTTGAAGCAAACCAGTATAACAGAATTCTTTCGAAAGATTTATTAATTCACAATATCAATACGTAAGTGTAATGAATAATATTAATTGATGAACAACTAATAATTCGAAGTTTTATTTATTTCCTCTCGGACATTTCGAACTAGTTAGAAATATTTCATTGAAATAATCTATAGATTCAGTAATTTTTAATAAAGTTAAAATGAAGAAAGGTCTATCAAATTATTTATTTCAACAGATCATTATGAAGAATATTTTAATAAAAACACATACTTCGATTAAATTTTTCATATAAAATTCACTTAATCTTGAGTTTTTCCAATTCTTGGATACCATCTTGATGTATCACGCACTGTCCCAAGCCAAAGCAAGCAGCATCGTGTCGTAGAATGGTTGATACATCCGAGATTTTGATTTTTTCCGCCGTTTCCGTTTTATTGATTAGCCCGATTCCTTTTCCGTAGCAGTCGTAAAATTGCCGGAACTTGGAAAGTGACAATGCTAGACGAATTGGTATAATAAGGAAACTCTTGAGTCCTTTTTCGCCTCTACAGATTTTTATCAGTTGTTCTGTGTACCTGTTGTAGTCGTCTGAAGACACAGTCTGAAATATTGATAAGGCAATATTGAATCGAATAACTCATAATCTATGTATTCATAAGTGATCTTGAAAAGAAATATTTGAATCACTTTCTGAAGAAAATTCTGGAAACGGATGAACTCGAAATTTGACACAGTTGAATTTTATATTAAGCAGTTCATGAACTATTTTTCGTTGTAATTTTTTTTTCATTATTGACATGAATATTACGAAATGAACACATTACATAACATTCTTCCTCTATTGTGGTCAAATTGTGGCTTAAATTTTGTCTAAAAGCTTTAATGATTATATTTTCATTATATTCATTTCATTCAAATTCAATCAATAACTTTTTTATAAAATTGAGGATATCTAGTATTTTTTCAAAATTAAAACTGGATTCAATGTTGACAATAACAGAACTAGTTAACATAGTTCAAAAATATGCATAACTATAAAACTAAAAACTATAACTATAAGCTTCAATTTCAGAACTTCAAAAAAAAATTGTTGTTTATCATCTTTGGTACTGTTTTCTACATTCTAAGGGGTAAGAACTTAGTTTTGTACATTATAAAACTTGCCATGTTAGCCATCATGTCTTGAAACAGTCAGAGGCTTCATTCAATACATACATTTTGATAATTCGGAATGTATTGATTTAAATTACATATACAGGGTGTACGTTGAAAATGTTTTCTGAATGTATAAATTTTTCTTTTGTTTTTATATATTTAGTTTGTCGAAAACTAAATCGGCCTAAGGTCCGATCTCTTCTTGAAAAGATATAGAGCATAATGCATCTCTTATATCGATCAATAGTGTGATGCATTTTTGTAATCGACGAATTTGAAATTTTTGTTGTTGGAATGTAGTTGAATGAAAATATGAATCTAACGTTTCAAGACTCGAATCAATATTTCATCCCTACAAAGAAAATTATTATAGTTTATTGAATAGTGAAAACCATTGAAAGCATTTAGAAATCGATTGGTGTAGTTTCTGTAGGATTTCGTCAATAATACTCGTATTTCGAGTGTTATAATGTTCACAGTGGGTGCCTCAAATATAATAAGCAAGGCGTTTCAACATGAGACAGGAAAATATTCAATAATTCTCAACACTTGGGTTGGCTAGGACTGCGGTACAGTCATATAGCGGGTGTATTTTTGTGGTGAGAGACCGTTTACATATGTATAACCATCCCTGTCTAGCTAGACACCGGCCATTTCTATGATTCCAACCGTAACAAACCACAATAAATGATTCATTGACGATATCGCTGTTATTTTACGCCCGTTATATGACGGCACTATATTTCTAGGCAACCGGAGCTTTCGGTAAATGAACTTTTTCAGTTCAATTACCTACTGTTATCTCGAACGGCTGGACGGATGAAAATCAGGTTCGTTTTGAATTTGTCTGATTATGGAAATTGCCTGATTTTAAAAATTCGACTAACAGGAAACTTTGGCTACCCCTGCTCGCAAATAACTACTTTGAATGGCTCGTCATTGAGAGCTCATCATTCAGGGATACAATTCTGAATAAAATTCCCAGTATTCGCACATGATGTGGAACGTCTGCAACGTTTGAGAACTATTTAATTTTTTAATTAATTTATACAAACATTGATCAACTAAGCTGGAGCACGAACTCAACATAACTGCTTTAGATAAAGCACATATATGATATCTCAACATTTCATATATACTAACAATGTGTCAGATCTACTAACCATTGGTTTTCATTCTTTCATGAACATTGCTGCAATTTTCACTTTTGCATGACTCGTAAGAATACTGCAGCAAAAAATTATTCGGATGACAGATGCTTTTTTATTCTTCTGCTCGAAACTGGGAAAATTATCACGGTTTTGCTCAAGTTGAGAACGAAAATTCTCTAGAACAAATCGAAACTAACGAACAACTTTTCATCAATAAAAACTTCATGTAACTTTTTAATTGAAGATTTTGCGTGTATTACATTCTGTAAATTTGTATATCGGAAGCCTAATAACTCTTTTTAATTAATGACAGAGAGCTATCGCTTATCACATTTTTTAAGTAAAAATAAATTGAAATTGAAACACTTGGTTCAAGTTTCACTGAATATAACGGGTGATTTTTTAAGAGTTGAGTTTTTCAGGTTGGCGGTACTGGTTGGTAATGGCATACAAACCTCATCTGTCAAAGTGAAAAGTTTTCAGTACACTCATCATGGAAAGACTTACAAACGAGCAGCGATTGCAAATTTGTTGAAATTTACTATCAAAATTCGTGCTCTGTGAAAAATGTGTATCGTTTGTTACGACCATATTATGGTCGTCATAATGGACCTGGTGAATCAACAATTCGTGCTGTTATTACCAAATTTCGCACCAAGTTTACTTTGTTGTGCATTAAACTATTGTCTTCATGCATACAGTGCGTACTGAAGAGAATATTGCAGTCGTAGCGTAAAGTATTAATGAGAATCGTGAAATGTCAATTCGTAGCCGTTCTCAGCAATTGGGCATGTAATACTGAACCATATGGAAAATTTTACGTGTTAATTTGTGTTTGAAAGCCTATAAAAATCAACTTCTGCAAAAAGTTGAAGCCGAATGGCATACCACAACGTCTAATTTTTGTTTAATGGGCCTTAGAACAGCTTAATGAAAATCCGCTGTTTTATCGAAAAATTGATGATTCAGCTAATTTCTGGCTCAACCGATATGTAAATGAACAAATTTGTCGCATCTGGAGTAATTAACAGCCTCATGCAATACAAAAGTTACCGATGCATCCCGAAAAAACTACAGTTTGGTGTGGTTTATGGGCTGGTGGCATCAACGGTCCATTTTTCTGCAAAATCGACCGTGAAAGAAACGTTACCGTCAACGCCGAATGATATCGAGCCATGATACGCAACTTATTTTGCCCCAGTTGGCCGAGTTAAACGTTGTTGATATGTGGTTCCATCAAGACGATGCCACATGCCACACAGCTCGTGAAACAATGGACATGTTGAAGGACGAATTTGGTGAGCAGCTTATCTCTCGAAATGGCCCTCTGATTATTAGCCGAACACGATTGAAGCCTTACACGATAACATAACTCGCGTAATTCGTGGGATACAGGCCTAAATGCTCGAAAAAGTGACGCAAAATTAGACTTTCGAATGGACCATTTGATACGGAGCCTCAGACATTTACATGAAGTTATCTCTAGAATGTAAATCGCAAAGGCCAAGGTATCAATTTCAATGAAAATTTTGAATATATGATGCAAATTGAGTGTTTCATTAGATTTTAAAAAACCCATTTAAAATCATTTCATTTTAAAATCACCCATTATTTACAACTTTACATATGAATATGTTTCTGGTGGTTATTCCATCATCAAGAGTATTCAATAATATTACATGATATTGTAACATTGCTGAATACTCTTGATAATGGGCCATCTGAAACATATGTAGACTGGTTAATATACCCAGTGTAATTAAGCCAAGTGCTTAAAATTTAATTTACTATTAATTATAACTTTATTGATAGAATTTGATTCGCATCGTATAATTCAAAACTCTGCTGAACTATTCATTATATTGACTCTGAATTCTAGTTTATCTTGGTATCATGAATTCTATGCAATCTGGGTCACGTAAGCGGTAAAATCATTTCTCATTAGCAAATAAACAGTTACCAATAATTCTATGCATATTAAGTCTTATTTGTTTATCTACTAGAGAAACATGATTGTCAATCATATCTTTGAATGCCTGAGGATAGCTACTCAATTACCATGGTGGACATTTGATTTTTCATTGATATTCAAAGATGGCTCTTCAAATTTTTGTAACATTGCACCAAAGATCTACTAGGGGTATGAACACATAAGGAAAATTTTTGCATTAAAATCAATGAACGTTGTTGAATATTAATGGTGTTGTCAGAAAATACCTAATCCTTTTGTACTTATAGATATGTGTACCACTGAATGGTTACAAATATTCAGCAACAAATACTTGTGTAAAGGAATGAATTAATTGTTCAATTTCCCAGTCAAAGCATCGAAATTTCAACATTGATTCTATAAATTTACATTTTAGGGATATCAAGCATCAAACATTCAAAAAATGTCTGAATGTCAATGTTTTCAATGCTTGGTGTTGCTAAAGTAATTAGAGTAATCAGTAGTGAATCGATTTATAATGAGGTGAATCAACGTTCCTACATTGATTCAAGTTACATTAATGCCTTACACTTACTTGATTATATAGAATTGAATTCATTCTTCGAAATGTATAATTGTAGATGTTTGATTGCTAGCCTGGAAGTAATTATATTGATAGGCATAATGCAATTGAAAATATTTGCTCATTAAAATTCAACTCTCAAATGCAAAGTGCTATTACAAATTAGGAAATCCATATTTTTATACTTAATTCCTCACGGACTTTAAGAAAAAGGTGCAATTCATGCTCTACTTTCATAGAACGATTCTCTCTAAAAATTGCTACACACGTATGTATGCGCCTGCAGACATAGGTATAAACTGAAACACTTTTAAAAATCATAGGAACTATCGCCCCTTTGACCTGATAAATCCTGTATATCAACAATTTTCTGAAAAATGTTTAAAGGAGTGTAACAAAGATTGAACGTCAATAAATGTTAATCAATAATAATAATACCAATGAAATTTATTTAGCATTTTGCTATCGCCATACATACACTAGAATACGAGGGCGTATTCTAGATGACGTCCGTGACGTTTTCAATAAAAAATTTTTTTGCGGCAAATAAACATTTTATTTTTCTACATAATCACCTCTCAGCTCGATACATTTAGTCAAGCGTTTTTCTAATTTTTTTATACCCTCCAAATAATAGGTTTTCTCAAGGGTCTCAAAATGCGTGTTTCTTTCGGTAATCACTTCTTCATTAGACTCAAATCTCTTACCACCCAGCCATTTCTTTAGGTTTGGAAACAGATAATAGTCACAGGGGGCTATATATGGAGAATATGCTTGATGGGGTAGCAGTTCGTATCTCAATTCGTGGATTTTGGCCATCGTGACTAAACAAGTGTGCACACGTGAATTGTCTTGATGAAACAGCACTTTCTTCTTCGCCAAATACGGCTGTTTTTGCTTCAAGTCAACGTCCAATCTGTCCAAAAGCTTTGAATAATATTCGCCGGTGATTGTTTTACCTTTCTCGAGGTAATCAATGCGAATGACACCGCGTGCATCCCAAAAAACTGTGGCCATGACCTTGTTGGCTGACAGACTCTGTTTTTCTTTGGTCCACGTTCACCCCGAGCAATCCACTGTTTCGATTTTTTCTTGGTCTCTGGCGTATTGTGATGAATCCATATTTCGTCCACAGAAACAAAACGGCGCAAAAATTCGTCCGGATTACGGCTGAACATAGCTAAACACTCTTTTGAAGTTGTCACACGATTGCGCTTATGGTCGAGTGTGAGCAATCGCGGCACCCATCTCGCGGAGAGTTTTCTCATGTCCAAATATTCGAGTAAAATATGACGTACCCGTTCAGTTGAGATACCTAGAGCATGCGCCAACTCACGTATTTTCATTCTCCAATCATCCAATATCATTTCATAAATTTTATCGACGATTTCCGGGCGACCTGAACGTTCGGCGTCACTAGTGCTTTGACAAATTCATGTTGATAAATATAATCGCGAAGCATTAATTAAGCCAAGAGTTTAATTCAATTTGATAGTAGATTTTGTCATTTTTATGGTCTAATATAAAATTCTCTTCATTTCTTGTGTTATGATCGTGGATGTCTTTGAATGCACGGAATCGATTGAACAGTCGGCTTCTCGATTATCTACGGACTATTTGAAATGAAAATTGAGTACTCATTTGAATATGGTCGAATAACAGAAATTTATAACTTACTGGTTGACCCGGCGAACTTTGTACACCCTTTTTTTATCTGAATACTTTTCAAAAAGCCCGAAAGACATGTTCTACTATTTGTACTACACTTTCTTGTTTTCAATATTCATCCCGTGTGGAGCCAGGGACTTACTCTCTTACGAAGGGACCGCCATACTTCCTGTTATTTCAAATCAGTTGAATTATCAAAAAATTCATATATTAATACGTTTGATGCATTGAAATTTATTAACCTGTCTGTTCTATATTTTTGTTGCGTCATTGACACAATAACAATTAAACATTCATTGGTCCAATAGCAACGATTTACTGTGAACTGTAATCTATTTCAACGATATAATTGAATGCAGGTCAATAGGAGTTGAACGCAACCTTTTCATATTGTTAATTTCGATTCCATCGATTCCGTTCAACTTCATACCGAGCTCCGCGTCCCAAGTCAGTTTGACTTGCTCTTTTATATCTTTTACTTGCTGCATTGCGAGTTCTGCGACTTAAGTTTGTACATCTAATAGCTATCATTTTAAAACCGAAATTTCAACTGTAAACGAAAGAAAACTATGTATTCTTATTTAAAATCAAATATACCACGTGCTATGTTACGTATATTTACAGTATTAACAAGTGTTATAGTAACGTGTATGTTAGTCTATTTAAACTTACTAAAATTTTTTATTGAATTAAGTTTCAATATTAGTCGTGATAGCTCTGAAATAACCGTGATGTGTGATAAGATATTCAGTTTTTTTACATCCCCTTTTAGGGAATCAATAATTATTTCTTACTTATATTATTAATGAAGTATTCTAAATTTTCTAATTTTATACACAATCTTTTAAATTTTTTCCCTGACAATAACAAACACAACAAACAAAAATAGTGAAATCGGTCTAGCCGTTTTTAGTTAGAAAACGTTTGTATGGGGAAAAGAAATGGGCTGTTTTTAGGGGTTTCCCGACAATATTCGAATTTTTCTCGCCGTAAAAACCATCCTTGGACTTCAACGAACATTTTGAAAGAACAATTGGCAAAATTGGTCCAAGCGTTGTTGAGTTATGCGCTTACCAACACATTTTGCAATTTCTTTTAATATTACGGATTTTTAAAATTTTTTCCCTAATAACAAACACAACAAAAAAAATAGTGAAATCGTCCAGCCATTGATTCTACACCTTAGTTAGAAAACATTTGTATGGGGAAAAGAAAAGGTCTGTTTTTAGGATTTTTCGAATTCGAAGTTTTCGGCAAAAATGGTGCAGACGTTGTTGAGTTATGCTCTTACCAACACATTTTACGATTAATTTTTGTATTATAGATTAATAATGTAAGTAACGACGGGATGTAACGAAGGAGTCCACAAAATACACAAATTGTTTTTTACTCAAATAACATATTGAATATTTTTGTTCAATATATTATCTACGAATCTGGAGTTTGAAACTTACCGACCATGGATTACCAGAAGAATTGGCGTGTGCCTATAAAAATAAAAGGTAATGAATACAAAGATTATTTACGCCAATGACAAAAATTTCAATTGAATTTCAGACAAATTCGACTTATAGTTATAGTAATAATAATAACGAATGAAAATAAATAAATTTATAAATAGCAATAACGAAGGAAAATGTCGACAAGGTTGCGTCGAACTACTGGTTGGTCTCAGGCAGAATGTTTCCCGAAACATTTCAACCAGTAATTACCTGAAACACATCGTTAAAGATGCAACAGCTGCCGATTCGGATGCCAAACATCAGAGATACTCCAATATATAACAGGGGGATGTCAAATATTCACACCAACGTAATACAAAGAGACATGACGCTGTAGCAAAGATTGTATATCAAGAATTGGCATTGAAATTATATCTTCTACAGAAGGAAAATGTGCCCTACTTCAAATACAAGCCGCAGCAAATTTTGGAGAATGATCGGTTTAGACTCTACTGATACCGCACTATCTTGACTGAAACAGTTCCCAACAATAGGCCTGACCTAGTCCTGGTTGACAAAAAACATGAGAAACTACGTTTATCGAGGTGGCCATTCGAAATGCGAACAACCTAATTGAGAAGAAAGCCAAAAAAATCTCAAAATATCGAGATTTTGAAGTACGAGTGCCGAGACAGTGGCACAGACGGGGCCAGGACTGTTCAAATTATCTTGAATTTCACTGGTATAATACCGAAAAATCTCCTGAGGAATATCAGAGAAATAGGAATCGGCGAACATCTCTATAAGAAATTACAAAGATTGGTACAGTTTGACACAGCAAGGACTGTCAGGAAATTTCTAGGGCTTAGCGAAAATCAAAGCCATGACTTTCGCCGCCATGGGGACCGCCGCCACGGGCCTGGTAACTTTGAAAGGGCCTCCACAGAGCTTAATCCTTCTGATATATACAGTGATTTTTTAAGCGTAGGTTTTTTTTAAATGGAGTAAAACACTCAATTAATACCATATATTCAATATTTTTATTGAACTTGATGAACTTGGCCTTTGCCATTTACATTTTGAAGATAACTTCATGTAAATGTTGTTCGCGGCTCCGTATCAAATGGTCCCTTCAGAAAGTCCAATTTTGCGTCACGTTTTCGAGCATTTCGGCCTGCATCCCACGAATTACGCGAGTTATGTTATACTGTAAGGCTTCAATCGTGTTCGGCTTGTCCACATACACTAACGACTTTACATAACCCCAAAATAAAAAAGTCCAGAGGCGTCAAATCGCATGATCTTGGCGGGCAATTCAAAGGGCCTTTTCGAGAGATAAGCTGCTTACCAAATTCATCTTTCAACATGTCCATTGTTTCACCAGCTGTGTGGCATGTGGCACCGTCTTGATAAAACCACATGTCAACCAAGTTCAACTCGGCCATTTGGAGCAAAAACTGGAGCAAAAAAAGTTGCGTATTATGGCTGGATATCGTTCGCTGTTGACGGTAACGTTTCTTCCACGGTCGTCTTTGCAGAAAAACGGACCGATGATGCCACCAGCCCATAAACCACACCAAACTATCGTTCTTACTGGATGCATTGGTAATTCTTGTATGGCATGTGGCTGTTCATCACTACAGATGCGACAGTTTTATTTATTTACATATCCGTTAAGCCAGAAATCAGCCTCATCGCTGAACACAATTTTTCTATTCTATATTCTGTTAGAATATTTTACAATATTCTAACAGCGGATTTTCATTAAGCGGTTCTAGTTATTAGATGTTCAAACTTGGATGTTGATTGAAGAAAACACAGAACAGAAACAAAACACAAAATCTCACGTGAGGAATCGACATCTAATCGAAGCTTCTAATTACGGATGGAATATGGGATCTAGTATACTATCCTGCGAGACTTCACGTTTGAGACGGTGTTTCGGTGAGCATTTAGCATTGTAATTCACGATTTGGTATCCATCATTGAGATAACTCTGAAACCATTCACAGGGTTTTGTAAAGAGATCTTATACATCTTAGCGTTGTCAGGATAAGCGATGCCGCCAATAAATTGAACGCTTTACTCTGATAGTATGATAGTATGATACTGATAGTATGGCAGAATATCATTTTTCTCAAGATCAGTAATTATCAAGGAATATATTTTTACTTCGTACCTATATGCGAAAAAATGGAAGAAATTAAATCATTACTGACAATAAAAACAATAGAATAAAATTTCATCAACTTGTAAATTGAAAAAGAAATTATACCCCAAAGAGAGCATTGTGGGTGCACCCAATGAAGATATATATTTGGAAAACCAATGAAGGTGCTTAAGAAGAACCAAAATTCTTGGTATTTAGAAAACAAAAAATGCTGGAGTGTAATGAACATTATATAATTCTATATACATAAGAACCTGAGTTATTGTAAATTTCAAACTAATGTACACAGGTTTTGTTTCATTTATAAACAGAAGAAATAACAATGTTCTATAAATATTTCAAAACCGTATTTGAAGACCAAACGATAAAATACATCGATAACACATTCCTACCAATCAATTATTTCGAATTTAGCAATTTCTTTGTTTCCTAACATATCTTGTTCAGCACAAATAATAAATTCTTATCGAAATATTTAATTTGCATCATAAGTTTTTTCTGGAAATATTTTTGCATAACCCAGAAATTTTACTTCTAAACTTTAGCAAACAAATTCAATCTTGTACCTATTTAGTGTATGAAGTTTGGTGTAATGCTAAAATTAAGCATACATAAAATTCATTTTCAAAACAGACAAAAATATTCGATATATTATATATATATATATATATATATATATATATATATATATATATATATATATATATATATATATATATTTCTTGAAATTGATTTATTGCCTGTTTAAGATATTTTATTTTGAAAGTTTTTATCAATAACAGACTTTTTTTGATATGAAAAAGTTTATTTTTGTTGACGTTTCGTTGTTATATTACAACTTTTTCATTATTATTATTATTATGTCTGTTATTGCTAAAAACTTTCGAAATAAAATATATATATATATATATATATATATATATATATATATGTGTGTGTGTGTGTGTGTATTTGTATATAAACAAATTTTTTGAACACAGCCAAAATTTCATTCTTGGTTCACATTTCACATGTACTAGCTTTGACAAAAAATATAAGATCTCATAATATGTTTCGGAACCAGAATAATACATAATTGAAAGTTTAGCTTCCTATCCTTCTCCTAAACTGAAAGAAGAACTATGAACTTTTCAAATATTTCTTCAACTTCTATTCACTTCTAACAAATCAAATTTAAAATATTGAATATTTATATTATATTTTCATGAGATATGGTTCTGTATAAAGTATATAACTCTATTTGTTCCATTCAATGAAAATCATAAAAAACTTGAAACTGCTTTATCAATATTTTCAATATAAACGTGAATATGTTCTTGAACTTCTTTGAAATAATAATTTGCCTGTCTAATAAATATATTTTGATATTTATAATTTATGTTATATATATGTATATATATATATATATATATATATATATATATATATATATATATATATATATATATATATATATTTTTCATGATAAAACCAAATTCATGGAAAGAAAACCAAAAAATAAATCTTCTCTTATCACAAAACATGGTGAAATTCTGCAAGTCGTCCATTTTAAATACCTCGGAGAAGTTATACAGTCCTCTGGTATAATGAAAAGAGCATTTCGAGAGGAATGCTCTACGCATTTCTACGCAGTTCTACGAGAGAAGCAATCTACGCAGCTGAAACAATGATTATTGACGGTCATTCAAGAATTAGAGAAATAAAAAAACAAGAACGGAAAATTCTTAGAAAGATTTACGGGCCAATCAATAGAAACGGCATTTGGATGAAAATGCCTCAGAATGAACTTTATCAAAAGACAAATACGATAACGGAAGAAATCAGAAAACGACGAACAAAGGTCTATGCACATGTCTACAGAATGAAACAGTCCAGAATACCGAAGAAACTACTCGATATAATTATGAAGAGTAAATGCGGAACAGAGTGACTAAAAGAGGTCCAAAACGATCGCACTGAGTATCGCTATAAAATCGCACATGTGAATTTTGAGCGAAATCAAATCGCCAACCTGGAATAAAATGAATAGATAAACGGAATAAAGAGCATTCAGAGGGGTTAAAGCGTTTTTTGGGAGGCAAAAAGATGAAGCAAAAGTCCTGAGAATTGCGAATTCTAGTTCAATATCTCTCCTCATGGGGAACAATAATAATAATAATATATAATATCAATTAATTCAAATATTAATTTCATTTTAAAAAATCAACTATTACAACTTACCTCTGAATTCGCCAGGGTTACCAAGAAGAAGAAGAGGACGACAATCGATTTCATTTTACTAGAATATTTTATAATTTAATGCATTCCGTATAAGGAATATATTTTATTGTTCTTCTTAAATACTATTTTTTACTGATGTGATATCATCATGGATTCAAGCAATTAATATAAATAATGAGCATGAAATTAAATTGTTAAATCAACTGAATCAATATACCTAATAAATAAATTGTCGAAAAAACTCTTATGTTATATACAATTAGTTGGGTTGTTGCTGAAGCTCAAAAACTTTAAATGTCTGGGTGAGTTTTGAAATCATATACTTATATAATAAAAAATGTGATAATGTATATTGATAAAATGTGATAATGTTGACCAGGAGATTGAAAGGATCTGAATATTATTGGCAAGAATAATAAGTCACGAGTACTTTTTTGAATTTCCATATGCAATAAAAACTATTTCAGATATCTGAAAGTGAATCTCTGATCGAAGAAAAGTTAGGGAAAAATTCACACATACATCAAAAATTTGAAGTGAAAAGTAGATGAAAAAATGTCTAATTTTTTTGAAATTATGGATAGACAGGAGAATAAAGTACTGAATATTTACGATTTATTCACAAAATACCTAGCATAATTTTTTTTTCAATTTATTTGTTATTGTACAGGAAAAATCTTTTTGATTCGAATCCCTACTAACACAAGCATGCTTGTTTGCTCTTGAGTGATTGTATTTGGATATATTACGGTTTTAACAGTTAGAAGCCGCCTTCAAACTATAAATTTATTGTTTAAAAAAATTTGTTACTTCAGATTTTTGAATATTATTATTTCATACTATCAAACAATTTTTTCAGGGTGTAAATTTCAAAAATGAAAAATAAACATTCTGTAATATTTCTGTGATACTATTCAGTGAACCTGTTTGCTGAATATGACTAGAAGGAACAGAACATATTTATAGTTTGTGCTATTACTAGGATCTAAACTATAGGTACCTTACCTACCTTTTCTCACGTATTTTTTCATGATAAAGGAAAGTCACCACTAATAAACCTGCCAAAGTTTTCAACTATCTTCAATAAACGATTTGAAGAGAATACTTTTAAACATTAAGGAATCTTCTAGGAATATAAATTCACAGAAATGGATTTGTCTACAAAAATATAGCTGCTCTTTACAAAAACAGTAGCAGTTCTCTGGCCCAAATAGGTACTTGGAAAAATAAAACGAGTGATTCTAAATACTTATAACGAATAGTTTTCTTCAATCGGTTGTTCTAACATCTAAAGCTTCCAAGAGATGTTAAGTTTTTTCAATCAACGAATTTATTAATTCACTCAGAAATAGCTTTTATATTAATTTTCTAATGAAAACAGAACGCTATGCTTCAATGTTTGACCACCACTAATAAACTGTCACCACTAATAAACCTGCCAAAGTTTTCAACTCCCTTCAATAAACGATTTGAAGAGAATACTTTTACAACATTAAGAAATCATCTACGAATATATATTCACAAAAAAGGATTTGTCTACAAAAATATAGCTGTTCTTTACGAAACAATAGCAGTTCTCTGGAACAAATAGGTACTTGAAAAGAAAAAGTGATTCTAAAACTTATGTAATCGAATTAGCATTTTGAAAACAGAACGCTATGCTTCAATGTTTGACCACCACTTCTCAACGTCTTAAGCTTCCAAGAGATGTCAAGTTTTTTCTTCTAAAGTTTTTAAGTATTCTAAATACTTAAAACGAATAGTTTTCTTCAATCGGTTTTCTAACGTCTTAAGCTTCCAAGAGATGTCAAGTTTTTTCTTATCTCAACGAATGAAAAATATATTCATTCTCTCAGAAATAGTAAAGAGTGAATTCTATATTAATTTTCTAATGATGTAATCAGATTTATTTTTGCATTTTGAAAACAGAACGCTATGTTATATTGAACGTTCTGATATCTATCACTTATGATGGCCAATGGATATGAATCACTAAATGGTCCTACACGCATAACAGATTATCATAACTCATGTTTGGATCACATCTTTCTGAAAAAAAAACGAATGACGGCGGTTTACAATTCGTACATTATAAACTGCGATATAACAGATCATTTACCCATCATGGTAAATTTACTCTCACGTTCTCCTAACAAACTTACAAATAATGATCAACGACATACAAAGGCTGTATATAATATAGATCATATTAAATTACATGATTTATTTGACAAGCAAGACTGGAACACTGTTTTAAATTCGGATGATGCGGATTTGGCTGTGGGGAACTTCATGTCAATTATAAATTCAATTTTGGATTCAGTCACAGAAAGAAAGACCATAAAATATTGTAAAACTAGTAAAATCAAACCATGGATTACTCCTGGTATAATCTGTTCTATTAAACATAAAATGAAGAAGCAGCTTGGTTTTAACTCGAGTAATGAGAATTGTGAAAAATACAGAAACTATAGAAATAGTCTAAATTCATTAATGAATAAATATAAGTACAAATACTACAACTCTAAGATTGAAAATAATAAAAACGACCTAAACAAAAATTATAAAGTAGTGAATGAACTTTCAGGCAAAACCAATTCAGAAAAAAATGATGATTTCAAAATAAAAACAACGATACAACATTCAATAATACTAAGGACATGGCAGAATATTGCAATAACTATTTTGTGAATAATGGTCTCAACTTAGCAAAAAAAATTATTACGCCTAGACATAAGTTCCGGATGCAGTTTACTTCAAATACTTCAATGTTTATAAAACCTGTTGATGAAAATGAAATTATCGAAAAAATAAACTCTCTAAAAAGCAACAGCTCCAAAGGAATTAATGATATTGATCCAAAAATTATAAAACAGTATCATTTGTATTTACTCAAACCTCTTGCACATATTATAAATTTAATTTTCAAATATGGTCACGTACCTAGCCAATTCAAGGTTTCTGTCGTGACGCCGGTCTATAAAGCGGGAAACAGGTCCTCCATAGAAAATTATCGCCCTATTAGTGTGATAAACAATTTTGCCAAAATATTCGAAAAATGTCTAAAAGACAGACTGATGAAGTTTTTGGAAAAAAACAAAATTCTGTCGAAAAGGCAATTTGGATTTGTGAGGGGCCGTAGCTCAACAGATGCAATATTAGAATTAACAAAGATGGTGGCCCAGAACCTAGATGATGGTAAAAAATGTCTCGCAGTTTTCCTTGATCTAGCTGAGCATTCGATACAATTCCACATGACTCGTTATTAGAAATTTTGAGGGCCTATGGTATCAGAGGCGTTGTATTGAAAATCTTTGAAAGTTACATGGTGAAGAGGCAACAAATCTTCAAAATTGGTGATGTCTTGAGTGAACCTTTAGAATTGAAAATAGGAATACCACAGGGCACCGTTATGGGTCCAATCATCTTCCTTATATATATAAACTCCTTAACAAACTTGGTTGTTGATGGGGGTTCCCTAATCTCATATGCAGACGATACCGCGGTAGTTTTTGTGGCAGACTCTTGGTCACGAGTAAAAGAACTAGCAGAAAAAGGACTAACCAAAGTAAAAAATTGGCTGGACTCCAATCGGCTAACACTCAATGTGGATAAGACGCATTACGTGGCGTTTTCTGTTACTTCTGCCAATCGTCCTAGTTTTGACAGCATTTCAGTCGAATCGACGGTAATTAAAGAAGTCACATCCACTAAATATTTAGGTGTTACAATAGACAAGAACCTAAAATGGGACAAACACGTAGAGCGCTTAGTAACTAATATCAGGAAACTTATTCCTAGATTCTACATATTGCGAGAAATTTTAGGTAAAAAACTCTTATTGACTATTTATAAAGCTCTTGTAGAATCATTAATTGGTTATGCATTAGTGGTATGGGGTGGATTATATCATAACCTTCTTCACTCCCTTAGCGTTACGCAGAACTTTATTCTTAAAGTTATATACAAAAAAAAAAAAAGATACCCAACGAAGTTCCTATACTGTCAAGAGGTGTTCGATGTGCGTTCTCTCTACATACTACATACTTGCATATACATGCATAATATGGAAGACAGGAAAAATTATATAGAACATAATTATTCTACGAGAGGAGTTGCAAACATGCATGTGAAGATTCCTAGTAAAAAGAAAAATATTAGCCTTCGATCTTTTGAATACTTGGCAGCAAAGTGTTATAATAACATATCATTAGAAATTAGGAAGATCAAGAATAAGAAAAAGTTCAGTAAATGTTGTCGATGCTTTATACATCAGAATTTAGATAGGTTTGAATTTATTACGACTTGATTGGTTTTTGTGAAATTTTTTTTGCATTGAAAGGGGAGAGAGAGAGAAATTCCATGCATCCTTGTTATTTAGCTTGAATCTATAAATATACTAACGTGTAGAATAAAAATAATTAGATTTGTCGAATGTAATGTACACATACAGCTATTTAGTTAGCTAGGTGTGCTAATTTTGTTTATTCATCCTTATGAATCACTTTCTTTTCTTTTTTTTTTCTTTGTTAATTAAAATAATGGTAGAATGTAATGTAATTGTTAATCAATTTGGATGAAATATATATATATCTATCTATCTATCTATTTGTTAAGCCTTAATTGTGTTGTATTGTATTTGGTTTAATTGGAATGTGAGTAACATAAAAATTTACTCATATACTGCAAAACGAAAACTTGTTTCATTCCACTGAAGTTTCAACATTCCAAAACAGAGAATGTTTTGTCAGTTTTCATTGAAGGGATTTCGTTTTGATGTTTGCGGTTCGTCAGTAAATTTTTCAATTCCTAAATACTTCGAGATGAATATTTCATTAAGAATAATTTCTGCTGAATCAACAGAAATCTACTGTTATATATATATATATATATATATATATATATATATATATATATAATGAAAAAATTCATCTTCTTAAATATAATCAAAGACTATTAGGAGGGTTTCGATAACTGAACATGATCAAGTGAGTCTCCTAGTGATCACCTTGTCATAATTCTCCCTTGGCAGGGGCCACATGATCCCCACATCCAGAATGTACAATTATTTACAAACGTACAGCAGAATGAAAAGAAGGAGTTTATATAACTCCAGTTCCAGATTGTTACATTCCAGACTTTACAAAAACTTCTGGATGAAAAAACTCAATCAAAGTGTTCACATTTCAAGTGATATTAATATTTCCTGATGATATCTGAGCTTCATGGGAGTCTTTTCTAATTTTACATATTCCTGAGAGAAACAGCCTCGTTTCTTATACACATATGTATATATTCAATGCAAAATAAAGTTTGCATTGTTGAAAAAATGTTTTAAAGTTTTTTGCTTTGTGAAATTAGTTCTACAATTTTAAGTTGTTGAATATTCATATATTCTTTCTTGGTAACTCTTTTTAATGGTAACTGGATTTTTATCGAATTTGAAATGAAAAAGATTATATGTTTCGAAATGAATATAAATCAAATTCGTTCAATAATTTTTGCTTTGATATTTTCCTGTTTTATATGGAAAAAACAATGTACTCTTTTGTCGTTTTCAAGATGTTAAGATAAGAAGAAATTGCATTAATGCATTCGAAAATAGCATTTGTAATAATTTTTCATCAAAAGGATGAAGAACTTCTCTCTTTGACGTGGCTAAAAACTTTGTTCTCCAAATATTTTTTAATTACCACATGAACTTCACCCCAGTTGTCCATATAAATCGATTTGAGAACCTCTAATATATAAAAAGAAATAACGACAACAAAAGAACTCTAAAAATTAAAATTTTAATCAATCCAATCCTTGTTTTTCAACTTATAAGATCAATGAAGAAAATATTGCTTTGTAAAGTTCTAAGATCAAGAGACGTGCTAATAAATAAAATCACAGATTTTGTTGTGCAGTGTATTTAATATCAACGGTACTAGCAGCAGATTTGGCAATAAATTATTCAGGTAAGCTGAAATAGAGAGTGAAAGTGTAAGATACAAGATTTACGACAAGTACCGATAGTTTTAAAGACACTTGTTGCGAAGAGATACTGGAGAAAACCTGCATGTTATTGTGTTAGGTAATCTGACGGCTGGTATTTATCTACACGTTTCAAGTTGCATTGTAATGTCGGGCATTAATTCTTAATTGATCATTTAGTGAATTAATTCAATACACATCATTCTCTCAATTGATATGTAGAGTTTATCAAATTTAATAAGAAACAGGTTAGTTCAGCGAATTCAAAACTATATTAAACCAAATTAAACCTTTAGAAGTGTTATTCCCTGGTTATTAGGAAAATGAAACCATTAACACATTTTGAAGAGCTCTATTTCTGATTTTGAAATGCATTGATGTTCATTATTTTCCACTGCTTGGATGATGGGTGATATCCCTTATTTTTCAAAATCTCTTCAATTACAGTAATGTATTATCGATATGATGCAGAGTTTCAAACAAACTAATATATCTCTATATTCAATAAATAACATCTCATTATTTTCTGATGCATTTTATATAAAACAAATAACTCGAATGATAAGGGATAATTTTTTTTCATACCAAATCTTTCCTGTATCCACCAAATTGGTATGGAAATAATAAGTTCGGGGCGACAATAATAATGTGTTTATTTAGCAGAATTGTTACATCATATTACAAAATATAGTAACTAACAAGTTAATTAAAATTAAAATAATGGAAAGTAAAATACTGTGAATTAAGTAAAGTACCAATATATGTAAAAAACATAATATAGTAGAAAAACAAAAACGTTATACTTAGCACCTAACTAATATTACATGACAAACATCAATTAGAGTACTAGCAGAAACAAAGCCCAATTGAATTAGAGTGACTTTAAACTGTATTGCATTTGGTTGAGATGAACGTTCTCAAAAGTCTTTTGAATACTTTTAAACTTCCACAGTTTTTTATATATGCAGGAAGTCCATTAAATTGAATTAAACCTTTATACAAAATAGATTTTAGCTTTTGTGTAGTGTTACATTTTCCAAGGATAAAGTCTGTTTTGAATCTCGTATTATAATTATGTACATCTGTAAATAATCGAACTCTATCACTAATGTAGGTTGGTAACATATTTCTTTTCAGTTTAAAAATGAACACTTGTACATTAAACACAACTTATGAGTGTTATTTGTAAGGTTTATTAAATCGTTGTAAATAGAATTAAGATGTTTAATGTCTGTTCTTTCATTTACTGTGTTCTCCAAATTTTATCGAACGTGTACATTTCTAAAATTTCTCTACATTTTTGTCTTTTTCAGTTGCTGAAATCTTTGTATTGTTATAATCAAAATCGTGTTTTTCTGTTATTTTATGTTTATGTAATGCTGTTGTTTGAGTTTTTGCGTTTTTTTATAGTTTTTTCTTGAAAGAAGAATCAAAGCGCTTAAATACGCAAAAACTCAAATAACAACCTTACATAAACATAAAATACCAGAAAAACACGATTTTTATTATAATAATACAAAGGTTTTAGCAACTGAAAAAGATATAAAATGTAGAGAAATTTTAAAAATGTTACATATTCGTAAAAATTTTGGAAAACACAGTAAATGAAAGAACAGACATTAAACATCTCAATTCTATTTACAACGATTTAATAAACCTTACAAATAACACTCATAAAATGAATACACAACAATCACCAAACATCACATCTCAAAACTTATTCCTTCCAATCTACTTTCAATTTCACACACATTAATATACATATTCTGGATAAGTATAAAACTCAACTATATGTTATATATGTAGGTATATATAAATCACACTTACTTCTTATATGTATTTAAGAATCACCTGGCTTACCATGCATTTTTCATGGTGAAGAAGACTAAAATACTTCAGAAGCCCGATATTTTAGCAACTGAGAAAGACAAAAATGTAGAGAAATTGTAGAAATGTTACACATTCTTAAAAATTTGGAAAACACAGTAAATGAAAGAAGAGACATAAAACATCTCAACTGTATTTACAAGTTAAGAGTTTTTCAGAGGTGTCCTCATGGTGAAGAAGACTTAATCTTCCGAAGCGAATGCTAAGCCAGAAATATTCCTCTGATACTAAAAATCAATATGTAAAAATAAAAAAAAACTAATTTGATTTTTCTAAAGAATAAGTTTGATATTTTTATATTTATAGTAATTCATAAAATTCAATTATTCATATTGACAAAGTTGTGATATACAACGAAACGTCAACAAAAATAAAGTTTTTCATGTTCAAAAAAGTCTGATATTGCTGAGAACATTAAAATATATATATATTGCTAAAAACATAAAAAAATATATATTTATATATAGTGATTATTGGGTTTTTATTTCTTGTTTGGGTGTATGAGAGAAATTTTTATTATATCACAAATTGGTGTAGGTACCCAAAGGCGGGCGTTGGGTAATCAAAAATCGAAGATACCAGTAACCTAGATTTAAGCTAGGTATCTCAAAGAAATCTATTTCTCAATAACCATGTAATGCAAAATGTTCATCCTCAGGGGGGGTCGACTATGAACGTGACAACAATCTTAGCACCACAAAAAGCGAAATATATTGTATTGAAATGGCATCATTTATAGCCTACCTTAGCTAGTTCCCTCCTTTCCACTACTCGATTGAAAATTACACCACTGACTGTTCGGAAATTTGTTTCACATTCGCGAAGAACTCTTCAATTAAACCAAATACTTTTGCTATTTTGGCCTAAGAAGAGGTGAATATATTTATACATATGGATCAGTGGTACATATAATCGTTATTTTTGTTATGTGATTTTGTTGTTTGCTGTTAGTCAAGTTTTATTTGGTAAGTACTTCATTAATACCTTTCAATTTTTTCAAATAAACATATTTAAAGTTATATTGAAATACTTTAAGGTTTTATGTATTATTATACCAAAAAATATATTTCCCAATGAGAGGAAACTAATTCAAAAGAGTCTTGAATTAAACTCAAACATATTATAGTTTATTATGTTGTCAGAGTTGGGCCTGATAGAGAGAATTTTGATGAGTACTGAACTTTTAATAACTTTTAATAACCCAATATTTTTCTTGCAATAGCCTTGCATCGAAAATCTTGAACTTTTTTCCAAAACTTTTTTTTGAACTTGAATTTTTTAGATATCTGTTTCCAGCATTCTGCAAAATTTCCTGATTTAATTTTCGTACAAATTATTGAATTATTAGATTGTTATTATTCAACTATGATTCTACGTAAAATTGTAGTAAACGGGAAAATATACCACGATAAATTGTTCCAATATTGGGCTTTTTTATACTTTATTATATTATTTCCCTTAATGGAAAACTTGAACTACAATAACTTGTAAGATACCTACATCGAAGAATTTACATCTGTTTTTTCAAATCTTTTCCACGTTAGCTTCTTTAATCATACAAGGGACATTTCTACGTGAATTAGTCTTCGAATTAAATTACTTTATCTTTAATATATTTCTTCAGATAACATGTGAAGAGTCGTAATTACTGATTATTGGTGTACCATGCGAATCGAAATTTCAATAAGTTTTCACTTAAAATAGAATCAAATAGTTTAATAAAATGGCAATTTAATTTATAAAGGTACTACAGGTTTTGAGACCGCAGATGATGTTTTAATCTTGCGATAATTTAGAATTTCTGAGTAAACTTCAATACTCATTCCACTTTACAATCGATAATTGAAATAAAAAAGCTCCTCTGAATTGTTTTCTGAATATTATTCTTGGCGTATTACATGAATTAGACGATTTATTTGGTTTCATGCAATATAAATCATAAAATTATATCTTATAGATCGTAAATATAAAACGAATTTTTAATACTCTTCATTGAAAAAGTGATTCGATATTTCAATGAATTAACATCAAGGCCAATAAAAATTGAAATTACCACAACATAATCAATAAATATATTTGAAATTATTAGGCATTATAGGTTTGCCTATGATTACGAATTACAATAATAAAATTAAGGTATAATAATGCTTGGTATCGATTTTAAATTTATAAAAACCATCTCTATTGATATTGATGAGCTTTCAACTGGAAACCACAAATAACTTAGTCAAACAACCATGAAAATTAAAACTTTCAAGATGATTAAGTGAATAATGAACAATTAGAATGAGTAATTTTGAGTTGTTAACAAATTTTATATAACTCCTTACAAGTTAAGTCTAGGGATCTGAAATTATAAATATCGAAGTTCTTTGATTTTTAAAGCACTATTTTCAGCGAAAAATGTCAAAATATATAGATGTTCACTCAGTTTTCAGTGCTTGCCGAGTGTTCAAACTCGATCCACTTGAGAAACAAAAAATATATATAAAAACTATAAAATTAACACACTTGACTTAAGTTTCACTGAATAAATTAAAACCATTATCAACAGTATAAATATTACATGGTTTAACTACGTTACGTGGGTTAACCACCTGAAACATATGTAGAGTTTTCATATATCTAGTGAAACTTAAGTCAAGTGTTGTAATTTTTAATTTTATAATTTTTAACATAATATTTCTCCAAGAGATAAGCGAAACCTCCGTGTCATTTATTAGGAAATATATATTGCTGCTTCTTTCGATTTTACTCTAGTCCTATTTTCTACTAAATAGTCAAATATTTATCTCTTTTCTTTTGCTTTCACACCAAGCTTTGTTCAAGAAAATTACATGCTGTCAAAAATGAAAAGGCAGATCAATATATTTCACTATAAAGTCGATCAGGTCGATATTTCATGTGAAATTTGACGCATTTTCATGTTTCATTCTATTTGATAACTTATTAAATAGAACTACTGTCCTGAAAACCTGAGTTTTGAGCTGCAACTGTGTTTCTAAGACCGAAAAAAAGCTCTCTCTGTTCCTGGTGTTATAATATGTTTTCGATTATGTATGTACATATATGCGAAAACTGCGTTATTTTCTTTTGTTTTTGTATTCTGTGATCAGTTGTGTATTTTTTTTTATGAATTTATATTTAGGTGCATTCATGTTAACTTTAGGTTTTTTACTTCCATTCACTGTCTTCTCAAAATATATTTAATGCTAGTATCCCTCTTTCAATTTGAGATGTTTCCCATAGTTTTCGTAAAAGTTGAAAACTTTTAATACCTGCTGCTTTCCTAAATATGGCACAGTTCCAAAAAATAAAAATTGGGCAGTAGTATATACAGACAGTTTTCCTTGATCTTATAGGAAAAATCTTACACTTCTTCTTTGTACTCCCAATTTCCTCGGAAGTTTTACTACATATTTAATCCATATGTTCAGAACTTTTGAGCATCTTGTCAATTTTTATGTCCAAATACTTTATTTTGCCACTTCCTGTAATTTCTTTCTTTTCTATATAAATTCTGTGATGATATCTCCAAACATCATCAATTTCATTTTCTCAATATTAAATTTCAGTTTTTTAACGACTTCAAGCCATTGATGTACGTAATATATGCCAGTATTCCGATTCTGTACTATTTTACCTCTATTCTTTCTCACAACCCTGGTATATTACCGAGTCATCCGTGAATATGGGTTCGTTGCAATGTTTAAACGCATTTTCAATGTAATTTTGATAAGAGAAAAATAATATTGGACCTAATATACTTCCTTGCAGAATCCCGTTTTCAATCACTAAGTAATTCGACTCAATAATCACGCACTTTACACTTTAGTGACAGTTGTCTCCCTAGTAATTTTCAATCCTCTTTAATAAAATGCCATAATTACTCAACTTAATTATTCCCCTATCAACGGCCTCAAATATATATATATATATATATATATATATATATATATATATATATATATATATATATATATATATATATATATATATATATATATATATATATATATATATATAAAAATATCAAGCATTATTCTACTTCAAATCGTAGGTAAAAATATTTCATTCTTTATCCAGATCAATCTGGTACCCAACTCTGAATTTATTTGAGTCAAACTGAAAGATTTATTTTCACGAAAAAATAATAAATTTTAGTTAAAAAATGTCTGTTTCCAATATTGCACAATGGTATTCTGGAAAAAATATTCTTATTACTGGATCTACCGGATTCATGGGAAAAGTAATGGTGGAAAAGTTTCTGAGATCATGCCCTGATATCTCTACACTTTATCTTCTAATTCGTTCGAGAAACAACAGAGATCCAACACAAAGATCCATCGACTTCATCAATAGCCCAGTAAGTATATCAGTTCCAATTGAATGAAATTTTGATATATTTATTTTCCATAAAGATAGCTCATTACTAATAGGCCAATATGCTTAATTTGTTGTAGCAAATAATTGTTTTTTATTCAATGGATATACAGTTTAACGCCGGTTCCGAACGGCCAATGGGCTTGTATCAATGTACATTACTCAACAAGTACAATCATCATTAAACTCTTTATATAATAGACAAACAACAAACACATAAACCCATGCTTTTACCGGGGATCGAACCCGAAACCTGACGCACCATAGTCGGGTGTTCTCCCGACTAAACCACGAGGACCAGCCAACAAATAATTGAATGAATTAATAGATCACTATGTTTCAGGTTTTCGACAAACTCCGTGATGAGCCCAACTCTTCAAAAATTTTTGACAAGATCCAGTTCGTCCATGGTGATATCAGCCTAGAAAATTTGAATTTGTCGAACGATGATTTGAAAAGTTTGCAAGATAATGTGAATATTGTTTTTCACATGGCCGCTAACGTACGATTTGATCAGCAATTGAAAAACGCTCTGATGATGAACACATTGGGTACAAAGCGTGTTCTAGATTTGTCTTGTACATTCACAAAATTAGAAGCTTTCATTCACGTTTCTACGACATATTGTCACTGCGACCTAACCGAATTGGAAGAGAAGACGTATCCTGCTCCACATGATCCAAGGTATGATTTACCAGTATGTATTTTTGAGTCGCTTGGGCCAATTTACTTTCGAAATTTTGTTTGCCTGGAACAAAATGATAATAAAATCAATGTTTCTGCCACATATAAAAAAATTTCAATGATAAGAATTAAGGATTAAAAATTCACGGAACATTCTAATAATTTTTTTTTTATATTTAATAGTGTTGGCGTTTACTTGATGTAAATCCATTATAATTGAATATAAACTTAAATTCAAACACTTATGATTTAAACTTTATTGACTACGTAGCATGACGCGTTTCGTCGTTACAAACGACTACTTCAGATGCTTACACAATAATATTTACAGAATAATAATTGCATAAAGCATCTGAAGAAGTCGTTTGTAACGACGAAATGCGTCATGCTATGTAGTCAATAAAGTGTAAATCATAAGTTCAAGTGTTTGAATTTAAGTTTATATTCATTCTAATAATAATAATAATATAATAATTAGTTCTTTATTCTCAACAGGTATAATACCCAATCACAGAAAATAATAACATAATATAATAACATAATGTTGAATACTACTTAAGTAAAAAATTGAAATGAAAAAGATATAATATAGAGCTCAATTTAATCTAAAAAATAGTAACTAATAACAACATTATAGCATTCAATGAAATATTACGAAGAACTTAATCTAAATCAAATTCATTTCAGTCAATTTTCTTTGTTCACATAACTACTAATAATAACTTCTATGGAGTCAAAGTGAATGTCACAATTATCGGTAACTCTATTAAATGTAGACTCCATAAACCAAATGGGGGATTTTATTAGGGAGTTGGTCCTCGCAGTATCTAGGTGGAATAATTCTGTATTACGAGAATTTTGCCTAGGAACACGAAATTTCAAAGCGGACAAAAGAGGAGGACAATCAATACTATTGTGCTGTAATTTGTACAACAATTTCAGTGATAAAGTGTTTCTCCTGCTCTGCAATGAAATTAAACTAAATCATAATAAAACAATATTTAGAATTTTCTCATAATTTAATATAAAATACGCATGACGACGTTTCGAAGTACTACTTCTATATCAAATGCTGGATTAATACTATGTGTAATTTCACAAAGTCAATACTTATAGCTATTTTCACAGAACATACCAGCTATGTTCTATGACTAACTTGTTTATTATTCCAAGTTAGTCATAGAACATAGCTGGTATGTTCTTTGAAAAGCTATAAGTATTGATTTCGAAACGTCGTCATGCGTATTTTATATTAAATTATGAGAAAATTCTAAATATTGTTTCATTATGGATATTAATTTTCTCCAAGTATTGGCCTCATTAATTATCAATTTAAACTAAATCAACTCAATAATTCGTTATGATTGACTCATCTTTGTGGATAAACTTTATCCTCCCTCCAAACTAAGAATTTCAAGAACCTTCTCTGAATAGCCTCAAGATGGCGTTTATGGCAAGTGTAAATAGGATTCCAGATCATGCTACCATACTCCAACTTGATACGGATGAGGGTATTAAATAGTCCTATGAATGTTGAAGAATTATTAAAATATTTGCCATTGCGTAAAAGAAATCCATATATTTTCGAGGTAGATGAAATAAGTTGGTTGATTTGTGGGGCAAAGGAAAGCTTCTGGTCGAAGACTGCACTAAGATCTCTTACGTTATCAGAACTATTCCAGATTCTAGAAAGACATAATCGAATATTTCAAACGTTAGACTTAATACAAATAAAAAGTAATTTCTTACGAGTTTTCAACTCATTATCGAGAGGACTTTATGTGTAATACAATTAAAAAATATTCTGGTGAAATCTTCGAAATTAACACATCCGGTTGAAATATCTTTGATCGTAATTTTTTTCATTTCGATTTGATACGATGACTCTAAAGCTCAATATCCAAATATCCATTGTATATAATTAATACATCCATAAGGATAGGATTTAATTTCATACAATCAAAAAAAGATGGTGATTCTGCTATTATTGTAGGCGGTGGATGGACACTGGAAATAATTTGAAGGTGGAAGATGGATACTAAGTTGCAAATAAGGATGCATTTAAAATAAATTTGCAGATTACGGATTATAGGTTATAGTATTAGGTTATGATGAATCATACGAGGATCCAGCATACCTATTAATGGACGAAACGGCAAACAAAAATATAATTATACTATATAAGGGTCATTAAAAATTATTATATCGCCATATTTAGAAACAAATTTTGAAAGCGAGGCAATAAATTATAGCTATAATTATAAATACGGAAAAAACTTATTTCTAGTATGCAAGACATTAGTAATTTGAACGAAATCATGTTCGAAGACATGGCAATAAAAGCAAGGAAATATATTAAAAAATTTTGCAGTTTGAGATCAAGAACTTTTTCGAAAAAAAAATCGAGTTTCTTTTCAGCTGCTGATACAAACTCCAGTCCAAAACCTATAAATTGCAAGAATGTTGGTAGATTGGAGACTTGAAATGCGTTTTTCAAATTCAATTAAAACTTCTACTGAATTTCGAAATGATCCAATGGAAATTTAATTTGAAAACTCCATCAACTTTTTGGAAACTTATTTGTATAATATCAAAATTGAACTTGTCAAAATAATTATAGACTTCTTGAATATCTGAAATCTGAAATTGATAATGTACTTATAAATCAATGCCTCTGCAACTAATTCTATTTATTTCTGTCTCTTGATGGTTTTTTTCCAAAAACGCAGACGGTAAAAGTAATAGGATAAAGAATCTGACAGAAAAAGTGAGATAATCTACCACAGCGTATTTGTGGTTAGGAACTGAAAAAGAAAACAAAGTTTCTCAGAAATATTAAATAATACAAAAAGAAAAAAGATGATAATTTTTTAGGAATGAAAGCTTGTAGAAAACAATTATAAAAGTGACACAATTAAGCGTCGAGCTGTCAAGACCTCCTTTGAACACCAACTTGAAATAAAGAATTCACACCAACTTGAAATGAAGAAGAAGATTCATTCAAGTCGTGATTTGATAGCGTGAACACGTAGTTATTTCCCGTCTCCGAGATCTTTGAGTTTATTGCGTGATACCCGAATTTGAAATTGAGATAAGTTGCTCCCAGTGAGTAACAAGGAGCTGAAGTTTGAATTTACTTTTCGTGTTATCAAATTATCGTACATATTAGGCAAAAGAATGTCGTGAATTTCTGGAAATTGTACGCAAACTATAAATATTAAATTGCCGGGGATATCATGCATTGTCTGCAAGTACTACTTTCACATCAAGTGCACAGATGTCAACAAACAACATATGGACTTAGTGAAAACAACGCCAGGATTTCTTTGGCGCCGCGATAAGGAAGTCGTTCAGGACGGTAAATATGAAAATTGTACAGGGTGCAATTTGATACCTCAACTTCTTGACATAATAACAGAACTCAATGGATCGATTATCAACTTGAAGATTCAAATATCCAATCTGAATAAGCGTGATGATCACAATGAAACTGAAAACATTATAGAGGAAATTAGCGATAGGCAATTTAGGGCCAGAAATGTTATCATTTATAACATCCCCGAATCTGATTCCGGTAATGATTGTGAACAGGTGAAGAATATTCTTCAAACCATCACACCTGAAATAAAATATGATAAGTTCAAAATATTCAGAATAGGCAAGAAAACCAACTCTTCAAAAAGACTGAAAGTCATTTTGGAGTCTCGTGAGCAATCTCTGAACGTGATGAGGAATAAGAGAAAGCTTAGAGAATACGATAACAATATCAAAGTTGGACTTTATGAGACACAAATGCAAAAAAAACTTCTATAAAAAGGTCAAAGCTGATCTAGATAAACGCAGAAGTGACGGCGAAATGAATCTTTATATTCGATATGTAAACAGTGTCTCTAAAATTTTTGTGCAAAAAAACTATATAAAGAACTCAATGTGAGTCACATAAACATACGGTCTCTAAATAATTGTTTTAATTCTTTCTCAGAAATCTTGATTGAAAACTCTTTTGACGTTTTGGCTATTACTGAAACTTGGCTTGATTCATTTACATCTGGTGATTTCGTAGCTGTTCCTGGGTATGAGTTTGTTCGATCTGATCGCCCAACCAGAGGGGGAGGCATCATGCTCTACTATAAAAAAGGTATTAAATGTCGTACTACTCATGAAGGAAATAATTTTGAGAGTGGATTGGAACAACTATGGCTGCAATTGGAGCTTCATCATCGAAGATTGATCGAAAATTGATCGAAAATGTGCGTTTGAAAGAAGATTGATCAAGATGTTATGAAAACTCTGGGTTTTCAACATGATATATCAAGCTTTTCAATTACTATACTAAAATAATACTGAAGCTCGCACTCCTATATATTTGAGCTTGGGCAGAGCCAATTCCTGTTCCAATACCACGTCAAAAACTCTCTGGTTCAGAGGAATTAACATCTTGCATATGCTGTCTAAAACTTAACCAGTATCATTTACGAAATTCAGCATAACAATATGTGGAATATTGTGCCAGACTGCCAATATTAGGCAATATTCAGTAATACTTGTGGAAACCACATTGTGTGTTGGTTGAATTCAAGTACATTTTCAATTACCCAGTAACAATGTATTACAACCCATTACATTCATCTTAGGATAGGCAATACACTCATTGGTTTTACATCCATAAGTACTTCAATAGTACAAGATTTCGGTAGGATCAATACAGTTTTTCATTTCTTTGAAAAAATATTCTTCTCAATATAGAAGTTATAAAATATGCAAAAACCAGACAGTGCAGAATAATTATATTTGACATGTTATTATCCACTCCGATAAACTATAAAAATTGAGCCAAGTTTGACAGAATATTGTCAAAGAATCATATCCAAATTGACTCATGTATTTGTCAAACATGTCGACCCAAAAATTTTACTGAAATATAAATTCACAGGCCTACAAAAAAAATTTTTTGGTGCAGCTCGGTTTGTGCCTATGGTCGATAAAGTAGGTAATGTTCAATATATTGACATATGTCATTTTCACTCATCAGCTCTAGTTTTTCTACTACCCTCATTTCAAATGTTTACCGGCCTTGTTCGTAAATAGTCATTATTACGATATCATCGATAAAGTTTATGTTACTATTTCATTATGGCTAGCTCGTCCAGATGTTGTGTTAACCATGCCGATATGTTTTGTTATGATTGTGGTGAATATATACTTAAAGATCAGCGTAAATCGATTACAAACACTGTCAGTCGTTTGTATTTTGCCAACTTCTTTATTGAAATTCGACACGAAGAAAAAGAGTGGTCGCCTCGTAGGGTATGAAAAATATGCATGAAACATTCGCGTCAATGGGAAAAAGGAAGACGTAGATCTTTGAAGTTTGGGGTGCCTATGATATGGCGAGAACAAAAAAATCATTATGACGATTGATACTTTTGTATGACTAATATAGTGTGCATCAACAAAATCAATAAAAAGGAAACACCCTAATATTTCTTCACCACAAAGACCTATTCCTCATTCAGAAATGTTCCTTTACCAGCTTTTCACCGGGTATTGCCGAAATCTCGAAAGAATCAAGCTGAAATACCTATTTCTTGTCAAGTCGATGATGGCTTTGAATACTGCGGAAAAACATCAAATCATAAGCCATTTTCGCAGAATGAGCTTAATGATCTCATCAGAGACTTAGACCTTTCTGAGGAACGAGTTGCATTACTATCTAATTTCAAGATTAAAAGAAAAAATTATCTTTCTTCTGACGTTCGAGTGTCTACATATCGGACGAGAGAACGAAACCAAACAACATCAAACATTGTATTTAAAAAAATTGGCCTATGAGAGATGCACTTGTTGATGGGAAAGAATTGTTATCAATAAACCATTAGTTTAAAAAAATCATTCTTCCGCCATTGCATATAAAATTAGGGCTAATGAAGCAATTCGTTAAGGCTCTCGACAGAAATGGTCAATGTTTTCAGTTTATTTCACAGAAATTTCCTGGTTAAGTACTGAAAAACTGAAAGCGGGTATCTTTGACGGACTTCAAACACGCCAATTAATGAAAGACACCACTCGTTTTGAGATTTCAATGAATGATCTGGAAAGACTTGCGTGGAAATCATTTGTAGCAGTTGCACACAATTTTCTTGGAAATAATAAGGCTGACAACTATATAGAATTAGTAGAGCAAATGCTAGTTCGTTTCAAAGATTTAGGCTGTAATATCAGTATCAAATTACACTATCTCAATAGTCATATAGATAAATTTCAACACAATTTAGGAGATCTAAGCGAAGAGCAAGGAGAACGTTTCCACCAAGATATCAAGACGATGGAGAATAGACACCAAGTAGAGTGAAACAATCATATGATGGACTACTATTGCTGGGGAATCATGCGAGATTGCCCAAATGTCAGTTTCACTCAAGAAAATCACTCAAAAGGCAATTTCTTAAAGTTTAATGCGAATAAAATTGATTGTTTTTGTGAAAATTGTATTTTTTTTATCTCGGGAACTAGAGGTGATAGAAAAAAACCGGTGACATTTTTGATATAGCCATATAGGACATACTTAAATCAGTCTGAAATCCCCGGAACCAAAATCGTTGTAGGCCTGTGACATGTATATTATATTATCAAGTAGTAATGATACTATAGAATTAAGAGTTCTGTTGATGAAACTTCCCAGCTTTGTCCTTTATTTTATATGTGTAGAGTATAATCTTCAATTCTCAATTTTATCTTCACAATTTCCATATATATGAAAAATATCTCCACAAATTTGTTTTTCATCATATTTAGTAATTCTTCATATATTTTCCGACTTAAATTATGTTATTCAGTATAAGAGTTTTGCTTAATTATTGAAATTACTATTAGTTTTAATACAGCCCAAACTGAATATCAATAACGGAAACAATATTTTTTCAGTAAAATACTCGAAATTTCTGAATGGATTGATGATAAATTATTGGTACTTTTAACGCCTCACCTCATAAAGAACTCACCCAATACGTACGCCTATACTAAATGTTTGACAGAACATCTGGTCAAGCAATATTCTGATAAATTACCCATAGCAATTGCCAGGCCTTCTTCTGGTAAGTAGAAAATTTTTAATGAAAACTTCTCATTAGCTATAATTTTTCTCGAGAAAAATCTTTGTGATATGTGCCTGCTCCCATCATACATCTGTATGAAGTGGTGAGATCTCTTAACGCATAATTTGTATAATCGCAGCGTATATAATCAGAGAGTATATAATAAATATTGGACCTATTTATTATATACTATCAAGAAATTTTTGTTAAACTCAAATATTGTATAATTGACTGAGCAAATTTTGAATAAACCCACCAATTGGAAAGATAAAATTCAAACAGATTCATCTTTCTGATTCAATATAATTTTCTGTTTTTATAATTTCGAAAACACTATACGGAATATTCATGTTCATAAATATTGAGTTTCATTGATGATTCAAAAAATGTTGATAATGCGAACATACTTTCAATAGTAAAATGAGAAGGAAAACGTGTGGCAGGCAAAATTTTGAAATTTTATTTGAAGTCTTTCTGTTTCTTAAAAAATTTCTTTAACAATTTCAGAAAATTTTGCTTGAAAATTCTTATGCATCTATTGATTGCCTGCACCGAATTGACAATTTTTTCATTCATCAATAAAACACACTTAAATATTATCTACCAAATTGGTGAGAAAGAGCGTACGAAAATAATATGAAAATAATTGATTTAATAATAATAAAGTATGAAAACACACTAAATCAAAATATTATTACTGACAGCGTTATAAAAAACAAAAAAGTCAATTACATATAAAGAATATTTTTACCAATAATGAGAAATAGTCAGAAATTTTGTACAGAATATGGTGAAATGGAATAAATTGAAATAAACTAAATATTTAATTCGACCAAAACGCCACACAGTAGATAATGAAAATTGGGAGCCTTGAAATATTAGAATGAAGTACAATGTCATTAATTGAAACAAAATTGTTAAACAATATTTATATATTCAATAGCAAAAAAATCTGAAAAAGTGTAGTCACATATTAAAAGATGCAGTAAAATTAACATCTACTATTTAAAGCTGTGTTGTAAATATGATTTCGATATCGTACCACAATTTTCATTCCCAAACCAGCTGTGTTGAATCATTTTCTTTTTCAGTCACAGCTGCTTGGAAAGAACCCTTTCCAGGATGGGTAGACAACTTGAACGGACCTACAGGTATATTAATAGGAGCAGGAAAGGGTGTTATCAGATCAATGCACTGCAAAGCTGATTTTCAGGCAGATATAATTCCTGTTGATTCAACAGTAAACAATATCATTATCGTTGGTTATCACACTGGATCCCGACCAAAGACAGATATACAAGTATTCAATGTAACCTGTGAAAAAGTGAGAACTGATTTAGCAAATTTCTGAAGACTAAAAAAATTTTCTTGAAAACCTTTGTAAATTCCAACGTCAGATTAAACTTCTAAATACTATGCTGTGCAATTAATTGGGACAAAGGATAAAAAACAATGTTTGCGTAAAATCTTACCTTTTTATGAAGTAAATACATAGAAAATAGCGTAAATTTTCATATTAATACGAGGTATGTCCTCCTTTCGCAGAAATAACTTCTTGAACTCGTCTAGGCATCGATTCCACTAGGGTAGCGCAGATTTTCTTCAACTCGTCATCATGAAACCACACCTGAATTGCACTAATAATAATTTTTTTTTGTAGTGCAATCCATTTTTGCCAGTCGTTTCTTTAAAATATTCCATAAATTCTCAATGGGATTGAGATCAGGTGAATTCTCCGGCCAATGGAGTACTTTTATTTCATTCTCACGCATAAAGGCCTGCACGTTTCCATGAATGGGACAATCCTGGTGCGCAATATTTCCATATATGTCACTGAATTCATCATCCCTGTTATAGGAGCTAATCGTCCAGTGCCATTGGTTGTGAAAAAACCCCAAAACATTTGTTTCGGAGGATGTTTAACTGTTTGCTGGATGAGATTAGGCCGCAAAGTTTCCTCATCACTTCGTCTAACAACACTTGATTTGTACCCTTGAACAAACAAATGTGTCTCATCACTAAAAACCACCTTTCAGTCGTCCACAGTCCACGCACGGTACTTTTCGGCCCATGCCAAACGTTTGTTCATCATTTTCTTGCTAAGCAGTTGCTTTCTTCTTGGTCGTCTTGCCTTACGGCCAACCTCCAGCAGTCGTTTTCTTATAGTTGAGGTGCTCACCTCCACACCAGAAACCATTAAATCCCTTCGAAGATCAGTGCTTGTCTTTCTCGGATTAATTTTGCTAATTCTTATCAACAATTTGTCTGTTTTTGGAGTAGTTTAGACGATGAGCCACTTTCTTCAAAAGTTTCTAAAATTCTCGAAACGTTGGACATTCCCACACCAACAGCTTTAGCTATATCTCTTACAGTCATTGATGTGTGTTCATTAAGCGCGATAATTTTGGAACGCTTCCTCGGAGTGATATCCATCTTTGGATAAGACAATACAGCACGTATCAAAATTGAAACCACCAACTGTCGAATTGCTGTAAAACCGGTCAAAACGTAAATGATGGTCAAGATCGAACCCTCACGTCACCTCAGATAGTGAACAAGCAGTTGTGAGGGTGTTTGGGCCAGCCTGGTACGCGTACTCACATACTTACTACAGTAACTCAAATGAAGATAAAAAAATTTTGTCCCAATCAATTCGAACAGCATACATAGTATATGAAATCGAGGTCCTTGTGCGTAGATTTCAAAATCCTGATTCAACATCACAAAAATCGAAAAACTTGAAAACGCATTATTCAATTACATATTTACTGAAATTACATAGTGGTGATAAAAAATTATTCTGAAAATTATTGGAATCTGTATTTCTAGTTGAATTAGGGCAGGCATCGTTCAATAGTTACGATCCAAAGTAGTGCTGACAGTAGCGTAGATACGGGGGTGGTTTTCTAGTTATAACCCTCACTCTTCAGCATGTGAAAAGAACCCCAATCACTAACTCGCTATGTGAAACGAATAAATAGGTAACTGTACCTAATGTGAAAGAAAATCATAGGTGTTGTCACCGTCAGAAATTTTTGAATACTACTAATTTTTGAATTAGTCTTCTTGTTTCCTGAGTTGAAAATGATCATTTATGAATTATATTTGAGATTTCTCCGTAAGTGACAAGGAGGATACTTAATTCAATATACTCTACTAACAATTCAACTCGTGTATATATAATACTCGTATAACAACGCGTTTGCAACGGAGCTATTGTTATTTGGAGCAATACAAGTTGCCTGCAACATTTAAATGGTAGTAGCAGAAGAAATTGGTAAATGTGAATATTTCAAATGATATTTAAAATGAATTATTGACAGTAGTTAACAAGCCTGTATAAGTATCCATTCGTGAAATTGGGCTGCTGAATTACACTCAAGATCTGTATTTCACGGAGGGAAAATGTGTTTTTTAAATTTATCTTCTCGCAATTCGACTCGAAAAAGTGAACACGCTTTATTATCGCTGCGGCTTTTTTTATTAAACAACTCTACTATAAGCGGTAAAATACAAACATCTTGTGCAATTAATAGTAATGATATTAATAGCTATATACAACTTTTTGAAATGAAATAGTAACATTTTATCTAAAGTCAACTTGAAGATCGATCAAAATATAATTGAGTTTTGTTTTGAAATAGACGAAATCAGAAACTGAAAAAAATGAGTCGTTATGCGATGTTGTCCGAGAACGAAATCCAACAACTTTTTTCATTTCTAACCATTACGAGCAATGTTTTTAACATAACTCAATTTCAATTAACTACTTCAAATTAATCATTAGATGTCAAACCAAAATTTGTATAAAATAGAAGAAATCATTTTAACTCCAATAATACCTTGCTTAAAAAAGTGTTCTACATTAAATATGTTCAAGTGAAACATTTTTTCAGCTAAATACTTTTCTGTTGAAATAAATGTCCTGTTTTCTATTTGTTATTGTAGAGATAATAATTGAATTTAATAAATGTGTTGAATTTTGTTTCAAGCTGATTAATTTCAGGATAAAAGATTAACATGGGGAGAAGCATTAGAAATAGGTAGAAAACATGTGTATGAGAATCCTTTCAGCTTATGTTTATGGTATCCAGGTGGTAGTATCAAGTCTAATTATATTGTACATATGTTGGCAGCATTCTTTTTCCATTTAATACCGGCTTATGTTGTAGACTTTCTGATGATCCTTACCAGGAATAAGCCATTGTAAGTCGAAAAACTACTTTTATATACTTCAGCTTTTAACTGAATCAAATATGAAGATGACTTGGCAGTTAGCTCAAGTGACATCCAGAAATATTCACTGATATAACTCCCATATTACTTTAAAAATAGTCAAGTGAAACAAAATGAGAAATAGATATTCGCATGCTTATTCACAAAGAAATTGATTCTGTTAACCTCCAGTTCTGAAAGAAGTTGAATCCATCAAGACAAATTTTGCTTAGAAGTCTCACTTCAAACGCCTAATCACAATGCTTATATCACAGCCTAATATTTTTTAAAACTTATACGTATGAAAACGTTAAACATATTAAAACGTATGAAAAATTATAATTTTTTTTTTCATTTGAAATGGCGGAAATATGTGTGGAAAGACAAACATTGTAGAGAACAAATGAATTATCCAAAATATTCAAACAGTTGCAAAATTTAAGTTGTCGAACTTTGAACTGGAGCTATATATGTATCTGACCTCCACTCTCAGAACAATGATAACAATAATAATAACAAAATTGTTTAAGAGATTATGTATATAAGCTCTAGATTTGCCAAAAACAATTGACTACAAGTTTAACTATTTACTTCGATCAATTTTCTGTTCGAACAATCTTTTTGAAATTTGGAAATGAAAACTATGAAAAAACATCTCTATATTCATGAAAAAGATTCCATTTCAATCATACTTGCTACTACTAATTATCGTCTCAAATTCAAGTTCTCATATCAATTCAAGTTTGTAATCTTCTTATGAAATGATATACTATAATTCATAAAATCTATAAATCTATAAAATAAGGATATGCTATAATTTCTAATTATAATGTTGAAGGTATATAGATAATTTGAAAATCTTGAGCTTCTTTCTCAAACTTCAACATGTATTCTTGCCTTCCAGCTTGGTAAAAGTACAAAAACGAATCAAAAAAGGTCTGGATGTGCTACAATATTACACTACAAGACCTTGGAATTTCCGAAATGAAAAAATGATGGCACTTTCAAATTCCTTGAGTAAGAAAGATCAGGAAATATTTTATACCACCGGACCTCACGATCCTGACTTATATCTTCTGAATTACATTCTTGGTGCACGTAAATATTGTTTACATGAAGAACCTGAGACAATTCCATATGCTAAGAAAATTTTGAAGAGGTAAGTTATTTCATTTGAATTCGAAAAGTTTATTAATATATCATTTCTTTCAGGCTATATTATTTAGATATTCTGAAAAATATTGTTCTAGGATGTCTATTACTTTGGTTTTTCGGTGGATGTATTATCAGTTTATTGTATAAATTCCAATCTTTTTCTGAATTTGTTGATATTTTTCATATGTGAAAAAATTTGTACTTTTCTTGTTTATTTCTGTAGGTACTAAATATTTCGATTTTCTAATAAATTGTTAAATAATTTCATTGTTTTTTTTTAATATTTTCTATTATCCGCCCGAATGATGCTGTTTATCATATAATATGTTAATAGGTTAGAAAGCAGAATTTTATTTTAGTGCTGAGTATTTATTTGCCTTCTCACTGAGTGGGTACATGGTATACTGTATACAGTATACTGTAAAAATATGCCGTGTTCATTCGCACATGGTTTTGCCGGGACATGTCCGTCAGATACGAACTACCATCGGTATTCCACCCGAAACAAATACTGTCTGAGTCCAAATTTTAGTAGACTTCCAGAATTTCAGAAAAAGCCGTCTTACTCTTCTATCATGTTGGTTAATAAATTACCTAATTATATTTGGATGTTACCTGATCCCAAATTCAGAAAGGCAATTAAAGCGTTTCTAATGCAGCATCCGTTTTATAATTTAGAGAGTACTTTCACGGCCAACTTTAAACCGTTTAAACCTTTTGAAGTTGGCCATGGTACTGTTTACTCTGTTTTGATTCTGTTGGGTGTATTTAAGGGCGCTCTTCTAGCCACTGTTGTTGATTTGAGTCGGTTTATTTGTTTATATTGTGT
Organism: Henosepilachna vigintioctopunctata; assembly: GCA_030704895.1. Lineage (NCBI taxonomy): Eukaryota > Metazoa > Arthropoda > Insecta > Coleoptera > Coccinellidae > Henosepilachna > Henosepilachna vigintioctopunctata. The sequence goes on along the minus strand of JARQZJ010000031.1, from coordinate 14,440,809 downwards.
GTATATCTGTTTACATAATTACCTTTTATATATCTATTTGTTCTTCAATTCTCAGTCATTTTTTCTGACGAGTGTAAGCACGACGTAGATGCAACACCTCCAATAACACTATCTATCTATATATTTATGAAAAAGTGTTTTCAATCTTCTCGATAGTAGAAAATGTATCTGTCTCGAACTAAGATCTGAATGAATGGAAGAACCTTAAGTAGATTAATTTTGTAATATGTTTTATATGCAAAATCAAGATACTGGGCTTCATTAAAAAAAAATATTCACTTCACTGGAAATTCATTTCGTACTACCATTACCAAGCTTCATTTAAACACTACCACGACTGACGTTAAATAGGCCATGAAGAGGGTAGTCCGGTGGTGTTTCCAAAATGCAATTATATATCTTATATTACATCAGGTAGTAAAATTAGATGCGAACAGTTCTTTTCATTGATGAAAGTTAAAAAATACAAACATCGTACAAGGCTGACGATAGTTTGGAAAATTCGTTACGTCTTTGTATCAGTGGAATTAATTCCAATATCGATCGGTTAGTTTCCCAAATTCAAGCCCAAGTGTCTCATTGATTTAGCGACAAGGCGCTATGTTTGAATATCGTAGTTTGTAATGATTCCAAAATTAACGATTTAATTATAATGTCCCTGCCTATTTTTTTCATTTCATTTTTTCATTTAATAAATTGTATTAAAATAACATCGTCTTATTATTTTATGTCTGATGTCTATGCCTAAAAATAATGAAACTACTTTAAAATGCACTACTTTTGAACGCGGTCCGCGAACGTATTTGGGCACTAAAGTTTGGCCCACAACATGTCAAAAGTTTCCCATACTTGCTCTTCACTATATTTCACAAAAAAATTATTTGTAGTAATCCTTTCTCAAAACAGAACACAAATTTGATTTCGATTTGATGAAATCGGTACTCACAAAACGCTTCGTTTTAATAATTTGATGTTTATCCACAAACTATCATCACTAGCACCTATATCATACCATACAAAATTGATGAATAGATGATTGATACTGAAACCGTAAAATATTCAACTTCAAACTACGAAAATCTCAAACTACAAAAAGTTGATTTCGTTTCACTTAATCGGTAAGCACACTTTGTTTTTTATAGTTTGATGTGATATCAACAAATTATCAACAACACATTAAGTAAACTATATTCAATTGAAAAATATTGAATTCACATTAAAAGCTCAAATTACTTACGAGTAGCCCAAAACTGCGAAGGTTTTTAGAAGAGTTTTATTTGCTTCAGCATACAACCATAGTTATATAGAAATCGCAATATAAAATTTATACTCGGTTATGACACCGCCTTGCTCTATTATTAACCCGGCGTCAGCCTGGTATAAAATAGGTACAACAACTGCATGGTGGGTCATAATTACCCGGATTTTAAACCGTAGCTGATTTTTACCATTTCAACGCATTTATAGCAAATTTATGTTTTACTTGAAGAATAGTTCTTAAATTATAATATTTTGGAGATAAAATTAAAAAAATTGAGTTGTATGAAGATCTTTTTATGTATTTAAGAAGTGAATATAAAATTTACAACAAGAAATTCAACTTCTAGAAACCTACTAATAAAAAAACATCCCGACATCCCGCGTAACCAGATCATCGAAGCAAATACAACTCTGCATAAAATGGAATCGTCGTTGTGACATAGTCAAACGAAAAAGTGTTATTCCAGTGCCGTCTCAAGCCCAAAGATCGCTCAAGTTCTGTCGGCCTGATCTCTGTACTCCAGCTATAAAAAGAAGTCCAAAGAATGCCATTAGTTCCTTATGATCACATTCTTTCATGTAGCTCTTTTTTGTATGGTCTTGACAGTCTGCTATCTTCACTCTGATTCGTGAATTTGTATAACTGAGAATAGCGTCCAACATTTCTTTGTCGAAAAAAATGTTCCAGCACTCCTTTTCAGATTTAGCACATCTAGCTCCAGACCGAACTCTTGCCGCAAAATTAATTATATTTTCTGATAGGATGCGAACATTTTCTCTAAAAGGTTGTTGGCGCCATATTGTACCATCTTTACCAGAATAAGGTGAAATCAGTAACTCATGATCCGATGTTTCTGCATCTGATGAATTGGGCTGATTAGATCTACGTATGGAGGAATACATTTTAAGTTGGATCCCACTCAAAGGTATATCATCATCATCAATGTCTGATGCCTCTTCCTCGTTTTCCGAAGAATTTTCTTCTTCTTCCGAGTGGCTTTATTCTCACTGTTTCGCGTTCCTCTTTATCCATTATTCAAATATAACATAAAAATAACAAAATATAATGAAATACGTAATGACGGCAAAAATAAATGAACGAAATAATCAAAGCACTCAACGTAATTGGCACGAAATCGTATCATCGAGTGTATAGTTGGGTCATATTTACCTTTTTGTTTTTTGATCGCGTCTATCTTCCAGTGCAGGCGCACATCGTCTAAGTTGACATAAGAAACGAGAAAACCTGGGCACTAACTGCAGCTACTGAGAAGGATGGTAACGTTACACTAATATTTTCTTAAATATACGCATTTAAAAACATCACGGGTCATTATGACCAAACCTAGCAGACGCCCGCCGGGTTAATGGAGTATGTCAGTTGAATGATAAGTTAATAGGTCGAAACTAATGACAGGAAAATTGAAAAATATTTTTGAAATTTCGTCAAGTATTTTGAGCTATATTATACCCTTTCAACAATTTTCCTCTAGATGTTTCCGAGAAGTCTATTGACATTAATATGATTATAACATCACAAAATGAAATATCAATCTATTTCAAGTTCAAGCAACTAAAGACGAATTAAAGCTGACTTGGCAGTTTCTTCCTGGTTATCATAAACATAATCGAATATAATTTCAAAAACACTTTTCCATAAATATGAAAATATTTGAGCTATCAAAAATTCTACTACCAGTTAATTTTTGGATTCAGCCAGTGCAATTTTTATACACAGATCTCACTGCGTTTGGTTCACTGCGTTTTTTATGGTTCGAGTTATAATGAATCAAACAGAATCGTATCGTAAGACTTTTTTCCAAAATAAGTTTATAGCAGGCACATTGTAGGGATTCTAGTATTGATCCTAAGTGGGGTCAGATTCCTTCTCGTTTTAATATTGACAGACAGTTGAATATTTGCTGTGAAAATGTACCTACTTATTGTATTTTTCTTATAAATGTTCAGTTATTTTTAGTTTATTTTAGTTTAGTATTATTCATTAATAACAACGAAGTAGATGCAGGTGAAGTAACGGTCTCCGTATGATGTCTCATTCCCAACTTAGCACCATTCCACCTGCAACTGATTTGAATTTATATTCTTTATAGATGAATTGTGTTTTGGGTAAATTGAAGAATTGGGTGAATATGAGTTTTATGTGATTTCTGAGAAAAATAGTGGATTTCCTCAGGGGTATATCCCAGTCACCTATTAAGTGAAGTTATTGTCTGATCAATCCTTTTACTGTATTATTACGTAATTAATTAACCTTTCGCACAACACTTGGAGAACAGAAAAAAGTAAACTGATATAATTTAAAACTATTGGTGTATTCTGAAAAATGTGCCGTTGTTGTTGTTTAATCTCAATCTATCAACTCTCAACAAGATTAGTAGGTCGAACATGCATGAAAGAAACGATGTGGCTCTAATGATAGATCGCACAAGTGAAAATGAGAGTAAAGGTGCACCTAAAGTAATAACGTTGAAGCTGTACCCGAACAGGAACTATTTTTTCACTAGTGCGAGAAGAGTCAATATAGATAAAAGTCCTGTTAAACGGTAATACGTACAGTAAAAGGAATCGAAATTTTTATCACCAATAACATCGAAATTTCTATCGGCACTAACAGAGTATTCTAGTGAACAATTCTTGACTGAAGTGGGTTTAATTTTCGGACCTCTACAGAGTTGAAACCCAAAAAGGAGAAATATTATTTTTTATTGAATATAATGCCAATAAATAAATATCAATCAATAAAGAAATAAAAGGTGTACCACAGGGATCAGTTTTGGGTCCGTTACTATATTTAAAATATATTAATGACATAGTACAGGTAGCCACAAAATCTAAAATAACTTTGTTTGCTAATGATACGATGATGTATATAGTGGGGGAAGATGTACATCAAATGGTATCGAATATGAACATTGAAATGAACAAATTATTCGCGTGGCTATGTGATAATAGATTAAGTTTAAATGCAGGAAAATCAAAATTTTGTATATTCGCCAAGAAATCACGAATGATAAATGTGCAGGTTGATAATATATGCATTTCTGTAAACGGAGAAGCCATTGTTCACGATGAACATATCAAATACTTGGGTACAATTTTGGATTCGAATTTAAACTTTCACGCACACGCAGATTATATAACGAGAAAATTTTCAAAAAAAAGGATTCTTATCGCGAATCGGCAAGCTATTGCACTTCCTCATTTACAAATCTGTTGTTCCTTATTGTTTAATTGTCCTCTATATCAAATAAGTCGATTAGAAAAAATACAAAATAGAGCTATGAGATCTATATTAAAATTTAATAGATATACACCTGTCAAATCCATGCTTAATGTGTTAAATATGTTATCTGTTAGCCGAAGACTTGTGTTTAATGTACAAGTGTTCATTTTTAAACTGAGAAGAAATATGTTACCAACCTACATTAGTGATAGAGTTCGATTATTTGAAGATGTACATACTTATAATACGAGATTCAAAACATACTTTATCCTTGGAAAATGTAATACCACACAAAAGCTCAAATCTATTTTGTATAAAGGTTTAATTGAATTTAATGGACTTCCTGCACATATAAAAAACTGTGAAAGTTTAAAAGTATTCAAAAGACTTTTGAGAACGTTCATCTCAACCAAATGCAATACAGTTTAAAGTCATTATAATTCAATTGGGCTTTGTTTCTGCTAATACGCTAATTGATGTTTATCATGTAATATTAGTTAGGTGCAAATATAACGTTTTTGTTTTTCTACTATATTATGTTATTTACATATACTGGTACTTTACTTAATTCGCAGTATTTTACTTTTCATTATTTTAATTTTTAATTATTTTGTTATTACTCTATTTTGTAATATGATGTAGCAACGAAATAAATACATTATTAAATCAACTCTGTGAAATGAGAGGTAATAAGAAATACTTGTCTAAAAATCTTTGACTGAACAATTCTTTATTCGACTAGTTTCGCCTTTCACGTCATTATCAAGAATGCCGTAAAACACCATTTACGGCATTATCATTCTTGATAATGCCGTAAAAGGCGAAACTAGTCGAATAAAGAATTGTTCAGTCAGTGATTTTTAGACAAGTATTTCTTATTACCTCTCATTTGAATATAATACTCTAATGTTTTAAAATAATCACTGGATTTCTAATGAAAATATTAATCATTACGAATTAATCATATATTGCGAATGTGACAAAGGTCACATTCGCAATATATCTGGAACAAATCTAAATGTCAAGAGCTTAAATATTCCGTAATTTCTTCATTGCCTAAGTGGTATTGTTAATTTTTAAGCCTGTTTTCCTTCTCAGTTTTTTTTTCAACAACACAATAAGGAAAAAAACAATGTGTCCAATCGAAAACTCATTAATCACTTTTCACCTGAGCAGTAGACGAAATTTGACTTGCAGACATAATGCTATTATTTGCCGTACATGTACCATCTCCTAATATAATGAATGATGTGGAGTTTCTTTCATATTGATTGAATATTTATAAGTTTTCTATCGCAAGTGATTATTCAACGTGTTCTACATTATTTAAATAATACCAAGAACAGTTAATAGAACACATAATGTATATTTCTAGCAATGTTCAAGTCAAAATTGAAAAACTAATTTTCTCACTCATTAAAATAGTTTGAATGAAAAGTATTTATCACTATTTATTATATCTTAGAGACGTTTTACAGTCTCAACAAGTCGCGAAATCTGCGAAATTCCGGACACATTGGACCTCCAGCAAAATATACAACATTTAACCGCCAAGAAATATGCCTCATAGGTGATAAATACACGTTTCTTCAAAAAAGGGGTCGATATTCTAACAGACAATAAAATAATAAAACAAACAATATAATGATATCTAAGAAACAGGTAGTTTAGTTGTCTACCATGATTAGTAGACAACTAAAAAGGAGAACTGAAAGAAAAGATCATAAAATATATAACTATGATTGTAGTTATGGTCACAAGTAAATCATTAGTGATTTTCCTAAGTTTTCACTTGAAATTTTCCAATGACTGTAATTGGAATCACAGTTACATTCAATGATTTTCGATGAAAAATATAATAGAACTGTTCAAAGATACCATAATTTCTATACTTTCTCTATTCTTAAAATTTAATATCAAATTAATATTAAATCAGCCTTTTTTACTTTCTGAGCCTATTCCCAGAAATGAATAAGAATAATTTAATTGTCAATACTACAAGTCTATCTTCAAAATACAAGGTATCAATCATTCCACAAGTCAATTAACAAAATTCAAATACTAACAACAAATATGACAACAGAACTGTAAGATGCTTAATAATACTAACTAGAAACAATACAATAAGATACAAAACAATACAATATAAAACAATACATACTTCTACCCAAATTGATTAATTACAAAATTGACAGTAACCCAATATAGAAGCATCTAAACCACAAAGTTTTAAAAAAACCACGCGACTCTGTGTGGTCTTAAGTAGACTGAACAAATTTACAGGTACAAACAAACTCAATTAATCAATTAGACATAAACAATTCCAATAACTTATATAGGATAACATAACTCAGACTTTACATCGAAGTACTCCATGTAACTATCAAATTTCATCAGAAATTTTCTTGCAGCTCTAGTAAAAATTTTAAATCCTCGATTTTCCTAATCTCCAACGATAATACCGAGGACCAAGGTACCATATGCTTTTATAACTAAACAATTATAAGGAGAGGTTTCATAATGTAAACCTGCCCTACGTGCGCCCTAACCGTGATCAACAACTGATAATGAATGTATCGATTTTTTGAACTGTGATCAATAGTATCAGTGCAAAATTTTTTCTCAGACTAAATACTCGATTTTCCACATGAGGTCTCTCTGAATGTTACCATCTAAAAATATATTGAAAGATTTCAAAACAAAATTCAATTTCACAAGTTTTCCTTGACTTCTTAGATATCTATCTTTACAAACTCTAGAAGATTCAGAAATATTTTTTCACTTTTCAATTATTGCAATATTGTATGAATATTCCACAATCTCCTCAGCAATAGTTAAACAAAAATTGTTTATCGTTAGAAATAATAAGTATTTCTACCTATACACGAATTTAAATTGAAAAAAATATATGTTTATATTTATAGTTTCATCATTATAGTTTCATCATTATTTTTTATGAATTATATCACTTTAAATTTTCATTACCAACACAATTTTTAGATGCAAAAGTGTGGAATCGAACATTGCCAAATGGTACGCCGGAAAACATATCTTAATCACTGGTGCCACTGGTTTTATGGGAAAAGTCCTGGTAGAAAAACTGTTGCGATCGTGTTCAGAAATTTCCACACTCTATCTACTGATAAGAACAAAACACGGCGAAGATCCAATGATAAGAATTGAAAGATTTATTGATTGCCCAGTAAGTATGAATAAGCTACTAAATTCATGAATGCATCGTCAAAAATTGAATTCGTGACGTTACCGGAAAACACCCGACTGCATTCGGGTTCGAGTCCCGGTGAAAGCTTGGGTGTTTGTTTTGAAAATTTTGAGAGTGTAATGATGAATGATGGTAAAATACATAGATAACAAACCCATTGGCCCTTCTAAATCAGTCGTCAACTGAATTAACTGATTCGGGGAATCTTTGCAGCTTTTCGACCAAATTCGAAGTCAGTCTAATGCTTCGAAGCAATTTGCTAAGCTTCGTTGCATTCCAGGGGATATTACTCAAGAGAATCTCAAAGTTTCAAAAAAGGATCAATATACTTTACAAGACAAGGTGAACATTGTTTTTCATATGGCTGCAAACGTGCGCTTCGATCAGTCCTTGAAAAGTGCCCTGAAGACGAACACTCTAGGAACAAAATACGTTTTGGAGATGGCTTCTACGTTTAGGGTACTTGAAGCTTTCGTTCACGTGTCCACTGCTTATTGCCAAAGCGATATCACAGTGTTAGAAGAACAAACATATCCACCACCACATGATCCGAGGTGAGATTGACTCACTTAAAAATTCAAGCAAATTAATAGAGCTTTCAAAATTGAAGCTTTTGCTACACTTGTATTTAATCTTTCATTTATCATTTGAGGATATACTTTCAATTAATCAAATGTAGTTAGAAATACCATGAGGCTTCACATCAATTGAGTTTAAAGATTCATCACAATATCCCAAAAATTTTATACTGAATGTTATCCTAATTTGAAAATACATTTTTGACAGGAAGGTTTTAGATATTGTTGATTGGCTCGATGATGATTTGTTACTTGTGCTAACTCCACATCTTCTAAAGAACGCACCAAATACTTACTCATATACTAAATGTCTAACAGAACATTTGGTATCAGAATACACAAAGCAATTACCCATAGCAATCGCGAGGCCGGGCTCTGGTAAGTAGATTTTTATGCTCTAAAAATCTTGTGAAGCTCTTTGTCAGCTCAATCAACCCCATCTAAGCTATATGAAATATAATTATTCTTGAGAATGTAGGTATAAGAAGACAAGTTACATTATTATTATAGAGATTGTTCCCCATGAGGAGAGCGATTGAACTTGAATTCGCGATTCTTGGGAATTTTGTTTCATCTGTTTGGCTTCCCAAAAACGCTTTATCCTCTCGGAATGCTCTTTCTTCCGTTCATCAGTCCGTTTTATTCCACGTTGTCACGTTGATTTTTGCCCACACTTCACATGTGCGATTTTATAACGACACTCTTATATATGACACTTTATATTGATCTGTTGTAGATCTTTTTGGACTTCTTTAGCCACTCTGTTCTGCATTTACTCTTCATAATTATATCGAGTAGTTTCTTCAGTATTCGGAACTGTTTCATTTTGTAGACATGTGCATAGAACTTTGCTCGTCGTTTTCTGATATTTGTCTTTTGATACAGTTCATTCTGAGGTCTCTTCTTCCAAATGCCGTTTCTATTAATTGGCCCGTAAATCTTTCTGAGAATTTTTCGTACTTGTTTTTCTATTTCTCTAATTCTTGAATGACCGTCAGTAACCATTGTTTCAGCTGCGTAGATTGCTGTGGAAGGATCTTTATGTTATAATGGCTCAATTTGGCGCCTCTCGAAATGCACTTTCTGTTATAGTACGCCCATGTTAGCTTGTGGGCCGTTTGGAGCTTGGGAATTCTCTGTTCATTAGCGATTCGGTTTAAACTTGAGTACTGCACAACTTCTCCGAGGTATTTAAATGGCCGACTTGCAGAATTTCTCCATGTTTTGTGATAAGAAAAGATTTAGTTTTTGGTTTTCTCTTCATGTATTTGGTTTTATTATGAAGTTTGTAAACCGTTTGGTTTTCTGCGCGATTTACTGCAGTTTTTCTACGTCGAGAACGGCTTCAGTTCTGTTATCTGTGATAATAGCAATATCATCTGCAAAAACTAGACATTTGACATTTATTCGATTTTTATTTTTATTCCCACTTGTATGCCTTTCACATGAGGTTCCCATTCCCTAATGATCTTTTCAAACACAATGTTGAAAAGGATTGGTGAAAACCCGTCCCCTTGCCTCACATCGGTTTTGATTTCAAAGGCATCTGAGGCTTCGCCTATGAATTTCGCTTTGGAAGTTGTACCTGTAAGGGTGTTTTCTATATTTTTTCGGGTCTTTCGATCAATCCCAAATTCTTTCATGATTTTAAAAAGGGTTTCGCAGTCTACTGAATTATATGCTTTCTTGAAGTCCATGAATGTGATCACTGTATTTCTACATTTCCTCATCTGTAATATCATCTTAAAAGACCAGATCTGTTCAGCACATGATCGGCCTTTTCTGAATCCAGCCTAATATTCCCCAATTAGTGGATCCGCTTGGTGTTCTAATCTTTTTAGGAGTGCTTTAAAAATATTTTGTGAGCAACCGGAAGTAAGGAAATTCCCCTGTAATTATTGATATCCATCTTGTTCCCCTTTGGTGCAATGGATTTATCACTGCACATTTCCAATCATCTGGTATCTGTTCCGTCTAGCATATTTCTTATATTAAATAATGAAATTTTTGCTTTAGAATAGGATGGTTCAGTTTCCAGACTTCCGCAATAATCCCATCTTCTCCTGCTGCTTTGTTGTTTTTGAGTTGCTTGATAATTTTCGTAATCTCTTCTATATCAGGAGCTTGCGAGTCTGGATGCGTTAACACCGAAAAGTCGAACATAATTTTCTCTTGGGGTGGATTCAGTTGAAAAGGGTGTTAAAATATTCGGCTTACATTTTGTAGTTATTTTTTGTGTTAGTTTGTATTGTCTGAAACACAAACTGGGCGCTGGCTATCCTTGTAAATTTTCTCTGAAAGTTCTGTAATACTCTCTAGTATTATTATTGGTGAAATTCTTCTGAATTTCGTGACTCCTATTATTGTCATATCTCTGTTTTCTCTTCTAATTGTTTTGGAGGTCTCTTTTTGAGTTATGTGGGAGTTATTCCAGTTTTCCTCATTTTTATGGCCGTTAAATTTTTCCACGCTTGTCAACTGCTTGGCTGCAAATTGCGATCCATCAGTGATGTATCCGGGTGCGAGGAGGTTGCCCTAGTGTAATGGCTTCATGAATGTTCTTTGTAAGGATTTCCGAATTCGTCGATTTCTCCCGATTGATTTGTGCGGTTATTCTTTTCTTGTGTAGTTTTAGATATTCAGGATCCGACCTGAATTGTTTAGGTGGAATTTTTTTATTTTTCATTTTTATTTTTTAGTTTTTTCTTTCAACGTTGATTAATGGGAGAATGCACCTTGATTAGAGTGTAAGCTTAGCTGATTTGATAGAAAGCATCGAGACTCTCTCGTTGGGCGATGTGAAATTAATAACCAAGTCGAGTATGGAATTGTGTATCGCGAATCCGGTACCTGAAAGCGGTAATTTGTTTTTTACTTTCACGCAGGTTTCTCCTTGCAGATTCTAAAATTGTCGGTATCAAAATGATTCTGGTCTATGAATTTCAATTCATAGACTTAAGAGTTTCTTGGAGAGCACTGATTTTTAGATTGAACATTTTCATGGTGTTGTTGAGCTGCTTCAGTTTATCTGTTTTGGCGATTGTATTAATGTTAATTGTACCAATGTAGTGTTTGTGTTTCGTTTTGAGGGTATGGATAATTTTTTTATCGATAATATAGTTTCTTCGATTCTTCTCCCCATGGTGTTCCTGATCCCCCAGAATCCGATGATCAGGTGAAACCAGATGATACATATATATATATATATATATATATATATATATATATATATATATATATATATATATATATATATATATATACTGGGTGATTTTTTAAGCGTTGTTTTTTTGAATCGAATAAAACATTCAATTTGCATCATATATTCAAAATTTTCATTAAGATTAATAACTTGGCCTTTGCCATTTACATTTTGAAGATAACTTCATGTAAATTTTGTCCGCGGCTCCGTATCCAATGGTTCATTCAGAAGGTCCAATTTTGCGTCACTTTTTCGAGCATTTCGGCCCGTATCCCACGAATTACACGTGTTATGTTATCGTATAAGGCTTCAATCGTGTTCGGCTTGTCCACATACACTAATGACTTTACATAACCTCACAAGAAAATAATCCAGAGGGCCATTTCGAGAGATCATAACAATAATAATAATAATAATCTTTATTTCCACTGACTTTTACAAAGTATGGGAAAATGTCAATAAAAACAGCAAAGGAAAAATTCAGTAAAATAGTGTCCAAGTAAATCCTGACAACTGAACTACTCATAAGTATAAAGACAAATGGATGCGCAACATAGGAATACGACACCCAGTACAGTATAAATAGTTATAGACAAACAAGCTACAATAAAAATACGAGAAACAATGACTAAAATATTCGTCGACAGAATAAAAAACGTTTTTCAAAAGTATACACCTTACAGCCCGCTTGAACCGGTTCCTGCTTTCCATTTGTCTTATATGGTCTGGCAGATGGTTGTATATTCTTGCGCTCAATATAAACGCGCTGTGCTGGATCTGCTTCAGTCTGGTGAATGGTGGACGAATCTTTTTTTTGGAAGCATCACGAGTATCATAACAGTGGACTTCATCAGTCACCAAATAAGAAGACCGATGATCCCAAACATTAAGAGCACAATACAAAAGAAACATCGATGCCACTGTCAAGAAATTGTCCCTGAAGAACTCCCGGCAGGAAGTGCGCCTGGATACACCAAACATAGACCTGACAATTCTCTTCTGCATAAAAAACACAGACCCAATGCTGGTGCAACCTCCCCAAACCAATATTCCATACCTCAGGATCGAATCCACTGACGCGTAGTAATAGGAACACAGAACACTGAAATCACAAGAACCCCTCAGTTGGCGTATTGCAAAATTGCATGAAGCAAGTCTGTTACATAGGAGATCCACCTGCTGTCTATTCATCAAGTGATTGTCAATCCTGACACCCAAAAACCCGACTTCATCGTTTATCCGAAGACTTTTCTTGTTACACGCTCTCACTAACGGATTCTCTTTACTCGTGCAGCCAACTGGTGAGAAGACTATCAACTCCGTTTTTTGTTAATTTAGAGTCAATCCATTTGACACACAATACTCACTCATCTTCGACAGACACTCAGACGACTTATTTGCCAGGTCATGGATGGAGCTTGAGGACACCACAACCGAACTGTCATCCGCGTAAGCCACCACAGCACCGCATTCCTCCAATAGAGCAATGACATCATTCATAAACAAAATAAACAACATTGGACCCATAGTACTGCCCTGCGGCACGCCAGTGCTCAACCCTGTTCCTTCCGAAAGTATACGCCTTCCTTCATCCCAAACGTTGACCACCTGAGATCTACCAATGAGATATGATCTTATCCAGCTAAGGGGGACACCACGTATACCCATGTTCTCCAGTTTACGGAGAAGAACAGGAATGCTAATAGTGTCAAAAGCACGACTCAGGTCGAAGAACATACCCAAGCAGTACCTCCCCCCCTCGAAGCACCCAAGAACCGTATCATACAAAGTCAGAATCGCGTCCTGAGTTGATTTACCTTTTCTAAATCCATATTGGTGTTTGGATACCAGCTTATAATTTTCAATAAATGCGCAGAGGCGCTTTAAAAACAACATTTCCAGAATCTTTGAGAACACCGACAGTAAACTGATTGGTCTATAGTTCTCAATGCAAGAGCTGTCACCGCTTTTATACACTGGAGTTACGAGGGCAGTCTTCAGCTCCGATGGAAAGTATCCACATTCGAAAGACCTGTTTATCGAATATGTGAGTGGAATAGACAAATCGTCAGCAATATGCACTAAAATGTTGCACGGAACTCCGTCCAATCCACATGACCGCTTTTTTGATACTCTCTGTATAGTGTCGACGACTTCGGCTGGTGTGACAGGCGTTAGAAACATCGTTTTATTATTTACTTTCCCATGCAAAACCAATGACTCACAGACCGGGATTGGAAATCCATCTGTCAGCTCTCGCACCGAATTTATGAAAAAATCATTGAAAGAATTTGCCTTCTCAGATGAATCTGTCACCTGCTTCTTATTTTTATCGAAGATAACATCTGGAATTGTAACCCGCTTTTTAAGTGTAATGTTTTGACCGATACATTTCCACACGGCCCGGGATTTATTATTTGAATTCGAAATGAAATTATTGATGAAATTCTTTTTTGCGTTTACGATATTGCATGTGTGCTGCTTCTTCACTAATTTATATCTATCTAGTAAAGAGTTGTCAGATCTACTTAATCTATATAATTCCCGAACAAATGCTCCTTGATTTAACAATTCCCTCGTGATCCATGAATTCTTGTACCTTCTAGTCACTGATAACTTCTGAAGTGGAAATGCCATATCGAACATGCCATAAAATTCCCTCAAAAACAACGAGAAGCCACCCTCAACATCCGTCTCACAAAAGAGCCCCATCGAGTTCTCTCTGGAAATAAGAAACTTGAAATAATCCAAGTTCAATTTCGAGAAAATTCGCCTCTCAGCATTCACACTCTTCTCAGCCATGGACTGCGCACCCAACACAAGGCGGAGCATCTGACTGTGGTGATCGGATACAATGTTATCAGCAGTATGTGCATAATATGGCGAATGCCAGTTCACAAAGACATTATCTATCAAAGATTTGGTATCACCCTGCACTCGAGAAAATTCATCAAAGCATCTGACAAAACCAAATGAAGCGAACATGCCGCTGAGATCTATAGTTTTTCTGTCCTGCGCGTTGTGAAAATTCACATTAAAATCACCTGCAATTATAGTCTTTTGCTTACAGTTCATTAGGAAGTCCTCCAATCGTTCAAAAAAGAAATCAGTACTTTCACTTGGTGATCTGTATAAACATGCAATCACTATATTTAATGAAAAATGTGTTACCTTAATTGCAGCAATTTCTAACAGCTTCTCACACTGTACAAGAGGGTTAATCCCACATCTAGAGTAACTTATATCTTCACGGACCATAATCAAAACTCCTCCTCCTTGAAAATTTTCCCTACAGTAATAGTTGGCGACCTTGTAATTGCCTATTTTGATCATTTCAACCTCATATGTTCGTAACCAAGTTTCAGTAAAGCACAGTATTTCAGGGTATTCCAATGAACGTAACAACATATCAATCTGATCCAGCTTTCCTCTGATGCTTCTAACATTCATGTTAAGTAGATGAATTTGTTGATCGGATTTGCTACCCACACTTCGAAGATCCCGGACTTTGCCGAAAAAATCTGAAACGTCTTACCGATACTCCCTTCGGCCAGATATTGGGCTTATTTAACTCCTCAAGTATTTCCAGTTCCGCGCCCACCTTAAATGACATGCTCGAAGCCTCCTCTCTACGAGGTAAAGGTTCAGTGCCCAAACTAACCTTTCCCACATGTAGCCATACACGTCTTACCGCACTCGCAAATGATATATTTGGACCCGCGGTCAAGCTTCCGTGGATGACACTTGACCTTGTCATGGCGGATGACCGCTCAAGATCTGAAGCAACCTTGGACCCAGGATCCGGGTTTATCCCAGGCAAGGTCCCAGGTTTGGGCATGTTTTCAATTTCAGTTTTGGAACGTGCCGGCTTAAGCGAATGATTGCCACTTCCGGACATCTCACTAGAAATTTTTGTAGGTTTGGCAACAACGCTTGGATTCTCTCTATTACAATCAGGTGCAGATGAGTCACGTCTTAACAGCTCTATAATCAAATCCTGATTGGAAATTGATTTCTCGAGTTCACGCACCAACCTCTGTAGGGAAGATCTTTCACAATTTGCAATTTTCAGTAAACACCTGAGTTGGTCCATCTCATTAGATATTTTTAGGTTATCGTTCTCGTCATCACAGAATTCGTCAGTGTTTTCCCGAAATTGGCACTTTACGTACTTAGGCACATTGTCACTTACACTAATTTTATTTGGGATTGTTTTATTCATTATAATGTCAATTAATGTTTCTTTGTTAAGTTTATTTAGCTCAGAACGCATTTTACTCACGTCAACTGTAACCGCCATATTTGAAAAGCCAAGATAAGCTGCTCACCAAATTCATCCTTCAGCATGTCCATTGTTTCACGAGCTGTGTGGCATGTGGCAACGTCTTGATGAAACCACATGTCAGCAAGTTCAACTCGGCCAACTGGGGCAGAAAAAAGTTGCGTATCATGGCTCAATATCGTTCGCCGTTAACGATAACGTTTCTTCCATGGTCGTCTTTGAAGAAAAATGGACCGATGATGCCACCAGCCCATAAACCACACCAAACTACCGTTTTTTCGGGATGCATCCGTAATTCTTGTATGGCATGTGACTGTTCATCACTCCAGATGCGACAGTTTTGTTTATTTACATATCCGTTAAGCCAGAAATTAGCCTCATCGCTGAACACATTTTTTCGATAAAACAACGGATTTTCATTAAGCAGTTCTAAGGTCCATTCACCAAAAATTAGACGTTGTGGTAGATCATTCGGCTTCAATTCAGACAGAAGTTGAATTTTATAGGCTTTCAAACCCAAATCAAAACGTAAAATTTACCATGTGGTTGAGTAACACATGCCCAACTGCTGAGAACGGCGACGAATTGACATTTCACGATCCTCATTAACACTGTACGCTACGGCTGCAATATTCTCTTCAGTACGCACTGTACGCATGCGAGACAAGGGTTTAATGACCAACAAAGTAAACTTGTTGCGAAATTTGGTGATAACAGCACGAATTGTTGATTCACCAGGTCGATTATGACGAACGAACATGATATGGTCGTAACAAACGATACACATTTCTAATGTGTATCGTTTTTAATGATACGATATATATATATATATATATATATATATATATATATATATATATATATATATATTTGACAGTGTTTCAATTACCTTACTTAGTTCAATATGCTTCTAGTATTATTTTAGTGACAGCTTCTTATAAAGAACCTATACCTGGGTGGGTTGATAATTTAAACGGTCCAACTGGTATATTAGTAGGCGCAGGAAAAGGTGTTATAAGAACTATGCATTGCAATGCAGAATTTGAGGCCAATATAATTCCTGTAGACTCGGTCATCAACAGTTTAATCATAGTTGGATATCATCTTGGATGTCAACCAAGATCCGATATTGAAGTTTTCAATATTACCAGCGATAAGGTAACCTTACATAACCAATTTACTCAACTGGAATAGTTTAGATATTCCAAATTTTGTTTTGCATTTCAGGACAATCAAATAACATGGGGTGATGCTTTGGAAATCGGGAAAAAACATATACAGGAATATCCTTTTAGTACATGCTTGTGGTACCCAGGCGGGAGTATCAAAAATAGCTACTTCGTTCATGAAATATACGCATTTTTCTTGCATTTACTACCAGCTTATTTTATTGATTTTCTGTTGATTCTTGCCAAGGAAAAACCATTGTAAGTACAGAGAAGATTTCATAAAACACAATTTTTCAATTCACTACGACTGGTGAATTCGCGACCATCAAAATGTTATGAAGAGTAAAATTATAGACTGTCTCTAGCCATTAGAGTCCATAAATGAAAAAGTATATTCAAAAACCAACAGTACCAACTCAATTCTTAAAAATATATGTTCCAATATAATAATGAAACTGTTAAAATAAATTTTCCAGCTAATTGAAGTGATTTTCAATAGATTAAAAAATTCAAACATTTAAAACTGTCCGTACAAATGAAACAAATTTGGTCTTCATCATGGCCTTCGGAGGCAATAATGAAGAAAAAAAGGTGTTCGAATAATCAGAATTTAATAAATGGATGAGGAAGTGGAATTAATGAGTTATTCAATGGGTCAGTTGGAGTTATGGAATCTATTGAAATCGACTACGCAATAAGAAACAGTATACAGATTTCCAACAGAGTTGCGATCTTTAGGATTGCCGACATTATAAAAGCTATGATACAATGGTTTTATATGTAAAGAAATAACGAACCCAGAGTGTCAAAAAATTTAAGGTTTTATGGTTTACACATAGAATATCAAAGTTATATTACAAACATCACAAACGTTTGTTACTTTTTAAAATATTTGTATTTGGATATTTGTATAAGGGATATTTAAATGAGTCGTAGATATATCGGCTTCAGAGTTTAGATTTATCGAGACATCCACGTTAGTATATATGATCTCAAAATGATCTTGATGGTTTCAACCACGGCCACCTTTAATACAGGCCATGAAGAGCGTAGTCCCTCGGTGTTGCCAAATTGTGTTTAGAGGTATACTATCCTAGACGGATGTTCCCAAGCTTTCAAGCATTATTTCAACTCTTTTTGTATATTGCGAACAAACAAGAAATATTAATAGTATTTATAATATATAGAATATTATATTGGTTATTGTGATCACATATTTCTGTAACAGAAAAATGTAAAACATTTATTATTGCAAGAAAACAACGATGTTTCGATAAAGCCCCACTGCGTAAAAAATATTTCTTTTAGTCAGTGGGATTTATTTACATGAAAAGTTGCCTAACCAAATTTATTGAATTAATTGAGAGAATAGGAACCTTGAAAGAAACGCTGTAGGAATTACTCAAATTGAATTATTTACCTAAGTATAAATAAATATTATATTTCTGAATAGCGCAACCAACAAACTACTTTATGAAAGTATTGAGCTTTCTTCTTTTATTTTTTGATTCAGTTTTCTCATGTCCAGCTTGATTTTTTTTGTGTAGTAATTCAATAAGATATTCCGAAAAATGGAACACAGCATGTTCAGAATATTTTTATTGTCTTCACAACATAAACAGCAACAATAAAAATCTTTCAAGGACTTATCCAATGATACGCTTAAAACAATGAGATTACACAAAATTGCTTTCTGGTGTATATTATTCAAAAAGGCCCGTTCGAGAGAAATGTCATTAATAATTTTTTCAAATATGGCACACATGTGAAATAAGACATTTTTAACTAAATCTGTAAGTACATTCAGTCCTCCCGTTGCAAATAATTAAAATATTCATTATCTGTCGAATTTCCTATACTTTCAGTAACAAGCGAGATGCAGATGTTACATTGTACTTTTTTGGATATTTTGTGTGAGGTATAACTCATGCATATATATATATATATATATATATATATATATATATATATATATATATATATATATATATATATATATATATATATATATATATATATATATATATATATATATATATATATATATATATATATATATATATATATATATATATATATATATATATATATATATATATATATATATATATATATATATATCGATTTCATATTCTCTCAAATAATTCGTAGTTAAAATAACAGTAAACTCGTGTTCGATTTACAACCAGGAATGCAACAAGTTTTCGTTATTTAAAGAAAATATACTTATTAGAAACTCACCTATTCCAAGCTTGAAACTTTCTGAATCATTTACGGAATACCTATCCTCTACACTATATTTCACAAAAAAATTATTTGTAGGTAATCCGTACTCAAATCACAACACAAATTCGATTCGATTAAATCGGTACACACAAAACACTTCGTTTTCATAATTTGATGTTATGTTATCCACAAACTACTAACACTAGCACCTAAATAACACTATAGAAAATTGATGAATAGAGGATTAGAACTGAAATCGTAAAATATTCAACTTCAAACTACGAAAGTCTTAAACAACACAAAATTGATTTTGTTTCACTGAAATTTGTAAACAATTTAAACACTGTGTTTTTTATAGTTTGATGTTGAGATTTCAACAGATTATCAACATCAACACTTGTATTACACTGTACACAATTGAAAAATATAGAATTTATACCAAAAGCTCAAATTATTTAACTTCAAACTGCGAAAGATTGAAGTTAAAGCCCACTCTCTGGGCCCACTCTCTGACATATGACATATTCATTTCATGGCCTGTATTAAAGGTGGCCGTGTTTTAACGCTTCCAATATAGCGATTATTTCGCCAGTGTATATGCAGCCGTGTGCTGGTAAGCGGACATAAAGTTTGATGTCAACGGATTAATCTGTTTCTGTGCCAAATTTCTTTTAGTTGACTAATTTCTATTGAGCTTCAATTGTCGATAAAGGTAACTTTCATACAGCTTGTAGGTAAACATTGCCGACGATAATGTAAAAAAAATCAATAAATCTGATACGCGATTTTAGAAAAAGTTATTTGTGAACATTCGTCAATGCTTGAAAAGTAGTCCAGGCGACAACATTTCTACACCATTTTGAAAAACGGGACATTTTTGGGCCTCGGGGTTATTTTTAGAGACAAATAACCGCAAAACGGGAGACCTGGTCACGTTATGTATAATTGGGCAAAATTAAACGTACAGACTTACTCAATAACATATATTTTTTTCACATATATCATAAAAATCAACTAGAATAATCTATTAACATCAGAAGATGAGATATTAATTCGAAACGAAAGGCATTCATGAACTTCATTTTACATTTACTTATGTGAAAACGAAGATATTTTATGATACTTTCGGAAATATTAATCATCACCAAAGATTGGTCATGTTAATTACTAATCAAATAATGTATATAATTTATTTCTAACACTTCATTTTCAGCCAAAAAAAGATTCATTGTTAAATTATTTTCAGCTTAGTGAAAACTCAAAAACGAATTAAAAAAGGGTTAAGTGTACTCCAGTATTACACAACGAAACGATGGTATTTTCACAATGACAAATTAATAACACTGGTTAAATCCCTCAATAAAAAGGACCAAGAAATCTTTTACTGCGGTGGTCCGAAGGACTACGATAAATATATCTTACACTATATACTGGGTGCCAGAAAATACTGCCTGAATGAAGATCCAAACACAATACCGCATGCAAAACGAAATCTTAAAAGGTATTCCCATATGATATATTATATATACTTATATATATATATATATATATATATATATATATATATATATATATATATATATATATATATATATATATATAAATAGTTAATTTCACTACCTCTTATGTAGAATTTAGGGAATTTAGGTAACGGGAATAATCGGTTTGGTGAAGTGTTTGAAAACTCATTTATACATGACAATTCTCCATATTTCAACACTTTTTTGTGTAGGTACTCTTCAGGGGAAAAGAACAAGAATTAACAAGAAACAGTGATAATAGCAGAACTAACATTGTTCAACAAACGTCTCTTATTTTGTTTTGATTTGTGCCCTACATGTTGCTAAACTGAATGACTTGTGTAGAATTTAGGTAACGGAAATAATCAGTGTGGTGAAGTGTTTAAAAACACATTTATTCATAACAATTCTCAAGATTTGGACAATTTTTTTGTGTCTTCCTCAGGAGAAACAACAAGAATTAGAGTTTATGCAGTTATAATAATAGAACTAACATTATTCAACAAACGTCTCTTATTTTGTTTTGACTTGTGCTCTACATGTTGCTAAACTGACTGACTTATGTAGAATTTAGTTAACGGGGGTAATCGTACTGGTAAAGTGTTTATTTTGTTGAAATTTTATTTGGTTATATATATATATATATATATATATATATATATATATATATATATATATATATATATATATATATATATATATATATATATATATATATATATATATATATATATATATATATTAATTTGATTTTTTTAAAAATTAAGTTTGACATTTGATATCCATAGTAACTCATAAATTCAATTATTCATTAGTTTTGACAAAGTTGTAATATAACAACGAAACGTCAACAGAAATAAACTTTTTCATATTAAAAAAGCCTGTTAATGTTAAAAATTTTCAAAAAAAATATATATATATATATATATATATATATATATATATATATATATATATATATATATATATATATATATATATATATATATATCAAATAAAACTCTCAGGGAGCTGTCTACACAAATGTTGTCAACGAGAACGAACCCATCACTTTCGAGAGTGAATATTAAGAGCGTTTCGAAAAATTCATCGATCTTGTTGAATGATAATAGGATACAATTGTTTCATCATTATTATGAATCATCAGTCCATATTTAATCTATCAATCAAGAATCGATGACTTTCAAAACGAACATAGGTCCCATACCAAATACTCCCTCCCTAGAAATATCTACAAAGCCTTCCACTCGCACTCTTGTTGTCATGAGTAGGAATCTTGAACGCTAGGGAGTGTTTATACGTCCTTTCGCCGATAGAGGGAGCCTACGTGAGTATTTCACTCTCTAGAACTTCTCTTAATTTGGTATGGGACCTATGTTCGTTTTGAAAGTCATCGATTCTTGATTGATAGATTAAATATGGACTGATGATTCATAATAATGATGAAACAATTGTATCCTATTATCATTCAACAAGATCGATGAATTTTTCGAAACGCTCTTAATATTCACTCTCGAAAGTGATGGGTTCGTTCTCGTTGACAACATTTGTGTAGACAGCTCCCTGAGAGTTTTATTTGAAATATTTCGATATTTCGATTAAGAGTCTCAGTATTTACTAGTATTGAATTACATGTGAATCTTTGAACTATATATATATATATATATATATATATATATATATATATATATATATATATATATATATATATATATATATATATATATATATATATAAGTGTGAAAATGAGCACAGTTTGAACTTGATGGAGTAATTATTTATTCGACATATGTTTCGGCTCTAGGCCTTTTTCAAGAATATTATAGGTTTATTGTTGGTTGGAAATTGACTTCAATTTCACAAATCTTTCGTAAAACTTGAGTTTTACGAAAAGTTTTTGTGTTTGAAAAGTTTTGAGTTCACTTAAAACTGAGTTTTCCGAAAGATTCGTGAAATTGAACTCAATTTCCAACCAACAATAAACCTATAATATTCTTGAAAAAGGCCTAGAGCCGAAACATATGTCGAATAAATAATTACTCCATCAAGTTTAAACTGTGCTCATTCCCAAGAAACCTTCACACTTATGTTATTAAGCAAAGCACAAGAAAACTAAACGAAATATATATATATATATATATATATATATATATATATATATATATATATATATATATATATATATATATATATATATATATATATATATATATATATATATATATATATATATATATATATATATATATATATATATATATATATATATACCAATATATATATATATATATATATATATATATATATATATATATATATATATATATATATATATATATATATATATATATATATATATATATATATATATATATATATATAGTATTATTGATATAGCTTTATATTGGGTATATAATGATATAAAATGATATAACATTACTTTTCAGACTTTACTATTTGGACCTCTTCAAGAATATGTGCTTGGGATATCTTCTAACAGTGATATTTTCAAAATATATAATTTATTTTTTTCACAAATATCAATGTGTTTCAATAATACTAAATAAACTGAACTTGTTATAAAACTATGAGTTTGTTAAGTTCAGCCTTAACAAAATATGGTACTTAATTGTACTTAATTATAAATAACAAAATATGGTACTCAAAATATGTACTTCATTATTTTGATGAGTGTTAGAATATAATTAAAATTTACACAGAAATCTTTGACACTAAAATACATTGTACACAATTAAGTCAAAATATGTGAAGGTACTTCTTCGTGAATGAAATGACATTTTAATTTAAACCTATTCAGAATTAATACTATTTTCGTGGCTTCCGTAATTACTTTGTTATTAGTGCAAATATTATTGCACCTGAGTTCTTCAAGAAAATTTTTTTTTATACTTTAGTTCTTTAAACAATAGAACATAGAAGACAATGAAATAGTGTAGGCTTTCACGACCGGTGTCTGGAGTAACTGATCATCAGTTGCTCCAGAGTCGTCGCCCAGTACACAACTACGTCGAAGCACTCGCCGCCACTGAAGATGTCTCTCGCAGTTAGAGACGAAACGTCTGGAAGAGGAGGAGTTCCAGTGGACCACAGCCAATCAGCCCGGAAGATTATATCACCATGTTTCACAAAAGAAGTCAATGTATTTTCAGTACTTGAAGGATTCGGAGGTTAAACGTCGTAGGCTGTACGTTGAAATCTTGAATTTAATATTCTTATAACAATTTAGAATAAATCCTTATTTTTCCTTCTACTACTAACCATTGTGTGTTTAGTGAAAGTTGTTATTGGGTGGTAAGTCCATTCCTTTGTTTTTTCCATCTTTTCTCATATTGAAATATACGAATGCAAATTGAATTCTTGTCATAATATAAAAGACTGTGACTCGGGAGGTGAGGCAAGGCCTCACCTCTCCTCGTCTTCTATCACAATTAACTCCGAAGTCCCAAAGAACTTGTCAGACAATCTTTGATACAGATAAAGACTATTATTTTTCAACAGTTGATTATGTTTTGTTGAATAAATAAATCAATTCAATCAAAAAAATCAAGCTTCAGATAAGGTATTATGCACAGAAGCTACCAATATAGCACAGATATTAGAAGATATGTTAAAAAAAACAAATCCAATAAGAATGAATTCAATAACTATAAACAAAATTAAACATAAATTCGCATATAAGGATACTCGTTCATTTCTTGTAATAGTAGAGTCAAAATTGGATAACACTATAGTTAACCTACGTCCCATGGATCTAGGAAAAAAACTTTTCAATAACACATTCACTATTAAATATTTCAATAACTATTAAACACATAAAAATATAACCAAAAAAAAAAAATAGTAATAGAGTTTGAATCAGGATTGGCGGCTAATTCCTTCGTAGAGTCAAGCTTTTTGAAAAAGTGAATATAATATTTTTGTTGCTAACAACCTGGTACTTACATGAGGGTAATTAAGAATATAGGGTCAGCTATTGATAGAGATGACTACTCAAATCCGCGTCTAGAATACCTATTTTAGATGATAAATAATTTAAAAGGCGAGTGAAACTAGAGGAAAAGTCCAATATGTTCCAACTGAATCATGGTTAGTTACCTTTCAAGGTAAAGTTTTACCAGAAACTATAGCGATCTACGGTTGCTTAGGACATATCCCATGATATGTTCCCCAGCTTTG
Source organism: Henosepilachna vigintioctopunctata (assembly GCA_030704895.1). Lineage (NCBI taxonomy): Eukaryota > Metazoa > Arthropoda > Insecta > Coleoptera > Coccinellidae > Henosepilachna > Henosepilachna vigintioctopunctata. The sequence goes on along the minus strand of JARQZJ010000031.1, from coordinate 14,415,908 downwards.
GTTATGTTAAGGCTAATTGTAATGGTAAAGAAATGTAGAAATTGCGAGCTTGAGCATGATTAAACGGATTGCTCCAATAAAAATATCCTAAATGCAACGAATGTCACGCAACAACAGACAGAAATTGTCTGAAATATAAGAGACAAAAATTATTGAATAATTTAATCTCGGTAGAAAATATTTCATACTTTGAAGCAGTTAAAAAAATTGAAAAAGACCATACAGGACCTTAATCAACAACCTCAACTTTCTCCTTCCCTATCAACTCCTTTGACAGTCCAATACTTATTAATGTGCCCAACAGATGATAGTCCTTCTACTCGTATTGAATAAGGGTATGATAAAAAATTAGATCAAGCTCAACTCTTTCAAACGGACTCACATTTAATGACTGAGATTGAATTCTCGCTTAACTCTTGGTGAAACATAATTGAATATTAAAATAAATTGAACTCTTGGCTTAATGTTTCACGATTTATTTAATAATATGAATAGTCAACATGTTTCGAGCGTTAGCTCATTTTCAAGACATGTCATGAGTATTCATATTGTTAATTAAATCGTGAAACATTAAGCCAAGAGTTTAATTTATTTTAATAGGACTCACATTTGCATAATCCTTCAAAAATATCAATTAATAACAAAGTAAATAACAATAAAATTGAAAACATGAATGTAGAACAAATAGTAGAAATCTTTTTTAAACTAGTATCAATAAAATGAGATAGAATTATGTAAAAGCCTTCTAGAAATGAAAAAATAAACAAAAGTAAAGACGAATTAATTCGGGATATCAACACCTTAGTACAGAAACCTCTCCCAACTCTTCAAATATTTCAAAATCAGAAAGGTTTATTCAATATTATTAATATTATTTATTTCTACTAATATGTAGAAATAATTAAATAAGATTTTAGAAGGCAATGTACACACACAGTTATTGAGCTAGCTAGGTGTACACATATTATTAATTTCAATTCATGAAGCCCGTTCGTTTTCATTGGAATAGCTGATAAATGTAACGTTTAATGTAATGTTTATAAATTAGAGAAATGAATATCTATCTATCTATCTAAATACAACAATTTCAACACTATAATGTTCACAATAGTCCAATGGAACATAAGGTCACTCAAAACAAATCTAAATAACCTAAAATTGTTGATCTGAATATATGAACCAAATATAATATTATTGACGGAAACATTTTTGAAATCAACTTAAATAAATTCAATATTAACGGATACAACATTTAAAGACAAAAGAGAAACGACGCTCGTGGAGGGGGATTGGTGATATTAATGAAAAAGAATATTTTTTTCTGAAAAAAATTTTCCATATTTGATAACACACCTTTAAGGCCTCCAAACAATAAGCTTACAAATGAATTTCTTAATGAATAAAATATCCATCTAACATCTACATCTTTTTTTTGTGGCGACTTCATGCACAAAATCATATTTGGGCCTCGGAAGATTTCATCTTCTCAAACGAATTTTCTTCACTAAATGACGTTACCCCTACACGAATTACTCTCCCAAATATAAACAAAAGCTTCTCATACCTTACAATATGTCACCCACATATAGTTGCTGATCTAGAGTAGGCGGTTTATAGAGATGCTGGAGATATAGTGATCATATGCAATGATCATACATGGATGATGATTTGGAAAACGTTACTGAACGGACACCTAGGTCCTTCGGCAATACATTGATAATCCTAACTTGGAAAATTTTATGAAAGCAAAAAAAGCCAGCTTACGCAAAAAAGCCAAGCCTACGCAAAAAAAATGAATCAAAAAAAAGAGAAACTTTCAATATTTTGTTCAAGTCTTAATATCAATACACCTAAAGATATATGTACAAAATCAAAACTTTTAAAAAAGGTATAAACTTAAATAATAAAAACTATGCGACTGTTCCAATTGGGGAGGAAATACTAAGACGATTATGTCCTGCTCATATTCTGAGACAACCCATATAACACAATTTCTTACCCTACACTTTCTGTATTAATCTCACTTCAGGAATTGAATTATTTTTTTATTAAATATATAATATAAAAATGAATCGCAAAATGTGTTTGTAAGCGCATAACTCAACAACGCCTGGGCCAATTTTGCCAATTCTTTTTCCAAAATGTTCGTTGAAGTCCATGGATGGTTATTACGCCGAGAAAAATCGAATAATTGCCGGGAAAACCATAAAAACAACCCATTTCTCACAAACGTTTTTCTTTCCCATACAAACGTTTTCTAACTAAAATGTAGAGTCAACGACTGGACCGATTTCAATATTTTTTTTGTTATGTTTGTTATTGTCAGGGACAATAGCAAAAATTAGAAAATTCAAGAATACTTAATTAATAATATAAGTCAGAAGTAATTATTAACACTCAAAAAGAGACTGTAAAAAAATTAATATATTATCACACATCTTGGTTAGTTCACAGCTATATTAAAACTTCAATTCAATATAAAATTTTGGTAAGTTTGAATATACTTACATATGTACACGTTACTAACATAGCACGTGGTATATTTGAATACAAATAAGAATACATAGTTTTCCTTAATTTACAGTTGAAATTTCGTTTTTAAAAATGCTAGCTATTAGATGTGCAAACTTAAGTCGCAGAACTCGCAATGCAGCAAGTCAAAGACATAAAAGAGCAAGTCAAACTGACGAGCAACGCGAAGCTCGGAATGAAGTTGAACGGAATCGATGCCATCAAAATTAACAATATGAAAAGGTTGCGCCTAAAGTCTAGCGACCTACATTCAATTATAACGTTGAAATAGATTACAGTTCACAGCAAATCGTTGCTATTGGACCAATGAAAGTTGTGTGTCAATATTGCAAGGCAAAGTTTAATAGTTATTGATAAGAAAATACTACCAATGATGCGACAAAATATTGCGCGAAGTGTCAATTCAAATAGACGCTATTGGTACAGACGCCAGAGCCTATAGTGGCTCTGGTGCCTCCAACAGACCCTGGACAACACAAACATGTTGTCCAGGATTTACCTAACCTAACCTAATATATTTTTATCTCCTTAAAAAAAATTTAAAGAATTTTATTTTTTTCATTTAAAATGTCTAAAAGAGATTTGGGTATTGGTTTGTCCAAGATCTGTATAAAACAGGCACAATTCAGAATAATGGTAAATATGTCTAGATGATTACGTCAACCGAGGACATTGAAAAGGAAGAAGAAGAAGAAGGCAGTACTTGAAAGATGACACTTTGTATGTCAAATTGTCCAGTAATTTAATTGCATAGGTATATCGTAGTAGTTCTAGTGTGCTGGTTATTATTATTATTTTTATATTCTTGTTGATAAATTTAATAGCTGAAAATCTTAAATTTATAACAAAATTTCCAAGAAGTTAAATATGGTACATTATCATCATATATTTATTAGACGTTAAGGTTATTTCGCTGAGTAACCTAACCTATTTTTCTAATCAATAGGAATTAAGAGTATGGCCGCCAAAGGTAAGTTGCCTTTTCAAGAGAACACATCATCTTATACATATTTAAGAAGGGTGGAATTATCTTGCAGGTGTCCCTGAAACTGAAGACCAACAAAAACTACGTTTTCAAGTAGAATTGGAGTTTGTTCAATGTTTGGGAAATCCAAATTATCTGAACTGTAAGCAGCCAAAGATGATAATTGTTTACTGAGAATAAGTATATTTTTAGTTTTAGCACAAAGAGGATACTTCAAAGACACCACTTTTGTAAATTACCTCAAATACCTATTGTACTGGAAGGAACCTGACTATGCCAAATATTTAAAATATCCCATGTGCCTGTACTTCCTAGATTTACTTCAGTATGAACACTTCAGAAGGGAATTGGTAAATGCGCAATGTTCAAAATTCATTGATGACCAACAAATATTGCTGTGGCAGCATTACACAAGAAGAAGGAGCCGGTTATTAACTCCTCAAAATCCAAATGCTACTCCTGAACAAAATCCAGGAAATCAAAACATTTCCCATAGTAATGGTCACTTGAATCCAAAAATAAGTTAAGTTATGATGATTAGGTTACTATTAGGTTTTCTTATAATTTTATTTGAATATTGAATAAAAATAAATTAACTTAACTTCCTGTGATACTCGGTATTATTATGGAACAATATTTGAGAAGATCTTCACCTAACTGGATAATATTTTAAATGAAAAACATTTGCTTGAATACTGCAGAGTAGTTTTCATTAAGTAGGTTTTATATATTATGAAGAATTGAACAAATGATATGTATTGTTTTAAATAAGATATAAGTTACAGTTGGTAATATCTTTATGAATCTACTACATTATAATTTTATATATCTACTACATAATCTTCACTAAAAAAATGTACAATAAATAATAAATATTTAATAATAGATAAATCCAGAAAAGAAATTGATTTTATTCATTCAAAAGTTATTAGGGCATCTATTTTGAGTATAAAAAAGTTTAAAGCCTCTACCAACAGCATTTTCATTAGTCCTTACTTGAATTACAATTGGTCCCATACTATTGTCTGAAAAAAATTGAGTTTTTAAAATTGCAATTGTATTGTTTTCATATATGTTATTTATTTCATTAGAAATTTTGCTAATTCAATATATTGTTTTTGAAAACTATAACAAACCTGTCACTGGAGCATTCATCGTCAAGTCCTGATTAACAGTACCATCATTCAATTTATATCCACAAAGTCGTACCCCATTAATAACAATGTAATCGTTTGGACAATCAAAGGTTTCTATACCCGCTTGTCCTGGCATGACTGTAGGCTGGCCATCTAAGGGAACATTAGTAGTTATAATGAATATATTTAATCTGATGAGAAAGAACGCATCTTCAGATATTTAAGCTAATTGGATTTATTCATGATGTTCGTTTGGAATTATTTTGGTAACAGTTCAGAGTAAAAAATGTCCTAACAAATAGATGCTGTATTTTATACTACTGGACATTATGTAAATACGTAACACCAGAGTTTTCACTCATAAAATTAGTATAAAATTAAAACACTTGACTTAAGTTTCACTGAATATATTAAAAACTCTACATATGTTTTATGTGGTTAACCCATCAAGAGTATACAATATTACTGAATTATTAATGGGTTAACCACCCGAAACATATGGAGAGTGTTTTTAATATATAGGTGTTTTTATATATTTCAGTGAAAATTAAGTCAAGTGTGTTAATTTTTAATTTTATAGTTTTTAACATAATGTTTCACCAAGAGATAAGCGACACCTCCATGTCATTTATCATAAAATTAGTGTTGAGTATATGCGAGGTATATATTGGATTATAAACAAAAAAGCTGATATTCATTATGGCTATTAGCCAATACTTATAGAAATTGACAAAGTCTTAAGATTTATTAGAAGTATTAGGAGAAAGAAATATTTTTAATGAATCATAACAGAAATTTTGCAAATCTTAATTGTTCTTAAACATAATGTGAAAGCTTTTTGTTTAAAGTTATATGAAAACTTACTTGCTGCAAAGTTGACAAATTGGAAGGGATATTCCAGTCCATTCATCACATTTGTGTAAGTTATTGAACAGTACCCAGCTTCTCTTCTGATACATATCGCATAATTCAAATTGTTCTAAATATTATGAAAAAAATATTGGTAATTATTATATCAAGGATAGACAAATCTTAGAAAACTACTATTATCCAATCTGAAATTATCAGAAGGTTTTGATGTTCAGCTTATAATTATAATTGTAATTATAAACTTTAATCTTCATAGTGAATTCAAGACAAATTACTGCCTTTACTTACGAAATAAGATGGTGTACTTCTACTCAACATTAATGCCTGATCATAGTTGAAAGAAGAAATCACTCCACTAGTGCCAGTGTAATATTGCAAGCAGTTATTTGGTGTCATACACATCGCTTGGGAGTATTGGCAAATACGTAACCTGAATCTCTTTCTGTATGACATATTGGAGAGTACTGATAACATGAGAGGCCCTCTGAGTGTGGAAACATCCACGTAAACTGAAATATTTTCAATACTTAATGTTTTATATCTATATGTTATATATGTTTCTTAATCTGAAATCGTTGAAGATTTTAAACATTTGGAACTTCTTTCCTGAAGTTGACTTCACCTATATGATTTTCCTCTCAATCAATATTATGCATTTATTCTTGTAGAATTCATCATATTTTTCAAATTTTTTCAATATCATTAGAATTATATTTATATTTGATAACATAATTAAGTCACTAATGTGGTAACTCTATCCCTTATAATTATCCAGAATTATTATTATCCACATAAACAATGTGGATAATGATAAGTCTGAGCCTTCATTAAAAAGTGGTTTCAATATTAATGTCATATATACTTTTAAAGAACAGTAAACTGCTATTATTTTACATTATTTTAGGAAGAATTTTTCTTAAATTCTTTTTTTTTCAGTTTCTATATGAAGATCCTTCATACAAAGATGAAAAATTTTTGAAATCAGAAAACTATAAAATATGATTATATAGTCATTGAATTTTATTGACAATGAATTAAGAGAAATGTGATCACAATAATATTCTGTAATCATATACCAACTTGACTGCATACATCAATTTATCTAATTTGAATTGAATATAGGGATATACCGTCTTGGATCATCATTTTACTTGTCAAAAATAAAAAAGGCAACAATTGTTATCTTTAACAGTATAAACCTATAATTGGATAAGACGTTTGAATTTGTTTTAGGAAATACCTGTTTTCCTTAATGCCTTTTTTCAGATTTGGTGATAAATTCAATGCTAGACACATGGTTATTTGTCCATTTATTCAGACCAACATATTTTTCAAAATTATTGTTGTTAATGCACCATTGGACGCAGACAAATATTAGACTTACATCTGCAAGCAATTCACGAGTTGGTTTCAATTCACTTGTCCTTTTAATGAAATAGTCAAGTAATGACCATGTTAGTAAGGGAAAAAATTATGTACAATTAAGAAAAAACAAAAGAAAATCACAGTTTCTTTCGAATGATTCATATATTGGCTGAAATATATGTTGATTATATTTTACTGTTTTACTAGAACAACCAGACGGCAAAAAAATGTTTTAGAATTTCCTCAATTATCTACATAATATCTTCAAAAACACAACAAACTTGGAAGAAAATAATGAAAGTAATTTTTCAGATTCAATTTTATTTTTCGCCCAGATAAAAAAACATTTTTCATTCTTTCGAACATACAGACGCGATTATTCATAATAATGGCAATCTTATGATTCATTGACATTTGCATATACCGATATCCAATATGCCCAATAACAATCGAATATATATTCCTCAAAAAGTTTATCTGCTTTACCAAAATCACTTACTCATTTTAAATGCTATAACTGGCTGCATCACATCAGCGTTTTTTAGGAGGCGTAAAACTACAGTTTTAAAATTGTTTGAGAAACAAGATTCGTTGATTGTGCTGACGTGCTCTACTCCACAAGATCTAATCACCAACGAATCCGCTTTTTTCTTTCTGTATACGGAGCTCCAAATAAAATAGCGTGCTGTGATAAGTTTCGATACTTTGGTAAAAAATACACATTAAAAAAAAACTAGTGCAATCAGCTTGTCTTCCTCCAACCTCTGTTTTTGCTGATCAACATCTATTTCGGTTATATTATCAAGTTCAAGTGTGACTTGGCAATGAATTAGTCCCAGAAGACGGGGGTTGGAGGTTAATTAACAATACATTGGAGCCAATTTAGACTTTACTCCCACCTGCACCGGAAAACTCCTCAATATCCTCAAAAATACAATTTTTTGCACTTGCAAAATAGCATCGCTATATCTCCGAAATGGTAGTTTTTAGGAAAAAAAGTGTGAAAACAGTTTTTATAGACAATCGCATAATGAATAATTTTTGTCTGAGTTATTTTTATGATAAAAGTTGATGTTTAGCTGAAAAATGCAAAAAACAGATTTTGCAACATTCTACCTTCAATATTTTTTTGCACACATTTAATCGCTCGGGATTTTTGACAAATTGTAATAGCCTTATCAACATTCTTGCCAATTTTCAGCTTTGTGCGAATCTGCTGTGATTTTTAGCCTCATTCTACGTACCATGCTGTCCCGTATTATAGCCACATATCACTGGAACTTGTGTGTTTATTCCATTGCCAGCAATCACTAAACGCTCGTTGACACATGTTCCGTTCGTGGGACCTAGAAGCTGAAAAGAGCAATGAAAAACAGTAAAAAGGAGACACAATTTTTCTTAGTTACCTCTAAATCCAAAAAATCTATTCGCATTTGTTGAATATCGGACGACGTTTTGGATACACTGAAAGTGCAATCAAGTGTATTCATTTGCCTTCCAATTATTTCATGCGGCAACCTCGGATCAGGGCGCAAATCTTGAGTAGTTGGGCTTGATGTTGGGACGGGTGTCGGTGTTGGTGGTACGACGCCTCCATCGGCGGGGTAAAAGTTGGGATAATTTGGACTTTCGAAAAAAGTGCAGTTCTGAGATTGACTTCCACCGCAAGAACCTCTAACTAAAAATATCAAATTAACGTTTCTTTATTCTGAAATAATTTTCTGAAACTAGTCTCAATATCATTGCGTCAATGATATATTATTTATTCATAAAAATATATTAGTGTTATCTATATTTCTGAAATTGACAACACTGTTCAGTAAAATTGTTTTAGTGAAATTAAACAAGCAGAAAAATTCAATTCACTTTGATTGGTATGATTGAACAGCTTTATTCATTCAACATACTTTTGGGGCCCTTAAACCATTATAAACAGTTGTAATACACCTGATGTATTGCAATCTATTGCATGAAAACAACATGTTTTCAATAAAGTAAAACGTTACGCGAAGCTTTGACAAATATTGGAAAAATATGTCCAACATGCTATTAAAAATATCTGCATATGTGTCGAATCCATATTTCTGGAGAGACTATTTTATTATGAGATCAGTTCATTGCCAATATATCAAATTTCTATAACAATACCTGGAAATCATCATAGTAGGTATTTGAAATGAATATTTACGATATTCAGTTTCAAGTAGAATATTCTGATGAAACTCTCAACTTCTTATATATGACATTTATGATCTATCATTTAGAATCGAAAAATCAGATGAAATTATTATTTTTCAGCGATGACTTCTTTTCCATTTTTGTATTTTCATTTACCTCAATTCAGAAATGTACAAGCATGCAGAACAATATTTGTTTTTCTCAATCTAGCAGTTGATAAACTGGTAACTTAAGTTTAACACCTCTTTCGAGCAGATTCAAGCTTGGAACTGAGCTTGCAAACTTTTACGTCTACTCTTTTTTTATTTTTGATACATTTCACACCCATACACAAATGAAGAGAAATATTAGAAGTATCAACCGCATAGCATTTTTGGAAGACGATGATAACTACATTTATCATCTTTACAATCAGTGAAATGTGAAATTTTTTAAAAATTGTCCCTGAACTTCGAAATACTAACTCTGCGGTCTAGAGCTGACTGAGTCAATAAGGAATTAGATATGGAACTAAATATGATAATATAGATTTACTTATATCTATACTGAGTTCATTTAAATTATAAAGTACTCAAATTTACAGAATATTTGTGTCTATTTGAATAAAACTATTCAATATCACTGGGGTCGCATGTTTTGAAGCGGCGATGTTTTATCCCGCACTTTAGCCAAAGTGCGGGCTAAATGTGGACCGCACCAGCAAACTAGCTGACCCGGCGAACTTTGTGCGCATTTTAATAGTGATTATTCTCGAAAATCCTGAAAGATTACAATTTGTTGAACACTATTTATATTTTTACTATTTATCTCTTGTGGAGTCGTTGGGGACACCTATGGACTATTTTCAGTAATTTCAAATCAGTCAGATTATAGATCATTTCATATAATAGCATGTTCAATGTATAGAAAGTGATTATTAACCTATCAATTCTATAGTTGAACCTGCGGAACGTAATTTCGATACCAGTAGTCTTCACATATACTAAGTCTGTTATAAAAAGTGAATTTTGAATTTTCACGGGCTGTGCACATTCGATTATCGAAATTATTTTCTTCTTTTGTTGGTACACATGCGTTTCTGATATGTTTAAATTATTAGCTAATTTGGATTAGTAGTTTGTTTTTGACAACCGAAAAGGTTAGCAAAGGTAACACCTATGTGTTCTTCGATTTTTTACTTTTGGAAAAAATGGATCAAGGAATCCGTATTGAATTTTTCGTTAAAAATGGAATAAAGTGCTCAAATGCACTTAAAATGTTGACTGTGGTGTTTGAAGAGTTTATTTTGTCTCAAAAAAGTGATAATAAGTGTTTATAAGTTGAAAAATCGTCGAATCACTATTAGGAAGTTGCAGAGGATGTTGGCATATCAATTGGCTCATGTCATGCAATTTGCTCGAATGTTTTGGGCATGAAACTTATGACAGCAAAGTTTGTTCCGGAATTGCTGAATTTTGAGCAAAAGTAACGTTGCAGACTACTGTGATACTATCGCTCAAGAGTTGTTGAATGATGTCAATGACGATCCAGATTTCAAAAAGGTCATAGATGATGACCACACATTGGTATTTGGTTGTGACGTCGGAATCAAGGGCTAATTATCCCAATGGAAGCGGCCAGACGAGCTAACACCGAAAGAAGCATGTCTAGTTCGATCAAATGTGAAGGTTACTGTAAATCCCAGGTAGCAAGCTGACGTAAAATGTCGTCTTATTAGAGTTAATTTTCGGTCAATTTTGGTCAGCGACTTCATTCGACCGTTTAATGACGTCTTTTTAACGTCAGACAACTGACGTTCATATGATGACAGCAGATGACGTCAGCGCAAAGTACTCTTTTCGTCAATTTATGGCCACTAATTTTTTAAGAAATGACAAATGTTGTAATTCTAAATGTCACAAAAGGTAATTTAATGACGTATTTTTAACAGTTTAAATTGACGTCTTGAGGCTGTGACATTTGGACGTCACTCCTTACATATTGAAACCAATATATGACGTCATATTACCGTCAGTTTGCTACCTGGGATGTAAAGAATACTCCAAGGAAGTTATGAAACCTTTGCATGAAGCAATACGTCTCAAACCATCGGAATTGTGGAATAACGAAACATGGATTCAGCATGGAATTGTGGAAAAACCAATCATGGAATCTGCATAACGATAATGCTCCAGCTCACACATGAATGCTTGTTCGTGATTTTTTGGCCAAAAACAAACATAATTTCAGAATTGCTTCGAGGATTGGAAGAAGCTCTGGCATTAGTGCATCATATCTAAGGGGTACTACTTTGAAGGAGACAAAATTGATATTGATTAATAAATAAATGCTTTCCGAAAAAATTAAAAATTCACCTTTTCTTTTGAACAAACCTCGCGTCATCATTAATTATATGAGATATATTGCTAGATGAGTGAGAAAAATGTTTAGAATCTGACCCATTTCCGGAAAGCAGTGAATGAAGTGGCTCTGGTGATGGTAACAATGGCGTGAATTTAATTTGACCGCTCGCGCATTCCAGAAGCTATTCAATAACAACGATTTGCTGAGAAGTGTAAATGATTTCTACATTATAATTGAATGCAGCTCGACAGAGGTTACAAGCAACATTTTTATGTTGTTGATTTAGATTCCTACGATTCTGTTCAACACCATTCTGCGCTTCGCGTTGCACGTTTTGTATATCTTTGACTTGCATGATTGCGAGTTCTGCGAGTTATTGCTGTCAAATTGCTGGTATTTTTAAAAACAAAAATTCAGTTGTAAATAAAAGAAAACTATGTGTTTTCCTATATAGCAAGGTAAATCACGTGTGCATATTAGTAATGTGTATGTTAGATTATCCAAACTTCATATCAAATTGAACTTTTAATATCAGGCGTAATAGCTCGGAACTAACCTTGATGTGCACTAAAAAATTCATTTTTTGATATCGTCCTTGTAAGAAATAATAAATAAATCATTTTATGCGTATTTTTTAAACATAACTCCGACCGAAGCATCTGTTAACGATATTCAGTTTTTCACATCCTCTGTGACGATATTTACAGCACGCATTCTGTCAATGTTATCGAACACCATTACATCGAAACAGTTAATTTTATTATCCTTATCCTAAATATTATTAAATTTTCAAAACTGTTCCAATTTTCCGCGCAATTTTTTTTTCACACATCTTCTCGTACAATTGCAGAAACAACAAAAAAAGAATTAGCTGAATCGGTCTAACCGTTCAAACGTGAAGTCGTCCAAGGGAAATACCGATTCATTTTTTTATATGTAGATTTGGTATAATCATGATGAAAAAAGGGAAATAATTGAATATATTAAAAATAAACGCGGTTATTATAGTGATTTAATTCAGTTTTTTTTTTGGTTCGCCGAAAATTTCGGTAAGCAATATGAAAATGGCCCGCGTTAAAAAAAATTTGGGAACTCTTAATGGAAGTATCTGGATTACAATTAAGCTCGTAAGTACAATTAATTGGATGCTTATCTAGACGTATACGGGTTATGAAAATTCGTGGCCAAAACAATATTAAATTTTGCTTCACATTTTGACCTTCATACAAAAATACCTTCTGATAAGTATCATATTCCAAGGTCTATGCACATCAACTTTTTTCATATTCTATAAATAATGTTTTTTCAATTCAATGGACCTACAGTTTAACGCCGGTTCTGGATGGCCAATGGGCTTGTAATCAATGTACCCAAGTATTATCATCATTTAACTACTTAAATCTAAACAATCACACCCGTGACTTCACCGGGACTCGAACACGAATTCTACCTCACCATAGTCGGGTGTTTTGTTAATAAATATTAATTGAATTTCATTACTTACATATACAGCACACCCCATACCCATCTGCGCAACTTCCAGCTGCCATGCCATTTAAACTCGAACACTGTGAAGCCAAATAACACGTACCCTGATAATTCAAATTGTTAATAGTGCCCTGACATGCTGAATTGTTGAATTTGATAACTTGAAAAACGTTGAGAAATTTATTAGCGAAATTTTTTGTTTTATTCTTGAGTAAAACCAACGTTTCAAGACCTCCTCCAAAAATTTTACTTTTTTCACCATCTATATCGTTGGGGTCTATCTCTACGTACCTCGGGCTTTGATATTTTTTCTTATATAGCCTATCCATGTACCTCTTCAATAAGTTGTTGATATTTCGCCTGTTTAAATTTATTGCCTCATTTTTCGAGATTTTTTGCACGTGCGACAACACCGAGGGGCTGGTAGATAATTTTGCTTTGGGAGCGGGAGTGAGATGTGGAATTTTAACTGGTTCGAAACGTTCTTGTTTATAATCGCCAGGTGATACCACATCACCATATTCTGAACCTAGTTCCATGCTTTGTCTATCAGCTTCGGAGTTGAAAATAGTTTTCCATTTGAAATCTCTTGAATACTTAGGGAAGTTATTTTTTCTATCCTTCCAGAAATTATAACCTGTAGGATTTTCTGAATTCCTCCATCTATCTCCAGCATTATGGCTTTCCATCATGGGACTAATGGCTGGTTCAGTAATGGGGATTCTCTGATTCGAATTGTAATTTTCCTCAAAATTTTCCCATTTTTCTGATGAATCCCCAAATGTCTGTGGCCTAGATTTTCGAGTTTGTTTTGTTTTCCACGTTATACCAGGTAATGAATACATGTCAAAATACGATTCGTCTTGTGCAAGCACGAACGAAATAAACAACGCGAGAATTAATTTGAAACACATGCTCTAAAGGAAGTCGTACTGATATTCTCTCTCAAAACCGTACTATTTCCTCGTAAACAACTTCACTAATGTGCATCATACGCGATATTTCCTCCAAGAGTTGTGGATAATTCGAGTTAAAAAGGCGTGAAATTTGTCTCATATTGTCTTGCTCTGAATGGTTAGAAAGACTAAGAAACTATTTATACTTTTCTAGGTCAATAAATATAAAAATCAGAACAGATATGAGGGAATAAAAATGTTGCTATTTAGAAGATTGTGCACTTATTTCATGCAAGATGCGTACATATAAATATTTTAAATGTCGCGAACCTCTTGTACTCTTGCAATGAACTGGCCCACGTATTTATTTGAGAAGAGTACACTAGTGATCTTAAATGACTCCAGATATAGAAATCTACGGAATTAAGATTAGGTTATCTTGAACGCCAGTTATAAGGGCCACCTCGATCGGACGTTCGATGAATCACCGAAATTTTCATTCAAAAAATGTCCAACTATGAGCTTACAATGAGGCGACGCAACGTCGTGTTGAAAACATACCAGCAAATGGATTTAGAAAATCAAAACCTTGAAAAGTGTTTCAATGTTTCAATTATATTCTTATTGATCCGGACCTGGATTTGTTGATCCGACCGGGATTTTTTTGTGACTACTAAGTGACTCAATGGGCCTCTGTATAAGACACATTGTCAAATATCAAAAACTCTATGGGTGGTATGGCAGTAATGCCCCAAGAAGAAATTACTTAAAGTAATAATTCACGCAGTATCTTTGTTACTAAAATTGTCAGACCTTTACCTCCAAATTTTTCATTTTACCAATGGAACATCCTGAGTAACTATGGCATCCAGATTAACCATGAAGGTAAAATATTAAGCTATCGGATTTTTATTTCGCCATTTCCAGGACTAAAATCTTTAATTCTCATAAAACAAAAAGGATTATGGTTATTTTATATTTTTATTGAAATAGATTATTCATATACAAACGTGCACAGTAAGTTGTGTCTGTTGAATGTTGTACACTTTTACTACAATACTTCTCAGTTTGGTATTAACTTTGGAACTTCATTTCTATTCTTCATTGTTATTTTTGCATTTTCTATTTGTTTGTTAATTTTGAATATAAATGAAGTTTGTTCATTTGAATATAAATGACTGAAAGCCAAAAATAAACTTTGTTTTGATTTGAATTGGGAGACGTTCTGTACTGGAGGTACAGGACGTCTTATCTCCTGAAGACAAATAGAAGAAGTTTAATTTTTTGCGTATTCCCAGTCTGTATCAAAGATTACAACAGTGGATGGTGGATGAGACATGAACTTCATGTGAGTTCAATTATAGTACGTTAAATAGTATTGTAATGTTATACGTAGTTGTGGTCAAAAATTCAGAAAAGTTACAAATAGTACCGACACATATACATAGAGATATATATTATAAATATTTATATATTGAATGTCTGAGGAATTGACTAACGATAGTAATTTCATTTCATAATTTCTACCGTGCTAAAGCAACTGAATAAATTGGGTAAATTCATAACAACAGCCTATATTAAACCAATTACTAAGTGAAAAAAATACAATAAAATTCAGAACGTATGTTTAACTAAAATAGAAAAGAACCCAAAAACTTACAAACAATACATATGAACGATATAACTCTGATGGATCATTGAATTTGGTACTGAGTTACTCGTGATTTATACGTCGTTCTGGAGGAACAGAGTTAGAGGAAAACCAGAAATATTTCCAAAAATGTCTTTGGACGGCTTCAAGATCTCTTATATAACAGTTAGATATCCTCTTTTGGTCCTATAGGATCCTTTCCTATTTCGAGTCAATTTAGGAGATTATTAACTCTATTACGCTATGATTGGTTCAACGATATCAAATCTCCTTGAATCCTCATAAATTTGTTCAAGATATATCTCGTATCTTCTGCATCTGATATATCCTGAATCTTGTCTGTGGTTGATGCTTCTTTATAATTTTGCTGATAATTGCATTAACAAATCAGATCTTGCTTTATTCCTCTGGATGAATTCCCAAGTGGTACTTCATCCCTAATGATGTTCCACAGCTCGTTTTACGATTCTTCTCGAATTCTACCTGCTCTCCTCTATATAAGAAAAATTATATTTATCTTGTATTCCAAACGCCACTAGCATATTCTAATTTCGTTCGTAATAAGTATTTTATAAGCGCATAGTTAATTCAAATAGAAACAACCATTTCATGGTTGACAGAACTTCTCATTACAAAACCAAAGAACTTGAAACAATGTTATTAATGTGAGTAGCAAAAGTTATTTTATGTCAAAACTTATTCCCAAATCCCTGAATTTGATATTCTATGAGTAGTGAATTTATAAATTTCATTACTAATTTAAAAATACTATATTTTCTACACAAGCAGAAGGACTTTATGTTGCACTTAGAACTATTCAGTGTTCAGAATATTTCTTTCGTAAGACATATAAGAATATCTCGTAAAATATCTTACAGAGTAGAATATTATATTTCATATTTCAGGAAATGTAGTTTACAAAAATAAACTAACCTATAACAAAACCCTGTGAAACCCTGGGACTCCGAATTACATTATTGTGGTTCAAAACCATTATTGTACTGAACAAATAATTGTTTTGACGTAAGGTAAGTTAATAAAGTTGAAAAATGTGTTGGATAGCCCAAAGCGACTGAGTTCTCGGAGAAGAATGACCTATCAAATGCTTCAGAAAAATCTGCATAGATCACGTGCATTTGTCAGAAATGACCGAAACTATTAGGCATATATTGTGTCCTCAAGTTTACGTACAAAATGTATGAAGAACAATTTCAAATTTCTTTGCTAAAATTGTTTTTGATAGTAATAAGTCTCAAATCTAGTATAATTAGTATAATATTTAAAGCAGTCTCTAGTTTCTTTCTTAGAAATAGGGCAGATCTTACCCTTCTTCCACACATTTGGAAACTGAGGACTTTTCAAGCCCAAGTTAAGAATATGAGCCAATGGAGAAGCTAATATCCTTCTCTTAGGATGAAGAATTGTATAGTTAATACTTACTTACATAGGCCCAGAAGTTTTTAGCCTTGACAAAATCAATAAATTTCGACGAAGCGTTGGCCAATAATTAGTTTTTCTGCCCATCTGATTTTTAATTGAGTTACAGTGTTTTACTTCATGATCTACTTATCTCTGGGTTTTATTATTGAAATAAAGAAATTTTTCAGCTAATAGAAATGTCAAGGCTAATAATGCCTTGTACAAGGTAAAATATATTCAAACAACAAACAGACAATTTTGAAATTTTAAAAAAATTATATATTAAAAACCAATAAGATTTTCACATATTTCATACTTATCTAGTTGAGTACATCCTCAAAAATATTAACTAATACCTATTATAGAATGCGAGTTAAAACATTCTCTTAAAAATTTCTGATTGGTCGCTAACCATATATAGGATCGTCGCACAATATTAATTTATATAAAATATAACCTCATACAACAATTTCAATGAAATCTATTGAACTTGAGAATAACTAGAGGAAAGTTTATGTTTTTGAGAAAAACCATTGCCCATGACAATATCTTAATTAATAAATAGTAACTTTATTGATAAAGGTTTCCTGCGTATTTCAAATATGTTCATTTGAATTAGGAAAAAAATTAAAATAGTTAATAGCATGGGCATAAAAGTGAAATTTTATCGAATGTCCCTAGTAACATCAGTCCGGTACTGTTTTGATCATAACCCATTATTAATTTGATTGAAGTAAACGAAATCGACCAATAGGAAAGCAAAATCGTGAACTCAGCTGACGTCTGACATAATGTCAAATCGGGCCAGTGACTCCCTGCATCGTAGTACAACCTACGATCGATCACGAATTTCTTGAATTTAAATTTGAAAATGAGCGTCTTTTTGGAATTTATGCAAATCAAATCGAATTGTTGAATTAAAATGCACATGTTATCAAACTCTAGAAAGCTTAGTTTATTGAATCAGTGCCTCAAACGATCCCCGTAGGAGAAATACCGTGAACTGTTGTACCGAAATTTCTAGGTTATGTATTTCTGTTTTGGTGTATAGTTGCGGTTTTTGTGTTGTGCAAAAATTGGGAATTTTTTCCGTAAGCATTTTTTCTTCATTCCCTAATAATTGAATAAATGTTTCTTGGATAAATGGTACGCAAATTCAACATAAAATTACTAAAACTTGATAATGTTTATTATATATACTCCCTGATTTCGAGATTCTTGTGTGAATGAATATTATTTGGTGAATGTTGAAAGAGTTTTGTTTGGAATTTCCGTTATTCAATTGAAGTTTATAAAAAGATTAATCTTCAAATATTTGAGATCTTATTTATTTTTTCAACTTTGAAGGTCATTCAAGAAATATTGATATACCTAATTATTTCTAGATGTTCTCATTGTCGCGTATATGCTATTATGTACATATAAAAATTGAATCGTGTGTGATAATGCATCATCCAATGCAATTATTTTCTGAATTCACTTTCTTGTGGAAATTAAGTAAATGTTTATATTTATGATTTACCGTATTTGTTATCTATTATTTTGAAAATAATAGAAAATTATTTTGACGTTTGATCTTGAAAGTATACTGAACAGTAAGTAAGACTTTAAATTATTAGGTCAACTTGAACTTGTGTAAATAAAGTTTCTCTACTATGTATGTACTTCCGTCTATAACGATTACTTAGTTATCCAAAGAACGAGCAATTTTTCAATTAGGTAATAGCATTAGTCAAATTTTTACTATTCAACCATTAGTTCCATAAATAGGAGTTTGAGTACTTAATAAATTTATATTTTCTGACAGTGCAGGGAACTTTCAATACGAATCCGTTATTTTTATTCCCCAATTCAGTATTGGCTTATTATGTTATTTCTTAGTCATTTATTTTTTTAGTTTCCGACACGGTCTGTGTCGATTGGTTGAAGCGTATCGCGTGATTGCTACCTGATTGGTCGAATTCGCACGTGGCGAGCCACGATCGAACACGATATTCCTTTCAGCGATGCCGATCGTGCGTGTTTGTCTTCATAATTGGGATAAATGGAATTTCATGTATATATGGTGAACATAGAAATTTGATGACCGGAAAATAGCGCGATTGAAAATTCGTAAATTAAATATAATTTTATTAATAGCTCGCATATAAAACAAATTGTATAAAGAATTAAGTCAAAGTTATTTAAATTTCAATAATTAGGACCAACATGCATGGTTTACATAATGGAAGCAGCTTCTATATCTTTGAAATGATGATATTACATGAAATATCTTGATAAAGAAGACGATTTTTTGTAGGAGGATACGTACTGCTAGATAAGTAATTAGATATATTGATAAATTGACTCATTCTATCAATTTCATAAAATTTACATCGTATTTCATTGAATCAAGATATTTAACTAACATAAATAACATCCTCAGTTTTGAATATAGAATATGGAAGAAGAAATATTTATACAAAAAATATATGTGTGGATACTATAAAACATACTAAGCTAAATACGATTCTTGATTAATTGAGTTCTTCCTGCGTTGCATTCGGTCGTAAGCTTTGATTGATCGTGTTCTTTGTAACCTTATAACTATAAACGTACATTGTTTCATTTTTACCCTTTTTTACCAGAGAGTAATGGTTCCTAAATTGAAAATGTAATGAGTTTGTTACTGATTTGATTTATGTTTGAGTATGAAAGCGTGAATTTACTATTAATATTCACGGTATATTCACATTAAATACAAGCTACAAAGCTAAAGATTTATAATGTCATGTTTATATTTGAATGAGGGGAAGTTTTCTGAAACATGTCAACAACGCTAGCCGTTGTAATGTTTTCCTGAAGGATATTACAGTATATATGGATATTACTTTATAATGTTTATTACTTTATCGTATTACTTTATAATGATAAAGTAAATACGATAAAATTCTTGATTGATTAAGTTTTTACCGAGTTTCCTGTATGTCGCTAAGCTTCGTTTCTGTTTACTTAATTCTTTGCGAACGTCCATAACTTGGCAACGTTTTAATTTGAACAGAAAATGGAGTTTTTCTGAATAATACTCATTGAAAATGAAATTACTGCTGTAACAATTATGGCCCTTATGTACTATGGCGGTGAAAAGAATACTTTATGTCGTAAAGTGTAGATAAATCTGGTATTTAAATAGGTTCTTCACCGATTTTGAATTGAGGACATTGTTCTAGGAAATAATGAAATTAACCAAAGAATCACAAAATGTCTTCTCCAAAAGACATAAGTACCTATTTACAATAATTTTTGATGTAAGTGTGACTGTAGATTTGTGTTATCTATTATCCTGAATGTAAGGCAGGAACACCAAAATGAATTCCAAATTTTAGATGAATTTTCGATCAGGATATGTATATATATATATATATATATATACACAGTCGAACCTCCATATATCGAACTTCGATATAGCGAATTCCTTGATAATTCGAAGTTTTTATGTTCCCCTTGAATTTGCCTACCATTACTTTATTATTTTCACCTCTATATATCGAAGGATTAGTTAAGAAGAACTTGATATAACGAATTTTCAAAGATTCCTAGGCCTACATCGCACCTCTACATAACGAAGTTTTTTTCAATAAACCTCTACATATCGAAGTCGATTTGATATAACAATTAGCGTTTAGACTGAAGAAAGTTTGTTCTTCGAAGGATTATCGTTTTCGGAACCGTCTTTTTCCAAAGTAAGCCTGTAATTCCCCCCCTCACATTAGTTTTCGTATTGTTTCAGTTTGTGATCAAACACTTGTGCAATACGTTTCGCCTTCAGTAGTTCAGTTGTTTCTTTATAATTTTTTGATTCTTCGAAATGGCAAAACGTAAAACTCTTTCTTATGAAGAAAAAGTGAAAGTTATCCAGTCCGTAAATGCCGGGGTTGTTCAAAAAGTGTGATATTGCTACACGGTTTGGAATACCAGTAAATACCTTATCGACAATACTGAAAAATAGGGAAATATGAAAATCAAGTTTTTTTATCATCAAAAAGGTTAAAAGGGCCTGAGTTCCAAGATATCGAAGAGTGTGTTGTAAAGTGATTAAAGCAGTGCTGTGACAAAAACTTATCGATAAGTGGTCCCACCGTGCAGGAAAATGCAACAGAATTCGCTAAAGAACTTGGTAAACCAAGTTTCCGTGCTAGTAATGGCTGGCTTCAGAATTTCAAGAAAACGAATGAAATTGTTTTTAAAAAAATTACTGGGGAAAGTGCAAGTGTAGACGATAATGTGTGTAACACAGTGGAGTGAAAAACTGTTTGAACTAACAAAAAAGTATAATCCTGAGAATATATTTAATGCTGATGAGACTGGACCTTATTACCAGTGCTTGCCGGACAAAACCTTAACATTCAAAGGGGACTTGTGTCATGTTGGAAAAAATAGCAACTTTAAAGTTCTATACAGGAAAGAAGTGGTACGTCAGTTTCTCTGTGATACCGACGATAAAAACCTAACGACAATTTACATGCTTGATGCCATATGGATGGCTTCAAAAGCATGGAACAATGTGACGGAAAAAACAATTGAGAATTGTTTCAAGAAATGCAACCAATCCTCTTCAGTTGAAGAGGATTGTGTTGCTGTTGATACACCACCTAGTGGAGATGAAGCTCCTGAACGATGGAGCGAAGTTACAAAGAAGCTAAACATTGAAGAGTTCACATTCGAGGAGTTTGTTAACTTTGACGATGATCTGGCTATATGTGGGGAGCTAAGCGATGCAGACATCATCGCTTCAGTTTCCAAAGACACGGATGAAGATGCCGGCGAAGACAATGTGGACTGTGAGGTCGACGCACCGGATCCAGACCCGACACTTCGTGATGCTCGATGTGCTGTTATCACCCTGCGGAGATTTTTACAAAAAAAAAAACTGTGATGAGTGATCGGACAATCCAATCTATTGCTGTTTTGGATCATGCATTAGACAAAGTATCGTTCTCAGGTAAACAAACCACTATTTCAGATTATTTCCAAAGCTCTTTTTAATTTTTTGTTGCTGAAAAAATTATTACTCATTTTCATAAATTTAACAATTGACGTAAATTATTCTTGTAAACCTGTATATTTCAATAAAATAGATACATATTTTTTCTTTTGCTTCATCTTTTTCGCCTCCCAAAAACGCTTCATTATCTCTGAATGCTCTTTCTTCCGTTCATCTGTCCATTTTAGTACGATCTTCGAGGTTTTTATATTGATCTGTTGTAGATTTATATATATATATATATATATATATATATATATATATATATATATATATATATATATATATATATATATATTATATATTCAATTACCAGTACATAAAAACATTTTTCGTAATTTCAATGTTATTCTGGAGGAGCCTCATTTTCTGTTCAAAGCATGATGAACTTCATTTCATCATGCTTTGAAACACAATCAACTTCCATCTACAATAATTGAATTATTCTGAAACTGAACAATGGATTTGGGAAGTTTTTTCGCTGTTAGAATCCTTACTAAAACTCCAGTAAAGTAACGCAAGGTGTAAAGAAATTACTTACCTAAAATCTTACCTAAAAAATTACGTAGTTCTTTACAACGCTTGCGCTGCGAAAGCTATTGATCATATAATAAAATAATGCTTTAAGACTCATTATAACATCGAACACATCATTATTCACAAAATAACGACGAATTCGTTGGTAAATAGGGTGTACTTGAAGCAATTTTAAAGTTGAAAAAAATATTTTTTTCATCGTTGGCAACACTGTATCGTACTTATTGTAGAATAGAAATAGAATGATAGATGGCATATGGCATATCGCAATGCGATAAGATAGCGATTATTATATTGTAGGTATATTAGTAGGCATATATAATAAAGTGATTAACTGTTGTAAGTATTTGTGTTGATAGAATATTTTAAAAAAGCTTCACTATTTACACTATGACAAATCGGAAAATGAAAATACTAAATTTTATTTGATTTACTTTCAGTTCAATGGCTTAAATGTGCATTAAAAAAACCATCAAGTAAGAATGCCCCCATTCTGTAGATGAACTACTCTTTATGTTGTATAACGTTCTTGTTTGCGTGGAATAAATTTAACTAGTTGTCTATTTTATAACATTCTGCATCATACATCCTAGTACAGGATCCGTAGTGTATTTTTTCACTTGATTACTATCAAGCTAATTTTCCGTGAGTAGCTTCATTTTGATAAGACGCCCAACAATTTCCTGTGCGAAAATTTTTGATTGTGGTAGCTAACAGAGGTAGCAATGATAAAATATGTCGATTTGATGATTCTTCAATATTTATTACTAACTGAATTGTTTTTATTAAATCTTATGATAATTATCTAAATTATTTGAAAAAATATTTGTCCTACAAAATCTATGGTTTCATCAAAGAGTCCTCCCCCTCCAACATGTATTGATAACGAGATCACCAAACATGATTACTAACCAGCTGATTTTTTTTTTTTACTTAGTTAATATTTATATAATGTAACGGTCATATTGTCCTACAAATTCCGTGGTATGTTATCCCGATCCTACGCTCAGAAATTGTTAATACCATAAGACCATTTTTCTCATTATTAACTGTAGGACAAAAATATTACAAAATAAGTTAGTGTGTTCAGTGCCCAAATAAAACAATGTCCTACAAAAAAACAGGTATGTATCACTAGTCCGACAAGAATTGTCATTTTTTCGTTTTTCTATTTCTAACATAAGATACAGTGAAAAAATCTTTTTAAAATTTAAATAAGTTTATTTTTTGGAAAATTAGGTACAAAAATTGGTGTATTGGTGTATTTATAGATAAAAAAAATTAATCTTCATCATATTCATCTGATGAATCTTCATAATCTTCGCTACTAACATCGCTGTCATCTTCATTTATTTCACTTTCCTCACTCGTGATATCTGACTCTGTAATAACATGAAAAAATTAAGTAAATTATATAATAATGAATAATCAATCAATAAATAACAATAGTATAAATAGGGTACCTTGTATTTCAGAAGATAATTCTTCAAAAGATGGACTTTGGGGACCATCAAACCAATAATATTCATATTTGCCATCAATTATTGTCCATCCAAAATTTTCCGGCAATTTTTCCGTGGGGCACCGCATATGCGCGTTACACCATACATTGCAGATAAATACAGTTCTTTTAATTTGTTGTAACAATTCTTCTTTTGTTGGTGGCAAACTGGAAGGATCATATCCTACGATTTTTTGTTTTGAAATTTCTTCATTTTCATTTTTTGGTTTATATCCTTTTTCAAATAACTCGTACCGTCCTTTGTTGATATCATTTTTTGTTTTCAATGAATACACTCTGCATACATACTCTTCAATAATTTGAAATACCTCATTCGATGTTGTTAATGCTGTATTTTCAATCCGTAGGAGTTGAATAAAAGCCTCTTGAAATTTTTTATTTTTCTTTAAAATACTAAAAGGTCTCTTTTTTCCTTTACGAAAGAAAGCGGGATTATAATCATTTCCTGTAAAAATATGGCATATAGCGAGTGAACAAGATAATTGATCCCCAAGTTTTTCATACATTTCATTTATGTTTAAGTACATTTTTTTTTTTACTCGTGCTTAAATTAATTATTATTTGAATTTCATCTTTTAAATACTTAAAATTTGCCAGCATTATTATTGGTATATCAGAATCTGTACAATGTATCTGCACACGATAGTTAGTATTTAATTGACAAATGTGGTATACAATTTTGGTATCAGCTTCTTCATGATAACACGAGAGGTTATAGTCAATGACTCTTTTTATTTTATTTTCACTAGACACCTCATAAGTGCAACATTGATCATAGTTAAGTTTAACAGTTTTTCCTGTGATCAATGTAATAAATTCGTCCCTTGTCCAATCTTCAATTAAAAAAAAAATTAAAAAAATTAATTAAAAAAAGCTGTGTGCTGCCGCTGTCTCTCTTCTACTCAGACGCATCGACCGATGGAGTGGAAGAGAGATAGATGCGTCACAAGCCGAACGCTTAAGCCGATCGTGCGTCTCTATCGCTTCTTCGGCGCTCTCGCTTGCACGCTCGGCTCAGGCGGAACATGACAATGAGTCATACTTTTTCGTGCGTGCGTGCTGCGGCGTTCATCGATTTATAAGACGTTATATTATCACGTCAAAATATATTCAAATAATTTCTCGAAAGACAAAAAAAATAAAACGTAGTTAACTGAAAAATGCTTACTAACACGCTTATACTCGTAATGCGTGATACGGCGTAACGGCGTGACTCAGCTGTTGTAGAAAAATACAGAAACCCAAGCGGCACAAAGTTTTCTTTGATATTGTTTTGTTTAATTTCAGTTAACGTTCAGTAATTTTTTAACTTATTGTTGAGTGAAATCTACCAAAAAGTCAACATTTTTTTTTCTCACGCTTGAGAAGTAAATTGATTTTTAATTTCATGACTTTCCTATATTCAATTGGAGCACCGCAATAGCGTACCACGCTATTTTTACATCAAGGATCTGTACTACTACTTTTGACCGTAGGACCGGGACAACGTACCACGGAATTTGTAGGACAATATGACCGTTACATTATATAAATATTAACTAAGTAAAAAAAAAAATCAGCTGGTTAGTAATCATTTTTGGTGATCTCGTTATCAATACATGTTGGAGGGGAGGACTCTTTGATGAAACCATAGATTTTGTAGGACAAATATTTTTTCAAATAATTTAGATAATTATCTTAAGATTTAATGAAAAACAATCCAGTTACTAATTAATATTTGAGAATCATCAAATCGACATATTTTATTATTGTTACCTCTGTTAGCTACCAATATCGAGAATTTTCGCACAGGAAATTGTTGGGCGTCTCATCAAAACGATGCTATTCACGAAGATTCAGCTTGATAGTAATTATTTTTACATCAATGATCTGTACTACTACTTTTAAGCGTAGGAACCGGGATAACATACCACGAAATTTGTAGGACAATATGGCTGTTAAATTATATATATATTAACTAAATAATAAAAAAAAATCAGCTGGTTAGTAATCATTTTTGGTGATCTCGTTATCAATACATGTTGGAGGAGGAGGACTCTTTGATGAAACCATAGATTTTGTAGGACAAATATTTTTTCAAATAATTTAGATAATTATCATAAGATTTAATAAAAACAATTCAGTTAGTAATAAATATTGAAGAATCATCAAATCGACATATTTTATCATTGCTACCTCTGTTAGCTACCACAATCAAAAATTTTCGCACAGGAAATTGTTGGGCGTCTTATCAAAATGAAGCTACTCACGGAAAATTAGCTTGATAGTAATCAAGTGAAAAAATAGACTACGGATCCTGTACTATCCATCCTGTTCCCACAATGGCAATGACATGTATTCCCATCTGGTAAATTTGCGGTAATTGCATTGTTAAGTTTCTTTTTTCCTAAACTTTCAATAGATGGCGGGCGCTATATGACATTGTGATATAAAATTGTTTCGGCCTATATCTAATAGTTATCAAATTTTGGTATCAAATCACAGTTTTGCTCTGGTTAGTTTTCAACTATATTACGAAGGAATAGTTTCATGAAAAAATAACTGCAAACCGAAGATGAGTTCTCACATCTCACATATGTGGAGTAGCATCTAAGTGATTTTATACCTGCTTCTTTTTAAGAAAATCGTAATAATGGATAAAAGTGAAATTTGCAACAGTTAAAGTTTCAATGTTGAATGAACGCTTAGGCTACTCATTCATATAAAATGCGTTAGAAATACATTAAATTAATTAAAATAAGCATTACACACTTTACTGTGTGACACAACATAAACACGCATAGGTACATATCATACTTCCTTTATTGTCAAACTATAGGTTTGATTTTGTAGAAAGATTTTTTAATGATTTTATACTCTTTGGTCATATTGAATGCCAATAAAAAAAAAGAAATTAAACTTTGAAATTGTTTTTTTCTATAATTATTTGGGACACATTGCACGGCCTACCATCATTTTCTGGAAGCAGTTCAGGCAAAAGCTTCAAAATAGGAGCATGAAATTAGGTAACCAAGCAGTAATTGTTTAAACACGGCATATTTCAACTTCCATTCAATTTGAATTAGTCGTTTCAGAATTATAACTAGTCATAATTTCTTAATTCCGTTACTCACTGTCTGGACTGATCATCAAAACTGATAGCAGACATAGAAGCTTCAAATTCACAATACAATTAGTGTTTAGTGTACATATAAATCCAGGAAAAACTAAAATATTTTGTAATTTCTGTCAAGTTTTATAGATACACAAACTGGATAACTCCATAAAAAGATTTTCATACCATTTAAATATATAGGATTGCAAAGTTAAATTTGCAGTGAATTAATCAGTATAGTATTATATCTACGAAAAGGAATGATATGCCATCAAAAATTAAATTCGGGAAAAAAACAAGCCTCGCAACTGAGTTCTTCTATTGTAAAAAGTTGTGAGCTCCATGTAATATCAATTAGGTTTTTCCTAACTTGAGGGACCTTATGTCTTAAGTTATGACGTAAAGAGCTGACCTAACAACATCTTATAGTGATCATTATCAATAGTAAAAGTCTCTTACGTTTTTTTTAATTTTATTCAGTAGACCTTCGAATCGGCCGAATTTGTATTGGCCAATCGGCCAATACAAATTGTAATATTGATTACAAGCGATCGGCTTGTAATCAATATACATTACCCATTTATCATTATCAAACTACTCAAATCATGGACAAACACATACACCCATGCCTTCAACGGGGCTCGAACCCAAATCCTACCGCAGCGTGTCGGGTGTTCTCCCAACCAAGCCACGGTGACCGGCCCCTTATAAAGGGTGTTTTTTTTTGAAGATGGCGACCGATTTAACAGTTGAGAATTCATGAGAACAAGCTGATTTATTCTCACTTTGGTTTGGCAATTCATCATGAATAGACTCACGCCTGAACAACGCTTGCAAATAGTGCAATTTTATTTCTGAAATAATGGTTCTGTGCGGAATACGTATCGCGCACTACGTCCATTTTATCGTCGATAAAATCGTTAACAAACTAAATCGTCAACAAACAAAACTGCCGCATTTGGAGTGAAGATAATCCTCAAGTGTATGTCAAAACACCGTTACATCCAGAAAAACTATCTGTTTGGTGCGCTTTATGGGCTGGTGGAATTATTGGTCCGTACTTCTTCAAAAACGATGATGGCCAGAACGTTACAGAGAATGGTGATCGGTATAGAGCCATGATTACTAACTTTTTCATTCCTGAATTGAATAACCATGATGTCCAGGAGCTGTGGTTTCAACAAGACGGTGCAACATGCCACACAGCTCGTGCCAGAATCGATTTATTGAAAGACACGTTTGGTGACCGCCTAATTTCACGTTTTGGACCTGTGAATTGGCCTCCAAGATCTTGTGATTCAACACCGCTAGACTACTTTCTGTGGGGCTTGTATGGCTCAAGCTTTTCCTTAGTTTCAGTGATGGTTTTTTTACGTGGAAAGTAATGCTTAATCAGCACACGAAATTCACTTTTTTCCATTTTCGTAAAAATTCAAGAGGTTGTCTGCTTTGAATGGCTATCAAACACCAACTGCATGACGTAGCTTGCTCAAAATTTGACAGTTGCCCACTAATAGATTATAGTTGACGGCAGCACTGTTGCATTTGGAATAACTACGCGGGAAATTCAAAAAGTCACTGATTTATCAAACCGCCCTCGTATTATTGGTCTGTACACAATACGTAAATGAAAGAAAACGAATCCTTGATCACAAAACGATTATAAATACGGTTATATTCGATTAGAAAAGATGGCCTTCTAATATGGATGTAATTATTTCTTATAATGACGTTTTGAAAATTTATGAAGATTTATTTCGATTTCTGTCAGAAAATTCTGTAAAGTATGTTGCTCTCAAACTCACTTTTAATTAGTTAATTGAAAAAGTTCAGTAATCATCAAAATGCTGATGACTGAATGGTAAACTATCCAGGGTCGTGAAACTAAAATAATATAAAAAAGTTTATCATTGGTAATTATCTAAATGCGATTTTCCAACGTCTGTACACAAGAGTTAACATTATATTGACCAAACAAGCGCTTTTCTTAGCACTACGACCTTCTTACTATATTTGAACGTTCTATACTTCTCCTGATCATGTCAAGTCATCTTCCGCACGCAACGTTTTGTCCCATATTCTGTCAACAATAGAACAATTTTCTCCATATTAAGCCAATGAAGGATGGACAAGATCATTCGCACGTGATATAAATCTAGCGAGTATTAAACTCTCATAAAATCATCTTGAATGAACAGCGAAACGAATTAGATGATCGAGATGTGATTTTCGAATCAAAATATGTTGATAAATCATAATAATACGCCGATAAGTGCTACAGCAGTCCAGATAAAGTACGTCCCGTTAATTGGCCCGTTTAGTACTTTCAAGACTTTTACGGAAAGCGTAATATGATTAGTATATGAATTTTGCGAATTATTTCGATGTTTGTTCTCACTATATTTGGATTATCACCATACTGACTCTGTTGTTTTACATCTTTTGCAAGAAATCCTTAAGCAGAAAAGACGATAGTAAGTATATTTTTGCATTCTTCATCGTTCACATAATTTATTCAGGCATATATATGAAATTAAACTAGTAGATAAAAACAAACACTTCTAGATTTTCATGATTTTCTAAAATAATTGTGGAGTACATTTCATCATTACGATGGCGATGAGTCCGAAGAATAGAAGTAGATATGTAAATTTATAAAACAGTGTTTTTCGTTACCAATTTAATTTTAAAATGGATTTACCTACAAATATCAAATTATGGCCGTAAACATTTGAAAAAACCTTACAATTGCAATTACCTTTCAATTGTAAAATTTATAAAACCAGCACATATCTAACTACCAAAATGCTAAATGATTATATGAAAAAAAACTAATATAATAATTATACATGGTATGTGAAAGAAGAAAAAGTATGTTTCAAATGTATGTACTCCCTAACTGAAAAATAATTGTTGTCTTTAACATATCGAAAATTACGGAAATTTTAACAGAGTTTTGCGATCAGAACTTAATAATTAGGTAATAATTAAATAAATATTTATTATTAAATCAAATTGTTATAGATATTTACAAATTCATTACAGAAAACTTATCTTGTATTGATTTGAAGTGGAAAAGAGCGTTAATAAAATTTTTTTACATACGATAAGCTATCTGATACAGTTTTCAGCATTTATATATAGCCATTTGTTAAATGTACTACTATGAAAATTTAAATATCATTCATTTCCTTTCTTTGGATCTGTTTACTCTTATGCACTCAGAATAAATTCGATATTAAATGTATGTGATGTTATTTAAAATTTAGTGTTTTTTATCATTAATATTTCAAAATATTCGAATTTATCAAAATTTGTCTGGAAGAATTAAAAGACATTGATTCGTGATAAAATCACGCCATTTTCTCAAGTAACCTATATTCATATAGATAAAAAAACAACAAATTATTGATAAATATATTGAATATTTGCATGTGCCTCCAAAGTGTAGATAAATTTGAATAAGTTATGAGTTGATCATTTGAACTTCATTGGGAGAAACCGATGTTGATGTTACCAGTTTGAACTGATTAATTTTTACTGTGAATGGATTCTTGAAAAGTAAATGAATAAGATAATAGACAACTCTCACCAAATTTCGTCTTAACTAAATTTTATGACATATGAAACACATTTATCATATCTAACATCTGATATTTTTCTGGGCATTTGTGTATCAATTATATCATTCAAAATCAACTTACTATTTAATCTATAATATAAAAATTAATCGCAAAATGTGTTGGTAAGCGCATAACTCAACAACGCATGGACCAATTGTGCCAATTGTTTTTTAAAATGTCCGTTGAAGCCCAAGGACGGTTTTTACGGCGAGAAAAATCGAATAAGTGCCGGAAAACCTTGAAACAGCCCATTTATTTTTCCCATACAAACGTTTTCTAACTAAAATGTATAGTCAACGTCTGGACCGATTTCATTATTTTTTTGTTTTGTTTGTTATTGTATGTTATACAGAAAAAATTTTAAAAATTTGCTTGTGAAATCAGAAAATTTGAGAATTAATTATATAAGTAAGAAATAATTATTAATTCTCAAAAAGAGGATGTAAAAAATACTGAAATACTGAATAAAAATAAAAAATACTGAATATCTTATAACACATCTCGGTTAGTTCAAACACCATGTGAATTTATATTTGACTATAAAGAAGAATACATAGTTTTCTTTAATTTACAGTCAAAATTTCGTTTTTTGATAGCTATTCGATGTACAAACTAGTCGCAGAACTAGCAATGCAGCAATTCAAAGATTTAAAAGAGCAAGTCAAACTGACGAGCAACGCGAAGCTCGGAATGAATTTGAACGGAACCGATGGAATCGAAATTAACAATATGAAAAGGTTGCGTTTAACTCCTATCACAGTTCACAGCAAATCGTTGCTATAGGACCAATGAACGTTGTGTGTCAATATTGCAATGAAAAGTTAATTGTTATTGGTAAGAAAATACTACCAATGATGCGACAAAATATTACGTGAAGAGTCAATTCAAATAGACGCTATTGGTACAGTCACCAGAGCCACTATATTAATGGTTTCCGGGAATGGACTAAATTCTGAACATTGTTTGACTTATATCCAGCAAATATTTCAAATAATTAATGTGATATATGGGACAAGTACTACCAATTTTGTTTTTTGTATCTGTTGTGTTTCCTGTTTTGTAATTAGGACCTGTCCTGTAAGACAGTATATGTTAAATAAATAAGTACTTGATACGAAATTTGGAACATGCCGTTCAACCATAGAAATGACAGGTTAATCACTTTCAATACAACAAACGTGTTAATATAGAAATTTTTTGATAATTCAACGGATTTGAAATAACAGGAAGTATTGCATTCCCAGTAAGTGAATAAGTCCCTGGCTCCACACGGGATAAATATTAAAACAAGAAAGTGTAGCACAAATAGTAGAACATGTCTTTTTGAAAAATAATCAGAGAAAATTAAATGAGCACACAAAGTTCGCCGGGTCAGCTAGTAATAAATAAAAAGTTTTTCATCATGTAAATGCTCTGTTTATAATGCATCATAGTTGAGATTTCATACAAAGCATGTTTGCTTATTCATACAATATGAAGAAGGATACATTGTTAATAGCGATTCTCAGCAACAAATGACATAAAAAATGAATATGACGAAAAAATGTACTGAAAACGAAAAATACATGTTAATATATTGAAAGCAATATTTTAATTTAATATCATACAGTGAAAAACAAATTATTCAATGTAAAAACTTAGATATCCTTAATTTTAAAGAATATAGGCATAGATACTGGAGTATTCCTAGAGAACTCAATCTTAATTACGTTCATAATGAAATGTTTAACTTGATCGATTATAAACATTTTTGCATAAGGTTTTGATCTAAATCGAGTGGCTTTTTAAATAAATTTGGCAAATGATTCAAAATATGAGTGATGAAAGGGAAGAATTTAACTTATAATCAGGATTTATTCTTAAGAAAATTGATAATTTCACAAGTATTCGTGGATTACTGTATAAAAAAGTATTTAATCAACAGTGATTTCTACGATTTCTTTCATCACTCAATTATTGCACTTTAGTTATCGTTTAGTTATAGTTCAGAAAAAGCAATAAATTTGCAGTTAAAGTTTGCAACACATACATACATCGAATTCATGAATCTATTTTAGTCGAAATGATTATCACATCTATGGTCACAGGTTCATACGCCGGCGCCGTGCATTGGACACAGAATTTGATAATCCTAGGTACTCCAGACAGCGATACGTTTTTGAATATCTTACAGGGCACTGTTTCTAATTTAGTGTGTATTCTGAACTTAATGTAGCTCATAAAATCGAAAGTAGCAGAAGTATACTTGGTGGATGTATCTATGAAAACAAATTACGAAAAGAAAAAAACAAAGTTAAACTGAGCTATCAGTTCAATTGATAATTTACCTTTCTTACGTGTTAGTTACTTCATTAATTTTTTAATGAAGAAAAATAACTGAAACATCAAATCAGAAAACTATTATTGAGGACTTAAACTTTTTTATTTTCGAATCTTTTGAATTATTTTGTGCTAATCGTCAATATACAACATCTTGTATAGTATCTATGAATATGCGTGGTTTTCATAAGAATAAAGATGAGCGTATATAAATAGCAAACATATTGAAAAAGTCAAACATCTCGAAATTGTATATGTGAATATTAATGATGAAATGAAAATTTCGTATTATAAATATTGAAAGCAGTTAATTACGTAATATAATATTTATAATGGATCGAAATTATACAATTTTAGAATTATTAGTAATTATTACTACGAAAAAAGGAAGTTTGGTTCTTAGTTAGTTCAAACGAGTTGATACGTTCCAATTACGATTCAATTTTTAACAGACGGAAAAAATAATCAATGTTTGATTTTATCGTGAAAAATCAACGTTTCAAA
This sequence comes from Henosepilachna vigintioctopunctata, assembly GCA_030704895.1. NCBI lineage: Eukaryota > Metazoa > Arthropoda > Insecta > Coleoptera > Coccinellidae > Henosepilachna > Henosepilachna vigintioctopunctata. The sequence continues at coordinate 14,382,423 of JARQZJ010000031.1, read as the reverse complement.
ATGAAAACAGCAGTTGTATATATAATATATGATCACTGAATTGAAAATAACTACTTACTTAATAGGTAGACATGCATTCACATCTACTTTATGCATGAAATAACTAAATATACTTGAAACGAACAATAAAATATACTTATTGGAAGTTTCGGCAATTTTATCAGCAGATTTGAAAAACACTTGATCAAGGAACAGAAACATCTTAAGATTTTTGTTCGCTCCAAATATTCTCCAAATTATATTTTCAATTTATTTTATTGAAAATAGAACTCCGCGAACAAAAATTAAAGTAAAACAAGCAAAAATATGACAATGACATTCTAAACTTGTTAATGATCTGTAGGAACATGCTTCTTGCTCTTGTTGACTAAAAAATACGTACCTACTCTGATTCTATTAAACGCTGTATCGATTATTTTAATCAAAGTGGAAACATAAAATACTTCAATTCGTGCAGCAGAGTTCAGGCATAGAATTCCTTATCTTTTTCTTTGTTCGAATCCTGTATGACATACATGAATCACCATTTGTATGTCAGATAGGTACACTTGAATATGTTATACATCTTGGGATATACCAGATTAATGTCTTTTCGAAATCTGAATGAATTCCAGATGCACTAACTATTGAAAAAATTCTGTGATCACGTTTAAACATTATTTTCTATGGCTTCAATTGTCATTTTTCGAAATGAATTCATCCTAGTTAACTACGTCAATAGTGAAAATTAAACTCATGTGACCCTCATTGGCTATATTTTTCTGCCTTTTTCAATAAAATTGTTTAATTTACTCGATTCTCCAATTCGCTAACATAGTTCGTTAGTTTACATTTGCCGTTATCAATCTTTTATGGGTATCGTCAATGATAAATTGACGATCCCGCAAGGTCATTTGTTAGAACTTTTCAAAGTCAAGTAATAATCCGATTTATTAATAATTGCCTTTAATGCATGCTAGCAAGGTCTTTTGCTCTATTTGGAATCACCATCGCGCAAAAGAAATTCGACAACTACCACACTACAATAGCATGATGGAAAATGTTTTTATCTTGAGTGATTCTGAAATCATAATTTTTTCTAATCATCACGCAATTCTTATCGGTTCGTGTGTTTTCAATGAAAATAGTTAATATTAATGTCGCACAAACAGAATTAGCTTTTGCCGATGACACAAAAGGAAAAAATACTTTCACATCGATGAAAATTTTTTAAAAATTAAAGGAGTTACAGAAAGTCTTTATTTTGATCTTGAAATTAAAAAGCTTAATACCAAATATCTGTGTTCGACACGCAAACTTTACAGAGTTGAATGATATGAATAACTAAAAAATTTAAATATATTTTGACCTTTCATACTGTGGAATAACAATATGCAGACGAACAGAATTACGAGAATTCAGAGTTATAATTTATGGTTTTTTTAGTCGTCTCCATAGGTTGGAGTGAGGGTCTGCCAGAGGTTGATCTAGGATATGATACCAGCTACGAGAAGGAAGTTTGTGTGTTTATATGCGTATGTGTCAATGACTTATCATTGTGTCAAAACCAGCCACAGCAATTTTATTCAAATACTTTTAATTGAATATAAACTTAAATTCAAACACTTGAATTTATGATTTACGCTTTATTGACTACATAGCATGACGCGTTTCGTCTCACAAACGACATAATTCTGTTAGCATCTGAAGAAGTCGTTTGTAACGACGAAACGCGTCATGCTATGTAGTTAATAAAGTGTAAATCATAAGTTCATCTGTTTGAATTTAAGTTTATATTCAATTATAACAGATTTACATCAAGTAAACGCCAACACTATTAAATAAATAAATACTTTTATAATTAAAATCTTATAATTCGGTGGATATTGTTACTCTTTTAGCTATAGAAAGGATGACATTTCAAAAACGGATATTCCTTGGATTAATCGAAGTTAATCAAATGCCATACCGAAGCTGACCATATTACAATGTTCGCGACGCCTTAACTGACCTTTAAGGTGATATTATTAAAAGATTAACAAAAGTTTTTTAAATGTATTGGACAATGTAGATTCTTCACAACTTTGTCGGACTTCCATTGCCTATAAATTTAATACCGAACTCTAAAACAAAGTATGATTAAATGAAAAAAGAATGGTAAAACAAATCGGATTAAACAGAAAAAATGAAAAAGATTAATAATTAATGTCCTGAAGGCTGAAACAGAAATTAAAAATGGGAATTAAATGGAATAAAATAAAATTAATAATTCTTACTGAAGGAGTGAATTAGAAATCGAATTCACACGACGTTTCGGTTAGTTATGTATCTCTACCCGTTCTCAAGTGAAAACTTGTGAATGGTTATTTCGTTTCACTTATTCATTTTATTTTATTTGTATTCTCATTTTATATTTCTGTTTCAACCCTCAGGACGTTTATTAATAATATTTCTTCATTTTTTCAGTGTAGTGTAATTTTACCTAATCCGATTTATTTTACCATTTAATTTCCATTCATAATTTATTCATAGTTTGTTTCAGAATTCGAAATTAAATTTATAGGCAATGGAAGTCCGACAAAATAGTGATTGAAAGACATTGGTCCGAACCCATATCATTCTGGATGAAAGTAGAATGTATACTGTTGCAGTTTTTTTTCATCTTTGATAAAAGTTTTCAGTTTATCTTTGAATCACACCTTCAAGAGTGGCGAACGTGGTCTCACTATTTAACGAGAATATGCTACGATTTACTGTCACTGCAATGACAGTAAAAGCTGTCATACGTAGGAAAAATATTGACAGTAAACAAAGACTATTGGTTAAATGTTTATTTACAGAAACATTCACATTTTACCTGGCCCTTCCTCTGGGTTTTCCAGACCCAGATCGGAATGGTGCGCTAACCTCAAGTTGTAAATCCTGATTTTTAAATATTAATAAATGAGTATCGTCGTATAATTTGAACTGTAGAATTTATGGGTTCTCGGCAAAAAAAATTTATATATATATATATATATATATATATATATATATATATATATATATATATATATATATATATATATATATATATACTCGTATATATAAAGTTTCCAAGAAGAATCCTTTAAAGTTAGTCAATACTTAGATTATTAATCGAAATATTTCAAATAAAACGCTCAGGGAGCTGTCTACACAAATGTTGTCAACGAAAACACAACCTATTACTTTTAACTTTCGAGAGTGAATAATAAGTGCGTTCCAAATGTCATCGAACTTATTGAATGGAAATACCATACAATTGTTTCATCCTATTATGTGAATCTTCAGTGGCATGCATTGAAACAATAAAGTTGGGATGGTTTTACAAACGCACACAGACCCTATTTTCAAAATGAAGCAAACAACCATTAGGGATATTTGATAGTGTTGGCGTTTACTTGATGTAAATCCATTATAATTGAATATAAACTTAAATTCAAACACTTGAACTTATGATTTACACTCTATTGACTACATAGCATGACGCGTTTCGTCGTTACGAACGACTTCTTCAGATGCTTCAGATGCTTTAAACGATTAGGGAACTGATCACATGAGCTCGCTCTATCGAAAAACGAGGTTAACTCCCTCGAGGATGGCAGATCGCTTTCTCGTAACAAGATCAGTGCCAACTTAGAGTAAGATTAGTGCATAGACAAAATCATGGCGTACGTAAGTGCACAATGATCTTGTCATGTCAGTGACAAAGATAAAACGAGATAAACTCTGTCATTGACATGAAAAATCATTGTGTACTTAGTAAGCACAGATCTTGTCATTTTCAATGACAGATACTTCATTTCGTTTCTTCGATTAGAGGGAGCTCACGTGATTAGTTCACGAATGAATGTTCTAGTTCTGAAGATGACACCTGGGGCGTCTGGAAAACGATCGAAAGTTGATTCTTTGTATGTATATCACTGAAGATTCGTAATAAAGATGAAACAATTGTATGGTAGTTCCATTCAACAAGTTTGATGGTTTTCGAAACGCATTGACATTCAATCTCGAAAGTATTAGGTTGTATTTTAATAAATTCAATGGACGATGAATGGACTCTGTCATAGTTCATTTTAAATGAGAGGTAATAATAAAAACTTGTCTAAAAATCACTGACTGAACAATTGTTTATTCGACTAGTTTCGCCTTTTTGGCATTATCAAGAATGAATACATATTACAAAGACAACCTTTAAATATTTGCAGATCTGTTCGGACCACAGAATACACTTTAATTTCGGTCATAGAGGTGGGGGTTTCCAAATTATTTGTATTGAGGTTGCATTTTCCTTGACTTTTGTGTAGAAGGCTCCATGAGAGTTTTATTACAAATATTTCGATATTTCGATTGAAAATTTTTGTAAAATAATTTAAGTCACAATTTTTGATGCCTAAAAAATTTTCGAAAAATGTTACATTAGGACCAATGTTAACTTTTTATTCAGTACTAAATCGTTACTTCATTCCGTCATTCACATACACTGGGAATTTTCCTTTGTCCATTTCAAATCAACTGATATTTATTGGAATATTTCCTTAGCAGATCATTATTCGTCGATTATCGTGTCTTAATGAATGTTTTGTTATGTTTATAAGTACACAATTTTTGGTATGTCATTTAAAAACTAGTTTTTGGTGAAATAAATTCGATTTCCTGATCTTGTCACCTTTCCAAAACATTCATTGGTTTTTCTTAGTTCAGTTTGTTTTACGTGTGCGATTTAACAACACAAATTAAAAAATGATACGTGCAAAGCAGTATCACCAGTAACATAACAATAGAAACACAAATTAAAGTACGTGTGAAAACTAGTAATTTTCAGGAAAACTATGGGGCAGTCATTAGGTGAGGTTCAAAAAGTTATAGATACGTATTTACCTGTTGATGTACAAATCTAAAGAAATTTCATTTGAGAAATCGTCCCAGTCATTCATTAAAATTATACGAATACAATTCAATAGTAGAAACCGCTTGATTAATTGAAAATTACTAGAAATGTTACAAATCTAATATGCGGTTAATCATATCGATATAATTTCTTTCTGTTTCCGGATAATCCATATTGTACATTATTTATGTCAGCTCGAATTATTTTTTGTATTCAAAATATTTACAAATTTTGTCTGAGTATCGAGAACGTTCACAATGTAAGAATCCCATTAGTTCTACTTTCTTGTTTATTAACGCCGGACGCAAAATGGGGTGTTTGACATGACAATCTGAAATATTGTAGGTCCTAAAACAACAGTCTTATGATGGTATGGTTAACGTTGTTCAAAAACGGTGATATATCGAAAAAAAATTGACTTGTTGCACAGTATTGTCTCTGTATATTGTGCACAGTATATTGTTTCTGAGTCTTACTCTATTTTCAATAGTTGAACTGAACTGGATGGGTGTAACTCTTAAAATGGGGTAGCACCCCCAAAAAATTGCCAAGAAGCAATATAGATAATTGTGCGAAACTAATCAAGTGTTTTTAATAATATATATATATATATATATATATATATATATATATATATATATATATATATATATATATATATATATATATATATATATATATATGTCAAAAATAAAACAAATATCTGGATTTTTTCGAAGAATGCTGCAATAAGTTCTGAGTTTTTTGTTTCAAATGCTTTATTGATTCATTAAGACCTTAAAATTTCAACATGTAAACAAAAATTACATATTTTCATTGATTTATCGATCAAATAATACTGGACGGAATACGGAACCCTATAAAATAGGAGCGTTCCTCATTTCGACCACTCGGTGGGTAACAGGAGTTTTGGCTATCACTGCAAAAACACCTGTATCCGACCGGGGCTAAATTTAATAGATTCTTTGCAATCAGACTTTCAATTTCCACTATTTTTCTAATTTCTAACAAAATCGAAATAAGACTCCTGTTTTTTTAAACTTATATTTTTTGTTCATTACACATATTTACATACTCACAATATAGTAATATCTTTATAAGTATATCTTTCTAACATAAAATTTCAACATGTTAGCAAAAATTACAAATTTTCATTGATTTGTCGATCAAATAATAATGGACGGAATGAGGAGCCCTATAAAATATGAGCATTCCTCATTCCGACCACTCTGTCGTTAACAGGAATTTTGCACTTTATAGATGAGGTTAATTTTTTTATTTTAGAGGTTTTTCTTTAAGTGTCTCGTATTCGGTTATATATTCTAAACGCTTTCTCTGTATAATACACCTGTATGCAACCGAGGCTAACTTTAATAGATTCTTTGTAATTGGAGTGTCAATTTCCACTATTTTTCCACTATTAGAAGGTGAGAATGCCTGGTCGGAATCAGGATCCTCGTGTCGGATATAACAAAGGTACTGGTTGTCGACCGGCCTACTGTATACGACCATTTGCGTTTTTTAATATTTTATTTGAAATATTCAGAACTTCGACCAAAAGTTGTACAATAGAGCTACCTTCATAGAATCATCCTGTGCCAGATGTCAATGTTTGTCTCTAAAATCTTAACGGAAAGCTGGGCATTTCAACAAATGCTACTAGAGGGTGCAGTTCGTGTCGAATTAAATGTGAAAAAAAAATAGTCATTGAAGAGGTTGATGATAAACTCAAAGTAAAGACAATGACGATGAGCGAAAACTTCTGGAAATGGCCAGATAAAGATGATATTCTAGTTTATGGCATGAACGAAATCAAATGTAAAATCGAGTCTTGCATTCATATCCAGTCGTGGGGCTTCTTCCTAAAATACTCGTACATAGGCGGCTTAAGAAAAACAATGTATGCATTCATTTATTACTTGTATTATAATTAATTATGAACAATTTAATAAATATTCCTCAATCACCATTAAAAATTGTAATTCTATTTTTTTTATTATATGAGTTAATTTTCGCTATTTTTCTGACTTTTTTTGCACTCATTGTCGATATTACTCAATTCCTAATGAATACTGAACCTTTTTTTAAATTTGTATTTTTTCGTAGTATTCACAATGATTTTGTAAACCATAAAGTTTATTCAAGTAGAATAGTAGGTCACACTAGTTATTGGTTGTTCTTGGTATGATTATTACGAGTCTTATTGATATTATTTTTTTTTCTGAACGTTTCAGAGGTTTTCTCTCCTTCTTCGGCAGTATAAAATTAATCTACAATACTTTAAAATAAATAAATATACCAGTTGGCGACTTCACTAAAAATGTTCATCTCAGCTAAGATGGAAAACAAAGAAGTATTATTAAAGTTAAAATGAGATAAAATCTAAAATTTGTGGCGCCGAAAAAATATTTTCTAAGTTTTATCGCATGCAAATTCGTAATTTTTGATTTTATCTCATTCAAAGAATAATTGTATACGTCTTTGTTTTCCATTTTTTTGACATTTTAGGTGAAATGAACATTTTTGGTGAAGTCGACAACTGGTATATTTATTTATTTTAATGTTGTGTAGATTAATTTTATACTGCTGAAGGAGGGAAAACTTCTGAATCATTCAGAAAAACTAATTAATATCAATAAAAGTCGTAGTAATCATACCCAGAACAACCAATAACGAGTGTGAATTTCTATATAGACAAGTGTAACAATATAACGTACCCAAAAATTACTGCAGTATTTCGTAATAGTATAGTTCGTATTTAATGTCGTTTTGTTTTTCGAAACGTTTCAATATATCTTACGGCATTCGATAGCTTCCATAAATTAAATTGAACTTCCTACGAATGTCTATTATATTCAAATCGTGACCCAAATTGAATTGCAAGTAATAAATTATAATAGCTTCAAACTAGGAATAATCCTTTAAATTACCTTTTGATGTTGTGAAGAAATGAATGCGTATTTCTCTCTTTCTAAGTTTTCTGGTTTCTATTTAATATTAGTAATGTTCAATCGAGCATCTAAACCCCATCAATAAACAATTAGGTATTCATCCAGACTAGTCCGGTCAAAGTATACATACCAGGTTACCAAAATTCGCATAGAGCTGAAAATTGTTAGAAATGGTCAGGATACCATTAGAAAGAAAGGGTGAAAAGTCCCCAAAAATCCCACTGTTGCTAAAAAAGTTATTCAAGGTCAAAGGTCGCGAAAATGGGTTTTTCGCTTTTTTCAGCCGAACGGTGAGTTTTATCATAAAAATAGCTCAGACATAAATTGTAGATCGTGCAATTACCTACAAAAATTGTCTCTCTACTTTTTTTCGTGAGAGTCGCCGTTTCCGAGATATGAGCGAAGAAAGTTGTATGCTCCATAAAATGCACACGTTTCCACGTCACCTGTGAGATAGTGTACTTGACGCGTTTTTTTTAACGTGGGGTCCCCGGTAGGCCTATTCCACGAACCGATCTGTACTAATAAATAATAAAAAAAATTGTCGTTCATTGTAAAGAATGTGATAAAATTATTGGTCCGAATTATAATCATTTATTACATCTGTTTCTTCTTGTTCTTCGTCTTCTTCTTCAAGCTGAGTGAAAATAAACTCGTCCAAAAGCGATGGATCGGATGTCTCGTCGTTTATATGAAATGAGTCCTCTTCTAATGGAGATTCAGCATTAGAACAAAGCTGGCCTTGACAACTTGTACAGGCTAAGGAACAAAACAACCCAACTTTTTTGCAGCCACATTTGGCATTACATCCTTTTTTACAATTGCAAAAAATGGTGTTGAGGAGTTTTTCCGGTGCAGGTGGAAGTAAAGTTTGGACAGGTTCTAATGCATTATCAATCAACATCCAACCCCAGTCTTTTGGGTCTAATTGATTACCAAGCCACACTTGAACTTGATAATATACCCGAAGAAGATGTTGTTGTGCAGAAGCCGAGGTTGGAGGAAGAGAAGCCAATTGCACTTGCTTTTTGTTACGAGTATTTTTGACAAAAGACACGTAACGGAACTTATCAATGCAGGTAATTTTTTTTGGAGCTCCGTACATGGCAAGAAGAAAGCGAATTCCATGAATAATTATGTCTTTTGGAGTAGACTTATTATTTTTAAAAACTTCGGCACAATCTAGTAAATCTTATTTCTCAAACATTTTAAAAACAGACGTTTTACCTCTCCTGTAAAATGCAGATGTTGTATCGCAGCCACTTATAGCGTGGAGAAACAAAATGTGATTTTGGCACTTTGCAAATGCAGATAAACTTCGGGATGAATATATTTCGGACTGATGTTGAGATTTTCCAGGTTTTAAAAAATAAATTGTTCTGTCAGCTGGAGTTCGAGCATTCAATAAAACTAGTGAATCAACGTCTTCACCAACAATCATAGTTGTGCTTGTCAAATTGAGCTGTTCTAATGCTGTTTCAATAATGAGGACATCAGCATCATTATCAGCTTGCTTGACAAGTATTTCTTCATTCGTCAATTCATCTTTCAACATTGAAATGAACCGAGACTTGTTATGAGAATTTGCAAGAAACTTTTGTTGAGTAGTGGGAACGGTCATAAATTGATCAAATAAAACATCTGAAGATGAAGACGTTGTTGTTGCTCTACGACGTTGTTCTGCGGCTTTAATATTTCTTGCACAATCAGCATAGCCATCAAATACGACAGAGACTCTGTGACCATAATGTCGATGTATATAATGAACGTATTTACCTAAAATGACGTCAAAAGTTTCTTCATTATACCAGACTACGCGGTGTAATAAAAATCCTCCATCGATGATATGTTACATTGATATTATTAATATCAATCTTTACTTGTTCAAAACAGTCATAAATCGCTGATTTTTGCGTTTTGCGCATTCCAATGTCGTCGAATAGTGACAATGGATAGGGTGCCAATTCGTACTCAAAATATTATTCAATTTCATCTTCCAATGCCGATGTAATACTCATGCGTTGGAAAAATAATATAGGGTCCACAGGAACTTTTTCGTTGTGAACTTTTATAGTGCTACTATAAAAGTTCATACATCTGCTATAGTGCAGATGTTTGTCAAGGTTGTACTGGCATAGAAGGCAATGGACTTAGTTTCTTTTGAGTTAATATTGATTTTTTCAAAGTTAATATACCGAAAGAAAAAGAATTCAACTCGCATTACGGCGCCAGTGACGAATGAACGTGGCGTACTTATGCATTTTATGGAGCATACAATTTTCTTCGCTCATATCTCGGAAACGGTGACTCTCACGAAAAAAAGTATGAAGACAATTTTTGTAGATAATTGCACGATCTACAATTTATGTCTGAGCTATTTTCATGATAAAACTCACCGTTTGGCTGAAAAAAGCGAAAAACCCATTTTTGCGACCTTTGACCTTGAATAACTTTTTTAGCAACAGTGGGATTTTTGGGGACTTTTTACCCTTTCTTTCTAATGGTATCCTGACCATCTCTACCAATTTTCAGCTCTATGCGAATTTTGGTAACTTCACCTCTGTTATTTGGTCTAACTTGACCGGACTAACCTACGTTAAATTTTTTATCGTCTTTCGCCCCAAATATAAATTCAAAATTTTAGTACCGTTATTTTAGATTCTCCCTAGATGTTTAAATCTAGATATGCATCTAGGCCAGGGATTCCCAAACTGGGGGGCGTGAAGATATGTCAGGGGGGGCGTGAGCACAAGACCAGTTAAAAATAAAAATTTTTGTGAGGATTTAGGAAGTGTACACAAAACACTACTATTTCATACAGAAGCACTCTGGCTATCCAAAGGTAACCTGTTAGCTAGATTATTTGAGCTCCGAGATGAAGTAATCACTTTCTTAGAAAATCTGAAGCAAAATGAGCTAAGCATAGAATTCAAGAAACCAAGTACACAGGTGTCGTTGGCTTATTTGTCAGACTTCTTTTACTCATTGAACAACCCTAACTTAAAACTGCAGGGTGTAGATGCAAGTGTTTTTTGTTATACCTTATACTTTTAAAAATATTAATTTATTTTGAAAAATTTCGAATGAAATGCATCGAAATAAACATTCTCAATGAGATTCATTCGTCTTCAGAATTTGTTCAATCTATTTTCTACTAGTTTCACCCCTTTCAAATACATCAATCTCCCTTCCTTCTCTACGCTACTGATTTCTCACCAGGCCAACTTTTTGATATAAATAGATGTAAATGAATAATATTTTCATGAAATGATCATTTTCAGAATATGTTCAATCCATTTACGAAAAATATCCCTTTTATAAATATGACAAGTGTTTTTTGTTATACCTTATTTTTTCGAAAATATTCATTTATTTTGGGAAATTTCGAATGAAATACATCGACATAAACATTCTCAATGGGATTTATTTGTTTGCAGAATTTGTTCAATCCATTTACCTTTAGTTTCACCCCTTTCAAATAATTCAATCTTCCTTCCTTCTCTACGCTACTGATTTCGAACCAAACCAACGTTTTGATGAATTTTTGATGTAATTAGATGTGAATGAGTAATATTATTACAAAATAGGCATTTTCAGAATTTGTTCAATCCATTTACGAAACATATCATTCCCTTTATAAATATGAGAAGTGTTTTGTGTTATACCTTATATTTTTGAAAATACTCATTTATTTTGAAAAATTTCGAATGGAATACATCTAAATGAACATTCTTAATGAGATTTATGTGTATCCAGAATTTGTTCAATCCATTTACGAAACATATCATCCCCTTTTTAAATATGACAAGTGTTTTGTGTTATACCTTATATTTTTGAAAATACTCATTTATTTTGAAAAATTTCGAATGGAATACATTTAAATAAACATTCTCAATGAGATTTATTTGTTTTCAGAATTTGTTCAATCCATTTGCTACTAGTTTCATCTCTTTCAAATATTTCAATCTCCCTTCTCTACGCTGCTGATTTCTAACCAAGCCAACTATTTTTTACATATATTTACATCAAGTTTTGATGTAAATAGATGTAAATGAATGATATCAGGAAATAATCATTTCCAAAATTTGTTCAATCCATTTACTATAGTTTCATCCCTTCCAAAAAATTTGATATTCAATCCTTCTCTACGCTACTGATTTCGAAACAAGCGAACATTTTCATGAATCTTTGATGTGATTAGAAGTATTCGAGTACTATTGATAAGAAATGATTATTTCCAGAATTTGTTGAATCGATTTACCAAAAGATCATCCCCTTTATATAATTGACAAGTGATATTTGTTATACCTCATATTTTTGAAAATATTCATTCATTTTAAATAATTTTGAATGGAATACATCGAATTGAAAATTTTCAAAATGAGAGAATGTTTCAAAAATTATGAGGTAAAACAAAACACACTTGTCATATATATTAAGGGGATGATATTTTTCGTAAATGGATTGTACAAATTCTGAAAACATATCAATCACATTAAGACGTTTTATTTCGATGTATTCCATTCAAGGTTATTTAAAAAAATGAATATTTTTATGATTTGTCAATTATATAAAGGAGATGGTTTTTCGTATTTGGATTGAACACATTCTGGAAATGATTATTTCCTGATAATATTATTCATTCACATCTATTTACATCAAAAATTCATAAAAAGTTGGCTTGGTTCGAAATCAGTAGCGCAGAGAAAGAAGGAAGATTGAATTATCTGAAAAGGGTGAAACTAGTAGTAAATGGATTGAACAAATTCTGAAAATGCTTATTTTGTAATAATATTACTCATTCACATTAAATTGCATCAAAAATTCATCAAAACGTTGGTTTGGTTCGAAATCAGTAGAGTAGAGAAGGAAGGAAGATTGAACTATTTGAAAGGGGTGAAACTAGTAGTAAATGGATTGAACAAATTCTGCAAACGAATAAATCCCATTGTGAATGTTTATGTCGATGTATTTCATTCGAAATTTCCCAAAATAAATGAAAATTTTCGAAAAAATAAGGTATAACAAAAAACATTTAATAGTGTTGGCGTTTACTTGATGTAAATCCATTATAATTGAATATAACTTAAATTCAAACACTTGAACTTATGATTTACACTTTATTGACTACATTAGACAGAAGAACCAAGCCAACTTTTTATGAATTTTTGATGTAAATAGATGTGAATGAATAATATTATCAGGAAATAATCATTTCCAGAATGTGTTCAATCCAAATACGAAAAATCATCTCCTTTATATAATTGACAAATCATATTTGTTATACCTTATATTTTTGAAAATATTCATTTTTTTAAATAACTTTGAATGGAATACATCGAAATAAAATGTCTTTATGTGATTGATATGTTTTCAGAATTTGTACAATCCATTTACGAAAAATATCATCCCCTTAATATATATGACAAGTGTGTTTTGTTATACCTCATAATTTTTGAAACATTCTCTCATTTTGAAAATTTTCAATTCGATGTATTCCATTCAAAATTATTTAAAATGAATGAATATTTTCAAAAATATGAGGTATAACAAATATCACTTGTCAATTATATAAAGGGGATGATCTTTTGGTAAATCGATTCAACAAATTCTGGAAATAATCATTTCTTATCAATAGTACTCAAATACTTCTGTTATTATTCTGTAAGCATCTGAAGAAGTCGTTTATAACGACGAAACGCGTCATGCTATGTAGTCATAAAGTGTAAATCATAAGTTCAAGTGTTTGAATTTAAGTTATATTCAATAACAAAAAACACTTGTCATATTTATAAAAGGGATGATATTTTTCGTAAATGGATTGAACAAATTCTGAAAATGATTATTTCGTAATAATATCACTCATTCACATCTAAGCACATCAAAAATTCATCACAATGTTGGCTTATTGTGATTTATTCGCAATATCATAATGTAGTAGATCCCGCCGATCGTGGCGTGTGTGCGCGCTTTAGTCAAAACGTTGGCTGGAAAACCAGTGGCCAGTTTCACACACATCCTCGAAAGGTTTTTGGGAAGGCATATTCAATTTTCTTTCAATAGTTTTCTTCAATCGCCGCGCCGCCTTCTATTTTATGAGATTCTCAATATTCACTTAACAATTGAATGTTACGCTAGTCATTTTTCTCATCAGGTGCATATGAGTCTCATCGCCCAATGTACATAACATGATCAAAATGTTTTTGTTTCTCTGGAAGGTGTTAAGATGTAGTGAATATTTTCATCTTGAGCCGCTGAACTATTTACAACAGTATACAGTGCTTTTTCATTAGACCGCATTAAGAAATTTCAGTCCCGAAATTCATCAAATTAAGAATAAGTTAATGTTTATATATATATATATATATATATATATATATATATGTATATATATATATATATATATATATATATATATATATATATATATATATATATATATATATATATATATATATATATATATATATATATATATATATATATTCCTAATAAATTATCCTGGGTTCGAGTAGTCTTCAGCCGAGGTTCACGGAATGTTTAAAAAAGGAGAACACAAAGGGGCAGAGTATTTCGAATATTGTACAGTGATCCATGACTATTTGCCTCATGGTTTGTGTAACTTAAATATGGAGTGTAAATCACTAGCTGGCATCTAGCAAATTTTATTTTAGCAGATATTCGCAAAGCTTAATGATTTGTGAACAATAATCAGTAAATATGTATTTAAGCTTATATTATCTAGATTAAAAGGAAAAAATGCAATGTGGAGTTAAATGCAATGCAATCCACGTATAAATTACGCCAATAATAATTGCATCAGCTAATTTACATACATCTGTAGATGTAATTTTTTCACCTGTAATTTCTCTATATTTTTCAGAACGACAGTCCAATACTGGGAAAGTATTGGAGCAAGGAACTCAACGCAATCAGGAAGAAACGTCAAGGACAGATTCTGCGAAAACCCGAACCATATTTCATCTAGAATGACCGAAGAAGAGGCACCGCCAGTTCATTTTACCCTGGGCGACGAGGTGATGGACAGAGAGAATCACGAAAACGAAGATTATTTTCCACAGAATGGAGCCGATCTCAATTCGCACAGCCAGCCACCGGTAGCGCCATCTGGTGGACAAGGCGGATACGTGTCGGACTTCCACAATGCGCTATCTGAGAAACGGAAAACCTTAAAGTAGGTAGCAGTAGGTGGATTATAAAGATATTTTTCATAGTATTCTTAAGCAATATTTATTTTATTTATTTATATATTTATAATTGAGATTGCTTATAAAATACTTATTGGGTATACACGAATGTTGGCAGCTCGATAGCCTAGCACCTATTAAGGGGCATCAATCAATTACTTGAATTTTGCGAATTTCGAAACCCCTTCCTTCCCATCGATTGGATCTTAAGATATTCAGTATAACCCCTTCTCGAATCTCCAATCTCACGTGAAATTTTTCGAAAGAAACATTTTCATCGTAAATCCTTTTGAAGTATTGAAAAAAAATTTGTTCCAATATTTTCAGTTGAAACGAGTAAAGACTAGTATTGATGATTGATGAGGCCGAGACTAGCAAAAATTGATATCCATAATGAAACAATATTTTGAACTCAATATTGCTCACTTCTAACAACAATTCTTTAAGGACTCCCTCTCCTTTTAATTAGTTATAACTGGTATAGTAGCCACTTTGTTTTAGCTTTGTGTTGTTAATATCAGGAACACTTGTTCTGTCAATATCTATTTTAGGCAACCATAGAGCTTCATCGCCACCATACAAAGAATCTCTCACGTCTCTCTGGCACTTCTAGCAACAATTCTTTAAGGACTCCCACTCCTTTTAATTATTTATAACTGGCATAGTAGCCACTTTGTTCTCGTTTTGTGTTGTTAATATCAGAAACACTTGTTCTGTCAACATCTATTTCAGCCAACCATAGAGCATCATCGCCACCATACAAAGAATCTCTCACGTCTCTCTGGCACTTCTAGCAACAATTCTTTAAGGACTCGTACTCCTTTTAGTTATTTATATCTGGCATTGTACCCACTTTGTTCTCGTTTTGTGTTGTTAATATCAGGAACACTTGTTCTGTCAACATCTATTTTAGCCAACCATAGAGCATCATCGCCACCATACAAAGAATCTCCCACGTTTGTCTGGCACTTCTAGCAACAATTTTTTAAGGACTCGCACTCCTTTTAATTATTTATATCTGGCATAGTACCCACTTTGTTCTCGTTTTGTGTTGTTAATATCAGGAACACTTGTTCTGTCAACATCTCATTCAGCCAACCATAGAGCATCATCGCCATCATACAAAGAATCTCCTACGTTTGTCTGGCACTTCTAGCAACAATTCTTTAAGGACTCGTACTCCTTTTAGTTATTTATATCTGGCATTGTACCCACTTTGTTCTCGTTTTGTGTTGTTAATATCAGGAACACTTGTTCTGTCAACATCTGTTTTAGCCAACCATAGAGCATCATCGCCATCATACAAAGAATCTCCTACGTTTGTCTGGCACTTCTAGCAACAATTCTTTAAGGACTCGTACTCCTTTTAGTTATTTATATCTGGCATTGTACCCACTTTGTTCTCGTTTTGTGTTGTTAATATCAGGAACACTTGTTCTGTCAACATCTGTTTTAGCCAACCATAGAGCATCATCGCCAATACAAAGAATCTCCTACGTTTGTCTGGCACTTCTAGCAACAATTCTTTAAGGACTCGTACTCCTTTTAGTTATTTATATCTGGCATTGTACCCACTTTGTTCTCGTTTTGTGTTGTTAATATCAGGAACACTTGTTCTGCCAACATCTCATTCAGCCAACCATAGAGCATCATCGCCATCATACAAAGAATCTCCTACGTTTGTCTGGCACTTCTAGCAACAATTCTTTAAGGACTCGTACTCCTTTTAGTTATTTATATCTGGCATTGTACCCACTTTGTTCTCGTTTTGTGTTGTTAATATCAGGAACACTTGTTCTGTCAACATCTGTTTTAGCCAACCATAGAGCATCATCGCCATCATACAAAGAATCTCCTACGTTTGTCTGGCACTTCTAGCAACAATTCTTTAAGGACTCGTACTCCTTTTAGTTATTTATATCTGGCATTGTACCCACTTTGTTCTCGTTTTGTGTTGTTAATATCAGGAACACTTGTTCTGTCAACATCTGTTTTAGCCAACCATAGAGCATCATCGCCATCATACAAAGAATCTCCTACGTTTGTCTGGCACTTCTAGCAACAATTCTTTAAGGACTCGCACTCCTTTTAGTTATTTATATCTGGCATTGTACCCACTTTGTTCTCGTTTTGTGTTGTTAATATCAGGAACACTTGTTCTGCCAACATCTCATTCAGCCAACCATAGAGCATCATCGCCATCATACAAAGAATCTCCTACGTTTGTCTGGCACTTCTAGCAACAATTCTTTAAGGACTCGTACTCCTTTTAGTTATTTATATCTGGCATTGTACCCACTTTGTTCTCGTTTTGTGTTGTTAATATCAGGAACACTTGTTCTGTCAACATCTGTTTTAGCCAACCATAGAGCATCATCGCCATCATACAAAGAATCTCCTACGTTTGTCTGGCACTTCTAGCAACAATTCTTTAAGGACTCGCACTCCTTTTGATTATTTATATCTGGCATAGTACCTACTTTGTTCTCGTTTTGTGTTGTTAATATCAGGAACACTTGTTCTGCCAACATCTATTTTAGCCAAGCATAGAGCATCATCGCAACCATAAAAACAATCTCTCACGTCTCTCGAGCACTTCTAGCAACAATTCTCTAAGGACTCGCACTCCTTTTAATTATTTATATCTGACATAGTACCTACTTTGTTCTCGTTTTGTGTTGTTAATATCAAGAACACTTGTTCTGTCATAATCTATTTCAGCCAACCATAGAGCATCATCGCCATCATACAAAGAATCTCCCACGTCTCTCTGGCACTTCTAGCAACAATTCTTTAAGGACTCGTACTCCTTTTAGTTATTTATATCTGGCATTGTACCCACTTTGTACTCGTTTTGTGTTGTTAATATCAGGAACACTTGTTCTGTCAACATCTTTTTTAGCCAACCATAGAGCATCATCGCCACCATACAAAGAATCTCCCACGTTTGTCTGGTACTTCTAGCAACAATTCTTTAAGGACTCGCACTCCTTTTAATTATTTATATCTGGCATAGTACCTACTTTGTTCTCGTTTTGTGTTGTTAATATCAGGAACACTTGTTCTGTCAACATCTATTTTAGCCAACCATAGAGCATCATCGCAACCATACAAAGAATCTCTCACGTCTCTCGAGCACTTCTTTCAACAATTCTTTAGGGACTCACACTCCTTTTAATTATTTATATCTGGCATAGTACCCACTTTGTTCTCGTTTTGTGTTATTAATATCAGGAACACTTGTTCTGTCAACATCTATTTCAGTCAACCATAGAGCATCATCGCCACCATTCAAAGAATCTTTCGAGCACTTCTAGCAACAATTCTTTGAGGACTTCCTCTCCTTTTGATTATTTATAACTGGAATAGTAGCCACTTCGTTCTCGTTTTGCGTTGTCAATTTCAGGAACACTTGTTCTGTCAACATCTATTTCAGCCAACCATAGAGCATCATCATCATTCAAACAAAGAATTTATCTGGGAGATCTAGCAAAAATTCTTCAAGGACGAACCTTCGATATGGGCAAAACTTATTGACTTTTATCTCATTGCTTGTGTTGGTTAGTGGCCTTGTATGATGTAAATATGCTACTAACTATGATGAATATATACCACATGATTGCTTAAACAAGTATGCCTCGACTCTGAGCCAATAACTATCATATGGAGTCTGCTTCAATTTAATGATGCTCGGATATTCAAAGCTGTCTGAAGTGGTACAGTGGAATTTACCTTCGAGGTTCAGATAGAATTGCAAATGTTCTTGGAGTTTTCGTTAATAATGCTTATAATAATGTTAATAAGTACTTGTTTCAACATGTAGATTTCAAAATGTGACATCACGTCCTCCCAGACCCCTTGTCAAGTCGACACCACCCCCTTAATATGTGACATAACTTTTGGATGGCCGCTTAATAATGAAATGTTAAAAATGCCTTTTGATGATACAAAAAAATTTATCGAACTTCAACGTTAAAACTGAAGCTTTTCTTCTATTCTCAGAAACGGTAAGTTGTATCGTAAAATTGAAAGAGACGAAAATTGCACAGCAGCATACTTTAAAGTAATGAATGAAAAGATATTAAAGAAGTAACATCTTCCATATGAATTTGCATGAATCCGAACATATACGGGAAAGAACTGTTTGTTCATAGGTCTTATAGACTTATAGATTTGAAATTCAGATAAATAGCAGATGTATCCAATTAGAAAATTTCGAAGATGAAAAGATTGCAAATTATCTGACATGGTTGAGTGACCGAAATTCCTGTTTCATATTTCCTGTATTTCATATTTTTCAAATAATAAATATAGCAAAAATAAGTTTCGTTTTTCATCATTATAAATTATCACAAAATAAAACGATAAGTCAATTCGTTATATATAATTACTTTAAAATTTATGTTGGAATGAAAATGATGTGTATGTTGAAGAAAGTGGCATTTTCCGTAATAGTTTTCCGGAAACAAATCTACATCGTATTTCATATTTTTCAAATAATAAATATAGCAAAAATAAGTCTTTCTTTTTTCATCATTATAAATTATCACAAAATAAAGACGAAGTCAATTCGTTGTATATAATTACTTTAAAATTTATGTTGGAATGAAAATGATGTGTATGTTGAAGATAAGTGGCATTTTCCTTAATAGTTTTCCGGAAACAAATCTACATTGGAACTTCCAATAAAAAAATTTCCTTCTACCTATCGCTTCTGAAAGATATACGTACAGTTCAATCGATACATTCCTTTAGTCAAGTGAGTGTCTGACTGTTTCTAGTTCATTACCTGCCGTCATATCGGAAATTCATGAAAACGTAGTGGCAGATGTCCGCGCTTTCATTTTCCACCAAATAATCGCGGTTGTACGGGATACTGACCCGTCAATGATGCCTACGTCAGATAAACACCTTCTCCAAGGTTCCTATTCATAATCGCGCAAGTAAAGGCGAACTTATAATACCATCCAAGTGTGCGAGAAAGACGGAAACTGCACCGTTAAGGCCTAGTCGGATCGCGTGTTGTGTGACGTACTCAAATTACGCCAATAGTAACACGGTTTCGAAAAATGAAAGAAGTTCTCGGTCAAGTGTACATCGGACTTTGCGCAGTTTCGGAAAAATGTGAAAAGTGCGGCGGAAAACGCCACGAAGTGCGTACAAGGTTGATTCGATACATTGGAATAATTTTTTAGTTTACAAATTTAGTAAATAACTCGTAATTTTCGTTCATGAGTGTTGAAACGATTGCGAGAATCGCTTTTGTGTTTCCCAACCGGATGCCGTATTGATCAGATGATTGATTAATTGAAATTCTTCGAATATTTCTGGAATTATTCCTAATCGAAATTCCACTTTCTCTTCTTATCATGTCAATGTCGAAGATGTTTCATTTCATCGAAGAAGTATAACGAAATTTTGGAATTTTTCACATATATATGAAATATATTATATAAATATATATATATATATATATATATATATATATATATATATATATATATATATATATATATATATATATATATAATATTTCAAAGTTAATTTATTGCCTGTTTGAGATAGTTATCTTTTTAATAGTTTGAGTAATAAAAGACTATTCAAATGTTAAAAGCTTTATTTTTGTTTATACGTTTCATTGTATATCAAAACTTAGTCAAAATTTTATTTAAAAATTTAACTTTGACAAAGTTGTGATATATCGTTATCTCAAAAAAAAGTCAACAAAAATAAAGCTTTTAACATTGAAATAGCCTCTCATTGCTAAAAATATTAAATGTATGTATTCAAGTAAGTATGCCGAATGTTCCACGTAAAACTTTCTTTCCTTGAATGTTTACTGTTAAATGACTGTTGGGCTTGTCTTCTACTGTCAGAAGTAGCTTTTATGACCGATTCTGAATACGTGAAGAACATTTCATTTGTTTTTGGGAAAAAATAGTACTTTTCGAATATTCGATTTTCAAGATTAAAATAAATTATTCAAATATATAAATTGATACAATAGATGCTCTGAGTTCACAGTTAGTTACTTCTGCAAATAAATATGTTTAAGAAACATCTCCATATTTCTGCAAAAATAATGAGACTTTGTCCTTATTGTGAAATACTTTATCCTTTAGTAAGAAAATTTTTTGCTTTTCTGAATGGTATGCAAGAGCTGCAAGTGAGGAATGTCTTCAAAAAGGCTGTCGTGCACTAAATCAGATGACTGAACTGTCTCATTTTCTAATCTATTATTTCTATTTCGAAACGAATTGTTATATATATTTCATTATTTATTCAGTTACTTTTTCGAGGAACCAAGAGCCAGTCAAAGCTTTTTACAAGAATTCTTTCACCTAAATTTATGCTCAATTTCAAATTATATATCTATTTTGTTTTTCTATACCAGATTTTTCACTACGAGCTGACACAATCTATATATTAGAAACTACTCACAACTAAAAAATTTCTAAATTTTTGTAATTTAGTTTCTAAAAAAGTTTGGTTTCTAAAAAATTGGCAAAAACGTTTTCAGTGAAAAGTTTACTGGTGCAGACTATATTGAATGTTATTTGAACATTACCAATGATTGATTAGTAAAACGATCAAGGTAACTGTATACAAAACTTTTTTTGAATACAACGCTATTGAAAGAATGATGAAAATTTTAAATTAAAAAATGTCAAGTGTCTTCATTTGTTCAATTGGAACATCGAATGTTGATTCCCTTAATTAATTATAGGTCAGAAAATAACAGTTGTTCAATTTCATGGTCTTAGGGAATGAAAGTCGATGCCTTTGATTTGTTCGACAATGCCTTCTGATGAGTTCATAGTACGAAACAATGTACTGCCTTGTGTTTCCATCAAGTGTAGGCATCGATTTCAGTATTCTCTTACAGTTATATCTTGAAGGATAACGGAGGCATCACATCGTACATAATTCACATAGATTCTGCTCTTATATTCTTTGATATATTCGTTAAAAATTTCGAAAGTATGTAATAACATACAAAGTATACAATAGTATACGTTACATATTGTATATATATATATATATATATATATATATATATATATATATATATATATATATATATATATATATATATATATATATATATATATATATATATATAATTAAGAATTAAATTACATCTCAAAAGTTTTCGAACTCGACTGGGATTTCGAAAACTTTTGAAATGTAATTTTAATTCTCAATTTTCACTATAAAAATATAATAGATTCTTCATGTGCACACGAGGTTGGATAACACGATAAATTACTGTACTGTGTGTGTGTGTATGTGTGTGTATGTGTGTGTATGTGTGTGTGTGTGTGTGTGTGTTTGTGTGTGTTGTGTGTGTGTATGTATGTGTTCGTGTGTAGGTAAGAATCAAATTCAGATATTCAATTAGAAATTCTGTGACCCAGACAAAAGTACAAATTTTTTTCTGACTCAACAGGTACTTTCCTATTTCATGGTTGGAATTCTGAACGATCAGGTTCAATGTCATTTCAGTTTTATACCTGTTCGTTGAATCCGTGACCTCTATTCTGAAAAATCACAGATGAATTCGATTGGGTTTATTGTTATGGAAAACTCCGTGATATCTAGAAATGATCTATATCAGATGAGATAATACACTGATTCATGTGATTACTTTCATCGTAAATAATTGTTTTTACCTACTCACCGTCATGAATTGTCCAAAGTTCGTTCATGTATTGCTGTGTGGTGCTGAATGGCAACATCAGTTGATCTTGGGTCCATTATTTCCTTCGGGTGGGTACTTTTCATCCGATATAGGTGCCTTGTCGAATAGGAATAGAAAAATGGGACCAAAAGTATTTTCTAGAAAGTCTGTTGTCTACGAACTCTAGTACGTAACACTGTCCACGTTTAATTGAATTTTATTGTTAATGAACATTTACTGTAATTGTTAACGAAAACAGGTTTTTGATAGTCGGGTGACTTAGTTGAGAAAAACTCTTACGAACTTTCTCGTTCAAAATGTTTAATAATAAATATTGTTTCTATGGACATCCATCGTTTATAAATTAAAAATCAAGTTTTTGAAATTGGTATTTTAAAAAGTCAAAATCTATGACAAACTATTTTGAGTGAAAATATATTTGGTACATTCAAATTGAATTTAATTTAGAAAATATCAGTTTCAAATTTCCATTAAATGAAAATTGAAGAAAATATTGATCAATATTTATGAATATTAAGTAAATTTAAGAAACAAATATTGAAGCTGAATAGTGAAGTGAAAAATTTAAATAAAATCAATATATAACAGTGGAATTTAATAGATTCAATTGACTTCTTACACAACACATAATGCAACATTCTTCAAGAATAAAAAATTGTGCTAAATCCTGTTAAAAATATCCATTCACTGGACATCTATTTAGTTGGGCAAATCCATTGTTGTAGAATCTCTCGACAATTGGTTAGTAGCTGTCCAAATGTTACCTAAGTAGAATATTTACAATCATTCAACCCCCATCCCCACTTGACAGCAAAATTAAGCAAAGCTCTTACCCTCCCATCCATGCTTACCAAAACATTGGGACATATATTTTTCTTTTGATGCAAACTGTTTTATATTTAACTATTCATGCAAGCAGTTATAATAGAAAGCTCCCACTCCCCATACACTGTTTTCGTAATACTTGAACGACCCCTTAATATTCCGAAACGTATTTCGGAAAATAATAATTGCCCCTCCGTAGCTATTATATCACCCACGTTTTTCATTCCTCATTCGTTATTCGGTTCACCCAAGGAATCTCTAATAACCTGTGGAGTGTCCACATCTCAAAAGCCTGTATACGGTTCATGGATTTTATTTTGAGTGACCATGTTTCGGCCCCATATGTTATTATGGGCCAAATATAGCATTTTACCATACGAAGTCTTATGTCTAATGATACTTCCCTTCGACATAGATATCTTTGAAATTTAATAAATGTAGTTCTTGCCATCGCCGTCCGTATTTTTATTTCCATATCGCTATCCAATTTGTCATTAATGCTACAACCCAGGTACTTGAATTTATTGACCCTTTCTATGGGTTTATCCTCATTATCATTATTTGGGCCGGATTATGCTGTTCTCTGCTGATGATCATGAATTTTGTCTTTTCGGTGGTGATTTTGAGTCCATATCCCTTACCTATCGTATTAATTTTGTTTAGAAATTGCTGTAGATCTTCCAAATCGTTTGTTAAGATGGCAGGGTCATCAGCATAACGTATATTGTTTATTGGGATTCCGTTTATTTTTATACCCTTTTGCTGACTGTCCAGCGCCTTCTGAAAAATCATCTCAGTATATACGTTGAATAGTAGCGAAGACAAAATACAACCTTGGCGAACCCCGTTTGTTATTTCTAATTCTTGCGTATCTAAAAAGTTGTTAATACGAAGTATTGCTGTTTGATTCCAATACAAATTTTGGATAACTCTAAGAACTTTTGTATCAAGGCCAAATTGTTGTAGTACTTCCATCATGTGCTCATGCTTAATGCTATCGAAAGCTTTCTGATAATCAATGAAAACTATAAACACGTCTTTACGTTGATCGTAACATTTTTGGGTCAATAATTGTAGGCAATACATAGCCTCCCTTGTACCCATTGCACTCTTAAATCCAAATTGTGTGCTTCCGCTGTGCTCTTCGCATTTCCTATATATTCTATAGTGCAGAATTCTTAAAAATGCTTTTAATGCATGACTCATTAACTGTAAGGTTAATGAAAAAAAATACCTCGAAATGAAAAAAAATTATCGACCTTAAAATTTCGAAACAATAGGATAAATTTTCGTATAGAATATTCAGGACACCTACCTTCTCAGACGCCATCATAAGTTATAATTATTCTAGTCCAATTAGCCATCGAATCGCAATTCAAATGATTCATAGAACTTTTATCAACACAAGACCTTATGGAAAAACTTAATGTAATTCGTGCGATAGGTATGAACAATCAGTTTCCACTGAGAAAAATAAATAGTTCAATTAAAAAAAGAGAAACGTTTCATCAATACACATTTATATACACCAATCCGCATTAATGATAAAAATGAATTAAGGTATGTGAGTAACCCTTATACACACGTCCCCTCTTCGAAAGTCATTAAATTCTTCAAAAGTGATCTAATAATTTGAATATAGCTTCATAGAGTCATAGCAGATTGGATAACATGATTTTCAATTACAAATTGTTCAAATTTGATCCAATGAAGGAGACAGGAATTTATAGAATGGATTGTGAAGAATGTAAGTCATCATATATAGGCCAGACAGGAAGAGGTTTCGAAACTAGGCTTAATTAAGATCTAATAAGCGGCAATCAGCTTTCGGGAACATCTAGAGTCGACAGGACATAACATCTCATCCTGTTTTAAACCAATAATTCTTCATTACGTAAAAAAGGTATGAAAATGAACTACCTGGATGTCATGAAAATAAATAAAATTCAAAAATGAGTACAATCTTGTCAATGACCATTTGAACATAAACCACTCGCCACTGTTAAATATCTGATAAAATTTGGAAATACCCACCTCTTTCACCTCCGTTCGATGTTCTATAGATATATAACATAAAATGGAGATGATATAAGCATTCTCTATAGTTTAACCTCTTCCATATAACTGATTTATAAATATTTATGTCTTTGTAATATGTATTGACTTGATAATGCCGTAAAAGGCGGAACTAGTCGAATAAATGACTTGTTCAGTTTGTGATTTTTATACAAGTTTTTCTCATTATGTACTTCTCATTTGAATATAAACTATCACAGGGTTTATTTATCGTCAATTGAAATAGTATTCTTGTTCATTTTCTAGTGTTACGTTTTTTTGTTTTCAATTCATTACTTAAACAGGAATTATCATTTTTGTGTTCTTACATTCTTGTATTTCTTTGTTCGTTTCAATCATCCAAATTTTTGAACCACTGTTATTTCTGTCCTACTTGTTATTTTCCGTATCTCCTCATCCTTTCATTCATCAATTCCAAAATTTCATCTTTGCCAGTTCTTGGTTCTTTTCACTTCGTCCAGATTCTCCACATGTTTTTCCTTCAGTTATGTTAGGTTAGGTTATATATATATATATATATATATATATATATATATATATATATATATATATATATATATATATATATATATATATATATATATATATATATATATATATATATATATATATATATATATATATATATATATATATATATCTTTCAAACTTCTATTTGACATTTCAATATTTTTCTAACATTTATTCCGTAAAGGATAATGGATGCATCACATCGTACACGTTCACATATCTAACTCTACTATAACAATATTTCGATTAATTTGAATGTTTAGTATTCATTTTCTCCATTGATGCCTACATTATCCTTTAAGTGATAAATGTTAGAAAAATATTGAAATCGATGCCACACCTGATGGAAGTGCAAGACAGCTGTTTCGTTCTGTAAGGAATTCAAAGATTTTATCCCAGCATTTTATCATGAAATGATAAAATTCTCATTATCAAGAATGCTTGATGCATTCTTGATAATTAGAATAAAGAATTGTTCAGTCAGTGATTTTTAGAGAAGTATTTCTCAAATACTTCACTATAAAAAGAATTACTTTTGAATATTCTATATAAAATATAGAATAAATACTTCCAGATATTAAAGAAATACTTAAGTATTTCTTAAATATCACAGAGTTGATTCATCGTCCATTGAATTTAGCTTTACTAATACATTCTCTCGATTAATTTGAATTTTTCGAATTAATATTCTTGTATTCATTTTCTCAAATATTTCATTCAGTGCCATTAAATACAAAAATTATATGTATATGTGTGTGCACATATATGTATTGATATACATTTGTATATAAGATATCATTGTGTTTCTTGTTCAAAACAAATCAAAATGTAGTTAATTTAGAAAAATTCAATTTCTAAAATTATTCAAGTTATTGGCCGAGTTATACATATTGGTCAGTACAGTATATGACAGTATTCTATTCAGGCATGTATGAAAAAATTCTTTGGTCAGCAACTGCGTGAAGAGTGTTTTTCGACGAATTCAACTTCCCAATTTGTGAGAATTACAGCAGGCGCAAATGGTTTTGGAGTTTGTATTATGGCAATTATTTTATTTCACCTCGAAGCAACCAGCAGTCAGATTTTATTGGCAGTTGCGATTTTCGGTACCTTGACGTATCGACTTTCGTCCGCTGTCCGGCAATAACACATTCTCATATTTTCTCTCAGTTTACCACAGTATACGTTTTGTATTATCCGCTGTTGTGTGAAGCCTACGTGTTCCTTGTTTTTCGAATTAAATATTTCGAAGTGAATATATTTTCGTATTTGTTCATTGAACGTTTGAGGTGTCAATTAGTGCTTCTAAAATCTTTGGTTTCAAATATTCAGCTTCTATATCTTTGTGTTATCTCAGATTTCAATTAATTTGTAACACAATTCTCACAATTTCGTACGGTTTAATGTTGGTTGAAATTATAGTTTTCCTTCATTATATTTTATCTACTGATATCAGTTCAAGTTTTAATGGATACCAATTGTTTTAAAGTATATATTTGAAAAATTTTCTAATATTTCCGTTGTGAGGACTAATTTGAACTGTAATAAATAGGAAGGTTGATAATTAATAATTTTATTGCAAATTATATTTAAATAGGTTTTTCAAAAGTAGCTATTCTTCCACATTCATTATTTCGTTTTATATGTAGGTTACATTATGTAGCTCCTCATTGTGGTTATTTTCAATAGTTACCAAATATTTTAATTTCAAAATACTTACTTATGCGACTTTATTTTGTTTTGTATTGATGATCGACGATAAATAAATATATTTCACATAACACAAAACAAAACACTAGAACAAATTTAGCTTGAATACTTAACAAGATTAATCACTTGTTTAGGAACACTACTTGAAATTGAAATTAAAAAATTGAATATTTCTTCCAACAAATGACCATTTAATAATAATAAACAAACTTCTTCTTTTTTTCCTGCATAACTTAATAGATATTAGTTATGTCGACGAATTTGATGAATGATTTCATGCAATAATTATCTTTAGCGAAGATTTTTTTATTATCATCATTAACAGTTGAAATTCAATTTTTATATATTAAAATTTACAAGTTCACGCTGTACAATTCCTTACAAATAAACCAATTGTCCCATCTGTATTAATCAAATCCTGTTTCAGTCGATTCATTTGAATAATTTAAAATTCAAATTCAATATGTAATTTCTATTTCTATTCCAATATACAAGTTAACATTCGTTTCCATCTACAGTTTGGATCAATAACATAAAATCGAATGCAGTATAGATTATTTTGTGCTTGAATAATTCCAGCGTATGGTAATGTACCCCGAAATATGTATTAATTGACAACTTTAAAAAAATGTCACTTGTAAAACATAGCCTAATGGCTTAAGAGTTTCAAATATATGTCGAGAAAATAATTTTTTTTAATGGAATCATGCCATCTTGTGAATTATACGTTTAAACATCCAAATTCTTTGAAATCTACATTTAAATACATTATTTCAAAACATAATTCTATAATAAAACTTCAAAATGATTCTAGAATTAATCATCAAGGTCTAATGAAGAAAATGATGAATATATATACCAAATATCAGGTTTAAACCTTGATTAGCATTTGAATTATTTGGGAATAACAACAAATTATCATTTACTCATTAACGACTAAAATTTATTAATAATATAAGAACGAACTCATTAAATTTTTCAGTGCTGTTCTTTTTTTTTATTATATATCAGAATTAGTCTCATGAAAAATTATCATAACGTACCTTTTAAATAATATGGATTGATGAAGTTGTTTTTTTCTTGACCTTACAACTCATACACAGTTCACTTCTTATATCTCTCAAATTATTGTGAATAATTCTATCAAATTTAACTTTGTATTAACTTGTATTTATTTCTATTAATCCGACATTTCAATTAACATGCATCAGATTCTTCCATTATCTTTTCCATGAATTTTTTCCATTAATACTTGTTCTTCTAAAATTTTATTTGCTAGTGTATTATTGGGCTTTTACTTCGTCGAATCTTTTCAAAAATAGAAATTCGTTTCACATATATTGCTCATCTATTGTCCAATCACAATATAATGAAATTCAATTTTGAGAATGGATTGAAAAAATTGGTTTAATTCTATATTCCATGTTTTTCGTGCCTATCTTTCATACTTAATATTGTATAAAATTACAATATTTTATAAATTAACAATAAAACATAAAAATGATGAACTTGTATAACATGTGTAATAACATTTTTTATGAGAAATAACGTATTCATCTTGAATAATTTATTAATAATATTATAGTAAGTGATAATACAAAGAAGAATTGATGAAACCAAATTACTGAAGATTTTATATGCAGAGATCAAACGTTAAATAAGAATTTTATTTTAATAAGATTGCTCTATCGCTTAGAACTTGCCAAAAAATTACTATTACTGTGAACTAAAAGTGAAAAGTGAATTGTGGAAAGAAAATAGTGTCTACCATGTCAGCGCCTTTTCAAAAAACCTTTCAATCTTGCCGATGATAAGGTTGAAAATTTGGCTTGCCCGCTTTTTTTGCTCTCTTTTATCTTCGGAACATAAGAACATAGTGCCAACAATGTCGCGACCAACAGATCTGCCGGAATCGCTTTCGGAATCAACCGAAAAATCCAAAATCGTTCGTACGCAATTCCCAAACGTTCCCACCATTTTAGTGGATGATGATTTGAATCACGTCAGGACGATGCTCAGCAAACGTATGCTGAACCGAAGAAATTCTAAAAGATTCGTAATTGGCGAAGACGATTCTGCGGCTACGACTCCCGAAAGTCCAATGTCCGACATGCTTCCAAAGGTGGATTCTGATTTGAATCTACACGTTTCGAAAGAATGGTTGACGAGAGCAAGAAGACTGAAAGTTGGAGATAGCATGACGTAAGTGCCTTAAAAAAAACTGCTACCTCATTGGAGAAATTTTGAGTAAATATGGAAAGATCGCATACCTATATAAAATTAACCAATGCGTCATGATTTTTAAAAAATGTTTGGTACATTTAATAACCCTTCAAAGAAAAAAGATTCAAGTGTACCCAAAATAACAAATCTTTTTCATGCAATGTTAATTTTCATATTAATCTGTACATGAATCCATCGAATCACACTTTCTCTTTTTTATCAGTAATACTAGCTTATTCAAAATAGTATATCCTTGTTTTATTAATAATGGCTCCGAAATATTATTTCAATATTACTGTTGCGTTCTAGAGAAACTGCGTTATGGAAGTTGAAGCGGAAATAATTCAAAAAAAGTCATGAAAAAAATGAGAATAAGTTATATCTTGAGTCAAATTAATAACACGTAATTTCTTCTTTTACTTGTCATTGCGATTCGTGTTTATTGAATTTCATAAAAAGTTTGTAAGAAAAGATTCTTACAAACAAAAAAGCATTCAGTATGAATTTACTTTGAATATATAAAAGATGCTACTGTTGCTGCTAGAGAGTATGCAATACAATATCCCCAAAGACGTCATCCCGGTAGCAGAGTTTTTTTGTCGACTCATACACCGTTTTTTTAATTCAATGTACATTATCCAGCATATATTATTACTTAAACTCCTCAAAATTCATAGACAAACACCCATGCCTTCAGCGGGGCTCGAACCCGAGTTCTTGCCCACTATAGTCGGGAGTTCTACCGACTAAGCTACAGAGACCGACCATACACTGTTTAAGAACGAAGGGAAATGTAAATCTTACAGTGCTTTTTTTATATATATCCACTTCAACTTTCATAACCCAGTTTCCCGGTGAGAGCGACAGTAATATTGAAATAATAATTGGAGCCATTATTAATAGAATAAGGAAATACTATTTTGAGGAGTCAAAATATATTCAAATCCGTTCAGTAAAACCTAAGTAGGTAATTTACTTTTGAAGAAAAAATGTTTGAAATTTATACATTTTTTCAGATATCTCGGAATACGAGAAATATATTGACATGCGGTTTTAGATATTATGTTGCTAATTTGATCTACTTTTACATTCCATAATTCAAGATGCATGTTTCCATTTGATATTTGATAGGATAACTAGATCATAAAAAAATAAATAATTAACGCTCTTTAGCGTATAGGTTTCCCATTACGTTGTTTCTAAATTGGAACTCCTACATTGGTGTAAAAGAGTAAGTCTTGGTCTACTTTGCTAAAAGACTAAGTTCGCATAAATCGGTTGAGCAGAACCTGAGTTACAGGCGTTTTTTATGTTAAGGTCCCAACTTTCTCCCTCCTCTTATTTGAAAAGATAGACTAAAAGTTATGAAACCAAATATACGCAGAATTTCTTGAGGAATGCGAGAATCGTAGTTTAATATCACCTCGATTAGGCAAAATTTGTAAAAAATTTATTTTTTAATTTTTGGTATTCAATTACGCCCTCTAGCGGTGGACCTACATCTCTATGAATAATTTCCAATTTCTTCTGGAAGTCACTTTCGTTATAATTTTTTTTCTCTAAGCTGTACCATAAACGGTTCCCGAGATATGGCCGAGAGTCATTCTTATTGGGACAACTGGTACAAAAAAAAATTGATTATGCAACCCTTTTTTAATGATTCTATTCTATAATCAAATGCGAAAAATACTTCTTTAGTATTTTACAATAACTAATTCTGGAACACATTTGAAGAATATAAAAATTAACCAACTGAAAAAATACTAGGTAATACTGTTATTTCAAACTTTATTTCATTTGACAGTCATTAATATTAAACCAATCATTATAACCAATAAACTTATGCACATGTAAAGCTCACACGGGATTCGAACCTAATATATCAGCTTAATGAACTGTTCAACAATCAGATCCATAGAAGAATTATGTTTTTCGAATATTATGAAACCTAAAGTTTCGTTTCTGAAGTGTTTTTATTTCGTCATTCGCCAAGTGTTATACGAGTGTTTAGGCTCTGTCAAAAGACCAACATCACAGGTCTCGCATTTATTACAGAAGGGTATCTACTTATCAAGTAGAAAGCGTGGAACGATCCCGTTTAAACAAAATGTTTCGAAATGAAAAAGTAACAACGGAATATATATATATATATATATATATATATATATATATATATATAGCATTGATAAAAAAATAATTTTCATTCAAAACCTTGAAGTGATCCAGGACATCTTTTACGAAGACGGTTATTGATTTATATAACATTAAATTCTGAATATAACTAATTTTAATATATGATTCAGTAACGTATTGAAAGTTTTCGAAATAGCTTTAGTGACTTCTTTTGCTGAAAAATATTCATAAAATTGTGTAACGTTGCATATCTAATATTCAACATAAATGTGTTAAACAATTGTGTAGACAAAAAGGAATAATTAGACTTCAGAGAAACCTCACAATAATGTTGACTTAAAAATACCGTCATTTTGGCTTTTTTTTGTTTTATACTTCTAGATTATTCGCATATGTTTCTCGTTTTTCAAATATATAGTTGCGAATATTTCGTCGGATGATTTATATGAGAAGATATTCCTCACTCCAAGTATTTTCAGATTGAACAGGTATAACTTTTATTATATAATCTATGTTTGTCATTTAATCATTTTAATTTTGATATTCGAATCTGTTTCTTTCTGTCAACTTGACAACAGCGCTGTAGGTAAAAGTATTTTTAGTTAATTCCCCATTATTTTGGGAACTTGTTTGTCCATTGTAAGAAATAGTACCAATTTCTTTGTGTTCTTATATTTGAGATTACAATAAACGATTTTGCTCAATATTGACATATTTAGACTTGTCCTTTTCAATTGTCCTTAGGACGAACATTTTTCCAATATTGTTGTAACCACGACAACGCAGCACACCCAGCCATGACGCGCATTGCCCGATTCCTATTCGTGAAAACCCAGTGGCGTGGTTATCATCCGACACAGTTCGCATTGACGTACGACAAAAAAATTAAGCTTAAGGTAGATAATACGGCATCTGCTGAAATTGAAGATTCCTTCTTTTTTAGACCGAGCATGTCGCAAGGAACGGTGATGCTTCACAATAGACTTCAAGAGAAGGACTTCACGGTAGCCACTCCAGAAGAATTCGTGAAGAGATTCAACGGTACTAAAGTAATAAATAAGGTGAGATTAATGAAGGAAATGGTTATTAATATTTGAGTTTTGATTTCTGCTCAACTTACGTTATATAGAAAATTATGATTATATAGCTTAGTTTCATTGATGGATGAATTAAAAATTAATTTCTAATGTTCTCGGACAACGATGAAATATTTTTTGTGTGTTTATGTTGAAAGAATGGCGTAGTTGATAATGCCGTAAAAGGCGAAACTAGTCGAATAAAGAATTGTTCAGTTAGTGATTTTTAGACAATTATATCTTATTACCTCTCATTTAAATATGAACTATCACAGAGTTGATTCATCGTCCATTGAATTTATTGTAGTTGTGTTCGGTTTATTTAGTATTTAATTCAACTACATAATGAAAAAATATTCTATTCATTGTCGATAATAGGGAAAAAGTGTGTTTCGTTAAATCGGAAACTGTCTTACTAACAAAATATCAACTCAAAGTATCCAAAAATCCGAATTTTCAGATTTCTAATTTTGTAATGTAGACTCTTTCAATACATTTAATGTTATAGCACTTTTTGCGATAAATATTTATTATAAATCGCAGAGCTTATCAAACGCTAATCATTTATAGAAACATTTATACTCCACAAATGAGGATTAATTCTAATGGATACTGGCGTTTCCTTCGCCATTTATTCCTTTGAGGACTTGATATAATATTCCACTTTCCCAACAATTTTTCTGATTTTTACCAAATAAAGTTTTGAATCATAATAAAAGTTTCATTTTGAAAAATCATTTCAATATTTACATAAATAATGGAATTAAAAATATACAATTAAAAAGAAGCTTCGAGTAGTATTATTGAAAAGTAATACTGCTCTATATTTTTGCTCTTTTGAAAGAATAAAATTAAGTACAAAGTACAAATGAGATTAGTTCTAAAGGGAATTTTATTCAGTCAGTTTAAAATTCACAATGAATAGAATACCCTGCCATGGTATTACTGAAAGCTTTTCTGTTAAAAATTATTTAAGATCAACTCATTATATCAACCGTACAAAATTCTGCGATTACTTATACACGTTGTAATATTTAAGGAACTTCTGATAAGATATTCGTAGTAAAAAGCAATTCTTACCAACATCAAGAAACACGTTTTTGGTTTTTTTTGCTACTTACAAAAAAGTTATTAAAATAAATTGATTATGACGATTGATGAGACCGATACTTTGAGAAAATGAATATCCATAATGAAACAATATTTAGAATTTTCTCATAATTTAATACAAATACGCATGATGACGTGACGAAGTAGTACTTCTTTATCAAAAATATTGAGTATTAATTCAGCATTTGATAAAGAAGTAGTACTTCGAAACGTTGTAATGCGTATTTGTATAAAATTATGAGAAAATTAATAAATATTGTTTCATTTAAAATTGATTGTCTTGTTTCAATTAAAAATCAATGTCTATAAAACAAATGACAATAAACTGTATATGAATTTTACTATAATTCTGGTTACATATTTTACAGCGTATAATATGTGTACCAATATTGATTATTTTCCAATTTTCACAGTGTTAGAGATAGTATATTTTTTGCTTTCTCAAACTCTAAGTATTATTTTGATTCAAAAATTTTACTTTCCATTTGGAAAATCTCTTATCAAAAAAATTTTACATTTCTATGACTTCATTAACTAGAGAGCTTTTTCATTGATTTAGTAAACTTCATTAGTAAAATCTCATAATGATGATTATCGTCACATGAAAAAATATATATTTGTGTAAAAGTGCAAATTCAAAAATCATATAAAAATCCTTAAAATGTTCATTAGTATGAATGGAACAAATGTCAATTGACTTATTCCACAATAAAGTTAAACTATACAAAAATACCTATAAGATAATTCAAAACGATTTCTGGGCCTTTATTTCACAAAAAATGTTTTAACCTCTGTGTAAATTTCAATTTCAGTTGAATATATTAAACTGCATTGAATTATACGATACTCATGATCAAAAACACTATTATTATTATTGTTTTTTCTATAATATTCAGTTTTCAAGCAAATATCTAAAAATCCTGTGAAAAATTAAAATATTCATTCATACTTTATTTTGATAGTATGAAATTGATATTTTAAATTGGTAGTAAAATATTTCTTCTGATTCGTACAAAAAAACAAATGGCTTTCAAAATGATTACGATTTTGTAAAAACATACTTTCGACAACATAAATCCTATATATCCACTGTTGTGCAATATACGGGAATAATGTATAAAAATACGTTTTCTTAGAATTTCATCGTTTATAATTCAAATATTCCATATTTATATAATTATCATAATACTCATACTGTTAACTCTGTTCATTAAATAAGCATTGATACTTTAATGATATGCAATTCTCACTATGCGGCTATTACAAATGTGATTTATTGACGCACTCATCTACCTTACTTTAATGACAATTCTTCAAATAAAGGACAGACTTTGAAAGCAATTAAAACTCGTTTCCGCATAATGAACTTCAAGTTTACAATGTGTACTGAGTGTTCTGAGTAAATGAAATTCGAAATACCTTCTTCAGGTTTTGATAGCGAATAATGGTATAGCGGCTGTGAAATGCATGAGGTCAGTAAGGAGGTGGTCATACGAAATGTTCAAGAACGAGAGGGCGGTGCGATTCGTGGTGATGGTAACACCGGAAGATCTGAAAGCTAACGCTGAGTACATAAAAATGGCGGACCACTATGTGCCTGTTCCAGGAGGAACTAACAATAACAATTATGCCAACGTAGAGCTTATTGTAGATATAGCTATAAGACTTCAAGTACAGGTGAGAAAATATTATTTCTTTGAAGTTTTTCATCTTAATTCGTTATAATAAATTTGCGTTTTCTACTTTTTTCTAGGCTGTATGGGCCGGTTGGGGCCACGCTTCTGAAAACCCAAAATTGCCAGAACTATTACACAAAAACAATATATCCTTCATCGGGCCTAACGAGAAAGCCATGTGGGCTTTAGGTGACAAAATAGCATCTTCAATAGTTGCTCAAACCGCAGAGGTGCCAACGTTACCATGGTCTGGCTCAGGTGAGCGTTTCACTCCAAATATGTAACAAGTCTTATCTGGCATAATGTGAAAAATAATTAATTTTTTCGGCAGAACTGAAAGCGCAGTACAGTGGAAAGAAAATTAAAATATCTTCAGAACTTTTCGCCAAAGGTTGCGTAGCCACAGCGGAAGAAGGGTTAAAGGCCGCACAAAAAATCGGCTTTCCTGTTATGATAAAAGCTTCGGAAGGAGGTGGAGGAAAAGGTATAAGAAAAGTCGAATCTACAGAGGAATTCACACAAGCTTTTCGACAAGTTCAAGCCGAAATACCTGGAAGTCCCATCTTCGTTATGAAACTGGCGAAATGTGCAAGGCATCTCGAAGTGCAACTGCTAGCGGACAGCTACGGTAATGGTTTTAAAGTTTATTTTTTATTTTTCTACTTGTTTAGTGCTTCTGAATCGATATATTATTCTACATCTTCAATTAAATATTTTTCTTAAACATTAACCATTATAATTGTGGACAGGTAATGCCATATCTCTGTTTGGTCGCGATTGTTCCATACAACGTAGACATCAGAAAATCATTGAAGAAGCTCCGGCGGTTATAGCTTCTCCGGACATTTTTGAAGACATGGAAAAGGCTGCAGTTCGCCTTGCCAAAATGGTTGGTTATGTATCCGCTGGAACAGTTGAATATCTTTATGATCCTTCTGGAGCATATTATTTCCTAGAATTAAACCCTAGACTTCAAGTGGAACATCCTTGCACAGAAATGGTGTCAGATGTTAACTTACCAGCTGCGCAACTGCAGGTATATTTTACGAAACAGGAATGTGAAGTTCTTCCTCTTCATAATAATCTTGTTAAACTGTACATATAAATTTAATCCTTTTTTCAAGATTGCTATGGGGCTCCCCCTTCATTATATCAAAGATATCAGATTGATGTACGGCGAATCGCCTTGGGGTACAAGTGAAATTGATTTCGATAATCCAAGACAAAAACCGCAACCATGGGGACACGTCATTGCTGCCCGAATAACATCAGAAAATCCTGACGAAGGTGAAGACTTATCAAATTATCGCAAACTTTTGTATATTTTTTTTTGTGTTATAGGCTTCAAACCGAGTTCAGGTACTGTCCAAGAACTAAACTTCAGGTCTTCCAAAAACGTATGGGGATATTTCTCTGTGGCTGCTTCTGGAGGTCTGCATGAGTTTGCCGATTCCCAATTCGGTCACTGTTTTTCTTGGGGAGAAGATAGGGAACAAGCAAGAGAAAATTTAGTTATAGCACTCAAAGAGTTATCGATTAGAGGAGACTTTAGAACGACAGTAGAATATTTAATAACTCTTCTGGAAACTAAGAGCTTCCAAGTAAGTTCTTTAATTGATATATAGAAATTTAATCATACCAAACTTGCCTATTACAGGAAAACACTATAGACACTGCCTGGCTTGACGTTTTGATTGCCGAAAGAATGCAAGCGGAGAAACCAGATATTATGTTGGGGGTTATTTGTGGCGCCCTTCATATAGCAGATAAAACAATAACTACAGCGTTCAACGATTTTCAGGCTTCATTAGAAAGGGGTCAGATTCAAGCCTCTAATACACTGACTAACCTTGTAGATGTTGAACTAATACACGAAGGGTAAGACAAACAAACTTGTTAGTCTAATAAGCAATATTGGATTACTTTGATTTTGTAGAAATAAATATAAGGTCCAGGCTACCAAGAGTGGACAAAACACTTATTTTCTGTTGATGAATGGTTCCTTCAAAGAAATAGAAGTTCACAGATTGAATGACGGAGGAATTTTGCTATCTGTTGATGGATCATCATTCACAACATACATGAAAGAAGAAGTAGATAGATATCGAATTGTAATAGGTAACCAGACATGTGTTTTTGAGAAAGAAAACGATCCCACCGTCCTCAGGTCACCTTCAGCGGGTAAATTATTGGGATTCTTGGTAGATGAAGGTGGCCACGTTGAGAAGGGACAAGCGTACGCAGAGATCGAGGTTATGAAGATGGTAATGACTTTAGTAGTTAATGAAACAGGTGCCATAAGCTATGTGAAAAGACCAGGTGCAGTTCTGGAGCCCGGTAGTATTCTAGCCAAACTAGAATTGGACGACCCTTCTTTGGTTACTAAAGCAGTTTTGTATAAAGGTATGTCTGGATAATATACTTTTCTTAGAAATGCAGAAAATATTCACTGAATGTTTCAACAAAAATGATACTGAAACATAATATGAGTAAGCTTGTATACAGCTTCCTCTCTGTACTTTTTATAGAAAACTTCTTCATCCACTAAAAGCAATAATATAGTATGTCTTTTCTCATTAAAGAATTAAAATCTGACATTACAATAATATTTATGATCTGAGAAGGTTAAAAAAAAGATTGGGAAAACTAAAAGAACCTAAGACTAGAAGAACTAACGCTTCATACCTGAAAAAGGATAAATTCATACTGGTACTATTGATAATAATATTTTTTATGATTATTATTATTGAGATAATTATTGAAATGCTTATTTATTAGTATTACGTTTAGTAAATATGTGAAAAGATCTAATGTATCGAACATAAATGTGTGAAAAATATCATTCTAGTATATTATGCACCATGGAAATTACCAAATTTTAACAATATATATTGGTGTATATGATTAACATGTATCTTTTAAAATAGCAACTGATAAGACCACTCTATTATGAAGATATGGGAAAGTAGTACTTGATTTAATTATAGTTTGACAATATAAGCAAAATGCCATTTTGTTTTAAACATAATAATTCTTTCCTGTTGCATCTTTAGAAAAAATATACTTCAATAACACATTGAGGTTTTGAGCACATTTTTTCAACATGAGTGTAAATGTTACTCAGTTTTTACAGTATTTTATATATTCAATTTATATCATTACAAAATCTATTATGTTGGGAATGTAAAAGAAGTTATGAATTAATACATCAAACAAATAAAATTCACATATACCTATGATCCAAATTATGTGGATACGACTTTGTAAGTTTTGTTTTTGTTCGAGTTTATCAGGTGGATATACAATCCATCAAGGAGTGTATATATCAAGATACAATATACTACACCAAGTATATTATAAATAATTTTTTAAATGATGTATATTTTATATAACACTTTGATTTATCTATTACCAGGTCCTTTCCCAGAGTTAGATGTTTCTCAACCAATGAGTTCTGATAAACTTAATCATATTCATGCTGGATACAGGGCTGTCCTAGAAAATACTTTAGCGGGATACTGTCTGCCAGAGCCTTATCATTCAGCTCGTCTTAGGGAAATAATTGAGAACTTTATGTCCAGCCTCAGAGATCCAAGTCTGCCCTTACTCGAGCTACAAGAAGTAATGGCATCCATTTCCGGCAGAATTCATAACCGTGTTGAGAAACCAATAAGACAGCTAATGTTGCAATATGAGAAAAATATAACATCCGTCTTGTCTCAATTTCCAAGCCAAGAGGTTAGTAATAGTAATATTCTTAACAGTGATTAATCGATTGGGCCGATACTTGATGAAAATCTAAATACATAATTTAATAAAACTAAGTAGTTTTTCGATTATCACTATAATTAATTCAAAAACATGACAATATCGTTTCGCCAACACATTGGCTTCATCAGATGTTGATGATAAACTGAGCTATTACATCTCATAAAAGCTCAGTAGCAATAATAGCTCAGTTTATCATCAACATCTGATGACGCCACTGTGTTGGCGAAACGATATTGTCATATTTTTGAATTAATTATAGTGAAAATCGAAGAACTACTTAGTTTTATTTAAATTATTCTTAACAGTGATTAACTTTAATATACCAGTTATATACATAAATCTGTTTTATTCTGATGCAATTACCTAAACAACGTAATTTATCACAACTGGACAAAATTATTGAGCTTGTCACTTGATGGTACACAATAGGTTTTGTTGAAAAACTACTTTTGGAGATGAGTATATTATTAACGCTTTAATTAAGGACATAATAAATTAATATTGTGAATTAAATTAAAGTAACAATTTTTTTGGGATAACAATAAATAATATTTCTATATATATAGATTATTTAATAATTTTATATATAAGATTATTAAATAACCTTATAATATAAACAGTAGATATATATAAATGTTTATAAACAGTATATATGAATGAATTGTATATATTCAGATAAATTTTTATTTAAAATAAACTTGAGGCATGGATTAAATAAACTAGTGGCAGTATGTAATGGGAAGAAATTATGAAACATCTCTGGAGTATTTGACAAAAATATGAGTTGGACAAAGATACTCTATAATGGATAAATTTATTTCACTTTAGACACCGACCATAAAAACCTGCAGAATTTTGTCATCATATCTTTTCCTCATAGGATAAAAATTTGTTTCATTTCTAATTTCGATAACCAATTCATGCAAGAATCAGTTAAGCCCATATAGGATTATTTTATTTGTACTAAAATATCATTGAACAAATTGAAAACATTTTATAGTATTGGCATTTATTTGGTAAAAATCCATTATAATAACTATAAGATAATTCAAACACTTGAATTTGATTCACACTTTTATTGCCATAACGTGACGCGTTTCGTCGGTATAACCGACTTTTTCATGTGTTAACAGAATATGATTTATTATTAATCTTATTAGAAAATGAATTTAAACAGATAAAATCAAATTAAATCTTTTAATTAAAA
Organism: Henosepilachna vigintioctopunctata; assembly: GCA_030704895.1. Classification (NCBI taxonomy): domain Eukaryota; kingdom Metazoa; phylum Arthropoda; class Insecta; order Coleoptera; family Coccinellidae; genus Henosepilachna; species Henosepilachna vigintioctopunctata. The sequence continues at coordinate 14,341,354 of JARQZJ010000031.1, read as the reverse complement.
ACATGAATTATTATAAATAATATTCTGTTAACGTCTGAAGAAGACGGTTATCCCAACGAAACGAGTCACGTTAAGAAAATTTCTATTTTTATCTTGGTACTGGTAAAAATAAATGCTCTGAAAAATGACAACATAATTTTGTTTTATAAAAGATATGAATTAAGTTAGGAGTGGTACTGAAACTCATAAGTTAGCCAAAGCATAATCCTTAAATCCAAAATGAAGTATTTCTTTCATAGATTGCTGCAGTCATCGATCAGTTCGCGGCCACGCTCTCCAAAAGGTCCGATCGCGACAGCTTCTTCTTGGCTACCGAAGGAATCATTCAACTTGTCCAAAGGTACCGAAATGGCATCAGGGGCCGAATGAAGGCGGCCGTGCAACAATTGATCAAACAATATCACGAGGTTGAGAGTCAGTTTCAACAGGGTAGCTACGACAAATGCGTCGCCCAGTTACGCGAAAAATTTAAAGATAACATGTCCGAGGTTTCGGCCACGATATTTTCGCATAGCCAGGTTGCCAAGAAGAACCTCTTGATCACAATGCTAATAGATCATCTTTGGAGCAATGAACCAGGTCTTACTGACGAGCTCGCTCCAGCTCTCAATGAATTGACTGCCCTAAATCGCTCTGAACATTCTAGGGTAGCTTTGAGGGCGCGACAGGTCTTAATTGCCGCTCACCAGCCAGCATACGAACTAAGACACAATCAAATGGAAAGCATATTCTTGTCCGCTGTAGATATGTATGGACATGAGTTTCATCCAGAAAATCTGCACAAGTTGATTGTTTCAGAGACTTCAATCTTTGATATCTTACATGACTTCTTCTATCACAGGTAAACAATATTATAATGAACAGTCGATGTTCCTACATATAATTTTAGAAATGCCATATCAAGTTATATTGATTGTATTATACTAAATTATTTACAAGTAATTTATTGAGTTTGTTCAAAATTTCAGCAACAGGGCTGTATGTAACGCCGCTTTAGAAGTTTATGTACGTAGATCTTACACCAGTTATGATATTTCAACACTTCAACATTTGGAGTTAAGCGGAGAAGTACCAATAGTCTATTTTCAATTCATGCTTCCGCCTTCTCATCCAAGTAGATTGAGTAAACTTGATGAATTTAAGGAAAGTTCCCCAGACTCTGTGGATATTGATGCTAGAAAAGTTGTCGACAGTTTTCACAGAACCGGTAATTTCCACGTTATTATTAGATTCTAGTTAATTTCACTGTTACCCTATGAATTTTACTACTGATTGGACATAAAATCTTTATTTTCCAAAAGTGCAAAAATTATGTATGAGTTTAATTATAATAAAAATATATAATATAAAAATCAAATTTTTAAATATTAAAGTTATTTTTTTATATTAGGCGGAATTACAGTAGGAAGAAGTTACAATAACGATAACCATCATTTAAATAATCTCAAAATTCCTAAAAACCAAATTATTCATCTGATTTATGTATATTTTCCATTATATAGGTATTATGGCCGCATTTGATACCATTCATCAGTTTGAAAAATATTTGGATGAAATTTTGGATCTTATAGAAGACTTTAACAGTACTGCTCAGGTTTCTATAAGAGACATAAATGCATTGGAAAATGGTTCCGATTCTAGAACTAATAGTACATCCATCAATGTCAGTTTGTCAATAGACCCTTCAACAGTTAAACATGCAGATGAAGAAATCATCTTAGAACCAATCCACATTATGCATATTGGATACAGAGATAAAGGAGATAATGACGATTCAACAATGGCAAGAATACTTGGCAAACTCTGCAAAAAGTACAAGGACGAAATGGACAAAAGAGGTTAGACATGAAAATACAATGGGTTTTAAATTACCCTTAAGGCATTTTAACCATGTTCAAATAAATAGACAAATATTTCATCTCAAATTATACAAATGAAGCGACCCTTAAAATTTAAAATACTGAAAATTTAGAAGCTTCTGATTTCCTATAAATTTTTTGGAGAATATTAAAACAATAATCCAATGGATTTCAATTTTGCTAATTCATTCCAAATAAGTAGTCAAAAGAATTGTCGTAAGTTGAAATGACAGAATACATAAATACATATAACGTAAAAAGATATTGGGTTTTTACAGTAATTTATCTTTAACAGGAATAAGAAGAATAACTTTCGCAGCATTGAAGCACAAACAGTCTCCTAAATTTTTTACGTATAGAGCCAAACATGGATTCGTCGAGGATAAGATCTACCGTCATCTGGAACCAGCCTGTGCCTTCCAACTTGAGTTGAACAGAATGAGAAACTATAATTTAGAGGCGTTGACAACATCGAACCAAAAAATGCATTTGTACCTAGGAAAAGCCAAAGTGGAAGGAGGCCGCGAAGTTACTGATTACAGATTTTTCATAAGAACAATCATCAGACATTCAGATCTTATAACCAAAGAAGCTTCATTTGAATATCTACAGAATGAAGGAGAACGAGTTCTGCTTGAAGCAATGGATGAACTAGAAGTCGCTTTTAGTCATCCGCACTCAAGGAGAACAGACTGCAATCACATTTTCTTGAATTTTGTACCTACGGTCATAATGGATCCTGCTAAGGTAATAATCACATTTTGAGTTTAGATTTTTTAAAAACGGTTGTTTAACCTTAATTGGCCAAAATGCTTCTATACATTCTAAAATCAGTTGCAAGATATCGTAGTTACTATATGATATATTTGAATCTCATTCAATGAGATTTATATATGATACATTAATACATATATATATATATATATATATATATATATATATATATATATATATATATATATATATATATATATATATATATATATATAATCATCATATTTCTTCAAAATGCCTAGTATTTCTGGAGAGTGTTGATATATCAGAGCATCCAGTCTTTTGATCCAAGTCCAATTTGTATCTCAATTAACAAATGTGTTGTCGACTTAATTCTGGATAAAATTCAAATTATGAACGAGCAAGTCAATATATAATTGTAAGTTCTGCATTCGTAGTCCTGCATATATAGTATTACTCATAATTGAAAATGGACTGAATAGTATTGAAGAATGAATAAAATATATATATATATATATATATATATATATATATATATATATATATATATATATATATATATATATATATATATATTTTGATATATTAACAGGCTTTTTAATATGAAAAAGTTTATTTCTGTTGACGTTTCGTTGTTATATTACAACTTTGTCAAAACTAATTAGTTTTGACAAAGTTGTAATATAACAACGAAACGTCAACAGAAATAAACTTTTTCATATTAAAAAAGCCTGTTAATGCTAAAAACTTTCAAAATAAATACCTCAAACAGGCAATAAATCAATTTCAAGAAATATATATATATATATAAGAAAATGAACACTAGAACATTCATTTGAAAAATTCAAATTATCCAAGAGAATGTTATAGTAGAGCTAGATATGTGAACGAGTACGATGTGGTGTCTCCATTATTCTTCAAGGGATATATGTTAGAGAAATATTGAAATCGATGCCACACCTGATGGAAGTGCGAGACATATATGTTTCGTTCTGCAAGGAACTCGTCAGTCGCACCACGTCCATCGAAGTGAGGCAACGATTTCAACCTTCAAGCATCTTCTTGTGACTCCAAGTGGATGACCGTAGAGTAATGAATACTCCATAATTCCATCTCTATGAATCAGTAGAAAACACCTCTCCGATTACAGACACACCAAGCATCGAAGTTTCACATATCTTCTATACCCTGTAGGTATCTACTATGCAATGTCTATTTGACAAATATCATCATACGATGTTTTCAAATGTCAATAGGTTGCGTTAGTAGTACGCTCGCGTTTATTCAGGGGCCTATTCGACGATATTTTTAAGGACATGAAATTTTTGTGCTTATGGCACTGAATGAATTATTTAAAAAAATGAACACTAGAATATTCATTCGAAAAATTCAAATTAATCAAGAGAATGTTATAGTAGAGCTAGATATGTGAACGAGTACGATGTGATATCTCCATTATCCTTCAAGGGATAAATGTTAGAGAAATATTGAAATCGATGCCACACCTGATGGAAGTGCGAAACATATATGTTTCGTTCTGCAAGGAACTCTTAAATTTTCTTAAATATTTCATTCAGTGCCATAAGCACAAAAATTTCATTTCTTTATATATATATATATATATAATTCGTTTTTAACCATTTCAATTCAAGCTCAATAAAAGCTACATAGATAGATTATTTATACACCAAATTTAAAAGTACATTTAAAATTACAATTTTGTGGCTTATGAAATATATCCACACAATATACAGATGTAAATCAACAATTTCACAAATTTAGATATACTGAATAAAGCTTACATATATAAATATTTTACAAATAAATTCCAGCTGGAATATTAAAACATAGAAACATGACACAAGTCAACAGATTTGAGTATAATATGCCAACAGATCAGGCTCCACACCCAGAAACTTCCACAATGTAAAAGGCCATATGCATTAATACTGCGTTAAAACTTTCACAAAACCTGGTATGATTCAATAATTTTACACTGTGTGGTAGCTTGTTATACAAGTTGAGATTTAGAGTGTTATTCAGTAACCTATCGAACCTGTATCGAGGAGCAAAGAGCATGTTCTGGTGCATAGTTATGAGTATCAAAATAAAGTGATAAAGAATGAACTATATTGTGAATTTCGAGAAGTGATTTATAAATATATAGACAAGGGACAGTTAAAATTCTATGGGTAACAAAAATCGGTTTACAATGCGGAAGTCTTCCTTCCCACGCCATTGTAGGTACTGCCCACTTCTGGATACGAAAAATGCGTATTGCTGAGGGAGAGTTTCCCCATAGGCCCACACCATACGCGGCATGCGAGTTGAAAAGCGCATGGTAACACACTAAAGAGCATTCTAGCTCATACAGTCTCTTAGCTTGCGTATTGCTGGCTAATTTACTAGTCAACTTTTCAATATGAGCATGCCAAGACCGTGAATCATCAAGTGTTAATCCCAGTAAATCCCGAGACTTCTCTGCCAATGCTCAACAGTGTAATGTCATCATCGAAAATCACACTCTTAATCAAGCTGACAAAAATCATTAACATAGATTATAAATAGCAGTGGTCCCAAGAACGAATCCTGAGGTACACCATATTCAACCAATATGAGGGATGAATTTACATTTCCCACACTAACACACTGATATCTGTGAGACAAGTAATCATTTAACAATTTTGAAGGAGTTCCCCTCATGCCAGTATGCTCAAGTTTGCTAGTTAATATTTTGTGCGATACACAGTCAAATGCCTTTGACAACTCCAGAAGAGACGCGCAAATCAGTTTAACTTGCTCCAAAGCATCAACATTAAGATCGACCAACTTACGAACTACCTGTATAGTGGATTTTACAGAAGGAAAACCATATTTCTTAGAACTCAACACATCAATGTTTTCTAAATAGGCCATCTCAGTCATTTTTTCAATAACACTTCTAGTATTTTACCAAATATAGGAATAATACTTGTAGGTCTATAATTCTCGAGAAGGTAGGAATCCCCCTTTTTGAATACATGTATTGATCTTGAATTGATCTGGAAAAACACCTTGAGAAATACAAGAATTATGAAATGCAGTGAGGGGTTAAAGAATAATATGGACCGTTTACTTCACAATGTAAGAGTTCAGACCGTAATAGTCAACGGCGTCTGATTTGAAATTCATAATGGTGGTCAAAAGCTCGTCAGTATCGACGGGATGGAGAAATAGGGAGCAATCTGGTGAAGATACTCCTTGCAAGAAATGAGTATATATAGTTTTTGACTTCGGCAAATTTTTTAATAATAATAATCTCTCGGTCACATCCATAACAAAAACATTGGCAGCCCCTGCTGAAATCGCAACACTTGAAGATTTAATCTGCTTATTTCGCCCAAAGGTTACCAATCTCCAACTATCCTTAGTTCGATATGTGGAAGAATATATAAAATCATCATAAGCTTCCCTTTTAGCATCAACAATAGACCTTCTATACAACAGTTTCAACCTTGTGTGAGCTAATTCTGATTCTGGTGTCTTACACCAGAATCAACCAGAAATACATTAAGTACATTATGAATTATTAGAAGTGATCATGACCCTATCCCTCAATTTTCGCAACTTATCATTGAACCAATTTACTGGAGGTTTAGCGTTTTATCGATTTTTTTTTTAAAGGAAAAATGTTTTTAGCCAGTTTAGAATTTATTATTCACGAGAAAAGACGCTATTATATAATAATTATTCGTAATTGTAAAAATCTCTTTGGGGTATTATGATATTAGGACGTCTTGAAGATGTTTTTAACTGTTCAATTTTATTGAAGAATTATTCTTATTCGAAAAATATATAAGAAGAAAAGATTTTATGTTTTTTTTTCAAATTTCTGTTCCCGTACTTTTTTTACTCATATCTTTGAATGGTTAGCATTAATAATCGTTTATAATTTGACTTACGACTTATATTCAAAGAAAATTATATCATATAAATAACATCGGATTTTTAACTATTTAAAAAAATGATAAAAACAATGTGTCAACAATTCTTGCATAAAATAATTTTGTTGTTGGGCGGTAGAGTTTGGCACACTTTTCAAGTACATACCACTCAAATAGCATGTTTATTTTTCTGAATTTTCTATCAATTTTATGAAATTACTCACCAATAAGGAATGTGTAATAGACTTTCAGTAAGCACAAAAAGCTTAATATAATTTTTTTTGAAAATTTTATTCAAATATGTTACTGCTATTATACATATTGTACATATGAACATATAAATTATGTATGCAGAAAAATATCAAAAAAATTGGATTCTTGAACAGATGCAGTAAATTTTTTTATGCTGGTACAATCCTCTATTTGGCCAATAAATCTGATGTGAACCTATTGCATATATTACAAAACCGAGCTATGAGGATCGGGCGTACACACCATGTTAGTAAAACTAAACTGAGTAGACGTTACATCATACCTAGAAATTAACAGTCTGATATTTATTCATAAGATCCGTTTAGAGTTACTTTCAGATTGTTGCATAAGTATGTTGAGTTCATTCAAAGACATCCACGATCATAACACAAGAAATAAAGAAAATTTTATATTGGATAATAAAAATAAAAAATCTACTCAAAATTCTGTATTCTTTAAGGCGGTAAATGTTTGTAATAAATTACCTAACAATATAAAAGAGTGCAAAAAAGGCAGAATTAACAGACAAATAAAGCAACATTATCAAACGAAAGATTGATGTATGTTAAATATCTGGCATCTAATGAGTAGTATAATAAATGTTTAGGATGTTGTATAATTTGTATGTTAAATTTTATTACTTGTAACAACAATATATTCAAGTGCATGTATGGCGATAGCAAAATGCTAAATAAATTTCATTATTATTATTATTATATAATGTAACTGTATTGCTACTATGTACTGCTCAGTGAAACTTTTGACCTATTTCTTTATATCTACCAATTATGAAATTGTTGTCGTAAACAAGCCTAGGTTCAATCAATTAGTTAAATTTTTCAAACAGTTCCACCAATTGTTTGGCGAGAACATGCGAGAATAGTCTATGACATTAATGAAATATATTTAATCATATTTAGATTGAGGAAGCTGTAACAAACATGGTCATACGATATGGTCCAAGACTGTGGAAACTGAGAGTTCTGCAGGCAGAACTGAAGATCATCATAAGATCAACTCCAAACAGTCCAACAACCCCCATAAGGTTATGCCTGGCCAACGACAGTGGATACTATCTAGATATTAATATGTACACTGAAGTTGTAGATAAGGAAACTGGAGTAGTAAGTTGAAATTTATCCTTGAAATGTTGTAAAACATGAAAATATTTTTCATAAAATATAACAAAGTTTCTACAAATTTCAGATACGATTTGAAGCTTATAGTCAAAAGCAAGGACCTATGCATGGTCTTCCAATTTCGACACCATATTTGGCAAAAGATTATCTTCAACAAAAAAGATTTCAAGCTCAAAGTTCAGGCACAACTTACGTTTACGATTTTCCGGAAATGTTCAGACAGATGGTGGATTTACATTGGAAACAATACCAAGAGAGAAGTGCTGGTAAGTATCTTAATATTAATAATCACAAGAACTGATTAATAACTAATCGATTTTACTAAATATGTGAATGAGACGTAACTTTGTGTACTTGTTGTTTATTCTAGCTAATATAAAAATTCCTGAAAAACTAATGGATATAATGGAACTCATTTTGGACCCAGAAACAGAAACCAGGTTGATTGAGCAAAAGAGAGTTTCAGGAGAAAATAATGTCGGAATGATCGCTTGGAGATTAACTTTGTACACACCTGAGTATCCCCAAGGAAGAGATATCATAGTTATTGCAAACGATGTAACTCATTTAATTGGATCGTTTGGACCCAGAGAAGACAAGGTATAAAAAAACGTCAATCTATTGTTTTCTAAAACATTGCGTGAGATTAGAATAGCATTTTCTGTAAAAATTAAAAGTGTTGTTAATTTAGCTTTTAATTATACTATGTCTGAAATGAGTGTTGCTTCAAGAAAACAAGCGGTCAATAGTATTGACTGCTTGTTGTCTCAATAAGTGTTGACCTCTTGTTGTATTGACTCAATACATAATCTATTTCATTTTAACAATCAGTTTCGCAAAAGCATTATTGCTGCTTTATAAAGCTCCAGCTATGCAACATCGGTATACTTCCTGCAAACGTGGAGCTCTACACTTGTACTCTTCTTCAAGTTGAATGAAGGTGTGAGTTGAAGTTTATCTCATTAAATTCCAATAGCAATTGAAATTGATTTAAATAGAAAATAGCAACTTCATAAAAAGTTAAATCAAAATAATATTTTTTTTTCATTCTCATTTTCTTAGTTTTACAATTAGTGTGTATCATTTTTTATAGGTTTTCGATTTAGCTAGCAAAATAGCTCGGCAGTTGAAGATTCCAAGAATTTATATATCTGTAAATAGCGGAGCGAGGATAGGATTGGCAGAGGAAATGAAATCTCTCTTCAGGGTGGCTCTGGTAGATCAGGAGGATCCTGATAAGGGTTTTAAATACCTTTATTTAACCCCCGAAGATTACGCGAAAGTCAGTGCTAAGAATTCTTGCAGAGCAGTTTTGATAGAAGACGATGGAGAGTCCCGATACAAAATAACCGATATCATAGGTAAGAATGGATGGTTAGTTTAGTAATATGTACTGTTAGAAAATAACTTCTGATTCCGTAATTTTTTCTCGTAGGTAAGGACGATGGTCTCGGTGTGGAAAACCTACGCAACGCAGGTATGATAGCAGGAGAGACTTCGCAAGCTTACGATGAAGTTGTTACTATCTCAATGGTAACATGTAGAGCAATAGGAATTGGATCTTATTTACTTCGATTAGGACAGAGAGTTATACAAATCGAGAACTCGACTATCATTCTGACTGGATTCCAAGCACTTAATAAGGTTTGATCATCAAGCCATTACTTTTATGGTTCTGAAATTGATGGTGTAAAATTAGTTCATTAGCGTATTCTCTTTTCAATTGAATTGAATTTACTACTGCGGTTTTCTTCAGTTTCAAGTTAGTTCTTAGTTGTTCTTATATTATTTTATTGAAATTTGTCCAGAATTTGTATCCCTTCATTCAAGAACAAATATGTATGTTAGCAAGGAGCCTAAACCTCTTCAAAATTTTTGAGACTGTGTCAACTTTCGTTAGATATCATCAAATCAGTCAGATACCAATTTATCAAATGCATTATAATTAAATTTACTAATTTTGAAAAAAACCATTCATTTCTTGAATCATTAATCCTCTGGCATCTCAGATCTAGTAATATAGTTTTGTTTTCAATTGTCATTAAATAAAAAATCTTTGAAATTTAAGGTGTTTTGTAATAGTAGGTCATTATCTAAATAATTTCAGGTTTTAGGCAGACCTGTGTATGCCTCAAATAATCAGTTGGGGGGAATACAAATAATGTATAATAATGGTGTCTCTCACAAAACAGAGCAAAGCGATTTGGATGGAATATACACAATTCTGAAGTGGCTCTCTTACATTCCAAAGGTAATTATTTTTTTTTATTCAGTATTGGTTTCAGTCTCATTTATTAATACATCCATGTCCTCAGGATAAAAACTCTCCTTTGCCCATTGTACCTACAATAGATCCAGTTGAAAGAGAAATAGGTTTTGTTCCCACTAAAGCACCGTATGATCCGAGATTTATGCTGGCTGGCCGAATGAAGCAGAGTACGTAAATATGTTTTCCATTTATTTTCATTGAATTCATACCGCCTCTTCCTCAGATGGAACTAGTGAATGGGAATCTGGTTTCTTTGACAAAGATAGTTGGAGCGAAATCATGCAACCTTGGGCTCAAACTGTAATAACTGGAAGGGCGAAACTTGGTGGTATTCCTGTTGGAGTAATTGCTGTAGAAACCAGAACAGTTGAATTGAAGTTGCCTGCAGATCCTGCTAATTTGGATTCTGAAGCAAAGGTGAAAGATTTATATAGTTAAAGAAAAACATTTCATTAACTAATTTCATGTTTGTTATCTTAAACATTTCTTTAATTTTCCAAATAAAAATATTGTTCTTTCATATAACAAAAACTCAAACCTGTGATATGTTTAAGAATTTTTTTCTCAACGTAAATATTTCAAAATTCGATGTAAAAACCATATAATGATATAAAATTAATAACACTGTTATAATATAATATTATATTGTAATTATACCAATAATATAATATTGCTTGGGATAAACTGTGCTATTGCATATTGATAATTAATTGGATGATTATATATATATATATATATATATATATATATATATATATATATATATATATATATATATATATATATGTATACTTCATATGTTTGTTGAATTAAAATTTTAACAATATTTATTCATAAATTTAGGAATGGCTCGTATCACTCTTCCATTCCATTTTTTTTCTTTATTTCAAGTTCGTTGTCCTTTTTATTTTAGTGAAAGCATATTTTATATTTATAGTTAGATAAAGGAGCAGCTACAAAATACATTGACAATCGTACTTAATAATATTTAATTTCAACTCATGATATACGGTACATAATAATTTTTAATTCAAAATCAATTTAAATTTTTAATTTTTTCAATTTCTTTTTGTAAAATTCAGAAGTAACTTGCACAATTCATATTCCATAAATTCGAAAGTACATGCAATTGGTCATTTGATAAAAATATATTTAAATCGTTAAAATTATAAATTTTGTTCTTGTAGTAGTATCCTCTTCTGATATGATGAAAGATAAATTTGTGACCATTTCTTTACAATATTTCAGACCGTCTCACAAGCAGGTCAAGTATGGTTTCCAGATTCAGCCCACAAAACTGCGACTGCAATTGAAGACTTTTCAAGAGAAGATTTACCTCTTATCATATTCGCTAACTGGAGAGGATTCAGTGGTGGAATGAAAGGTAAGATGAAATCTTACTACAGAAACTATAGAAAAATATATAAATATACTAGCTGACCCGGCCAACGTTGTTTTGCCATATAAATTATACATATATATATATATATATATATATATATATATATATATATATATATATATATATATATATATATTTATATGGCAAAACAACATTGGCCGGGCCAGCTAGTATATTTATATATTTTTTGTAATCTCTTCGAAAATATTCATTTAAATAATATGCTAAAGGGCCATATAGATCTATATTAAATCAACAATGTATTTAAGATATTTAATTGGATAAGGTTTAATGCTGTATTAAAATCGCTCCGAAAATTAGCCATTATTTGTCGTAAAAAGTAAATGACAAAAAATGTCATTGTGGGATATCCATAAGAGATAGACATATACCATAGCGGAGTTTTCTGTAGACCTTTTCAATGTGTACAATATTTAGTACATTATTTTGATAAATCAGCCTGCGTTTACAATGTAAGCGGAAAAAATGTAATTATTTACGACATCACAATAGAAACCTCAAAAATAACAGTATTCCTCCACTATTTAATGGATGTTATTATACATATAAACCTTCCTCTTCAATCACTATATCTATTAAAAAAAACTGCATCAAAATCCGTTGCGTAGTTTTGAAGATTTAAGCATACATAGAGATATAGGGATAGAGAAAGCTACTTTGATTTATATTATGTAGTGATTACTTCTTTGATTATTATACAGTGACTTGTTTGTGTAGATATGTACGACGAAATCTTGAAGTTTGGAGCCAAAATTGTGGACGGCTTACGAAAATACAGGCAGCCTGTAATAGTGTATATTCCACCTAATGGAGAACTCAGAGGGGGTGCTTGGGCTGTGGTCGATCCAACTATCAACTTCAACTACATGGAAATGTACGCAGATTCCGAGAGTAGAGGAGGGGTATTAGAGCCTGAAGGTGAGTAAACAATTATGAATTTCAATTAAGCAGTAAGTATATAATTAAAGAATAGGTGTGTGCACACCTAATTATGTCCAATTTCTGCATTGTCCTTTTGTGTAGGTTCTATTCATTCGCTTGCACTCAAGTCCTTTAACTATTTGTGTCTACCAATATTTTCTTACGCTAATACGTCACTCCCAATTCCTTTACACTTGTATAAGTACTGGTATATATGAAATATTAATGGATTACTTGTTGAGTTCTAGACAGTGTAAAGCTGCTCATTTCTTTCTTTTATTGTTATCTAGGGTAATATGTCTCTCACTTAACAGCTTTTATAGTTTTATTCTTGTTTCTAAAGTTTTTTTATTGGCCCTTTACTCTATTTTAAGAAATGGTTGGAGCTTAAAGTAGAAAAAACGTATTAGACTCGTTTGTTAGAGCTTTCATTTTTCTAAAGATCTTAGTTTCTTCACAGTCAGGACTGTGAAGCATTACTAAGAAGCATTTACTGTCAAGACTGTAAAATAATACTTTGTTTGTTATTATATGGGTTTGTCAGAGCATAATCCTATGTAGCACCATAAGGAATTGGCCGAGAATTGATCTGCCGATTATCTCAGTTATTTATAATCCTACCATGCAGTTATTGATTACTTGTAATTTTCTAGAAGCGAGCAAAATAAATAAATAATAATTACGTATATAAATGAATAGAATTATTGTATGAAAATAAATAAATAAAATAAAATAATAACTTAATTCCATTAGAACTGCAAAAGAATGTGAGATATGTGTTAATTATAATATGTATAGCTTTGAAACTTAACGTAAATATGAATTTCATTTCAGTGCTTCAATTAATTTTAATATTGAATACTGAATATAGATAAACGTTCTTTAATGAACAATAAAACAAAGTTGCACTGTATTCTCGTGAAGGAGATTACTGTCTTACTGCACAACAGTTGGTGGAACATTGTCAAATATGTATATCGTTTATTAAAAACATTTTGTGGTATACCACTAAAATTGTTTAAACACTCCTCATAAGATTACGCTTGTATTTTATTAAGATCTTGATAATGGGTTAGTAGATCAAAACATGCATCTAATTTAAAACAAAGATGGCTAAAAGTGTTTTTAATTTAAAATACATGATCTGGAATGAAGAAACTTATCCTTTTTAATTTTTTTCTCATTTAAAATAATTTTTTTCCTAATTTTAAATGAGGTTTATTAAATGGGAATTTCAACTGTTTCGTGATAAATATTTGTTATTGGATTATTCTTATATTTTTCAGGTATCGTGGAGATCAAGTTCCGTCAGAAGGACCAGATCAAAGCGATGCACCGTAACGACACCGTCCTAATCGAATTGGACAGGCAGTTGAGATCATTGCAACAGAATCAGCCGGTGATGTCGCGTGAACGTTCGTCAAGCATTTCACAAAGCATTGAACGTCCAAAGTCACAGGAAGTACTCGACCTGGAACAGAAGATTTCGGAACGGGAAAAAATACTTTTTCCGCTATATCATACAGTCGCAGTCCACTTCGCTGATCTTCACGACACTCCTATTAGGATGTTAGAGAAAGACACAATAACGGTAAATCGAAAAATTTTTAATATGCATATATATATATATATATATATATATATATATATATATATATATATATATATATATATATATATATGATTTAAAATAAATTAAATTAAATTATTAAATATAAATATATATATATATATATATATATATATATATATATAATATATATATATATATATATATATATATATATATATATATATATATATATATATATATATATATATATATATATATATATATATATATATATATATATATATATATATATATATATATATATATATATATATATATATATATATATATATATAGTGTAAACTTTATAACGAAACTCCAGAGACCGAGCATTTTTAATCGTTATAGAGAGTTGTCGTTATATGGAGTGAAGAAAGAAAAACAGCCAAACTTACAATAAATTTTAATACCTATGTATTTGATAAAATTAATACATAGTATAGTCAGTGAACTTTGCCTGGCGTTTTTTGCTGTGCCAGTACTTGTTGTGAATTTTCTCATGAATTCTATCCATCTCTAGATATGTGGTGGAATCATCTTAATTAAAAAATAAAAAATTTTCAATTTTTGACACTCCTATTAGGATGTTAGAGAAAGACACAATAACGGTAAATCGAAAAATTTTTCTATGCATATATATATATATATATATATATATATATATATGCATAGAAAAATAAATTAAATTAAAATTATTAAATATAAATATATATATATATATATATATATATATATATATATATATATATATATATATATATATAATATATATATATATATATATATATATATATATATATATATATATATATATATATATATATATATATATATATATATATATATATATATATATATATATATATATATATATATATATATATATATATATATATATATATATATATATATATATATATATATATATATATATATATATATATATATATATATATATATATATATATATATATATAGTGTAAACTCTTTATAACGAAACTCCAGAGACCGAGCATTTTTAATCGTTATAGAGAGTTGTCGTTATATGGAGTGAAGAAAGAAAAACAGCCAAACTTACAATAAATTTTAATACCTATGTATTTGATAAAATTAATACATAGTATAGTCAGTGAACTTTGCCTGGCGTTTTTTGCTGTGCCAGTACTTGTTGTGAATTTTCTCATGAATTCTATCCATCTCTAGATATGTGGTGGAATCATCTTAATTAAAAAATAAAAAATTTTCAATTTTTTTGAGGCATCAAGCGCTTGTTGAATAGTTGGTTCAGAATCATCTACTGGGTCATCTTCTTCATCTTCATTCAGTTTTTCCTCAGTTTTTGACACTAAGTCAAGAATTTGTTCATCGCTTAGTGAACTGGTTATGGCCACATCGTCGTCTATATTTTCGTATGTTTGGAGATCTTTGTGAAAATTTTCTGGTATGTTGAACTGTTTCATCTATTCATTCAGTGGTAGATTGTCTTCCGTATCAAACGGATCCGTTTCTACTGTTTTATTATTGCAAAGTCCCGCTTGACGAAATGAATGTTGTATAGTAGCTGCTGTTACTTCTTTCCCGGATTTTGATATTAAAGTTCACGGTTAGTGAACTTGTAGCATGTTAATCGAGGTCTTGCCGTCAGTTAGATCAGTTTCATTATCGTTTTCCTTCTGTAGTGACCTATAAGGATTTAATCACACTCTGTTCCATTGGCTGCAAGATGCTGGTTGTATTAGCTGGGAAAAATTATAACTCTATGTTTTGAAGATTAGATATACGAGGGTGAGCAGGGCAATTGTATACTAGAAGCAAGATTTTTCGTGTTTTCAATTCAGTGTCCAATTTTCTTACTTCCTCTTCAAAGAATTGCGCTGTCATCTAAGCTGACTTATTTGCTTTATATGTGATTGACAACTGCTTTATGTTCTTGAAACACCGAGAGTTTTTAGATTTGACTATAACTAAGAGCTTTCTTTTTTCTGTACCATTCATATTGGCAGCTACTAGAATAGTAATTTGCTTTTTAGAGAGTTTTCCTCCAACACATTTTTCTCCTATAAATTTTAAAGTTTTGTCGGAAGTCAGCTTGAAAAAAGGACCAGTTTCATACGCATTGAAAATGTCATTTGCAGAGTACTTCTCCTGTAATATAAGCCACACTTTATTTATCCAATCATTAGTCACAATCATATCAACATCCCATGCCACTCCTTTCATTTTACCTTCCGTAATTTTGTTAGTGCTTAAATTTTCCGGGTCAACCTTCTGGTGCTTTAAAGTTAATTACGCCAAGCTGTTCGGCAAACTTATTAGCCTTAGCTTTAACAATTGGACCCGAGATAAGTACATTATTCTGGCGCTGATTGTTGAACCATGACAATATTGCTTAATCCAATTTTTCGAATTTTGACTTCCTTAATTTTTAGGAGACACTCCCCTCAGTTCCTTATTTTTCCAAATGGTAACAACAGTAGATTGACTCAGTTCAAAACGTCTTCCAACGTCACTTTTCTTTTCACCATTTTCAATTGCACATATCACACAAACTTCCAACAAATAACGCTTTTCTTTAACAGTTTCAAAGTTGGTTTGCGACTGATAATACGATATGTACCTGGTGTGTTTATTTCGAGACCATCATTTTCAAGCAAACTAAGCATATTGATGCACGTATTCAAGGCAATCAACAAGAACAAAAACAAGACGGCTGTTCACGACCTCAGAAGTTTTGGGACCTCAAAGGTTTAGTTGGCGTCTTTTGTAACCTAATAAGATAACATAAATAGTAGCACCGTTATTGAATATTGTCTGCGTGTAAATATGAACACATTTCTTCGTAATAGAGAATGGCTGCTGCGCTATAAAGAGTGTATCAATGTGTCGGTTTTAAGGTAAACCAACCAAATAGTGCTCTTTTCTACGTTATTGAGTTTATCGTTATAAAGAATAATGTTACAAAGAGTTTACACTGTATATATATAAGGATGGCCCAACCCTAAATATATTTCATTTTTTCGACGAAATTTTTCTTTTTTATTAAAATACATAAATAGTACTTTTTAATTTTTAACCTTTTACACTAACACTTACGTTTTAATAACCATTTAAATTTCTTTGATGAAATTTCTTATTTTCTATATTATGATTTGGCATTGAAACATGCATGCAGCCCTAAGTTTTCACTCTTTAACCACAAACCCTTATTTTTTAATACCCATTTCAATATTATAATCATCATAATATGTAATAATATGATAAAATGGTTATAAATCTTCAACTCTCAGCGGTCGACATAGCTAATCGATTGGTAATTGATCAATTAGCAATCGATCAATTGTAACCTCCAGGTGTCTACTGGTGTCGCGTTTCACCCAACAAACAGTACCGAGGATCGATATTAGATCATCGATGACATCGTTGTCATAATCGAAAGCCCAACATCGATGTTCGATATTTATCGAATACCTAACAACGATGTTTTTGCTTTTAACATCGACGATCATCGATGTTCGATGAACATCCCCATTGGTCGTGCGCGAGGCCGTGAGTTACATCGATATCGATTGCCTTAACATCGATATCGATTTCATTAAAATCATTTTTACGATATTTTTCCTATAGCAACATCGATGTTCTTGCTTTCAACATCAATGATCAACGAACATCGGGCATGCCTAGTACGGAGTATAGATGAGAACGAAGCCGGTGTAGTGTCTATATCACTCAATAAATTCACTCCCTATACAGTTTCCCTCCATTTGTATTGTTTATCGATCATCATAGTGTTAGTTGCCATACTCCTCCGAAATGTCTTAACCGATTTGGATGGAATTCTATATGTATACTCGGTATATTTGAATATTGATTGTTATCTATTTTTCAAACCCTTAAGTGATTGAAAATCTTCATTTTCAATTATTTTATGATTTGGCATAAAAATACATACAATCCTAAATTTCCACGCTTTTGCCACCAACCCCTATTTTTTAAAAGCGATATTACTCAATAATTTTTAAACCCGGTCGATAATATTATATTAAAGTCGTGTTAGTTACAATTTACATCATTTGTAACTCAAGAACGGATAGACCGATTTCTATAATTTTTGTTTTTTGAGTATTGAAATATGATATTCATCTATACAAAGCTTGAAATCATTGAAAAAACATTACATAATGCGTTGAAGTAAGAAACAATATGTATTTGCTAAAAAAGCCGTATGGAATCGTTGATAAAAGACTGTCGACTGTAGGGCGTTACGAAGTTCGCCGGAAAAGCCGCTCAGTGAAAAAGTGGTATTTAGTTACAATCAAAAACAGTAGAATTCCTTGAAACTTGGGTTCTCTACAAGTTACGAGGGCAAAAGACGAGTTGTTGAAAAAACTAGTACGTCAAAAATTCTATACTTCTGACCAAAATGCGTTCCTTCATCAGGAATACTGAAAAAATCGAAACTTACATCTGACAAAAATCAATTAAGCAGCCAATGGCATGAGAAACGAAGCAAGTACTTGAATAATTAAATCATTATAAAAGAGTTTGAAAATTCAATTTATAAATTTGCCAATCAATAAATCTACCGTTAAAATTGTCACGTACATATTTAATTTTCAAACTGTTTTGCAATAATTTTATTATTCAAATACTCATTCGTTTCATACCATTTAGGCTGCTTAATCTATTTTGTCAGAAATTGACTGTTGAAAGACCGCATTTTGGTCCGAAATATAAAATTTTTGACATTGTTCTAGTCTTTGATTTTCAAAATACCATTCAATATTTTGTATTATTATAAAACATAACAAAGTACCAATCACAATTTGGAGTATAAAAAAATATATAAATTGAGAGAAAATATAAAAAAATCTTATGAATCCAAAAAAATTTTTCGTAATTCAATTAAAAAAACATTCCTCGTCAAAGTTAGTAAAATGTACCGTTTCAAGACCATCATCCACTTCTGAATATACAGTAGTAAAAAAGCAATATTATTCCAAAGAATTCAAATTGATCTCATCTAGACTTACATATTTTCATACAATAATCAATATTTCTGTGAGAAAAAAATATTTTATTTATTATTTGTATAATTTTTTCAATTTATGATAATATTTCACAGGATATTGTACAATGGAAAAATGCAAGACAAATAATTTACTGGCGTATCAGGAGACTCCTGCTTCAACATAAGGTATTAAAAATGTTAACTGAAGCCCAACCGAACTTGACCATTGGTCAGAGCGAAGCTATGCTGAGAAGATGGTTTGTTGAAGATAATGGATCATCAGAGGTGAGATAACTCAAAGTTATTGAACAACAAATAAAAGGAATTACTTTTTCAGGGTTACAAATGGGACAACAACGAAATGGTTACCAACTGGTTAGAATATCAAATGAGTGACCAGAATGCGCTAGTCAACAGAAATATCAATGCAATCAAAAAAGACACAATTATCAACGAAATAAAGACACATTTAGAAGTGAGTAGCACAATAATTTTATGAATGACATTCTATGTCAGTATATTTTTGAGATTTTGCTCTATTTTCCTTGATTTCTGGTTGTTATTTTAGACTTTCATTGTTTCTATAAAATAATAATGTATGAATGCAGATACATCTTTACATTGCTTTGAAATCAAAACTTAATTAAATGAAAACTTTACATTCACATGAGGTATATGAGACTTGAAAAATGTCAATGGTTGTCTCATCCTCGAAGAAACTATCGAATTCTTCAATTAGGATATTTGCTTTATATATCTGTCAATATTTCTGTTGTTAGTGTTCTGAAAAACCTCCTTATAATGTGGTTAGAAAGATTCAGAACAAAGATTATGTCCGAGTAAAAAGTAAATTTTTGTTATTTTATAAAATTATGAATGGTCGAGTGTCAATACTATTCAATACAAAAAATATTTTCAACGTCTTCCATTACTAATACGAATACTATTAAAACTTGGTGAAAAGCGAAATTTTAAACGGTCAATCGCTTTTTGCTTATCAAGGTTCTTCATTGAAATATTCACGATTGAAACTGCATTTTTAGTAAGGGATATCATCCATAATTTGAATTGAAGAAGTAATTTATTAATTCAAACAATTTTGGCACAGGACTGTCCAGAAATAGCTGTTGATGCTGTTGTGGATTTGATACAAAAGCTCAAGGATCACCAGCAAGCAGAAGTTTTCAAGAGAGTGTTCAATAAATTTTAGTTATGGAAACTTGGCATTCCAATTCAAAGAATGTACAATTGAATTGATTTCTTAATCTGTTTATTAGATTCACAGAAATTAGTTTGAATGGTTTCATTTGTTTATGTACAACCATTAGTGCCTTCTGTACATTTCAACACTTGCTAAATTTCTATGATAAGAGATTTGAGCATTCATTTCTCATATACATAGTTGGATGCATTAGGCACAATATTCTGTAATTGGAAAATTTTGAATAGAAATACTAAATTCTAATTGAGAAAAGTACTAAGTTACATTGTGAAATGCGAAAAAAGATTTCCTTTGGGTTTTCCTATAAATGTGAATATCTCAAATTTAGTTTGCAAAGTTAATTTTAATGTAGAAAAATTTTATATATATATATATATATATATATATATATATATATATATATATATATATATATATATATATATATATATATATATATATATATATATATATATATATATATATATATATATATATCAGGAAATAAGACAGCCTGTAAATATTTAAAATGTAGTTGGAAAAATTCTTACAGATATTAAAAATATTTTTTAATAGGCCTTTTGTACAAATTTTATAAATGAAAATTCTTTATTTATTCAAAAGTTAGGTTTATGATCTGTCATAATTATTGTTATTTTGTTGAAATATACTATGAAGTTGAATTTTGTTGATTCTGTATTTAAAACTTACCTTTATAATTGTTGTTGATAATTTAAATTTGAATACTAAAATAAATTAATTGGAAATGTAAATAAAAAAATTATTAAAAAGTGTTGCTAACACTAATTCCTGAAACATTCAGTATGTACTTTATTGAGAGTAACTTAGAATTCATCTAGAATTGTGTTTGTAATTTCAAATGCAGATTCTAGGCTAAAAAATGATGTTATTGCACCTCTGTGTGCAAGTACTTCCTGCAAATACTTCCGTTGAAATTAGTAAGTAATGAATTTGTGACTAATACGAATTGTATATGCACAAGTCAATCATATAAGAGCAATAATGAGAGTAAATCGAAAAGAACATTCAATAATAAAATATTTTCAATTCATTCAACTTTGAATTTTGGCGAAAACGTCTTTTTTAAATCTAATATAATATAAAATATATATATATATATATATATATATATATATATATATATATATATATATATATATATATATATATATATATATATATATTGCTACCTGTTTCGGTACAAATTGATTGAAAGTCGCTATTTAACGTAATTATTTAATTTATCGTTATTTATGTAAAAAAGAATCAATTGTCAAATTTTTAAGTGCAAGCTTGAATACAATAGCTCAAATAATGATAGGGTGCGTTGCATTATCGTTGCAACTACATTATTTTGATAATGTAGTTGACTCGATTCTATACGAGCTCTTTTTATTTCTGAATCTAATTACAACCAACATTGCAGGGTTACCAACTCGTGGAATATTTTCCCCCCGTAGTCAAGTTGAAAACCCCTAAAATACCCTACAATTGTTTTTAAAATAAAAATTCAATGAAAAAAATGAATATTAAGGTTTTATTTTGCAATTATAAGGTACTTAATTGTTTTTTATTATTAAATTTAAAATATTGAATATTTATTTTTATTTAATATCATTAAAATATTGTTTTATTATTATTGAATTTTTCATTTCATTCTTGGAAATGAGAATATTAGGAATAGTTTATATGGTATTATTTTTCACAAAAATTGAATTATTTATTTACTAATTATAAAATTTTTCATTAACCAACCTACATTAAGAAATAGTATTGAATATTGTCATCATGAGATGGATTTTTTTATTC
Source organism: Henosepilachna vigintioctopunctata (assembly GCA_030704895.1). Lineage (NCBI taxonomy): Eukaryota > Metazoa > Arthropoda > Insecta > Coleoptera > Coccinellidae > Henosepilachna > Henosepilachna vigintioctopunctata. Next base: position 14,319,182 of record JARQZJ010000031.1, on the reverse strand, counting down.
AAGTTAGAAATCAAGATTAATTTTAGTTATTTAAATTATGATATGAAATATTTTGGATTACTTTAAAAATACCCCTAAGATTACCCCTGAAAATTTTAAGACCCCAAAAAAACCCCACCAAACATTTTGTCCTCCTATATTTAAGGGGAAACCCCAAGTTGGTATCCCTGCAACATTGGTTAACTTCTCAAGGTGGATGTGATATTTAGAGTTTTATTGTCATTGCTACGAAATGGACACTAACGAATAAAATATTAACGAACTTGAAACATAATATGTTTCAACATTGACATTTCATGTCAACGGATAACATTTCATTTGATTTTATAATTTGATTATCTGCATTCGAATTTATTATAAATTATCGAGTTCAAACTGTGTAGGTGTAGGGTATGAGAATCGCCTACGCGTCGAAACCAAGATAAAACCTCCCAACCTAGAATGCATGCGAAAAAAACTACAACTATTATTTTAATTTGCGTATTTAGTTGCTATTTCAGTTGTTAAATGAGATATTATTATGTCCATCAGAATTTACATTATTTTTTGTTAATCATTAATTAGAAATTACTTTATTTGGAGCCAGCACAATAAAATTCATATCCATGAAAGTTTGATTGAATGTTCGAAGATCATGCAGGTTCTCAGTTGAACACCACCGTTTATTAAACGAATGCTCTAATAAAACAAAGCTCATTATGCTGGTTAGTTACCATATACATATTAGGTCCATATTTATACCACTTTGATTGAACCATAGAACTTCATGATTTTCTCTGATAACTTTCAATTTTCTGGCAATTCCACTATAAAAATAAAAACCCTATATGTCTGGTGATTACGTCACAAGTGTCAAAACCAAATGCATTATAAAATCAAATTGTGTAATCTTTAAAAAATACACCGATTTAAAAAATTCTCCTTAGTCCATTCCAGGATGTTATCAATATTCAAGCAGACAACAAATTTACAAAGGTCAGTGCCACTGCTTCAATAGATTTGATAAAGATTGCACTTATCTTTATATACTTAGTGACCCATATAAAATGATCAAAACAAACTCTACCTTATCGAAAAAATAAAATATTATCAATTCAGTAACTGATAAAGCAGTTTCTAGCAATCTCTGCTTATTTGTGTGTAATATGTATTTATAGTTGCAGTATATATATAGCTTTTGTCAAATATTAGTAATGGAAAATTCCATCTTCAGGAAATCAATAAAGTGTAGAAATTTCATATCATTATTATTTCATATTTGTTTTTATAAATCATCTGATATAAATCATTCGATTAAATTAATTTTTGAAAACTAACTTTCTTTTTATTCTTTATGCTACGATTGTGAAAAAATTGAATAATACTTATTGGAATGTGATGAAAATGGATTCATATAGTTGAAGTATATTAATATTGAACCTAATATATCAATTCATATTGTGTGAATAACTTAAAAGGTATTTCAATTATTTGTGATCATTATTACCTAACGGAGATGAAGTATTGTCAATCTCTTTGATTTAGTAAAAAAAAATTTTATCATGTCATTAGATTTTATGTTACAACAGGATTTAAGTAAAACACTTTTAATTTTGGATTTCTCATTCTCCCTTGTGTGCTTGTTCATTTTGTCTTTTATCTGTTCTATTATATGATGAGTTTTTCTTATTTGATATTAAAAGATCTTCTTTAGAAATTATGTAACTTTCAAACATATTTAATTTCCATCAATGACAAAATTATTATCATGTGGTTATGATGTGTTGTGATTTTAGATTGTTACAATTTAAAATTTTGGAATAAATGAAATTATTATTAGCAGATTTGAAATACATATAAATGTCTGTGCCTTGTGACTAACTATACATACATACATACATATATATATATATATATATATATATATATATATATATATATATATATATATATATATATATATTATAAATAATAGGACTTTATTAATATTCCATTACAAAATTCATACATACATTGGGTTGCTAACATTTTTATCATACTTTATTCAAATTGCATTGGTATAACTTCACAGACTATCGTGTACTAAGAGGTGGGGCACAGCAGGAGCTGATTGATCCAATAATATATATATATATATATATATATATATATATATATATATATATATATATATATATATATATATATATATATATATATATATATATCCTAAATAGTTGCTGTTCAAGATAATAAATTCTCTATATTATCATCTCATATATATCAATGATATTCAGGTCTACCAATCTTTTAAAACTTCCAATCTGGCAACAACATTACAGGTTATGAATTTAGAACTATCACAGTTGTCAACTTGATGCTCTAGGAATGTCCTCAAACTTAATGCCTCAAAATCTAAAGCACTCCTTATAGGAAACAAATCCCTTCTATTAAAATCATATTCTTCTTGTAAAGTGGTACTGGAGGGCCTAGAGTTAGCATGGGAGTCTTGCGCTAAATACTTTGGGGTATGGATAGATGAGGAATTATTATTTAGGCACCATGTTGCCTTTATAAAAAGGCCAGCTTTATGAGGTTGGAGGTACTACAACAATTTAAATATAAGTTGAATGAAGCAATTAAGTTCGGACTTGACCAATCTTTGGTCTACCCTTTATTTGATTACTGCTGTCAGGTGTAATATGGTTTATTAACGAAGAAGGAAAAATATAACCTGGCCAAGGTCCAAAATTCTTGTCTGCGCTTTGTATGTTGTAATCCCTACAAAAATCATGTCACACTCTACCATAATAGGCTTGAAGAAATCACATATTCACAGAGGGCTGAGTATTTGTTGGTTAGTTTTCTTGCAAAACTGATTGCTAGTGAAACTCCCAACTATCTATTTTATAGAATGGAACAACGTAAATCAGCTCATCAGGTGAATATACGTGAGGCTAGTAATTTCAGCGTTCCTCAGCATAGAACATCTAAATTTGAGGGTTGTTTCGATTATATAGACCCTCACACATTAAATAAGTTTAGGGTGTTGTTTGAGACAGATACTCAATAATTAATTTGAAGAAAAAACTGTACAATCGGTTAAGATAGGAGAGTTTTAATTAAGTTTTAAATAGGTTAAGTTGGGTATTTTATTTTGTTTTTTGAATTTTATGTTAATGTTATTTAAATTATATCTATTTATTTAATTTTAGTTTCGGGTTTATGATTTAGGTCTCTTATTAAGGAATAACTTGTTAATTTTTGGATTAATTTCTATAGTGTTGAGTTGTTGTGTTTTCTTGTATATAATGGAGAAGTGGAAGAATATTCTGGCTAAAGTCCTGCTATTTGTAATCCTGTATGTAAGGTATTTACAATAAACTTATTATTAAGTATTATTATTGTTATCTTGAAACCAAACAAAATTAGGTTCATTTTTTATGTATATCCTAACTTCTTAAATAATATTACCTAATCTATATGATATCAGAATGGGTAATTTTCTTAGAAATTTTGACATTAAATGATTATTTCATGAAGCTATATCTGTTTCAATCTGAATCAAATGTATTGAAATTTTCTTATATTATTTGTTACTATTATATATTGCTAATATAATATTGTTACTAAATATAACATAATAGATAATATAATATAAAATATTATATATCATATAATATAAAATAGAGTTGTGCAAAATAATATGTTTAAGAAATCTCTTCAAATACGGAAATTGTACATTGCAATTTCATATTGTCAATCAACAATTCAAAAAAATATTGAAATAAAAAGCTAAACAGAATGTAAACCGTAACATTATTTTGTATTCTAATTGCATAATGAAGATTTTCATTTTTCAGGTTTAAAAATTCTTAAAAATCGTTGAAAAGTTTTTCTGCCTTATGTAATAATGTTTTATTTTTGTCTCAATGTTTCAATGTAAAAAATAAAATCTGTGAAATGTGTTACTTATGAATTAAAAAATTGCGAAATTAATTGGAATGAAATCACTTATATCGATCGAGACGACGTACGTTCAAATCGAAGGACCGAATAAAATAAATTGCGTCCAAAACTGTTAATGACACCTTTTTACATTAGGTTACATCTAATATTTCGATTGGTTTGCGTAGATACATGACCAAAGATAAAAATAAATCAGTTACGTAGGTTCGCTAAATATGTTTAAGTGTGTCGACAAATATATGCATATGTCAAATATTTGTTTATAATTTGAGAATATTTTAACGAAAATAATCAGTTCCGAAATTTGCTTTATCATAGAGCGCAGATAAAACATTGAAGTATGTACTTCATATTTTCTCGAATTCAGTTGTTTAAGAATCTTTCATAAACGTCCGTTTAGTACTGAAAAAATTTTTAAAGCTTTCTAACGCTTCAATCTCGGTTTTATTAGCTCAGAAATACACAGAAAAACTGCTTATTTTCTGCACATTAAGCTCATAGGAGTCATATAAATTCAAAAGACTTGGCTGGATCTATTGGATACAGTTTTTAATGGGAATAACGATCTAATATTATATTTTGTGACATGTATTTCAGAATTAAATTCAATGATACCTAAGGTGACAAATTTTGTTTCCGTCTCAAAAGATTTTATATTGTTAAAAACACTTTCTGTCAAATGCTTTCCTTATTCGCGGCTTTTGTTTTATATAATACGCTAACCGTACTTTTCACAAATTCTCCATCAATGTCAGTGCCATTGACTTTCAATTCTACTAACTGAGATAGGATGAAAATGATTTATTTATTTCTGAGCCTTTGTTCTGTCTTTTCCTGGACTAAATCCTATTTCAGTTCCAATTGTCGATACTACTTCACCCTCCATAATAGGAGACAAACTTTCAATACAGCTTGGTGAAAACTTACAGACGACCGTCTAAAAAAAGGCACCATTCTGATGCACGATTTTCAAAAAGTTTTTTAATAGTTGAGAATATCTATCAATGCTTCAAAAATAGACCAGTCGACAGAATTTTCACCCCATTTGGAAAAACGGAAATTGTTTGCGTCCGGGGTCCTGGGGACAACGGGACGGGACGGTCCGGTTCAAAACGGGACGGTCCGGTTCAAAACGAGACGTCTGGTCACGTTGATACCACACTTGTATTCACTTGATAATAAAGGCCATTTAAGTTCACTGCTTTATCGTTTCAAACAGTAGATACCAAAACTAAATTATTTTGAATAAAGTGAATAAAAGTCTCTTGAATCAACTTCATCTAATAATATTGAATGACAACCTATGTTTTTTATTCCATAATCACCTACATTTTTTAGTGCAAAAATTGGTTCAATAAATTCAGTTAAAATAAATAACCCATCATTTGTCCTATTTAATTGTGGAATAGAAGAAATACTACTCAAATAAATAATGACTAGTTGAATTTTCGAAAATGTGGGTTCGCGTGGCTGGAATTGTAGGAAGAAACGGTCTTATAATAAATATAAGTAGATATCAAAATTAATTAAACGTCTTGAAAAGCTTCGAATGTTTCACGAATTATTTAACTGTCGAAACGTGGTGTGAAACCTGTATTAGATTGAAACAAAAGTCACCCTCGGAATGAAAAATAGTGAAAATTTGCATGAACCTTTATTTTGGCAATCTGAATGTTGTTTTAAAAGTCTCATATAATTTGTCTGTTCGAGATATTCAGGGTCAAAAGCAGCGAAAATAAATTTTTCCGAATATCTTTGGTTCATATGTCTTGAATGAGATTTAGGCATAACAATATGAAAGTTTTAAAGTATAAAATTGTCTTAAATTTTTGTTCGAAATTCTTTTTCATACGATTGGCCGCTTTTGAGGTATAGCGTAAAGAACGTCTGGAACGCACTCATATATGGCTTGATATTGGCCATGCCTGAATACTGTATAAAGTTTATTATTGATTAAAAATATTATATTTATAAAACCATGAAAGTGACATTATACAATAGTAGAATACCTTTCGATATCGATCTTAAACAAAATAATTTAAATAGTCGATGGTGTCTTTATTTTCAACACATAGGTAGTAACACATATTATTTTTACATGCATAAACTAACTTTTACACAACTTCTGCATTATTTGAAAAAGGAAAGAAAGTTGTACGAGAATATTGCATAAACTTCGATTTATATCAACTCTACTCAAATAGGTTCGACAACTCTACAACTAGTTAAATAAAGTTGATTGAATGTTCACTGATCCTTGGTGAAACATTGCTAGATATATTAAATAAAAAACACTTGTCTTGTTTTCACAAAATTAATTGCTCAACAATTACTAGACCAAGTGAGTAGCTTTTCAATATAGTTACTCTATTACCCCAATCAATTAGTTCAATATAACTTTTGTGAAACCAAGTGTTTTTTATTCTATAAATAAACTACTTAAGTATTTCAACAAAAAACTACCCGTTCAATTATTGCAAAGTGATGCACACATCTTACTTGCAAATTATAATGCTCCAAAATCTAAGGATGATTTCAGCTACACACACATCGTTAAAATAGCAAAACTACATAAAGGCATGCAATCATCAAATCTTCCACTAATAAGTTTATTAGCCCAACAGCATTGTAATCGTGACTACAAAAATCAAGTGATCTTGAGGAACAATTAATTTGGATCCTGCGAAACTATTCTAGAAATCAATAACATTATTAACCTCAGTACCATCTCAACACAGTGTTTTACAACTCCATGAATGGTTGTGGTGCTCGCTGCGGATTATGAAAATAGGGTTGATAATGTTTTCTGATTCGTGACCAGTGTAATGGACGAGCTTTCCTCAACTTTCACCATCTCAAAAGGATCCCGACTAATACGTACATATCACAGCATGGAGTTCTTAGCGTTTTAAGACAAATTATCCTTGATAACGAGAATGGTGATTCGAATTGCATATTTCGGAACGGTAGGAAGAAGAAGGGGATCGAGAAGAGGAGATAATCAATTTCATTTTTCATTTGTAATTGAAAAAATACTTCTAATATTTGAACTTGAATAGTAATAAATGTATAATATACGCCATATCAACGATAAATAAAGATAAATTGATATAAGTATTTATATTCATTACGAAATGAATAAAGATTTGAATAATATGAAAAATAATGAATATAAATAAACATATCTATCAAAACGTCCATTTTATGGACGTTTATTTATGTTTTATAAGTTATAGTAACAAAAGCTTAAAATATCTTATAGTGTTGTCGTTTACTTGATGTAAATCCATTATAATTGAATATAACTTAAATTCAAACACTTGAACTTATGATTTACACTTTATTGACTACATAGCATGACGCGTTTCGTCGTTACAAACGACTTCTTCAGATGCTTACAGATTACAATTATTCTGTAAGCATCTGAAGAAGTCGTTTGTAACGACGAAACGCGTCATGCTATGTAGTCAATAAAGTGTAAATCATAAGTTCAAGTGTTTGAATTTAAGTTATATTCGCTTAAAATATCATTCAATGTTCAAAATATAGTGTTGTTACTCCTGCAGAAAATTATATCAATGTATGCATGCATTGTTTAAAACTGTCCGTATTTATATATTTCAGTTTAGTAATTACATCTATTTTTCTATTGCATTCTACTAACACTTGTGCAATAAAATTATATTAATGACTAAACATTTCAAAACCTAATCTGGTTTGATATTTACATATTCCTGTTTAGTTTTATCATTTACTTTCCTATTGATATATGATATATGAATGCTGTTCATTCAAGTTGTCTCTCCAAGTTAGTACTTTAGCTCCTAGTGATCCCCTCACACACATACCAACAATAAAATTGCGTACTATGAGAAATGCAAGGTTAAGTCTAAAAAATGCAACATTTCGATGGACTATAAACCACTTTGATTTTCACAAAACTTATGTAGTTCTTCCAAAATATTCTTATTGTCCAAAAAAAAACGCGTAGATGTGGAGTTCCAAACTTGCAACTATCAAACAAAAGATGGACATGCAATCACTCATCTGCTTAGTTTATGACCTGAAATGACTAGGCTCAGGCTCTAAATTTTTATTTCTTTCATATTTAGTTATTATTGTCGCAATAAACTTTTTTTTTAACCTTATAATATGTTTTGGTCCTTGCGAATCTTCCATTATTTGAAATGAACGAAAGTCTTCTGTTCTCTTTCTGAAAGAAAACAAGTTTTAGCGTTCAAAAATGCTGACGTTAATGCAAATATCTAGATTGAAATAGAGATCAGTTGATGGCAGAACAAATAGAATCTGTATTAACTGAGAAATATATAAAGATTAAATGGATGCACATATATATCAGATCAATCAATTTGTTACAGATCACTATGCAGATGCTATGCGTCCGTAGTTGAATTAGATAAAGTACCGGATTTTCCGCAAGCAAACGAACCAATTCTGGGATACCTGAAAAACTCCTCGGAGCGCAAGGAGTTAGAAGAGGCAATAAAGAATATATCTTCGCATGTCGAAGAGGTACCACTTGTCATAGGAGATAAGGAATACAAAACAGATAATGTTAGATATCAGGTAGGTATTTTATAACTGTGTAATAGTTGATGAATATTGGCTTTGGAAGCAATCTAGCAAATACAAGAGACATTCAACGTTATTCGAATTTTACTACTAAATGTCTGATAAGTTGACCGACTAGATATGACTTGTTGATCGCCACATGAGATTATTGTACTTGATATTATTACATAGAAATACCAGTACCGGATTTATATTTTTTATGAGTGTAGGCCACTTTATTTCCGCCGCCCCATGTACATACCTTTCTAAAATAATAATTTTCCATTTGTAGTTAAGAACTTATAACTTTTTAGTTTGACTTATCCGCTGAAATCGAGTGACCGTCCTCTGAAATCTGTCGCCCCTAGGCCGCGGCCTATACGGCCTATTTATAAATCCAGGACTGAGAAATACCTACTAGTCTGAGTCTGGTTTCAATCATTGGATATATCGGATACTGATACACATTTTCCTATTCTCGTACTTACGGTTCAGATCCAATCATATCTGTCATCAATATTTTCTTGAGGACATGTGTCCAACATGAAGACAATTCCTAGGTGACATTTCAGTACAATTCTTTAATCATGTATAGTGTGGATTATACTAATAAGAACCTCTCAAAAAAAAATTGCTGTCTATAATATGCGAATTGCGAGTGAAACTTCATTATCACTTTGATACCTGATTATATGGCCTGATCAATGCAATAAAGAAATACTACTAATGCTATTTTTAGGTTTCCTTGTATAACGTTTTGATATTTCAGGTTATGCCTCACAACCATAAACATAAAATTGCCAAATTCTACTATGCTGATAAAAACTTCTGAACAAAGCGATAGAGGTGGCCACTGAAAGTCAAAAGAAATGGGATAGAGTACCTATTGCAGAAAGGTAAATGAACAAATTGAACTGAAACCTTGTTATCAATTGCATAACATTTATGGTTGTGTTTTATTTCTTTGAAGTAATATCTGGTTACCTGTTAAATTTTACATTCAATTGAAATTATTGCAGTATTTTTGAAGTTTCAAGCGTCCTTTGTTCTTATTTTGAGAAATTGTTAGCAATACTAAAACTAGAATTATGCAGTCCCTAGTAGTATACGAGTATTTCAGAATGTATATTCCAGCTCATTTTCATATGTTCGTTTCGTGTGTCCTGTTCTGCGTTAATCAAAATTATATAAAATGAAATGAAAACTGTACGATTTCTTGTGAACAAAATTTGCATTAAATTTCAGCAAAAAAATATTTTTAAATATTTAATAGTGTTGGCGTTTACTTGATGTAAATCCCTTGATTATAATTGATGTAAATCACTTGATTATAACTGAATATAACTTAAATTCAAACACTTGAACTTTGATTTACATTTTATTCACTACATAGCATGATGCGTTTCGTCGTTACAAACGACTTCTTCAGATGCTTAGAAGTCGTTTGTAACGACGAAACGCGTCTTGCTATGTAATGAATAAAGTGTAAATCATAAGTTCAAGTGTTTGAATTTAAGTTTATATTAAAAAATATTTATTAATTTTCTTGCCACTCTGTATAAATAATTTTTCGCCATCGTTAACGTTCAGTTCAATAGTGTTCGAATGTATTATTTTTTACAGTAACAACATTCAATTTTTCAAACGTTTTTTAAAGTATAAGCATTCTTCATTTTATATTTCTTTATTGTATCCCTTTGTCACCCGTTAAGTGACAGTATTTTTATATCATTTTTTTATTAAAAGTAGAAATATTAAATCGTGCCTATATATTTGTTGTAGGTAAGACTTGGTTTCTTGTTAGAGCAAAATAATAATAGTAAACTAAATTAAACTCTTGGCTTAATATTTCACGATTTATTTAACAATATGAATAGTCAACATGTTTCGAGAGTTAGCTCATTTTCAAGACTAAACTTCTATAAGGAACGTACAACAAATTTATATCCATACAATGGATGTGAGTATGGAGGATAATTGAAAAGAAGAAATCGTAAATGAACAAGTAGATTTTCAATTTTCCTCCCTACTCACATCCATTGTATAGATATAAATTTGTTGTACGTTGCTTATAGTAGTTTAGTCTTGAAAATGAGCTAACGCTAGAAACATATTGTTAAATAAATCGCGAATCATTAAGCCAAGAGTTTAATTTAATTTAATATTCAATTATGTTTCACCAAGAGTTAAGCGAGAATTCAATCTCAGTCAGCAAAATAATAAGTTTAAATATCTAACCATTGAGAGAAACAAGTAGGTATTCATCGTTTTCGGACATTAGTGAATATCTCATGAAAAGTCTCGTCATGGAAAGTCTGTGATGCTCATTGTGATAGATGAGGTGGACTGATGATGGTAGAACTGATGTTTCATGCTAGTAATCAAAATGAAACTTGCAATATATTTTAAACAACCTTTGTGAGCATTTTATCGTTAGCTGTCCTCTTCAAGAAAAAGAATTCGATTTCCACATTGATGTACTGCGGAACTGGATACCCATGATAGAAAAACCCTTTTACCGCTATAGATCGTTTATAGCCATATTGACATTCAAAAACTGTTTTCTCCGCTTAGTTTATATTGCTTCTTCACAGTTGCTCTGTTAAAAGAGTTCTTAGTGATTTTTTTGCTTGTTTGGCCAAGATAAACAAACATTCAACATACAAATATTCCAAGTGTACAAAGTTCCAGGATTTACAAATGTTCCAGATCATCCACCCTCGAATTTGGATGATTATTGAATTGAATTTATATTCAGTTTATAGTCGTAATCTCGACTGCCCTGTACTGCTGGATAAGTTGACTTCATTGGGCCCTGGGAAGTACTAGAACAACTAAGCTTTTCTACCTCGGAACTCCAAGAACCAATATTCCCTCTCAATCGCCAAGTTTTGAATGTTTTATAACTTATCAGATCTCAAACCGCTATAACTATTATTTTGATTCGTTGGTTTTCATTTGCAACACAAAGTTAAACCTACATGCTTAACATGTGGTGTTTTTTTTTCGTTAATTTTTTGGTTACAATTTGATATTTTTGGGTCATCTTGTAATCACTGTATTATTACAATATGTATCACAAATCATATCATAATCGTACAATTTATCACAATTGTATGATTATGTAGATTATTCCGACATCAATCTGTTTGTATTTATTAATTTGAATTTTGTATATTTTACTGTAATCGCCAACTGACCAGTTTAAAAATAAATACTTATTATCTCTAAATATTTTTTGATAGAAGAAAGATACCTATTGATTACCTAATTTTTGAAAAACAATACTGTTTATTTTTTATTAGTCTAAGTATGTACTTTATTTTCGTCAAATATATTAGTTTTTGGGTATTTAAGAAATTTCTGCACTTATATCATCCCGATCCCAATGTTTGTTAATATTTTCAATATTTCATGTTAATTTTGGCGTAGAATTCGCGAATATTAGGTATGCCCTTCTAAGAGTTTTTTTTCAGGATTAAAATCTGGGACAGAGCGACCTGCCTAATGTCCAAGACGTATAGAGCCCAGCTAAACGCAGCTACAATGCTCGGCCAGTCCAAAACTATAATACAGGCAGAGATCGACTCGGCGGCCGAGCTGATAGACTTCTTTAAGTTCAACAGCTACTTTTTTAAGGAGGCCACCAAATATCAGCCTTTGTCGCCGAACCCTCGCGAAACCATCAACTCGATGAGGTACAGAGGCATCGAGGGCTTCATGGCTGCGGTGACGCCCTTCAATTTCACGGCTATCGGCGGAAATTTGGCCTACACGCCAGCGCTGGCGGTAAGCAAATATAAAAGATAAACAGACTAGCTTCTTACTTACCTGCTAAATGTATTGATCCAGAAAATAATTTCAATATATGTAGTTTTCTCATTTCACACAACACGGCCGCGCGCATCATACTCATTTTAAATTCAGTAGGAATTGGACATTCATTGCAAAGTCATTGAAGATTCTTTTACAAAAGTATATATTTAATTATTGATGATGTATGAAATAAGTGTATAAACATGAAAGCTCCTTATTCACGTTTTCACTATTCGCGGATTGAAAAAATGCAACCCAATTTCTATATTCGCGGAAATAGATTTCTTTATTCGCGGATGTGATAGCTATTTTTTGTAAGTGGTTCCGGAATTTTTTTGGTTCGAAAGTTTAAACTTATTTAAAAAAAAAGAATATAGACTTTCAGCAGATCTAGTTTCGGATAATGCACCAGGTCAACCTCGCGAACTTGAAATTATGCATCAAAATATAAAGTGACATTTTTTCCCCCCAACATGACGGCTTGCTTCAACTTATGGAGCAAAGATAATCCAGGCCTTGAAGCTCTATTACATTAGACGAACCTTAAAAATCATATTGGATGATGTGGAATGTGATCTTGATACGAATGTTATAAAATGTTGGAAGGATGTTGACATAAAATGCATAGTAAACATAAAGGAATCATTGAAAGAAATGAAGCCATACACATAGAATTCATGCTAGAAAAACTGTGGCCTACTCTGACTGCAGAAAATGACGAAGAATCTGTCCACATTCAAATTTTGACTGCAAACATAGCTGAAAGTGCGAACGCAATAGGACGAGATGAATTTTAACGGATAGAATCAAGTGACATTCAGGTGTTGCTTCAATCGCAAGATGAAGATTTGACTGAAAGCAACTTGGAATAAATGTTAAATTCACATCCTATTGAGGAAGAGGCTTCAAAGAGCACGGGAAACGTGACATAATTTGAAAATTCTTTGTGAAGGTTTAGGAATGGCTAATGGGCATTGTGATTTCATTTATGAAAATTGAATCATTTATGGAACAAAGTCTTATTTTAAAGCCAAATTTCTAAAGTCATTGCATCAGTCTGAATTGAAGGAACCTTTGAAAACTGCCTATAAGAAAAAATTACAAAATACTTTAAACCATTGCCTAAGATTTAACATAATAATTAAGCAATATGATCAAAATCTTCATTCAAATTAATTTTTTACATACTTTTTCATTTTGTCACCCAGGAACGTATACCCTATAATCTCATATAAATTACCATTCCATATTCACGGTTTCTGTATTCGCGGCATATTTTCGGAACGTATACCCCGCGAATAAAGAGCTTTTACTATATATATATATATATATATATATATATATATATATATATATATATATATATATATATATATATATTTTCTTGATTGATTTTCTTGGGTTATTAAGTCTTTAGAGAATTGGTGGTATACTTATATTTTTACTAACATACAAATTTCTTAACGTTTCGGCAATCAATGTTGCAATGTAAAAATACATTTTAAAACGGTTCGGTAAATCGATAAATAATAACAATCTACCTTTTCTTGAATCAGGAGCGGCAAATTCTTTTTAAAAAAGAAATTAATTTTATCTATAATAATATAATGTTAATAAGACGATGTCATTCACGTTAAAATCTAAACTGAATTTCCAAATTAGAAATATTTGATGAATTTATCATTTTCAACACATGTTGAAATTTCAGTTTAATTTCGATGGGACAAAGATACTTAAAAACGAACGTAATACCAAAAAACGGGAAATCTCAGAAATGATCGAAATGCAAAAGAAGAGTGAAAAAACGGTCAACACAAGGGCTTATACAAATTTAATTAGGAAATTCTATGCAAATGTTTTGCCATAATAAGTGAGATATCTCCGCATAAACCTTTTCACCTGCTAGATACCGACAACTCGATGTAGTTGACAAAAAAAAAGTGTTGAAAATGATAAATACATCTAATATATCTAATTTGGAAATTCAGTTTAGTTTTTAACGAGAACGACACCGTCTTATTAACATTATATTATCATAGATAAAATTAATGTCTTTTTTACAAAGAATTTTCCGCTCCTGATTCAAGAAAAGGTAGATTGTTATTATTTCTCGATTTACCGTACCGTTTTAAAATGTATTTTATTTGTGATTTTAGTTTAAGATAAATATCCTTCTGAAGAAGGCAACCTTGATTGCCGAAACGATAAGAAATTTGTATATTAGTAAAAATATAAGTATACTACCAGTTTATACAAGTCAAAGAAATCAAGGAAAACTTCCTAAATAGTATATAATAATTATAATAAGGACTTTATTCACTTTTATACACAAATTGTGATACAACAGTGAGAGGCGAAGTTTAGCATAGCTGTTCTTACTCAACCTCTTAAAACAAAAAATAAAGGGAAAAAAATAATAATCATAATCAAAATATTATTAATAATAGAATATAAATATATATATATATATATATATATATATATATATATATATATATATATATATATATATATATATATATAAAGTATACATTATTTAACAATAATTCAACAAAATGAATATGACAACCATTGTCAAATTAAACCTTATATAATGAAAAACAAAATTAGGAAATAAAAAACAAAACGAAAAGAAAAAGTTGCAAAGTGTTAAATGAAGTCTATCAAATGTATTATATATATATATATATATATATATATATATATATATATATATATATATATATATATATCATTTATTTATTTATTCACGGGTAATCCCTTTTATAACAAAAATAAAAATAACTCAAGTTGAGAAGGTTACAAAGTTAATCCTTAACCAATTAAAACAAAAGCAACATCCTTCCTTATACGACTAAGTGAAATATCCAAAAGAACCACACCAGCAACCCAATCCACATTTGCATTTCTTAGGATTCTAGGTAGAGGCGAATTTCTTATATAATTGTATCTAGCGAATGAAACGTGAAAAAGGTTGGAATGCCTGGTGGATCTTGCAGAAACATGTATATCAATCCTACCAAGCAAATCTGAGTAGTTGATGTAACAACCCTTGATGATTTTGGATAAAAACACCAAATCCATTCGATCTCTGCGAGCCCCAAGAGTGGCAAATCAAGTTTGGATCGCATCGCAGTAGCTGAGAAACTTTCAGGCTTATAGCTTCCAAGTCTGTAGGAGATATATAGAAGAAATTTGTTTTGCACTGATTCAAATTTTATGCAATCCTCAAATGTATATGGGGAGCAAACAATCGAGGCGAACTCTAGTACAGGTCTAACATGAGTATTGAAAAGATACTTCAGAGTTGAAATATGGGCTTCATCAATATGAAGCCCAGAACTCTAAAAGCTCTGCCAATAATCATGTCCATGTGGGGCCTGAAACTCAGGAGGTTATCATACATGACTCAGAGATCCTTGACTAACGAAATATGATCAAGAAGAATGTTATTTAGCAGGGAAACAGAATCAAAATTAGCGTGACCTCTCCAATTTTCAAGTCGATCCAAGTCCCATTGGAATCGAATGATATCGTTGGAGCAATTTATATAAGTTATATATATATATATATATATATATATATATATATATATATATATATATATATATATATATATATATATATATATATATATATATATATATATATATATATATATATATATATATATATATATATATATATATATATATATATATATATATATATATATATATATATATATATATATATATATATATATATATATATATATATATATATATATATATATATATATATATATATATATATAACACCTTCTGAACCTACTCGCATATTTGGTAACACACAATCATGTATAGATAATATATTTACATGTCTTAGCAGTGATCACTTTCAAGTTGGTATTATACATACTGAAATATCTGACCACTCAGCTCAGTTTATCAGAGTTAACCTGGAAAATTGCAGAAAGGAGAAATTCAAGTTTGTCAGAAGGTTTAATGCTGGTGGAATGAATAGATTGCGACATTTCTTATCGGCCTTAAACTGGGACCTATTTTTCGATAAAGATTGGAAGATTGATGAATGTACCTCTTTTCTTGTGCATAATTATTCTATGATGGTCAAAAACATTTTTCCTATTAAAAAAATTCGATTAAACGGTAAACCTCCAGTAAATTGGTTCAATAACAATTTGCGAAAATTGAGGGATAAGGTCATGATCACTTCTATAACTCATAATGTACTTACGACACCAGAATCTAAATTAGCTCTCACAAAGTTGAAAATGTTGTATAGAAGAGCTATTGTTGTTGCTAAGAGGGAAGTTTATGATAATTTTATATATTCTTCTGCAAATCGAACTAAGGATAGTTGGAGATTGGTAAACTTTGAGCGAAATAAGCAGATTAAATAAGCAGGTGCTGCTAATGATTTTTTTATTGACCGAGAGATTATTAAAAAGTTTGACGAATTCAAAGTTTGAATATACTTATTTCTGGCAGAAAGCATATTCACCTGTTCCATAAAAGCATGTTCCCTATTTCTATATCCTGTCGATACTGACGAGCTTTTGACCACCATTATGCAGGCAGTTCATAAGTTGCTCGATCTTATTGTTGATGCTTTGAAACATGGTAAACTGATTCATTCCTAAGATTGGTTGAACATGGTTTACCTCAGGGTTCTGTCTTGGGGCCACTCCTATTTATAATCTATTTTATTGATTTTTGCCAACTTGATGGAGAGTGTGTGCTTTTCGCTTATGTTGCTACGCTGTTGAACACTGACAGAGAAGTCTCGGAAGCAGAACAGATGAAGGAACAGTCAATAGGTCATGCTACTGAATGGTTTTCATCTAATAAGTTGATTGTGAACCGGAGAAAAACACAAAATATTATATTTACTACAAAAACTCGCCTGATCAAGGGAGCATCAGTTGATTTACTGGGATTAACACTTGATGATAAGATGGCTGGTAAATTAGCCAGCGCCATCTACCTGATTCGGAAGCTGAGAGACTGTATGAGCGAGAATGCTCTTTTGTGTGTGCACCATGCGCTTTTCAACTCGCATGTCGCGTATGGTGTGGGTCTATGGGGAAACTCTCCCTCAGCAATACGCATTTTTCGAATGCAAAAATGGGCGGTGCGTACAATGGCGGGAGTAGGAAGAGTTGCTCATTGTAAACCGTTTTTTGTTACTTACAGAATTTTAACTGTACCTTGTTTATATATTTATCAATCACTTCAGGAAATTCGCAATAGAGTTAATTATTTATCGGTTTATTCGGATACACTATGGCACCAGATCATGCTCTTTGCTAAGAACTCCTCGATACAGGTTGACTATTAAGGCATTTTTAGCAGATATGGCCTTTTACTCTGTGGATGAATTTCTGGGTGTGGAGCCTGATCTGTTAAAATATTATACTCAGATCTGTTAACTTGTGTTATGTTTCTATATCTTAATATTCTATCTCGAACTTATTTGTAAAATTGTTTGTTTACACTGTATATTATTTGAATATATTTTTGACAAGCCACAAAATTGTCATTTCAAATGTACTTTTAGTGTTCTACTCATTGATAGCTCGATCAATTATATTATCTTTACAGGGCAATGCAGTCCTATGGAAACCCAGCGATACGGCTCTGTTGTCTAATTGGTGGATCTTCAAAATTTGCAAGGAAGCTGGTGTGCCTGACGGCGTCGTAAATTTTGTTCCTGCGGATGGACCCGTTTTTGGAGACACTGTAACAGCATCCCCTATGTTTGCAGGCCTAAATTTCACTGGAAGTGTTCCGTAAGTGAAACGTATACTCGACATAACGTGTGTGTTGAAACGCCATGTTAGTAAATATTTGTGTAAAAAAATATATATTATAAAATTTAATCAGAAGCACGCAGTTAAGCTGATGAAAGTATTAGTCATTCGTCAAGTTCATAGCAAAGATTTAACTATTAGTTAGCACCATTGTAGATGACATTTTTACCATGTAAAATTATAGGTTGTTAATCCTTCAATTAATTTTCCACAAAAACTTACTGGAGAACACTAGTCAAATAAACCATGATAATTAGTAGCGTTTATTAATAAATTGTAACCAGATATTGTATTAGTATCCGGTTTTGCCAATGATACAGTGCGAAGTCTCAATGGCGAGTTTTATCTATATTCTCCACAAGCATATGACAAACTAAATATACTGGGATCTTATGCCCCTCAAATCCTTTGTGCATTCTGAAGCAAATCTTAATATAATGTATATTGCCAATTGCGATGGGGTGAGCATGTCAGTGATGCTAAAAAAAACCTTAGGATTACTTCTGTAAAAATTCAAATATTGAAAAAAATCTTAGATTTGTCTCATATACATGTTATCTACTTTGTCTCGTTTAGATCAGAACACAACAATGTATTGCATGGGGTGCAGCAGCGTGTGCCACCGCCTAAATCAGCTTGAAATTGTACAGAAAAAAAATTAAATTATAATAAACAATGAGATGTAATAAAGAAAAACTTGAGGTAACCTTCAGATTTTGTATTCACAAAGAGTGGAATATTGGATATAATTGATTGAGGAAGGAGATATGTGTTGAAATTCAATGTCAACTTATTAATACATTCAACACATGTTTAAAAATTTCAAAAATATTTCATATTTTGTCCACTACAATATTGTTTCTATTGTTCTCATTATTGGTATTCCATTATTCTTATTGTTGGTATTGAAATATTTCAGTTCTTATCCACAGGATAGAGATATTGTTTACCGAAACAATAAAACAATATTGTAGTGGACAATATGTGAAATATTTTTGAAATTTTTAAAACTGTTTAATTATTTAATATTCAATATAAGACAACTTTAAATGTACATACATTCCTTTTGTTTTATTTGACTATAAAAACATTATTTTTTCGAGTGATTGATCTTGGCCATTTACACATAAAAACTACAGGTGTTTAAAAAATTATGAGTGATTGGACAATTTGTTTTTTTTTTTATAGTACCTTCCAACGACTATGGCATCAAGTCGGCCAAAACCTCAACAAATATGTCAATTTTCCTAGACTGATTGGTGAAGTTGGAGGAAAAATTATCATTTCATTCACTCCTCTGCAGATGTAACTTCAGTGATCAATGGAACTATAAGAAGTGCTTTCGAATATTGTGGTCAAAAATGCAGCGCTTGTTCCAGAATGTATGTTCCAGAGAGCCTTTGGCCAAAGGTAAATTCATTGACAAAATAACCACTTTCGTTAACTTTAATTTGATATAATTTTTTAAATGAAAAATTAGAATAGGTATGTAATCACATTTGCGAATTTACTTATTGTATATATTTTTTTAAAATAATTTCATATTACAATATTTTCAGATTTCAGAAGGTCTTGTTGCTGAAGCAGCAAAATTGAAAATTGGTGATCCGACTCAAGTTTCAAATTTCATGGGTGCTGTTATTGATGCTAGAGCTTTTGAACGAATATCTAGTTATATAAGCCACGCAAAAAACTCTAAAAATTTGAAGGTCATTAGTGGAGGAAAATGTGATAATAAGTAAGTTGAGAAAATATAAAATAGCTAAAAGATGATTGAATAAAATTTTTAAATATATTGTCATTTGAGGTAGGATAATGGAACATATTTCAACTACTTATTTGAATTATTTTACGTATATATATTTTTAATTATCATATAATTTCAAACTTTGTTTCTTCTTTTTTTTTTATTAAAGCTCTGTGTGCTTTGATAACATAGATCATTAGAACTACAGTACATTTTTCACTTATTTTCATTACATTTCACATTCATAAAAAAAGAATATTATATATCACGTTCAGATTGAGTTGATTAGAAATTTTGACAGATTCCTGTTTTTCATATTCTTGTCCTAGAGCCTATTGTAGGGTAGTCATCATACCAGTTTATTCGCATTGAAGTTGGTACATTGTACAGTTCAGGAGGTTGACGTGATTGACGTTTATTCTTTTTCCACATTCCTTATACATTGGAACGTTTTGTTTTTTGAGCAAACGAGCTAGTGTAAAACTATTACAGTCGATGTCGAGATATTTTGACTTGATGTAATCAATTGTTGGGTAAAGTCATCACTTGTGATGATCAGGTTTGATTTGAAGTGGATCAGGTTTTATTTACTTCAAACACGTATTTGTAGTCAATGTGCTTTCCATAAACATTCAACTTTATATGATGCATATTCAATTGTTGGGTAGAGTCATCACTTGAAGCGGATCAGGTTTGATTTACTTCAAAAACTAATTTGTTTGTAGTCAATATGCTTTCTATAAACATTCAAATTTATATGATGCAGATATTTTTATAGCTTCCATTGTATGCATCTGAAGCCATATGTCTGCATTCTTTGATGCCCATTTTGCTGCATCTGTCTGAGAGTTTGCACCAATTCTGGTATGTGAGGGAGTCTTATGAAAATGATTTTACTGCCAGAATTTTCGATTTGTTGACGTAGGTTGTGACTTAATCACTATGTCATTTTTGCTACACATTCTCAGGATTGAGTGTATTGCAGATAGAAAATCTGTGCAGACACAATAGAAATTTGTTGAGATGTTTTCATCCGAAATGTAGACTAGTGCTTTATATATGGCCATCAGTTCAATATAAAAGATATCGACGCAGTACATATTTACAACAAGTACGTATATACAAAAATGTGTTCCCTATATTCGTCAAAACATCCGTCAAATATCCTCCGTGTTGTACTTCTTTTTCATTGTACTTAGAAAGTTATAGTTCAACTTCGAGGTTTATTCTGGCCTAAGATGCAAAAAAGAAACCAGCCTGCATAATATTCGGCATTTCGTAAGTTATCTTTGATGAGTTTCTATTGAGTCTCTCATTAAATGGAGGAATTATATTCAAGTTACAAATGCATATTGAGAAAAGACGAGTTACCTTTACGATAGACTTGTTAAAAATGATTTTGGATAAATAATATTTGCGTTGCATATACATTAGACGCTATTTGTATTCTGTATTCAAGAAGCAAAGTCCAAAGACAGATGGTAGGGGTGGTTGGAAATGCACCCACCACGATCCTCAGTGCTTTATTTTGAATTGTTTCGAGTGTTTTGAAATAACTTCTTGATGTTGAGTGAGCCAGTATACCATATTCAATTTTAGATCGTATCAAGTTTATTCCAATTCAGCTTTCTATCCATATGGATACCTAGATATTTGATACTATCTGTAAATTGTAGTTCCTTTTAGCCCAAGAAGTGGGTATTGAATGATCTTCTTAGGAAATAACTTGGACTTAGTTTTGTCTGCAGAAAACTGGAATCCGCTCTATCCAGTCCAGGAAATCAGCGAGTGTTAACCGTCTTGAATGAGTTTCGTGAGAAGTGTTATGTCGGCTCTTTCGAAAAAAAAAATTTGATCAACTGCAAAAATTAATGCTTTAACAGGAAAGTTGAAACATGTCATCTTGTCATTGACTGCTATCAGAAAAAGTGTCGTCTGAGAACACTCCCTTGTGGGACTCCATTTTCTTGAATCCTTGGAGATGACTTGTGACCGCCGAAAGGTACCCTGAATATACGGTCATTCAGACAACTTTTAATGAAGATTACAATGTTTCCAAATATTTTCCATTGGCGAAGGGTTATTATTATTTTATGTTTCCAAACCTTTTCGAAAACCTGTTGTAGATCAATGAAGACAGCAAGCAAAATTTTAATTATATTTGTTTATTATTTTCAGTGTAGGATACTTCATCGAGCCTACGATCGTTCAAACAACCGACCCCAAAGACAAGATAATGGTTGAGGAAATTTTCGGACCTGTCCTTACCATTTACGTGTACAAGGATGGAAAAGAAGATGAAATTATGGAACTCATTGACACTTCTACACAGTTTGCATTAACAGGAGCTGTCTTTGCACAGGACATGTAAGTTTTGTGTATAGATGTTATATAGAGTTGCGTTTTACAATACAACTTTGCTAAATGCTAAAAGTTAAACAGTGGGCAGCTATTATTTCTTAACAAATAATTTGAAAGATGAAAAATATTGTATAACATTCTATTAGGTATTTTTCTGCAAAAACTAATAAAAAAAAACTAGAATAAAATAAAATTGGAATACAGAGACCACTCGCAAAAAATTTGACTTGTTTGAAACTCCTTTTACGATTATGTCCTTGTTAATGATAGTTAATGCGTACCGAGTTGACAAAGGAGAACGTATCTTTTACATTGTATTTTGTTCTGTCAGCTAATACTGGGTACACAATACAGCGTTACCATTCGGATATATATTAATATATTTCGATGTAATTACTCTATTCGGAAATATTCCACTGAATCTCATCTACTTGAAACACATTGGAATAAAATAGATGAACACACTACTATATCTAAAGAGAATTTTTTGAAACTAATTAATTTTGGTTTTCAAGGTTGTTATTTCAGTTTTGAAAACCAGCTATATCAGCACCTTTAATCTTTGGCACACCTATGGGATCACCTATAAGTCCAATTATAGCACAGATAGTTATGGATCACAATTTAGATGAGATTAAAAAAAAACTTCCTTTTGACTTTCCCTTCATATACAAATTTGCAGATGAGATAATAACCGCCCTTACGGCGGACAGAATTGAATATGGACTAAATATCGTGAACAGTATAAACCAACATATTCAATTCACAATAGAAAAAGAGAAGAGTGTACCCTTTCTGGATACATTACTAAAAAAAAACAGACAATAACAGCATTATGTTGGATTGATATCAAAAACCAACTTCGTCAGGACGTTACCTAAATTATTTCTCAAACCACCCAATAAAACAGAAAACTAATGTTATATTGGAGTTGAAAAACAGAGTGACTCATATTTCGGATAAAAACTGACTGAAACAAAATTTAAAGAAATGAGTACAATTGTTTTCTAACAACGGCTACCCCATTAAATTAATTTAAAAAATTACTATATTGTAATCAAACCAACGATCCAACTAATATCATTTTCAGTCCAGTCAATATCAAATTCAAAAAATTACCGTATATTGAAAGATTATCTGATAACATAATAAAAAACCTCATACTTATAGAGAATATCAAAATAGCCAAATATAATACAATAACTTCAAAAACATTTTTCAATAAAACGAAAGATCGCACACAGTGTTGTTGAATTGCAATGTCATTTATACCATGTCTCCAATGTGATAAATGCTATATAAGTCAAACCAAACAAAATTTAAAAAAAAAAGAGTAACACAACACAAAAGTGACAATCGTATTGGAAAACGATCTTGTGCATTAGCATGTCACTTCCAAGACTCGGATCACAATTTTGATTACGAAAATATTAAAATTTTGGAAAGCAATCACAAAAAGAGATTATTTTTGGAAATGGCACATATACACAGATCAACACAGACAATACGATTAACACAAGATCAGATATTAAAAAATTAAGCATCATTTATAATAATATTTTAAAATAGAACGAATAAAAACATTTTTCTACGTCAATGGTTCAAAAAATTTAAGATCAACTCTTATACACAATAGTCTGGCCTTCAGCCTTCTAGGGTGTTGAAATTTTTGACCATTCAGTTTAGCAACATTTAGTGAATAAGTGGCAACAAAATAGGAGACGTTTATTATAAAAAAAATTTTAGTTAGGTTATCTTCACTGCATAAACTCTAATTGTAAGTAATTTTATTTTATACATATTGAAATTTATCACTGTAGTCATTACTTTGCGGCTTGTTTTTTCTCCTGACGAAGACACAAATAAGTGTCGAAATATAGAGAATTTTAATGAATAAATGAGTTTTCAAACACTTCACAAGACCGATTATTCCCGTTACCTAAATTCTACTAAGTATCGCACGGTCGAGAAATTACCTTTATATATATATATATATATATATATATATATATATATATATATATATATATATATATATAAAGGTATTGTATGAATGAGTGATGTGTGGCTGGAAGATTTTTTGTGTGCTTACACACGATTATCTAACCGGCATTATTATTCTGTTGTTTTTATTCTATTTCATTTTTCTTTTTTGTAAACCAGACGTGCGAACAGGAAATATTATTTTCCTCTGCAGGATTTGCGGCGCTGTTTTTGTTCTTTCATTTTGTTTAATAATTGTACTTGAGATTGCCTGTAAATGTTCCGATGTAACTATGGATTTAAATATATATATATATATATATATATATATATATATATATATATATATATATATATATATATATATATATATATATATATATCATTTCTTATATCAGTTATATTCGTACTATAACAATTATTTTGCAGTTGCTTCCAGAAGAAAGCTTTGGACGTATTGAAAATGTCTGCAGGCAACTTCTACATAAATGACAAGTCAACTGGTAGTGTCGTTGGTCAACAGCCTTTTGGAGGAGCAAGGATGTCAGGTAAATTTTAACTTCAAAACAGTAAATTTTATTTTTATTAGAAAATCTGCAATTTATAAATGAGAACTAATTTCAAAGACAAAATAAAATTAGTTTTATAAAATGCATATTGTAGTAAGTATGTAAAACATGTACACCAAAGTTTCTAAACATCTACGTAATACATCCCTACAGAATTGTTATTTTCTGAATTTTATGAAAATTGAGACTAATTAAAGCCTCATTTCCCGATTTTCTGTTGTGGACAACACTTTTTACACTTGAACCCACAACTTCCACAAACCCAAACTTCAGGAAATTATTCTCTGAACTACAAGAACTACAATGTATTGAAGAGAAGGGAAGTTCTAAGGAAGTGGCTTTTCTTCAAAGTACTGAAAAACAACATTCATATTCCATGACTTTTAAAACATTATATATGGAGCTGTAGCTGAAAAATTCAATGATATTTACAATAAGGTTGAAAAAATGTATATAATTTGAAACATAAAAAAATTCCTTTGTCTTGAAAAGTTTGTGATTCGAAAAGGACTCGGATTGTTTTTCCCGGCGACTCCGCATATTCTCAGATAGATAAAGAGTAAAGTTTTCTCTTTATATAATACATTATTCACAAAACATGAATCACATGAATTTGATTATGTAAATTAAATGATTCAATAAATCATAAAATTAATTAATAATTAATGATTTTACAGGTACAAATGATAAGGCAGGAGGCCCTAATTATGTCCTACGATTCGCAAACCCTCAAGCCATAAAGGAGACATTCGAACCGCTCAAGGATATAACCTATCCCTACATGAGGGAGTAAATTTTCATGAATATAATTTTACTCAAGTGAGCAAATTTTTTGTTTATATCGGTTCAGAAAATAACGTGATTAATTTCGATAGAGATCAATTTCGAATTAATAACATTTTGAATTATGCTTTAAACAAATCATAAGAATAGTCCAATGTAATAATCATATTTCCTATTCTTTAAAAATATGTGGTTTCATTCATCGATGAAAAATATAAAAGCATAAATTATTTGCTTTTTTTAAATTCTTGTATACTATATTGAACACTTTCTTCAATTTTCAAAAGTGATAAAATGATATCTTCCATAATATATTAAAAATTACAGACGCGCTAATCTTAAAATATTTTCTGCCTAAAATCATTTCCATTTTTCCAGAATTACGTTAGAAGAAACCACAAAAAAAAGTTGATACTGTACAAAACTGTTGTAGTTATTAAAAATTTCATTGTTTTAGTTACAAAAGTATATTTTATTTTTGTAGTGTTTGTAATGTAGGCCCCACATTATAAACAAATAGTAATCAATTGGTACACAATGGCGAATTTTCTTTGTAATTTACTGTATATTGTAAAAATAGTTTAAATTTTCTCTTGCATAATATAAAAACACTTGACAATATTAATGTGTTAATTGAACAACAGTGGAGATGAAGTGTGTATGTTATTTATTTGAAAGATTACATATCCTTAAAAATGTCTGCAACTATTCAATTTCTCCCATTATGTATTGTCTCTGAGATTTAAAATGATGAAACTTTTTGTTTTACGTATGAAGTATTATAATTTTATTTCAAAGTATTTAAAGTAGCAATAAATACCTGTTATTTTAAGTTGGTTTATCTTCTACATATAGAAATAATTAAATATGAATCACCAAAATATAAAGGAGATAAAAAAATATGAGACTTCTTATTAAAATAAATTTTTTTTGTGAAATAAAATAAGAATAGTATAAAAAAAGTAAAATGTAATATCCAAAAATTACACATATGTATAAATATAATTGACTAACAAGAGTTTGCCACGAGTTCAAATAATAAAAATCGAAACCTATTTCCAAATTCTACATTTCAAGACCATTTTGTTCAATTTTGTTATACAGAAGTCAATAAATTCATGTAAAACATTAAGAAAATAAATTGCAAGTAATATGTTTTGATGACTTCCTGAAAAATACAATTCAAGGTTAACTGTTACTAGGAAAAATGCACTCTGTTTTTATTATTATATTGCGACTACACTTTCTTATTTTCACATATCGCGCTATACGGCCGGTCTTTATAAGACTATTTCCTATAAATTAATATATAGAGTATAGCGCATTTTCGATTTACGGCCTAAAATGTTTCGCTTAACGGTAAAGAACCTTTTATTCGATGTCGA
Organism: Henosepilachna vigintioctopunctata; assembly: GCA_030704895.1. Taxonomy (NCBI): domain Eukaryota; kingdom Metazoa; phylum Arthropoda; class Insecta; order Coleoptera; family Coccinellidae; genus Henosepilachna; species Henosepilachna vigintioctopunctata. Next base: position 14,292,227 of record JARQZJ010000031.1, on the reverse strand, counting down.
TATATCACATATTGCCAATCTTGTGCAATCTCGATGCACACTCTTCTATTTCTTCTTGTTTACGAGAGTTATTCAGTGTGTGCTCATTAATCGGCTGGTTTAGACTTGTCTTAGAGTGTTTTATGTAACGAGGGATTTCTGGTACATATGTATGTATGTAGAAAATTTTCAATATGTATTTATTAAACTTATTTTATAATTTCATTATTTTTAAGACTGAAACGATAATCGACTTCGAAGACTGAATAAGAGATGCCGATAATCAGACACGCGAGAAACTAAACTAGAAGTATTACACAGCCTTACTTTACTTAGAGTTAGGAGTGAGTATTACACCGTATAGAAAAGCTGGAGAGAAAATGGTTTTTTGCAAGACTTGCGAAATTTATTCGCTATAAAATTAGTTAAACGGTAGTAAACAGTAAAAAACAAGTTAAACCGCATAGAAAGTAAATATAATATACTTCTTGAAAAATTCTTAAAACAAGATGAGGATTACAGGGCTTTGAAGACTGAGTTGTCGAAAAAGAATTGGGAGAAATTAAAAACAAAAAAAAACAATACTGTTGATAGTGAGGAGATAATATCTGAAATTATGGACAGAAGCTCAAGATCATATGACGTTATGATTTTCAACCTACCAGAATCAGGTGATCCGGTTTTAAATACACGGATCAAACACGATAAGGATAGTATTGCTAATATTCTGAGACCAACTAACCTGAGTGATAATGAGGTTGTAAGGGTGCTTCGTATGGGTAAGCGAGGAGTGAAAAACCGACCTGCCAAAGTGGTCTTCTCTAGTCCTGAAGCAGCTAAGAGGGTACTGAGAAGCAGATCAGTGATTCTTGAAAATTGTGAACAAAAAATATCGATTAATGCTGATCAAACTCCATCCCAACGGACATACCTCTCGGATGTTCGTAATCAGCTTGATCAACGTAAACAGGCGGGTGAAGATGATCTTGCTCTTAAATTTATCAATGGTAAACCTACAATTATATCTAATAACCAAAAAAACTAAATAAACCCCCTTCCGAGCTAACGGTTAATCACCAGAATGTAGGGGGATTGAGAACGAAGCTGGGGGATGTCTACCAGTTGCTTCAACTGTACACCTATGATATTTTGGTATTCAGTGAATCATGGCGGAACTCTTGTATAGTGAATGCTGAAATATGTTCTTCGAATTACAATGTGTTTAGAGTTGACAGAAATGAAAACACGAGCAAAAAAGTACGTGGTGGTGGCGTAGCGGTTTTTGTGCGATCTCACATTGGTGTTAGTGTAATTAATCATTCATTCACAAATATCGAACAAATCTTTCTTAGATTATCAGTGAAGTCTTATACCTTCATAATCGGTTGTGCATATATCTCTCCTAACTCAGGGGAAGATGTGTATACCTCTCATGGGTTGTCAATTGAGGAGATGTCCTTATCTTACCCTGACTTGGACATATTCATTTGTGGTGACTATAATATTCCTAATGCTAGATGGATAAATGATAACTTTTTTTTATGTGAAGACACTATTCCGGCATCATTACTCAGGGACTCAGCAGACTTTGTGAATATATCTCAGGTTAACAATATATCTAATAGTCGCTGTGTATTTTTAGATCTCATTTTTGTTCGGGATGGACCAGTTCGGGTATCTCGAGCCATCGACTTGCTACAAAGTAATAGTATTCATCATTACGCACTGCAATTTAGCATAGAGTTAAATAAGCTTGATTCTGAGAAACTGTTGTTTCAGGAGAGTCGTTTTGATTTTCACAGGGGTGATTAGGCGGGGCTCAATGAGTTTTTTTCCTGCTGCGATTGATATAGTACTGAGAAAGACATTGATCTAAAAGTATCTAAGTTGTATGATAACCTCTATGAGGGTATGTATCGATTTATTCCGAGAAGAATTGTTAGTGATGGGAATTATCCAATGTGGTTCAATGTTGCACTCATTAAATTGATAGGAAAAAAAGGAGAGCCCATAGAAAGTACATGAGATCAAAAAGTGCTGTAGATTATACCACTTTCAATTCGTTGCGTTCTGAGTGTCAAACACTTAATGCTACACTATATAATAATCACTTGAAACTTATTGAGTATAATATACACTCCAATCCACAAAGCTTCTGGAAAATGTCATTTCTAAACGACATGATTATTCTCTTCCAAATTGCATGGAGTTTGAAGGTAGATCCAGTTCTGGGGTGTAGATCCTTTTCTGAGTACTTTTCTCGAGTATATAACGGTGAGGTCATTATCCCACCGAAATTTGAATTTTATAATACGGTGAACATTGCCTCATGCCAATTCTCAGTCAATTAAATATTCGAGCTGAATGATGGTATCAAACCAAAAGTGTCGGTAGGCGTTGATGGGGTGCCAAATTTATTGTTGAAGAGATGCGTTTGCACACTGGTTGCTCCAATTACTGATTTGTTCAATGCATCCCTCAGAATGGGTCACTTTCCTTCATTATGGAAGAAGAGTTTTGTGGTTTCCATTTTTAAATCTGGCAATAAGTCATTGATAAGCAATTACAGGGGTATATCCATACAGTCGGCAATACCTAAATTACTTGATTGCCTTATGAGCAGCTTTTTATCTTGGAACTGTGAAGCTATTTTGATCGAAGAGCAACACGGATTCAGAAATGGACGCTCTACCATCTCAAACTTGGTGCTCTATTTGAGCGATATTATTCGATGTTTTGAATCTGGTACCCAGATGGACGCTGTGTACACTGACTTCTCGAAAGCGTTGGATAGGATCAATTTGAATTTATTATTGGCTAAGCTGGAGTCCTGGGGTGTGCATGGTGCTCTGCATCGCTGGTTTCGTAGTTTCTTATGTGGCCGAACCCAAATGGTTCGTTATAAGAACTACATTTCCACAGAATTTGAAGTGCTGTCAGGTGTGCCCCAGGATTCGCACGTGGAACCTATTTTATTCAAATTATTTATGAATGATGTCAAGGGTTCCATAGATGCTAATTTTTTGATGTTTGCGGATGATATGAAGATATATTCAGCAGTAGATTGTATCTCAGGCGGTGACTTCCAGCTTCAAATTGATTCTTTTGTTGAATGGACTGAAACGAATTGTTTGGAACTTAATATGAGCAAGTGCAGCATCATCTCTTTTCATAAATCCGGTTTTCCGATTTCTCATAACTATCATCTGGGAGATCACATGTTGACTCGAGTAGATTCGGTTCGTGACCTTGATGTGATATTCGATGTACGTCTTAATTTCAAGGAACACTTGAGAAGTGTAGTTTCCAGATCTTGCCAGATGCTGGGTTTCATTGTCCGCAACTCTGCCAAATTCTCACCCAACACTATCAGAATACTATATTGTTGCCTTTGTTTGTCAATATTAGAGTATGGCTCCAGCATTTGGTCTCCATACTACCGCTGCGATATCGAGAGTCTTGAGGGAGTTCAACGTAAATGCCTGCGTTTTATGGATTATAAATCTGGTTTCCAAGTCAGACGAAACTATGACTTCATGCGTGTCTATTTTAACTTGGATTCATTGGAAAACAGACGACGGGTGTCCGATATGTGTTTCCTATTTGAAATACTTAATGGTTACGCTGATTGTGCGGATGTGTAACTCAAAGTGGATTTTAATTTACCAAACAGAATTACAAGGCACACTCCTCTCTTTCGCTTGAGAACATGCAAAGCGAACTATATTTCGAATTTTTCTGTTAATCGCGTTCTGTGGCTGAGCAACCAGGTATCCCATGACATTGACTTTTTCTCTGGTTCACCAAGATCATTTAAATTGATAGTACGTAGGGTAGTGAATTTGAATTTTAAATAAGATTTGTATTTCTTTTTAAGTAAGATTTTATTTCGGCTACTTTGCCTCTATATATAAGATTTATATATGTTTTTAAGTTGGTTGTTACTTTATTCTGTGTGCTATATTTGTTGAAAGGGGGTTTCCCGTTCACTAGGTATTTATATATATTTATATATATATATATATATATATATATATATATATATATATATATATTCATATTATGTATATACTTAAATAAATAAATAAAATAGAAACCAAACGTCGAGGATGGTTTGAGAAATTCAAAAATAGATTTTATTGGCATAATTTGAAATTAAAAGGTGTATCAGCTACCGCCGATATGGCCGCATCTAAGAAATATTCCATCATTTTGAAAGGAATTATTGAAAGAGGTGGTTATAAACCTGAACAATTGTTTAACGTAGACGAAACAGAACTTTATTGGAAGCGAATGACTGATAACATGTCATTTCAAAAACCGAAAAATCTACTCCTGGTTATAAGGATTAACTTTCAAATGCAAATGCCGCGGGAGATTTTAAGCTGAAACCACTTTTAATATATTTGTCCGAAAATCCAAGTCCTCTAACGGATTGAATAAAAACCAATTGCCCGTTTATATGAAGATTCAACAAGAAAGCTTGGATGAATAAAACTACTTTTGAGGAATGGTTCAAAAATCACTTTTCTACCACATCCTACTGATTTATCCGAACTATCTCTAGATGTCATGATTGAAAACCTTCCACAAAATAAAACAGCTCTGTTCCAAGCAATGGATCAGGGTGCAATAGCCACTTTTAAGGTATATTGCCTATGCGAACTTTGCGTCAACTTATAAAGGAAACCGATGGTAAACCTTCAATTAAAACATTTTGGAAAAACTATAACATCAAGGATGCTGTTGAAAACATCAGTAAATCATGGACCATGGTACATTGTTTTTTCAAACAATGAACCATGTTTAGAAAACAATATGGCCAGAATGTGTGAAAAGTACTGATTCAGAAAATAATTTCATTCCTAAAATTAGGCAAAACATTTTGGATCTAGCAGATGAACTCGTCTTTGAAGGTTTGAACGAATGTGATGTGCTTGACCTACTTGAAGCTGATAGGGAACCCCTTTCATATGAGGAACTCATTCAGTTGCAAGCAGAATCGGTATTTGATGAAGACACAGAGCATGTGAGCATGTTGAATCGAAACGGATAACATCAAAACACTTGACGAAAGCTTTTTCCTATTTTAAACAAGGAATAAACATGATGCTTGAAAACTATCGTGACGTCAAACGCCGAAGTTTCTTGGGGAATTAATTCAACCATTAGCTGTTAAATGAATAAAATAGACAAACAACGTTGATTAATTTTTCAAGCAAGGCCGATCCTGGCCAGCTAAAAATGATGACAGTGATCTGCAGGTTACCATTTCTTCATCGTTTTCAGATAGTAGTCATTTAAAAAGATTTTGTATGTAAATATATACATAATTTATGTAATATGAACTTTTAAAAGTCATTTAGTCATTTAAAAAGATTATGTATGTAAATATATACATAATTTATGTAATATGAACTTTTCTCATTTTTGTTCAAAGATTGGTTGTTGGTTAGACACAGTTGTACAAACGTATCTACTTGTTATGTATGTATTCTTAGTTGAAAATTAATGAAATAAAAAGATACAATGCATTTTGAATGATAAACCATGTTTCATATTTAAAAAAATTGGAACCGATCCCATTCAATTTGTATGAATTTTTATTAGAATAATTGATTCCTTATACTTTTCGTTTTGAGTCCAAGTCTCGTGAAACGTATCTAAGCCGTAAAGCGAGGTATGGGTGTAATACAGAAATTGGGATTGTTTGAATAATAATAATAATATTCCTTTATTCAACAGTCATCATACTTTTCAACCAAATTGTATCAGAACAATGAAAGTGAATTACGTCCAAATTAAATTTACAAAGATTCTTTACTTGTTTCGAAATATTCAGCTAGATTATATGGTTCACAATTAAGTATAAATTGATAAATACTTTTCTTGAAGAGCTCATATTTTCTCATTTGCTTCAAATATTTAGGCAATGCGTTGAACAATGAAATGCCAATATAATGCGGTCCTCTTTCTGTGCGTGTATAGGTATGTCGCGGATAAAAGAAAGTATTAATTTGTCTTGTATTATTCTTGTTTCTACATTTTTCAAAGTAGAAATCCTTACTATGTACATAAAGAAGTAACCTATATATGTATAGCCATAAACGGTCAGTATTCTACTAGATCGGAACTTATACATCTAAATGATTCCCTATATCCCAGACAAAACATCGTTCGTAATCCCCATTTTTGAGCAACAAAGATCTCCTGGACATGTGAGGAGTGGCTCCAAAATATAATGCCGTAGGACAGAATAGACTCAGAATTAGCATAATATAAAACTTTGAGGACCCCTTAACTACCTGATCCCTCAATACCCTAATAGTGTAAATGACTGAATTTAGTGACTTTTTCAATGTTGTTGTATGTGTTTCCAACTTCAAATCTTTATCAATGTGCACTCCTAGAAAATTAACCGACTGCTCAATTTCAATTTCAGTACGGTATTCAGACAGGTCTTGACAGCGACAGTGCCTTCCATCATCACCAAAAAGAGGACAGTTCGTTTTCTGCATGTTAATATTCAGACCATTTTCTTTACACCAATTATGGGCATCATCCAAAATTTTCTTTGTCTTATCAATTGCGGATGGTACCGAATCTGATGTTACCAAAAAGTTCGTATCGTCGGCGTAGACGATTGGATGACAACTAACACAATATAAGTACAGAGTTTATTCCTTTATTAATATGGATGAAAATGTAGTCGCAATGTGATAAATATAATGATGAAAAACAGAGTATATGTATTTACTTAGTAACAGACGAATCTATCCAAATTTAAATGTTAGACTGAAAATATATTCCGTAAAAATTAGTGTCCGGCCGAAAGTTCGGTTTCGGTTTCCGCCGAGTTTCGCCCAAAAATCAAGTTTCGGCGGCAGTTTCGGTGTCGACCAAAATTTGCCGAAACCGAAAGTGATTTTAGAAGTTGTCGTGCACGCTCGCCTAACTTCGTTTCTCGCGGCAACGCTTTGGCGGCCCTGTTCGGGGATTGTCGTGCGCCGTTCGGATAGCTTTGTAGCAACTAAACTTAGTTAGTGCGTTATCGCCCGACGCAAACATTCTTTAGAGGTTATGTTTTGATGAAACTAATTACATGTAAGTTTTTGTTTCGTTTCTGTACTTGATTTATATAGTTAATTAAATATTGAGTCATTTACTTTGTTTAGTTGTTATTAACAAATCAAGTCACACGTAAAAAAGAGAAAATTAGGTTTATTAACTTATTATTACAGTTTTATTTTCAATTGTTTCAGAGTAAAATGTCGCAAAGAGAAAAAAATCCAATTTGGCAGTACTTCGACAAAAGTATTACTGATACATCAAAAGCTGTTTGCAAGATATGTAGCAAGTCCTATTCGTTAGGAAGCCACGAACCAAAAAAACAAACATTACACGGACTGAAGCTGCATTTATCAAAATTTCATGACAAGGAATACAGGCAAGTACTAAAACGTTTATCAGAATTAAACGATTTCAAAAATGAAGCAAAATTGAAACGAACAGACTTAAGCGTATCATTGCAACAATCGAGCTCAGATCAGTCGCCTCTTGTTCAGACAACCATTCCAAATTTGATCTCTAAACCTGAAGTTGTTCTGTGGTCTGATGATCATGAAATTACAAAAAGGATTGACAAAACTATAATGGATCTCATAATCGTGGACATGCTACCTTATACTTTGGTGGAAGGTGAAGCATTCCGCCGACTTAATTTATCTGATCCTCAAGGAGTTCGCAAATATCGGTTGAAATCTGAAAAATATTTTAGAACATCACTTATGCCCAAATAATACATATGAAAAAATTTGATCAAAAGTACAGGATTTAATGACACTAGAGTAAGTGGGCGAGTGCTACATCAGACATTTGGACCAACGCATGTTAAACATGTTCACTACTCAGATTCACAGCGCATTTCATCATAAACGTCTCAAGTGATTTTAGGTGCATGCGTGCTAGAGCAAGACCATACCAGTCAATATATCGGATAAAAATTTACAGATATGGTAAAGGAATGGGGTTTGCAAGGCAAGATTTTTTTAGTCGTACGTGACAATGCCGCTGATATGGTTCGCGCGATGCGTGATCAATATGAATCTATATAGGATGTGTCGCACATACGCTTCAGCTTGTCATAAAACAAGCGCTATTTTCAGAAGACGAAATAAACCACCTCTTAAAGAAATATAGAAAAATCGTCGGCCATTTCCATCACAGTGAGCCAGCAACCAGGAAATTGACGGAATGTCAAAAACAATGCGGATTGCCAGAACATGCATTGGTACAAGACATTGATGTGAGATGGAACAGCACGTATTTGATGCTGCAATGACTTTTCGAACAAAAAAATGCAGTAAACTTATACTGTGTTGATACTTATGGTAAGGTTGATTCTCTTCAATCTAATGAATGGATCATAATAAAGAACCTCACATCCGTGTTGGCATTTTTTATGAAGCCACCCTTGAGTTATCATTTGATAATGCATGAATTTCGATTGTCATACCTTTGATATCGTTATTAAACCGGAAATTGTAAGTTCGCTGTGAAACTGACAACGAAATGATGACCAACATGAAAAATTCACTATACGAGTCCATGAACATCAGATTTTCGTCATTGAAAAAACTCCTTTCGTTGATGGTAGCTACAATATTGGACCCAAGGTTCAAATCTGAATACCTCAATTACAATGAAGCGGAAATTGCTCTTACAGAGCTAATATCTTTCTTGACTGAGTCTGAAGTCAGAATGCAATCATCCCGCAGCACTGATAACGTAATGTTTCTTCGGCTTCAACTACATGCATCTCGCAAGCTCACCACATACAGCAAGAAAAAGAGAGTCTTTGGGATGTGCACGGATAATAAGACATAACACACTTTCTGAAAGATTCAGTCTTACCTGTCGGAGCCATTATTAAAAAGCAATGCTGACATACAATTATTGGAACAGCAGTCCATATCCTATATTGAGAAGTGCAGTTTTAAAATACCTTTCAACTCCACCTACCAGTGTCCCAAGTGAGCAGCTGTTCAGTGCTGCTGTGCTGGCCAAATATACTCGGATCGTCGCAATAATTTACGTGGCGAAAATGTAGACAAACTACTTTTCTTGGCGTACAATATAAGACTTTTCAATTATGAATACTAATAATACGAAAAACCAAAAAAGTAACCCTAATGTAAGATATTCAGAATTTTTTTTATTTGATTTTATTTTATAACTGTTTTCAATTTAATTGATTACTGTAGTTTAGTAGTGAGTTACTTAATTCTAAATATAGGTATGACTGTCCTACTAATTGTGATCTAGGTATCTTTGTTAATTCTAAATATGTGATTTGATTATCTTTGAGACTGAAACTAAGAGTGTAATAGTAATTTTAGTAATAATTATTTTTATATAAGAGGTACCTAAAAGAGATTGATGATTCTTCTAAGTACAAATACAAACCAAAGTATTAATTAGGGTTCATCCATAAAGTACGTCACACGTAAATGAGGGGGAGGGGGTCGACAAAGTGTGACAAGGGGCGGGAGGTGTCCTAAGTTTTGTGACATCACATTTCAAAATCTAATATATGTAGAGATATTGAATCCCGTACTTTGAAATATTAATTAAACTAAAAAATATTTCCAACTCTATCATTATGACAATACGGTTTAAATTGTTTTGTTGACGAGTTCATACCCTTTCTAGTGACACGCGCCGATCGCTTACGAGCCCTTTGACCAATGCCGCCAAACGCACCGCACCTCGCGTGATTTTATTGTTTCTATTTCATTGGACAATTAACTTTTGCTGAGTGTACGTCGTTTTTTTAGTTGTGCTCTTTTGTGGATATAAAGATATTTTAATAATCTCTCAAAAGATCATGAAATTGATGTGACGTACTTTATGGATGGCCCCTTAGTAAGATTTCAAAATACCAATACTTAGTATTTAATGAAACAGTAACAATTAGTAATTTGATTATTGATAAACATTCTTCTATGAGAACTTAAACGTAAAATGCACCAAATTTCAGTATTTTAAGGAATTTTACACTTGACCAAGTGAGTTTCGGTTTCAGCCGAAACTGAAGCCACGGCCGAATATTCGGTTTCGGTTTCGCCCGGAAAACCAGTTTCGGTCGGACTCTAGTGAAAATATAAAGCGAGATTTGATTACCAAATCTCGTTACTATTTGAATGCATGAGAAAAATGTTTTATTTTGTAAGTTACACATTGGTGGAATATTTAGAAAACTTTTTACTACAAAATATTGTTACGAAAATACCAGAAGCCATCTCTGTGTTATCTAGAATGTTCCGGCAAATATGATATAACAATGACTCCTACGTTCTGGTAATCGAACCTTATCGAAATGGAATCTTCTAGAAACACTCTAGGGTATATAATGAACCAGGACGGAAGATGGCAAGTCAGTCAGAGTCAGAGAGAGTTAGTTTACAGTTATCTAGAGTACAGTGAAATAGACAGAAGTGTGACATTGACATTTGTTGTATTTATTTTCAGTTTGTAAATAAAGGATATTTATTGATTGTTAAAAGTTAGTTATTGGAATCCATCCGTCGAAACCCATAATTCGTTACAATATTTTGCATTTTTTAATGAAAAACATACAGAAATAAGAAGTCGTAGAAAATCAATTAAATGGACAAGTATTCCAGGCTACCCTCTATCTTCCCCGTTGATACTCATCTCACACTTAGATCGCAAAGAACATGTGAATTAATTCTAATGTCAAATATTTATGAAATTAATGTTTTCTCACGCAGAATTATCAAACATCAATTTTTATATGATTTGAATAGGTACCAGAGTGATGACTGGCTCGTTCTAATTGTTGAATTGTCCAATAAATAAGAATTTAGAAATATCAAAGCTATTACAAAAAAACCAGAAAATGAATAGAAAGGGCCCTCGAGGCCGAGTGTGTGTATTACCGTTAAAACGGTTCAGCTAAGTGGAGGTTGTGTCGTAGAGCGCTCTTCGAAATCCTTCAATTTCAGAAACATAAATCGAAAGTTTTTAGGAAAATTTAGTAACATAACACAGATAACGTAATACAGAATACGTGAGTGATCAAAACTATCGAAAATTTAGATAATTTATCGAGTTATTTATAAGAAATATTGTTCTTAGAATCGTTCTTAGACGTTGGTCGTACGATAATTAAGGTTTCTTCAACGTCTGGTGAGAAGTGCGGCCGATCAGTCCTTCGATTCTACGAATCCTTATCAGGGACTTGCCGTAATTCTTCGAAAAAGAGTTTATAAATTTTTCCGTATGTATTCAATGTGACTGTAACACTAGAAATGATTATAGAAATTATGTACAATCAACCGAAAATAATCCTAAGCATTTCTGGTCTTTTATATCTAATAAAAAATCTAGTAAATCAATGTCACCTGAAATTCATCTAGAACATAGTGTGGCTACTAACACTCAATCGATCTCCAATCTCTTTTCTCATCACTTCAATAATTTATTTGAAACGTTGACCGCACCTTCCTCGGTATGGTTGACTCATAGCCCATATAATTTCAACATAACACATATTAGCAAAAGGAGTGTTTAGGACTTTAGAAATTTAGATGTCAACACGGGCCCTGGACCTGATGGTATACCATCAATATTTTTAATATTGATAATAATTAATATTGATATTAATATAATCAATAATAATATTATTTATAAGATACTAGCTGACCCGGCCAACGTTGTTTTGCCATGTTCATTTAAATCATATGCTGTAGAGGGCCATATAGATCCATATTGAATCAACAATGTATTTAAGGTATTTAATTATATAAGGATTAATGCTGTATTGGTTGAAATCGCTTCGAAAATTAGCCATTATTTGTCGCAAAAAGTAAATGACAAAAAAAAGTTATTGTGTATTGTGTATCCATAAGAGATAGACATATACCATCACGGACTTTTCTGTAGACCTTTTCAATGTGTACAATACTTAGTACATTATTTTGATAAAACTCGTAGGGTTCAGCCTGCGTTTGCAATGTAAGCGGAAAAAATGTAATTATTTACGACATGACATTAGAAACCTCAAAAATAACAGTACTTCTGCACTATTTAGTGGATGTTATTATACATATAAACCTTCCTCTTGAATCACTCTATTCAAAAAAAAATCTATTAAAAAAAACCGCATCAAAATCCGTTGCGTAGTTTCAAAGATTAAAGCGTACAAAGGGACAAAGGGACAGAAAAAGCGACTTTGCTTTATACTATGTAGTGATTCAATAAATGTTTAATTGAGGGCAAGTTTCCCTCAAGATCGAAGGTTGCACAGATTGTTCCGGTGCACAAGTGTAAGATGTTTGAGTCCATAATCACCAAAAATCTGTTTTTCCAATTTAAAAACCATCTGATTTCATGTCAACATGGATTTTTCTCTGGTTGGTATGTTGTGTCAAACTTGCTGCCTTTCATGCAGCGGATATTGAGGAATTTGGAGGAAGGAACATCTGTATGTGTAGTATACACTGACTTGTTCACCACCCCTACACTCATAACAAAACTGGAATAATTCGGGGTGCATGAAAATACACTGGGTCTTCTCGCTTCATATTTAGATGACCGAACACAGTATGTGGGTGTGACCGGTTCCAGATCAAATTCCTTATCGATGGCATCGGTTATACCGCAGGGTTCACATCTTGGTACGCTTCTTTTTCTTGTTTTTGAAGGATATTTGCGAATGTTTTGGATATACTGATATAGATCTATATGCGGATGATCTCAAAGCAGATAAAATCCTTCAACGATTTTCTTTTACCGTCCTATCTTGATACATTCTCTGACTACTGCAGACTCAATAAGTTGCAAATGTACTTGAACAAAAGACTTTTCTGCAGAAGTAAGGATTATGTCTCTTCCAACTTGACATTGTCTGGTCAATGTTTGAGTAAAGTCAGTTCAGTGAATGATTTGGGTGTAAGCTTGATAAGAAACTAACCTTCATATTGAAGGAATCGTCCAAAATGCAAGCAAAAATCTGGGTTTCATATTACTAGTGACGAGGCCTTTTGGTAAGTTCATTAATGCTCTTAATGTTATTTTACAACATATAATGTAGAAATGTATCAGGCATGAGATAATGGCAGGGAATTCTGAGGTGGTGTCGTCAGCATATATATATATATATATATATATATATATATATATATATATATATATATATATATATATATATATATATATATATATATATATATATAAGATTGTATAGCAGTAACATTCGAAAAGACTACACTCGTCAATGTGGTATCATGCAACTATACTTCGGTCATCTTGTCCAACAGGACCTTATACGTGGTGGGTCATGTATAGACAATGAAAATATTGCAGATTTTATAGAAAACATGGCACTAAAAATGCAACAAGTGAAACAAGAAAAGATCATAGGTGATATAAACCCAGATCCACTGAAAAATACTAAAGTCATAAAACAGTACTTTCACAATGCTGAGATAAATGCTTTTAAGTTACAAAATAACTTGAGCATTGATAGTCCCACTGAAGTTACTAGGACCACTGTAACTATTTGGGATCATGTATGGACTTACAAATGAATAGTGTGTCAAATCAAACTTGAATTTTTTTCATATCGGATCATAAAGTTATGCTTGTGTATATTTGGAAACAAAAACAATATATGAAGAAAATTAGATTACGTAAACAGTTCTAGATCAGTGTTTTTCAACCTTTTTCATGACACGACTCCCCGACAGCCCTTTGTTTTTTGATCAGATATGTTATTGTTCACAAATATTCATTCCGTAAGGCGTCATTTGCATAGCTGAGTCGTGGTTGAAAAACGAAGTTCTAGATTCAGAGGAGGCATCGTGACAAAGAGTTGAGAGGTAAAAGTGATGGTAATAGAATTCTGATGACTGTAAGGGATAATTTGATATCGGAATCTATTCCAGGTTGGTCAACAAACTCTGTTATTGAGGATTTATGGATCTCGTTGGAACTCAGTGGTGGTAAAAAATTGAAAATTTGTTTAGTGTATATTCCACCACATACTGTTTTGAATAATTTTATTTCATTTTTCAGCAATTTGGAATATATTTTCGGAAAAATAAGAACGATGAAATTGTAATAATTGATGATTTCAAACAGAAATTGGCGAAACACTCACTCACTTTACGTCGGCGATTTAATTGTTTGACGAGCGCAAGATATTGTTTTTACAAATTTCAGGTAAAGACTTTTACCAACACACTTGGAATTTATGCTTGAAATAGCGAGGGCATGTTTGCTCAATTGGCGCATAAATTGAACTCAGCTGTGTACTCTCTCAATGTCTTAAAACATTAAGTAAGGCAGGAAGTACTTAAAGCGGTTTATTTTGCCAATTTTCAGTCACTGCTGGATTATGGCCTCATTTTTTGGGGAAGTAGCTCTCTCATGTTGAGAGTATTCTCAATACAAAAGAAAGCATTAAGGGGTGGGCTGAGGATGAAGTGTAGACAGTCGCGCAAAGGTATTTTCCGGAGAAGTGGTCTACTTACCTTGCCAAGACTATATATTAACAGGACTTTTTTAAATCAAACTTTATCTAATATTGGAAGAATAACACAAGGCGAACATTTTCTACTTTTTATCCTCGCCACAGACTTTCTTTGACCGAAAGACTACCATACTACGTTGGCTTGAAACTGTTAAACTCCCTTCCTTTGAATATCAAGAAAGAGACTAACCTGTTAGTTTTTAGGAAAAATATTTTTCACTAATTATAGAAACTGAACCTTATACAGTTGAAGAATATTTTAGGACATGTAAAAGTATGAATCATTCTTGATGTATGTGCAAAATCTGCACAATATGATTTTTTTTATGTACCAATGTTGTTTTTTTTTTTTTTGACTTGTTTTCTATCTTCTACTACTGCATGTGGTGATGAGAAAATTAAAAAATTATTAAAATTATTACCTCTTATTATATTTATATTAAGAAAATGGTTCAATTACCTGGTTCTTTATACTATCAAGATTCAGTTTGAATTTGCTTGTATGAGGTTTGGGAAATATAGTTAACTAATCGCTTAATGGTTTACTAGACGTTTCAAGAGCAGTACTCTCTTCCTCAGTATCTTAGTATAATAATTATTATAAAAATAAAACATTTTAATAATACAATATTGTCAATAAAATTAAAATATATATTTACGAAATACCTAGGATAGTGAATTCCTTAAATATATATTTTAATTTTATTGACAATATTGTGTTATATACTTTAGATGTTTTATTTTTGATTATTATACAAAGATACTGAGAAAGAGAGTACTGCTCTTAAAACGTCTAATAAACTACTTTGTGATTAGTTAAATATATTTCACAAACCTGATACAACCAAATTCACACTGAATCTTGATATATATATATATATATATATATATATATATATATATATATATATATATATATATATATATATATAAGGAAATGAAGTTTTTGTGCTTATGACACTGAATGAAATATTTAAGAAAATGAACACTAGAACATTCATTTGAAAAATTCAAATTAACCAAAAGAATGTTATAGTAGAGCTAGATATGCGAACGTGTTCGATGTGATGTCTCCATTATTCTTCAAGGGATAAATGTTAGAGAAATATTGAAATCGATGCCACACCTGATGGAAGTGCGCGACATATGTTTCGATGCTTGGTGTGTTTGTAATCTGCGAGATGTTTTCTACCGATTCCTATAGATGGAATTGTGGAGTATGCATTACTCTACAGTCTTCCAGTTGGAGTCACAAGAAGATGCTTGGAGGTTTAAATCGTTGCCTCACTTCGATGGACGACTGGTGCGACTAACGAGTTCCTTGCAAAACGAAACATATGCCTCGCACTTCCATCAGATGTGGCATCGATTTCAATATTTCTCTAACATTTATCCCTTGAAAGGTAATGGAGAAATCACATCGAATACGTTCACATATCTAGCTCCACTATAACATTCTTTTGGTTAATTTGAATTTTTCAATTAATGTTCTAGTGTTCATTTTCTTATATATATATATATATATATATATATATATATATATATATATATATATATATATATATATATATATATATATATATTTTTTTTTTTTGATTTATTGCCTGTTTACGATAGTTTATTTTGAATGTTTTTAGCAATGACAGGCTAAAGTTTTGACAAAGTTGTGATATACAACGAAACGTCAACGAGAATAAAGTTTTTCATATTAAAAGAAGCCTGTTTATTGCTAAAAACATTCAATATTTATACTGAATGTTTATATATATATATATATATATATATATATATATATATATATATATATATATATATATTCAATTGTTTCGTACATTTTTCTCTTTAGTGCTCAGTATTTTCAAACATGCTCTTT
The DNA here is from genome assembly GCA_030704895.1 of Henosepilachna vigintioctopunctata. Lineage (NCBI taxonomy): Eukaryota > Metazoa > Arthropoda > Insecta > Coleoptera > Coccinellidae > Henosepilachna > Henosepilachna vigintioctopunctata. The sequence continues at coordinate 14,275,818 of JARQZJ010000031.1, read as the reverse complement.
ATTCTGAAAGAATAAAAAACATGTAACCTTGACAGAAAGTATTTCTCATTAAAGCATTTCACTTTTTCAGATAAAATTACTCATGAAAAATTATCCTTGTAAAAGAAACAAAAATGGCATCAGCGAAAGATACTTTTATCTATAACAATCTGAAAGATGAATTATTTTACCAAATTCATATTCACATTCAACAAAATGCAGAATTATCATGTACATTATTGTTCAACCATATTATTATTCATGACAACAGATGGACTGTTCATTTATTACCAAAAGAATCAAACCAAATATTTGGTCACTCAAAGTTTCATACATAGATTTTGATGAGATTACAGCAATTGAGATCTTTCTGCATCTTAGAGATATCAGTAGAAGAATTTATTCCTCCAATCTTTTGTTTTGGTAGAGAAGATTCCTTTTTGTTTGAAAGAAATCTATCAAATAATATACTATTATATCAACATTTAATCTAGATTGAATTATACAAGATTCCATTTTTTTCATTTGACATTAAACACTTAAAATAATACTACTATGGTAACTTATAATGATCATTGAGCATTTTCAACATAAGATTTCAGGTTGCAACATAAAATCATATAAAAATAAATAGCTAAACATTTAAAATATGTAAGTGAAGTCAATTCAACACATTCAATAATATCTAAAAGAAGTAGCAATGCTAAATAATTTATTTTTGATATCACAATATGAATAAACAGCATTGATTATACTTTTCACGAACAAAATCAATCTAAGATAAATTGCATGATTTTAAATAAATTAGTAAACAGATTGCAGTTTTGAAATGTCTCATTTATTTCACAGGTTACTAAATACTCAAATTCCAATATCATCCTCGTCATCCTCATCTAATATATTATGGAAATCTACATAAATTTTAGGCTCCCTTTGCTTCAAAAGTTGCTTCAATGTAGATACCTTACCTTTTAATCTCCTATTCTGCTGTTGTAAGATCTTTATCTTTTTTTGATGACCCTCTATTTCCTTTTTACCAAGCTCTATGTTTCTTCGTGCCATTTCAGGAGTAGAAAAATCTTCAACTGTACATTGCTTGAAATATGCTTTCCACTTGAAATTGTTGTCTGCTGATATTTTATTAATTAAACTGTCGACATCAAAGCGAGAGGCATCTTCTCCAACATCTGACCTACTTTCTACTACTGTATCGTTTTCTAAAAATTGGAATTTTTTAATTGCAGAATTAGGAGTGTTTCTGGATGACAAACTTGATGATATATCTGAAGAACTCTTCTCACTGTAAAAAAAAATGTAATAAAAAAGTTATAAATATTTATAATTTCATATAAGTGAATAAAAATTTTGTCTTTCATCCTTTAATATTAAAAGTAGTTTGATTTACCTAAAATTGGGATCCAAGACATTGGACATTTTAATTTTAATGCTCTCAGTGTCCATAATCTCAGTTTCCATAGACTCATTTAAGAGCAAATCAGAGCCATCCAAATAATCGGATTTCAAAATATGATCAGGAAAAAGTTCTAAATTATCTGTGAGAAACATTGTAAAATTTTCACATTCATCCTTTCCAAGATCTGAATTCACACCTTCAGAATTAATTTCTTCAGGAACAATTGAATCATCTGAATACCTTGAGCAAAAGAAGATTGAAATATATTATATTCTCTTTGAAAACATGTACCTACATTTTTTCCAAACCAATTCTATATGATGGTAAAGCAGAAGGTTTCAAATCTCTTCTTCCACCATCCCGTATTTGAAAAGAATCCTCTGGAAAATGTCTGGAGCATAATTTTGAGCTTGTCGATATTTTTACACCATCTAAACCTAGAGATTTCAACCATTTTTCTCTGTGAATATCGTTTTTTGGAAATCTAAAAAACCTCTCATGAATTGGAAGTAAATGATCAAATTAAATTATTGGTGTGCCAAATCGCTTTACCGATAAATTTTCTTACCTATGGAATGATATATTTGAGTCCTTTTCGGACGATATCTTACAAATGTAACAAGAATGAACCATTCTAATACAATTATTTACGATAATTGATATTCGGCACACTTCAGGTAATCAGGATACATTTTGGATATGCAGATTTCTCAACCTACGTATTCATCTAGTTTTTCATGTTAATAATTTTCTTGCACAGCAATTACATATCTGAATCTAAATGATAAACAATTTTGTAAACAATAAGGGTGTCGGAAATCCCTCTGTACTTCTATTCCAAGAAATGTCAGAAGTGACATTACTAATTGTCACTGCATGATAACTCACTGCACTTTAGCGGCCAAAAGGAAATATTGCCTTTGGATTATGGTGCGCCTGAATTACTAAAACTAGGTACTGGTAGAATAATCGCCAAAATCAATCTTATCTTTACATTTAAAATCGTAATATGCCGGTGAATTCGCATCATTCAAATGTATATGGTATGGCTATTTGTATATGGATTCTTAGGATTCGTAGAAGTTTTTTTTTTAAATAAGTGATTTTATTGCTATCTCTGCATAATTTGGGAAAATATTATAATTAGGCTGAAGGGCCCAAGATCGATAGCCATTTGTTTGTATTTGTGTATGTATATATGTATGCTTTAATGCAATAAAGATCGGTTATTATTATAATAGCTATAATACCAATACTTTCAAATTTTAAATATGTATTGTTTTTATGTGTTCAAAACTTTTCACAGAATAATATATACTAAGAATCTTTTATATTGCCAGAATATTATTTTTAGCGAAAGTAATTAAAGGTACATCTACCTTTCAATTTTGGTTTATCGCTCTTAATTTGGAAAATAGTACCATAAAGTATTTTTTTAGAACCAAGATTTCTTTTAAGAAATGCATTGCACAAACATACCAATCGTTTTCCTATAATACTTTGTCAACTCTCGGGATAATTCTTTTGCAGTTCTCAAATATTTCAGAATCATACAAGAACACTGTAGAAAGGACTGGTATACAGAGATTGGATTTCTTGCTTGAGAACAGATTAAGAAAAAGGTAATAATTCAATTACATTAGAAACTTTAAACGTACTTGGGGTATTTACCATGAAATTTCTTGAGCTTCCAAATTGATTGGAATGAATAGAGATATTAAAATTAGCACTACATAAGTGTGAATAATACAATTCTTAACATAAAACAAACTAAACTTGTAATTAACGCGAAAGAGCAAAAATTTGTAAATAAGAAAATGAATCTCACTGCTTTAGACATTTTATAGCACGCGAAGTTTCTGTTAATAATTTATCTTTAACCGCTTTCAAGTGAATTATGAATGGAAATTCGACAAAGTTATAAAGAAACCACATTGCCTATTCCCTTCAAGCTATAATATCTAATAATTATCTAATCTAATATGTATCTATAATCCATAAATCTAGTATCTAATATCCATAATAATATATTTCAACCGAGTCAACCAAAACTGAGTTTATTAAGATAGTTGCGTGTCTATGTACAATTGACAAATGAACCTTAGTGAATAACAATAATAATAATGATGTTTATTCATGTTAAACCAACTGTTTCATATTGCAACATGCCCTTATTTTTACTATCTAGATATCAACAAATAAAACATTGGTTTTCCACAAAAGTAAACCATTTGTGCGTGGACAGTATATAGTTATAAATACAAGCAATTTTACTTAACGATTATTTTAGATAAAACGAAAAGAAAACAACAAAACAATAGGTTTCCCCTTCAATTCAATCACAATTTAAACTTATTCTTTTTTTTACAAAGTTGCTTCCAGAAGGATCTTTCCTTCCATACGTTAATTTATCCCTAATGTTCTTCAATTAAAGAGGTAGAAGATTGTACAGTAATGAAGCCAAATAAGCGAAAATTTGAAAAATGTATATTCGGTTTTTGAGAAAGCAATGTTGATTGTTCCTATCTGTCTCTCTCCCTTTCCTCTCGTATCAGTTCTCTGTTGATACCTTAGGAGAATATATATTACTGTGGTTGATACCTTAGGAGAATATATATTACTTCAAAATTAGAGTTTACGGTTTACAATAATTCCTGATTAAATGTGCCACAATAAATGAATTATTTATGGAAATCAATCATAATGAAAGACTATTAACCTAAAAAAATAACCTATGATTTATCTTTTTCAGGAACGAAATCATGTAAAACCACAGCCTAACTCCACTCACTTACAAGTCATGAACATAGACTTGGCAACGCCGCATCAGTTAATTCCGGTAGACCGATTGATCTTCGAACATCGGTCTACTGCATGTTATAATTGCCTTTTCAGAAAACTTTTCAGCGAAACGGTAATTTGTATAAAAAAACAGTTTCAACAAAAATTGTAGATCATACTATTATCTATAGAAATTAATAATACACTTTTTTTCTAAGAACTATGTCTGAATTATAACGATTCAAAAGTTCTTTTTATAGCATGTACCTAACAAGTTCACTTTATCAATTAGAATTGACAATATGCTATAAATTTCATTATTTTTCATTCTCAGGTGGGAGTAAGTTTAATGCACATGTCAATTCCTTTAAACCTTTATTGAGATGTGTACAGTAATTTAAATGGGTTCAATGATTCTGATATCATATTTGTAACGAGCAAGCAAATTTTCCAGTTGAGGCCATATAGTTAATTTCAGTTGTCAAATCCATTTTAAATTATTAGGAGACAGTTTATTTTTATTGATAAAATCATTTACATGCATATCTGAATCTACTAAAATCTGATTAATTATTTGTATACTCTTTATTTGTGAACATTCAGTTACGTTCTACATCTAGAGAGAAATCTAGAGTGTAAAAAAATGCTGTTATTTTAAAAAAAAATTATATTCCACGATTTACATATTAAAATCTTTTATAATTGGATGTTAAATCAACAAAATTACAAATTGAATCTGAGTTTTCAAAGGCTTCATTCAATTTCTCACAACGTCCCTTCAATGCTATGGTTCTTGCAGCTGGATCTTTTCTTTGAGCGTGGACTGTTTTTGATAAGTAGGGGTACATTTGGAAAAATACTTGGCACTGCATTTAAATTGAGTTTAACTTGAGCAGATATTGCCTTCGTTGATCCATCTGGCAAGCGATGAATACCTTCTCTAATAAGTGTACCCTCTTTAAAATGTTGGGCACAAACTACAGAATATTTATGGGGATCCCCATAAATATTCTGTAGTTTGTGCCCATGAGTCGACCCATGATGCCCTAGGAATATTTTTTAGCCATTGGTTCATTAGATTTTCATCCTATGGGAAACGAAATACAGAAGACTCGAGGTAAGTTTTGTAGTTCGACTTGCATCAAGGCACACAGCAATGACTTGGCATTTTTGTGCTATTATCAAGAACAAGGCCTATAAGAGATTAGTTCTAAATAACTACTAAATCTAACAAAGGGTAAATAACTCTACTAATCAGTGTCTGAACTACTCAGTCAAAACATCAGTGATAGGTAGCTATTTACATACAATTTTCAAAGGTATTCCTTAATGTATTGCTGAAAAAAACACAGTAGGACTTTCTACACACTATACATCACATAATAGCACAACAACTAAAACGCGAATTTTTGTTTTTACACAATTATGAGATGGAAAAAGTTAGGTGTTATTAATACTTCTCCTGGTATAAACAAAAAAAAAGCACAACTTAAAACACAACAGATACCTATTCCTTTTTATATACGAAATTTGAGGGAAATTTCTTTTGCTTGTTCTCCACAACTTCAAACAATAGCACTTTTAACAACTTATTTTTGGATTTGAATGTTATTTCTCTCGTTAAATGGCTATTATTCAGCAGCAATGAGCAGAAACCATTGCAACGCCACTACAGCATCTCTATTATGGGTCTTGCTTGGATGTTGCCAGATTTCCTAGTTCATGGCTTGTAAGTAGAGTTAGGCTGTGGCACGACCCCCTTTATACAGGCCATGAAGAGCCGAGTCCCTCGGTGTTGCCAAATTGTGCTTAGTTGTATACTATCCTAGTCGTATGTTCCAAGCTTTCAAGCATTATTTCAACGATTTTTGTATATTGTGAACAAACAATGAATATTATTAGCATGTATAATATATAGAATATTATATTGGGTATTCTGAGCACATATTTCTGTAACAGAAAACTGTAAAACATTTATTATTGCAAGAAAACAACGATGTTTTCGATAAAGCCCACTGCGTAAAAAATACCTCTATTAGTCAGTGGGATTTATTTACATGAAAAGTTGCCTAACCAAATTTATTAAATTATTTGAGAATAGGAACCTTGAAAGAAACGCTGTAGGAATTACTCAAATTGAATTATTTACCTTAGTATAAATGAATATTATATTTTTGATTAGAGCAACCAACAAACTACTTTATGAAAGTATTGAGCTTTCTTCGTTTATTTTTTGTTTCAGTTTTCTAGTGTCCGGCTCCATTATTTTTTTTTGTCTGATCATTCAATAAGATATTCGAAAAAATGGAACACAGCATGTTCAGAATATTTTTATTGTCTTCATCACATAAACAGCAACAACAAAAATCTTTAAGGACTCATCCAATGACACTCTTAAAATAGTGAGATTACACAAAATTGCTTTCTGGTGTATATTATACAAAAAGGCACGTTCAAGAGAAATACCTTTAATAATTTTTTCAAATATGGAACACATGTGAAATAAGACATTTTCTGTAGGTATATTCAGTCCTCCCCGTTGCAAATAATTAAAATATTATCAATAATAAATAAAATCATAGCTTCCAAAAATTCTGTTTTGAGGAAAGTTTGGATTTTGAAAGAATATGTTATTGTTAGTTAGATTTGTGAATAGCGATCTGTCTATTCGATGGTTATCGGTAATAAATAGGTTAGAAAATATACTTATTACTATAAATAAACTCACCTATTCCAAGCTTGAAACTTACTCAATCGTCTACGGAATACTTATCCTCTGCACTATATTTCACAAACAAATTATTTGTAAGTAATCCGTACTCGAAACACAACACAAATTCGATTCGATTAAATCGGTACACACAAAACACTTCGTTTTTATAATTTGATATTAGGTTATCCACAAAATATCAACACTAGCACGTAAATAACACTATAGAGAATTGAAGAATAGAGAATTAGAACTGAAATCGTAAAATATTCTACTTAAAACTACGAAAGTCTTGAACAACACAAAATTGATTTCGTTTCACTGAAATTTGTAAACAAACTAAACACTTCGTTTTTTAGTGTTTGATGTCGAGATTTCAACAAATTATCAACATCATCACTTGTAATACACTGTACACTATTGAAAAATATAGTATTTATACCGAAAGCTCAAATTATTTAACTTCTAATTGCGAAAGTTTTGGGAAGCGTCCTGTTTGCTTTAGTATACCACTACAAGAAAAAGGCGGCAATATTAGGCAACCTTGCGACGTATGTCGGATATTCATTTCATGGCCTGTAGTAAAGGTGGTCGTGGCTGTGGTAAAACGGTTATTAGCACAGAACCACGACCACCTTTACTACAGGCCATGAAATGATATCCGACATACGTCGCAAGGTTGCCTAATATTGCATTTCAGTTCTAATTCTCTATTCTTCAATTCTCTATAGTGTTATTTACGTGCTAGTGTTGATATTTTGTGGATAACCTAATATCAAATTATAAAAACGAAGTGTTTTGTGTGTACCGATTTAATCGAATCGAAGTTGTGTTGTGTTTCGAGTACTTACGGATTACTTACAAATAATTTGTTTGTGAAATATAGTGCAGAGGATAAGTATTCCGTAGACGATTGAGTAAATTTCAAGCTTGGAATAGGTGAGTTTATTTATAGTAATAAGTATATTTTCTAACCTATTTATTACCGATAACCATCGAATAGACAGATCGCTATTCACAAATCTAACTAACAATAACATATTCTTTCAAAATCCAAACTTTCCTCAAAACAGAATTTTTGGAAGCTATGATTTTATTTATTATTGATAATATTTTAATTATTTGCAACGGGGAGGGCTGAATATACTTACAGAAAATGTCTTATTTCACATGTGTTCCATATTTGAAAAAATTATTAAAGGTATTTCTCTTGAACGTGCCTTTTTGTATAATATACACCAGAAAGCAATTTTGTGTAATCTCACTATTTTAAGAGTGTCATTGGATGAGTCCTTAAAGATTTTTGTTGTTGCTGTTTATGTGATGAAGACAATAAAAATATTCTGAACATGCTGTGTTCCATTTTTTCGAATATCTTATTGAATGATCAGACAAAAAAAAAATAATGGAGCCGGACACTAGAAAACTGAAACAAAAAATAAACGAAGAAAGCTCAATACTTTCATGAAGTAGTTTGTTGGTTGCTCTAATCAAAAATATAATATTCATTTATACTAAGGTAAATAATTCAATTTGAGTAATTCCTACAGCGTTTCTTTCAAGGTTCCTATTCTCTCAAATAATTTAATAAATTTGGTTAGGCAACTTTTCATGTAAATAAATCCCACTGACTAATAGAGGTATTTTTTACGCAGTGGGGCTTTATCGAAAACATCGTTGTTTTCTTGCAATAACAGAACATACCAAATTAATTAAGTTAATTAATTAACAAATTAAGGGTATGTTCTGTGGTTATTAGTGATCAAATGCGATCTACAAAGAAGAAGAACATCTGTTTATTTCAAATGCAAATAAATATTTCTCTCTTTTAAAAAACTCTGTAGTCTATCTCAACTTCGTTTTCTATGTTTATGATGTTGCTTGTGAAAATGTTTTTAGTGTTGTAATCCGTTTGTTTATTAGTTTTTTCAACAAAAACATTGTAATGAACTAGAAAAATTCGATTTTCTGTTCATTCTTTTTAATATTCATTAAAACATTGTCTTACAATTAATTAGTTGGAGGACGCGTAAACGAAAATATGGCGCCTTTAAAAAAACTATAAGATTTTTGTAGCTTTGAAAATCCACAAGTGATGCATCACTCTTCTACAATCCATTTTAATGTATTCTGTGCATTTTATGACTTGAGCTGCATCAATTGACAAGTAATTTTTTTGTTAGTGCCACTATAGGAATGCAGTTCTGAATATTTACTTTTATAGGAATGGAGGCTACCCCTGTTTCTAACCAATTACCGGAGGATTCCGGATGTGTTTCCGGCTCTTTCTCATCCTCATCAATTTTTGGATCAACACCAAAAGATGATTTTGCAACTCCTAATTTTCCTACAGCCTCTCGAAAAAGAAAGTTTGGTCAAATGCAACTAAATGCTAGGAGATTGCAAGATGTTATTGAGTCTTGTCCTTCAACTCCCCAATTTTCCAGTACCCTTAATGAATCTCTGGTGAATAATTTAGAAAATATCCACATTAAAGCTAGTATTTATTCAGAAAAAAAAAATAGTTTTGCTGAAAGTACAAGAAGAGATTTTTCTGTTTTAAAGACACCTCCTCTGTGTGCACCTGCAACTCCAGAGAAAAGAATTGGTTCTTTTGATGATGTAAAGAAATTGAAGCCAGGTGTTTATAATTTAAAAGTAGTGAAAGAATCGCCAGTCAAAGAAGCTCATGATATTCTTTATGCTAATTTGAAATCTAATATTATAAGAAAGACATTTTCTCCTTCAAAATTCAGGGAAAATTTGGAAAAGTGTTCATCTCCTGCTAAAAAATGTCTTTTTGACAGTAGTGAAAAATCTAAGTTTTTGAAATTATTTTATGAAGTAACTACTAATTCTGTAATAATGTCTGTACTACTACCTTATTTGTCTGATGGAGATTTGTATCGTTTGAGCTTAGTATCACCCTCCTTAAAACGAGCAATTTTAATGAACTTTGAAGCAAGAAATAGATTTGAAATTTTCATGGAGGTTCATAGGGAGAATAAAGAAAATTATAGAATAACACCACCTAGGTCTCCTGAGAAATGTGACAGTCCTCCTGGTAGTCCCAGTCGGTTTAATGAGTATTTCAAGGTAAATGTCATTCTTTTTAATGATTTTGTTATATATATGTATATATATATATATATATATATATATATATATATATATATATATATATATATATATATATAAAGAAAGTTTTTTTGCTTATGGCACTTATATATATATATATATATATATATATATATATATATATATATATATATATATATATATATATATATATATATATATATAATATGTGAAAGCTATCAGTATAGCTCACCTCACAAATTAAAGCAGCAGTTTTATATGTTTTTCATGAACTCTCTTCAGAACTGCTGAACCGTTTAAGGTTGTTTCATTATATTTTATATATATATTTTATATATCTCTATCATATATATATACCGTATATATATATATTTATATATATATAATTAACTCTATTTGTTTATTCCATTTAATGTTCATAATATATCAATAAGCATATATATTGAGCTATAATAATTAAGCTCAATTACTTTTATTACGAATATAACAGGATGATTTGGCAGAAAAGGTATCTTCCTATCCTACATCACATTAGAAAGTGTACCAAAATTCATTTCTATTATATTTCTGAAATGGTTACAAAGAAGTTACTGAAAATGAAGTATCTTTTTCAGATTGCAAAACTTCTGAATGAAAAACAGAGCCTTTCTAAGTGTCCACGATGTGATAATCCATGTATTGTGGATAGTTCAATAGGCCAATGTCAAAACCAAGTTTCTTGTGGTTACATCTATTGTTTGAAATGTTTCAGTTTCTCAGATACTGGTCCTGAAAATTTCTATGACGGGTAAGAAAGTTCATATTTTTCACAATTTTTGTTACAAATGGGCTACAATATTTGCAATTACAACTACCATATTTGAAGTTATTCATGTCATACATATGTTATAATTTAAGTCTATACAATTGGCTGTTTCGAACTTTTTTATTTCATGTATCATCTATTTATAAATTATCAAGGCCAAGTAGTTGAATTTGTTTTTTCGAACAAATATTTGCATATAAATTTGCATATTTTATATTGTTTTGTATATTTGCATATAAATATTGATTATGTTTAGTTATTATAACTTTTTTCGTAGATGTCAGTCATCTGCTCTGCTTAGAAATACCCCTCAAACACGGCTGTCTGATATGAGTAATAGTGGTCGTTCAACAGGCCATATAACCTTAGGGGAATCCTCTAGTCACCTATACTCAATTTTTCACAGTCCAAAATCCAGCCTAAATTTTGAAGATTCTTCTGGTTTTATTTCTGAAAATGACTTCTCTCCTAAGGTAAGTTTTAATGTTTATCAAGAATATCATTCTTGATAATGCTGTAATAGGCGAAACTAGTCGAATAAAGAATTGTTCAGTCAGTGATTTTTAGACAAGTTTTATTATTACCTCTCATTTAAATATGAACTATCACAGAGTAGATTCATCGTCCATTGAATTTAAAAAAATTATTATATGAAAGAAAACACTAACACTGGAATTAAAAATAGAGAAATGAGAGAATTGAAAGTATATAATAATAATAATTTATTTATTCTCGACAGGTATAATACCCAATCACAGAAAATAATAACATAATGTTGAATAATGATAACTAAATAATTAAATTTCTCTGTGTCATGTATAATAATGTTGAATTGTTAGTGTTGAAATGTAACCCTTCTTTTTGAGAACTTGCCCTTTTCTATTTAATTTTCGCATTACTGACATACCTAGTTACCTAATCCTTCGCCAATTTTATTACTCATAAATATCACATTATTGTGTTGTGAGTTTCTCTTCAAATACAATATACAATTATTAGAAACCTACTTATTTAAAACAGTTCATGTGGAACATCTTCAGCGAGCACATGTGTCTAAAGATTAGTAGTGAAAATAATACGAATAATTATAAACTTATTATCACAAGGATACTTTATCCATAATCCAAGTGCGATAAATTAAAATCTAGAAAAGCAAATTTGAATCATTTCGAACTCTTTCAACGCCGGCAACTTTGAGGCATTTTATACATCGGAGATGTCTCAAATGGACGAAGATTTATCGGAAACTTCATTGCTAGTGGAAGACGGAAGTTATCAAAAAGTTACAAGGAGGAAGCCTAAGAAAAGAATTACGAAGCCGAATATACCTTCGAAAAAATTCATTGACAAGTCATCACTGGAAATGCACTTCAAACGGCTAACTTTGTTTATAAATGAAAAAACGCAATCACCGAATTTTATAAAAGAAAACGATAAGCAATCAACATCTGTGGCCCAACTACAATCAACATCTGGAAGCAGCGAAACACCTTCGCAAATAAAAACACGCCCACAAAAACATAGGAGAACTTATTTCACGTAAGGTCGCAACCAAACATATCGAGAATTAATATGACAAACTCATGGATAAATGTATTTCCTGACAATACAGATATTATACTTCAAACGAAACACGGATTCCTAATATACATATATAGTCATTTCTCTGGAAATGACGAACAAATAAACAAAAAAGCATATTTAGTGCAATTCGCAGATGACACAGCTCTAATATCCCACAGATATACAGCGAAGGAATCATTAAATCAACTGCAAAATCTAGCAAACAACACTAGAGCATGGATGCGAAAATGGAGAATTCAACCTAACCCAGCAAAATAAAATTTTATCATATTCAATCACAAGATAAACGCAGACTCTCCAACTGTAAATATCTAAGGAATCCTAATAGATAATAAGCTCAACTTCAAATGCGAAACAAAATCAAAAAAGCAACTAACTATCGCTGGAGCAAAACACTTCAGTTCACTAACATACAAAAAAAAATTATATTAGACCCCTTTTAGAATATGGACATCCACTGTTTTTTAATGGAAGTAAATAGAAATATAATCCATATAATGAGTGGCTGTATGAGGCTACACAGATAAAACCTATAATCAATAGGATAAATAGACTCAGCAAAAATTTCATCTCTCGTGAAAATAACAAAAATATTATGCTACCACTTCTTTATGAGTACAACAGGGGCAATCCACAGAAGAGGAAACTACATGTCACTTCCTTATTCGAACACCTATGTACATTAGAACAGAATAGAATATTATGAGTTAATATATGTGTATGTGTGTATATATAAGTGTATATATAAACCGTTTTTTGTTACTTATAGAATTTTAACTGTACCTTGTTTATATATTTATCAATCACTTCAGGAAATTCACAATAGAGTTAATTATTTACCGGTTTATTCGGATACACATAACTATGGCACCAGATCATGCTCTTTGCTAAGAACCCCTCGATACAGGTTGGCTAGGTCACTGAATAATTCTCTAAATCTGAAATTATATAACAAGCTACCTCACAGTGTAAAATTATTAAATTATACCAGATTTTGTAAAAGTATTAAGGCATTTTTGGCAGATATGGCCTTTTACACTGTGGATGAGTTTCTGGGTGTGGAGCCTGATCTGTTGGAATATTATACTCGGATCTGTTGACTTGTGTTATGTTTATATATCTTATTATTTCTATCTGGAACATATTTGTAAGATTGTTCATTTACACTGTGTGTTGTGTGGATGTATTTTTGACAAGCCACAAAATTGTCATTTTAAATGTACTTTTAATGTTGGTAAATAAATCTATCTATCTATCTATCTATCTATTATTTAAATACCATTGTAAAGTTACTACTTGTATAACTGGCTGGAAGACTTAAGTCAATAGCCTTTTGGAAGTATCCAATAAATGTTCTCTCTCTCTTATTTAAAAGTATGTAAAATTAATATACTAGTTCACGAATATATCTAATGCTGTTATTTCAAGATGGGATTGAAGTACCTATTACATTTAAATTTTTTGATCTATTATTGTAGTTATGTGGATAAAGTGCAATACTGAAACATTTAAAATCTAATTCAATCACATTTGTGTGGCACTTGAATTCTATCCAAAAGTATTTTCTGGAGTTTAGATTGACTATTGCCTTATTTTTACATGTTCAAGAAATTATAATTATTGAAAAAGGTAATATGAATTTCTGTTTGTCATTATTTAGTTTTTCTACATTTCAGCCCTTACATGTGAAGAAAAACCTAAGTCAAAAACTTAGGAGTGTCCGTCCTAGTACGAAAGTTTTCCATTTATACAATGATGTAGTCTCTACTTCTGCACCTCCAAAACGAAGACCTTCTCTAGCGGCAGTGCCTGTTATTCCCCTGGAAGGTAACAGGATACAAGAGATTGAGCCTCCTAGTCCCCCTAAAGTTAGGAATATTGTGGCTTGTTCTAAACAGAGCAAGAGAAATTTGAAGAGGTTAACTAGGTAGCTTGTTAGTAAAGTTGGTTTGTTAGGTAGTGTTTATGTTTACATATCTTTTGTTCATGTTCAGCAGACTCGATACTTTTTGTTATAAAGAATATGATTAGACCAGATATTATAAATTCAAATTTTCACATCAGTTCGGTTTTGACAAAAATTATCAACTCTTTGTTATTCCAGTGAAACTGTAAATTGCATATTTTTATGAATTTACAGAACTAATACTACTCTTATATAATATGTAATTGGAGTACTAAAAATAATAGTGCAGTTGTTAACAATGTTAAGTTTTTTTTTTGTTTTGGTTGTTTCGCAAGTCATTCTTCTAGGAATTTGAAGTTCAAAATCATTGGTTTAGTAGTTGAAATAATGTATATATATAATGAGTTATCAGTGAAACTGAATTATATAAAAGTCACAAAATTTCTTTTGTTTGACGGATTAATATTTGTAAGTTTATAAAAAATAGTATAATATTTACAAAATTTCATGTTATAAAATCATGTTTGTACTTATTAAAGGTACAGCTTATGTTATTCCATTAAATTCAGCAAAAATTATCTACTAATAATAATATGGGTAAACTGACAATGAAAATCCACAAAATTATAACTGAATAATTTTGCTTTTAATTCAGTCTTAAGAAAAATTATTGAACATTGATATTATTTTTTAAAAAACTGAAAACAGGAATAATGTTATATATATATATATATATATATATATATATATATATATATATATATATATATATATATATATATATATATATATATACACTTCATATCTACATTTGTAGATATAAAGTCAATATTTTGAACACTGTTCACATGTTCAAATGCATAGATTTATTCAATATTAGGATTACTGCTGAACATGGAAGAACATTTTTATTTCTTTTGGTTTATGTATGAAAATTGATTGCACAGATTTAGCCATAATAATAAGTGAGATAACCTGAGATATTCTGAAATTTTTATTCCAAATGCATCACAATTGTAAATATTGAATTTGCTTTATAGGAGCAGAAACTTGTATGAAATAATAAAAACGGAAATTTTTGTTAATTTGTACAAATGACCACTTATTTTTGAAATGAATAAGAGAAGAAAATGAAGTGCATATTGAATATTAATTTTCACTAACCTCACCAGCTTTTAGATTTGTTGATATTTCATCGAATTTTAGAAGTAGTTTCTTTATTAATTAACTTAAAATAAAATATCATTGATTGTTCCTTGTTCAATTGAATTGATAAATACAAACTGCCACCAGTGATTAGATTTGATAGTTTTTTTACAACTTAGTGTATTTACCTCAGTACTTTGTAATATATTCTAACTTTTATTCTAGTTTTTAGCTTTTGTATAACATCATATTATTTTTAGGCAAATATATACATTCCTAGAATTGTATGTTAGGAAAAATAATGAGATTTTCTGTGATTATTCATGTATATCTTGAATCATTTTCAAATTAAAAATTGGGGCTAGATTTTCTTTTGACATAAAGTATTCCACTATAAGAGGCCTTTATAGAAATTTCTTGGCCTACCTTTCAAAATTAATTTTTCCTCATTTCAACATTCCTGTTTCTGTCATATGTTGAGAAACTTGTTAGATCTGATTTTTATTTTTACTGAAATTTTGTGCTGTTAGTTATACAATATTTGTTTTCTTCAGTCTCTTAAATATTCATAGTTGATAGGTAAAAATATTTTAAAACTTTTGAATAAATATATTTGATGATTTTATTTGTTTCATTAATTATGAAATTAATCTAATATAAACATTTTAGTGATCTTGTTGATAATAATCAACAAGATTTGAATGAGGAGAATCAAATTATGCAATGAAAATTTTTACTCTAGATATATATATATATATATATATATATATATATATATATATATATATATATATATATATATATATATATATATATAATTTATTATAAAAATTCAAAATCAAAGTTACATCCAAAAGTTTTTGAAGCTTGACTAGGATTTGATTCTGAATTTTCACTATAATAAAATTTTTACATGTCCGTACATGGTTGGTTAGCACGAATAATTTTCTGTACTATATATATATATATATATATATATATATATATATAATAAAAAGATATCTTTTGATTTATTAAGGAATTAATTTTCAAAATTTTTTCACAGATGTTTTTTTAGAGCCCTTACCTGCAGGAAAAAGCTCTAAAAAAACTAGTGCAGACGAAATTATTCTTTTTGAATGAGAAGGAATTTTTGTATATGGCCAAAAGCTACCAGTTTCAAGTTTCATACTATATAATATAATATATATATATATATATATACCACATCCACTAATTATCCTTACCCCTAAGGATAATTAGTTAATATGTTGTAATATAATACTGCCATCAGAATTTAAACGGAAAAAAATATATATTGTATAAATTTAACATTGATTCAGGTTGAATTATTGGTGTTTATTCTAGGTACAAGTTATGCACAGTTAATCTAAGCAGACGGATGGTTTACCTATGGGATCACGATTATCTCCGCTTTTAAGAGAAAGGTTTGTTAGAATGGAAAGTAGTATTTCAACATGTAATATAACAATGTTTTTAATGAAAGTGTTGCGTTGGCGTTTTCTATAAGTGGTCGGTTATCAATAGACAAAAAATTTCTTAACTTATATAAACTCATTTTATAATTTCATTAAACTTATTAGAAATGGAAAGTCGTTGATATGATTTTCAATATAATGAAAAACATAATTTTAGAACTACTAGTACAAATAGAAGAAATTTGAATGTTTTGTTAGTGAATAATAAATACGCAAAGAAATTAAAATGTGCAAATTAACATAAAAATCTATAGGTATTACAATGCAATTTCAGAGTATTATATCAAAAATAAACATTTCAATGACATAAAGAATCCAGAGATTAAGAATAACTAATTGCAGTTATGTATGCATATAATTGGTTGAACTGTAGCTTTATTGAATTAATTTCATTAAACTATTGAAAATTGTTAGCAGTCCGAAACATATGTCGATTGTATTGAAAAATTTTGTGGAATTTAACTGTTTTTAATTTTATGATACATATAAATCATTCATGATACATTCAAATCCACAAGTTTTAAATAAAATTTAAATTAAACAATAATATATGCTATACAAAGTTCAATTATGTTAGTTTTTTGAAAATTGCAGCAACACACGAAATTTCTTCAATGCCCTTCGTACAAGCGAAATTGAAAAAAATTTAGAAAACGGCCAATATCAATATACCAGTTTCCCAATACCAAATAACTCATGAAAAAAGTATTTTTCAACTCTGTCTTATTTATTGAGTAGCGGGAAATACCTCAAACTTCCAGCTTTCTACAAACTTCAGGGTTACCAACTCGTGGAATCTTTTCTCCCCGTAGTCAAGTTGAAAAACCCCTAAAATCCCCTAGAATTGTTATTAAAATTCAAAGGAAAAATATATATTAAGGTTTTATTTTGCAATTATAAGGTACTTAAGTGTTTTCTATTATTAAAATTAAAATATTATTGAATATTATTATTTAATATTATTAAAATATTATTTTATTATTATTTAATTTTTCATTTCATTTTTGGAAATGAGAATATTAGGAATAGTTCATAGGGTATCATTATACACAAAAATTAAATTATTTATTTACTAATTATAAAATTTTTCATTAACCAACCTACATTAAGAAATAGTATTGAATATTGTCATCATGAAATGGATTTTTTCATTCAAGATAAAAATCAAAATTAATTTCAATTATTTAAATTATGATATGAAAAAAATTCAATGGACGATGAATCAACTCTGTGATTGTTCATATTTAAATGAGAGGTAATAAGAAATACTTGTCAAAAAATCACTGACTGAACAATTCTTTATTCGATTAGTTTCGCCTTTTACGAAATTATCAAGAATGATTTCATCATTTTATCAAGAATATCTTCATTCTTGATAATGCCGTAAAAGGCGAAACTAGTCGAACAAAGAATTGTTCAGTCAGTGATTTTTAGACAAGTATTTATTATTACCTTTCATTATGATATGAAATATTTTGGATTACTTTAAAAATACCTCTAAGATTACTCCTGAAAATTTTAATCACCAAAAAAACCCACCAAACATTTTGTCCCCCTAAATTTAGGGGGAAAATCCCCAAGTTGGTATCCCTGACAAACTTCTTGTTATAAATTGTAGAAATATGATAAATCATAGAAGAGCTGGATGAATTTATTTTTCGTAAATTAGAAATATCGGCCTCATCGCTCTAGAATTCGAAAATAAGCGTTGACTATAGGTACAACAATATTGAAACCCATATCTCCTTGATAAAAGAAGAGATAAGAAATATATCATTAATCGTTGACTAAAAGTTTGATCTAGAACTGCCATTATTCGATTACTTGAACGAAAACAATCGAACATACACCAGAACCGTCCAGAATTGAATACTTAACGATTCTAGTGTTCCAGCTTCCCATCACTATATTATATACTTTTATTCGAATCAAGTTACTAAGGAAAATTTAAAAAAGGATGTGTCAATACAGCTTTTCTTATTAGCAAAGTAGATTGGAGCGGATTGTTTTCAATAATAGATTCTCAAAGTTCGACGATATGAGAAATTCAGGAGTATATAGGTTGGATTGTATATAAGGTGGCGTACGCTTTGTAGGACAAAAAAGTGCTACCAGAGGAGGCTTTATGAACATCTGACTTAGGATAGTCAGAATTCTCTGAACTCTTTTATATTTCATGATATACTATTTTGGCATAGATTCAGACAAATATTTTTTGTATTAGTGTGATTGATATACCACAAACGAACTTTACTTATTTTACTCATTTTTCCCGTCTGAATACAAGAAAAGAAAAATAAATAACGACTAATCTCTTACACTTCAAACTTCAACCTCAACATAACCTAACTTTACTTACAGTCAGTAAAGTTTGGTTGTGTCTCATTATAAATTAATTTTTTATACCACCGAAAAAGAAAAATTAAATATTTCTCTGTTATTCGGTCCTACTATTCTCATTTTTTCTTTGTTTAAAAATGTTTTCATCATTAATAATGGTGCAACAGGCGGAAATTAACCCCAATTGAAAAGACATTCTACTTAATAATATCATCAATTCCCACTATTTTTATATTGCTCAAACCTCAGCCCATTTTACACATCCTATGTTGTATAGTCTACACCACTTGCAATCTTTGGTGATATCCATATCTTGTCTCTGAAACTTCCTATGTTGCGATTTCGTTTCGACTTCAAAATAAAATGAATTTTTGACTATTGGAGGTTGGTTAGAAGTATTGGGAATATCGCTTGATGAAAGCGAGGCAAGGGCGCTGTTTGAACCCTGTCCTTGCAGAGTTCACGAGAACAAAAGAAGAAAATGGATAGAACCCTAGATCATATTTACTATAATTGATCTATGGACAGAACACAGCCTAACTCTACCTACGTAAGTAGAGTTAGGCTGTGAACGAAGATACAGCGATGTTTAGGACACCGATGAGAAAATTCCTTCAAAAAGAGACTCAATGGATGAACCGTGTAGTCAGTAGTGACTCTACTATAATGCTTTCGTCTTATTAGTCTGAAGGTGGGGTCAGTTCGACTGAATCGACCTTGAACTTTAGGTCCAAACATCGGAACTATATAGATTTCTGACCGCCACTCTTTCAACAATACTTATAATAATAATAATAACGTAGAAAAACAATGAAAAAATATATTAAGAATGAAAGAATAACGACATCGTACAAATAACCCAGGACAATGGCGAGATTCTCAGACGACACGTGAACTGTGAACTTTATCGTCTCGCAGAAGGTCATTGGCGTTTTCGGAAAGAAGGAATAATGTTTTTCACACGACATTAGACGAGGGAGCAAATTTATCATAGATTCTTTCTACAACAGTCTAAAACGTCTAAAACGAAGACAAAGACGCGTATGGAGGAAGCTCCGTATCTCGTAAAATCGCAAACTACCACATATTATTTGAATGCCATACTTTCATATTTTTTCAGCCAGCTACAATTATTAGTCGATTATTAAATTTGTTTATTCCGTTATGGCGTGATGATAGTTGATTGATGAGATTTATTACTTTTTAAATTTTCTTTATTATTATTTTTCATAGAGCGGATGTCAGGGACTTGTATACCTCCTTGGACATATAGAATATGAACAGCAGTTAAACGCCGATTCCAAACAGCCCAACAATACGGATCCAATCGAACCCACCGGCACCAGTAACCAAAACCGTATAGGGTAAATTTGCCTTAATTAAGTTTTTTAAAATTTTTAAAAATTAAGTTTTTTTTTTCGATTTTTTATTGCAGTTATTATCACTATTGAACATTGTATAAGGAATAATTAGACTAAATACATAGTATTATTCAAATTATTCGTTCGAGATTCCGTGTAGGATTAAAAGCCCACTGACAAAGAAACGAAAGGAATTAAAAGAAACACTAGAAACAAAGGTCAAGCTTCTCAATCCGGAGGGTTCGTTCTAAAGCCACAAATAGTCGTTTCTTTTCCAAGAGCCTTCGTTTGTTTTTCATCTCCAAGTTCGTACATTTGAAATTTCAGTATGCCATTCCGATGAGAGCCAATAAACTCGAAACACGTATCAACGGCAAATTCCGTTGAGGTTCTATAGTTTTTATAATTTCTTCGACGTTAAACTTTTCAGTTGATTAGCGTTAATAATATTGATGAACCTTAATGAGAAAACTCTTTTCAAAAGTGGGGTGATTCTGAAACGTTGTATTATGCAGGTCTTTTCCTTCCTACAGTAGAAATACTCACTTAATTATCATTCTCTAAGTGTGGAGAATAGTGGAATTTAAAAATCGCTGATAATTGATTCGGATTGTTATCTAATTGAAGACTGGCAACAATGTGCTTATTAAAAACCGAAGCTATCTTCATTTTCTCATCGTTATTTGAATAGTGAACAAATCAAGTATGTTTTGTTACCAAAGAACTTGACAGTTGAATTTGTTTTTTAAAAAAGTTAACGTTTTCTGTTAAAGTTCTGTTCAATTTTAACATTTTAAAATGCTTTTTAAGTATTTTAATTAGTGATATAAATTAAGAAATCCATCATTTAATTTATAAAGAACAAACAAAAATAAAGGATTATCCCCAAACTTCTGTTGACTTAGGTAAGAAATTATTAAAACTCACATAATTATTATTTATGAAAATATTTCATGATTCTTATATTGTGTTATCTGCATATGATTATAGATTATGTGAAAGATATAAACAGTGACAATCAATATTCAAGAAATTTAATTTTTTTGTTTGTAATTTCATCAAAGTAGGACCCAAATTTTGTTTCTATGACTTTCGTTTATAGAATGTTTTTGAAATTATGATTGTGATATTTGCAGATTAAAACTGAAAGAATGCTAAATAATTATTGCGGTTGCAAAATCTTGAGTTTTTAAGGAGCGAGCATTTACGGAATTGATGCTAATTATTCATTCTCAATCTTCATAACTTATTCCACATGCATATAATATTTAACTAATTTTGTGATATCCTGAGAAGGAATTGTTTTGGCAACATTGTAAATCAACCGCCTCTACCGATTTTAAACTATCTGCAACACAGCACTTATAAAGACTAGTTCTAAATTTTCATTGGTCGTCGCCATTTTACATGGTTCAGTTTTGTAGTGCAAACTTCTTTAGGTTTTAATAATTTTGTGTGTTAGTTTAACAAAATTTACCCATGAATCTTATTACCCTGTCGTCTAAATTGTACGAAGTAAGTTTAATATTTCCTAATATGTGTATACGTATAAAAAACCGTGGTGTTGTTGTTTTTCTTAAAACCTCTGCATTTTTACTGCAGTGGGGATTTTTGTCAGACTTCATACTTTTACTACATTTTCTTACATATTTTCGATAATACAAAGCGAATGATGAATGAGTGAGGAATAATCTTGATAATATTCTGTCTTTCTAGTTTTTGATTATGTTCTAGCTTTAAAATTGGAGCATTTATACTTTTTCCATTGTTATCAATTTGGAATGGGGAAAAGGTGAAAGTTTCGGAGTTTGTTTTCGATAGGTAATACAGCATCTTACGAGATTTATCTGATTGTATTTCTGTGAGAAAGTATAGAAAATAGGCCGAATTAGTTTTAAAGTAGGTCATATTTTAGGGATTTTTGTTGTTTTCCCACTAAATCCATTTGTTTAAGTTGCTCTGCTCCTGTTTTTATTTTGGAATAATTACTGATTAATATTAATGGATGATAATTCAATTTATAGTGCGTTCATTTTCGGAGGTTTATGTAGTCATTTACTTAATACATGTAAAAATAATAACTTTGCTACTGAACTTATGCATAGATATTTATATTTTTACATTTTACTCTATTTATTAATGGTATTATTGTTTTACATTTCAGATAGTTTTCCGAAGTGAGCTTGATATATAAAATTGATAACATGTCGGTCCCCAATCAGGCCAATGGTAAAAAAAGTTCTAATAGCTCCATTGCTAATACTCCTGCTAGCACTCCAGTAACAAACACGAATGGAAATAGTCAAGCAGTGGTTCACAATTCTCCACCACCTAATAATAATGCACCAAAATATGGTAGGTATATAATGTTAATCGTAGAATATTTAATAATAACAGTGAAGGATCTTTTTTAATTTGCTCAATTTCAATATTTAGTAAATAACCTTGAATTAATTTCATTAATACTTGGTACATCACCAGTTCCACAAACTGGTGTTTCTGTAATGTTTAGTATATTATTAGTATTGTATATCAGTAATGTGATAAATAGATTACTATAGCAAAGCTGTTATGTAATTGATGACTGGTTTATTATATGAAACTTAATGGGATAAAAAAATCAATCTCATTGAGGTTTGGATTCTGTTACTGAATTTTAAACATTCTAAATTGTTGTTTGTATATATTGTTTTTATGTGTTTATACTACTGTTAAGAAAGTAAACTCATTGTTTACTTTTTTGTACTTGAGGCAGTTTTTTTGATGTTGTTCTGTTTTTATGTTCTATTCAGCTATTTACATTTTTAGTAGTATTATATTCTATTTAATGAAAATATTTTTTACATGTTATTTCTTTTTGCCATAAAACATAATATAGGTATTATTGCATGGTGGCAACTTTCATCCTGTATGGAATCTTGATAGCAAGAATTTTAATAACAAAGAGGTTTTATTGGTGGATCAGTTTTAAAATCAAATTAAATTTCGTTTATTCATTGAAGTTTGTACAACTTGAACTCTCTTGTGACCAGACCCAAAAAACTAAAAACATGTCAATTGCTGCTTTAGCAAATTATACCAATAACTTAAAATATATATTTAAAGGAAAAGTTTTCAAGACAAAAATTAATAACTCTAATTAATAATATTTAAATAAATAATAAAATGAACAAATTGAAGTTCTTATTCTATCACCAAAAACGAGAGAACACTAAGTCAACATGTTTTTATGTGATTTTACACTAATAAACTTACTTGTTTAGAGTCAGTATGATGCCAGACTTACGTAGTCCATTGGCACCAAAATGAATTTCCTGTATTATTTATGGAAAACAACATAGTGGCCATTAACAAAGGAAAATATTACTGCATGGTAAAAGTTCTGGATATTATAATGTAATCAATAAAGTTCTCAAAAATCTGATCCAGAAATATATTAAGAAATAAAGAGAATATATAACAACATTGAAAAGTCATATTTCCACAAAAACTGGAAAAAGGAATCATAATTAATATTCCTAATTCTAAGAGTGATGAAACAAAATTAGAAGATCATTGCGCAATTACACTTGTTCTAGTCATAGGAAAAAAGTTGAGCAAATAATTGAAAATAGCATAAATACTGAAATTGATGGAATCCCCAGTTATTAATTTGGAGTTAAGAACTGAGTAAACACAGTCTATTAGTACTAACAGTAAATAGTAATTTACTATTAGTACTAACATAAAATGTGCAAACTAGTAGGAAAACAGACATACACCAGTTACATCTATGGGCAAACTAATTGCTTTTGATAGGGTGTGGTATTCAGGGTTAATATATAAACTCCACCAACTTCAGAGCTCAACATACTTATTGAAAATTGTTCATGAATTCCTGTGTGGTCACAATACCAGTTAAAAACAGAACAGAAACAAATACTCGATGTAGTTCTTGCAAAATCAATTACTTTCTGGGATATTAGTTATTACGATGTCATAAAAACTTCAAAATTCAAATTTTCAGGCACTCTAGTACCGAACCGGATATTCGTAGGCGGCATATCAGCTAACACAACAGAAGGTGAACTGCTGCAGCTTTTCAGCGCCTACGGCACAGTTAAGGCGGCCAAAATAATACAAGACAGAGCGGGCGTCTCGAAGGGTTACGGCTTCATAACGTTCGAGAGCGAGGACGACGCAAAGCGACCCCTACGGGAGGCAGACAACATCGTCCTTAGGGAACGCAAGCTAAACATCGCTCCGGCCATTAAGAAGCAAGTAAGTCTGGATGAGGAAAATGTGGTAAGAACTATTACCAATTCCAAGCAGAAATTTGGATCTCGGATTGGTACTACTTGGGGAAAATAATATTAATTGATATTCAACTGATTATCTTTTAAATATTATTCAACTGGTTATCCTTTGAATTTGAAATAAATCAACGTTTTCAATATAGAATTTTCCAAATTTAAAATTTTACTGTAATTATTATAATTCAAACTTATTTTTTCTTTCAATTAAATATTTTCAAATTAAGTCACTTTTTTATTCTAAATATGACATTTTGCCGGCAAACTATCTTCAAGCTAAACACAAACAATATATCTTGTTAATGAATTGTTAGCAATAACAGGCTAGAAGTTTTAGGAATAGATTTATTTATAGATTTCAGTTGAAAATGGTTAAAGAAAAAACATTAAAAGTGGATGATTGATTTTCTTTTCATTTAAGAACTCTATTTACGAAAAATTGAGTTAACTGACTCAAAGGAATTTTGTGGTAGTTTTTAATATATACTTCAAATATTCTATTGTTCCAATATGTTCCTATTCGTGATTAGTTCTCTTCTAGTTGTGTTTTGAAAGAGTGTTCTTAATTTCTTACTAACAAAAATTGTCTTTCACGCAGTCCTTCAATTTCAACCGCGCCTTCGATGGGTCCAGTCCCCCGACTGTTGCGGTAGGGAACCCTGCTCAGTATTTCCTGCCACCTAGTGCTATGCCATATTTCCAAGGTAGTATGGGCTATTACGCCCCGCCTAATGCTCCGGCTCCTGGGGATCCCAGTGCCCAACAACCAGCTGTCTATCAAGGTGAGTGAGATTTAACATGCAATAATATAACATTTTACAACAATATATGCAAAATATTGGTACTTGAAAGGACAATTTTTCAAAAACTTTAATCAAAATAAAAATGACATTTCAGCTTGATTTTGAAATGGAAAAACTTTTTTTGAAATTCAGAAATAGTAAAGGAGCTTGTAGTTCATGGATTTTTAATTTTTGTTTTTATTAGCTCCACCTGTTTATCCAACTCAAACTGGACCCCCACAAGCCGCTACTTATCCTTCAATGATGTTTCCAGCACAAACAATTTATATGCCCCAACAATACCCGATGCCAATACCGGTGAGTAATCTTTTTCCATTTTTTTGTTGTGAATATAGTTTATACATTTTCCTATGTACTTATCACCTTTCTTGTATTTTGTTATTATCTTTAATCCTTATCATTTTCTTGAAGCAGTTATTTTTATAGCTGATATATAAATAATTACTAGGTGAAAAAGGTATGTAAAAATGAGACTACCTTTTTATTTAAAATTTTAAGGTCTGATTTTTATTTATGTTACACAATTATAAGTATAAAATAATATCTTTCTGTCTCCCTTAAGTCTTATTTTTAGATACCTTTTCATCGTGTACATGATAATTGGTTGCCCGATCAACTTAGCAAATATGATGGCATTGAAGGTTCATGTGAACACTACCTGAAGCTCTACATTTTATCCATTTGAAAATAAAGTATGTGAAATATCTGGTGGCTTTGTCACCAGATAATTTGGTAATTCTTAGCAGTTACAGTCTTGGAAATTCATTCTGTTTAGGTTTGGATACAAAGTGTGACTTTGTCAAATCACTGAAGAAAATTATTTTTACAATTACAATTTTTACAATTTTTTCATTTCTTTTGTCTAAAAGAAACTGAACATTGATAAAACAGGTTTGGCTTAAATAGTCTTTCTGATCCACGCCTAGAAAAATACATCTTTTTGTGTTAATTGCTTTGTAGGTACATTCATCTTCACTTTGAAAAACCTGTTGCGAAATTTATGGCAAGCCAGGTAATATAATCAATGAAAATCTAATAACTTTTGCTTTATATGATTATGTAGGTGTGATTGGGTTTTGTTGCATCATTACAATGAAACAAAACCCAATCAATCTTTAAATCTAATGTAAATGTTTTTAGGTTTTAAGTAACCTAATTATCAAGTATTACTATGAAATTTTCAGATTGCAGATTGTTGAAGACGGTTACAGAATCCAACGTACAATACTATATTATATCGTTTTTGACAGTTGAAATTGATGTCAATCAGTGAAATTATTTACTGTTATGTTCAAGTTTTGATAAAAGTGCAGTTTGTAGATAAACATCTAATACTACAATATAGATTGAATTTCTAAGCATGTTATTGATTAGAATTAATTTATATTAGAATTATATATATATATATATATATATATATATATATATATATATATATATATATATATATATATATATATATATATATATATATATATATATATTTATTTATTTTGATATTTCAATTTCTCATTTAATATTTTGAGTTACCAGTTCACTGTATTTATATATAACTTCTATTACTGCAAGCCCCTTTTTTGGAATAATTAGAATATTCTTAATTTTCATATTGAATTATTAAATTTTTTTGTCTTGAATTAACATAGGTTAGTGATCAATCAATCCCCAGAACTCCAAAATCACCTAACAAAATCTTGATTTTGACGATTTTCAATGAATTATCTTCAATTCATAATTCAATAAAGGATTAATTCAATTATTCGTTTATTTTGAAAAACATTTTCAAATTAAAATTTTCAAGCTCTTCTAGATTGTACACTTATGCTGTCGATATCACGTTTCCTTCCAAAAAAATTGTTTTGAAATGCTGATATTTTCATTGTGAATTTTGGTTTACAAATATCAATGTCATAATGACATAGATATTTTTATTTGGGATAGGGATCAATTAATAATAGCTAGTTGACAAATTGATATGATTTTAAATGTAAGTTACAATTTCCTCTAAAGAAATATCTTTCAATAAAATCTGAAATCCTATTAATTGAGTGAAATCAATAATATGAGTAAAAAAAGTTCAGTTGGAATTTAAGATTGCTCTCAAAAATTGCTTTGTATTGAAAATGTACAAAATTTTCACTTTTTCGCTTACATGAAGTGAAATGCAGGTAGATTGATTCATTCAATATGATGAGTAGAGAGTAATTATCTCAAATTATCGACAGCATGTTTACATGTCGAAACTGTTCCCCATCGGATTATATATTCTAGCGATTTTCATATATTTTCCACATATGTGTGTAACAATGTATGATCAGTCCAGCAACTACATATCGGAGGGCATCTACCCTGTGTCCCAACCCGCCTACGTGTTGCTGGACAGCCTGCAGTACTGAGGGCCTCCCGCGCCGCCTATCGTCCCTTTCTTAAGGTCTCTGTTGGCTGCGAGCAGCGTTACAATTTATTTTGCCCAGAAACGATGGGGGAGCATTTTAAAATAAAAATTATATACTGCAGAGAGAAGTTTGTACGATCATTTTGAGTCGAGTATTGTTATTAGTTCGGGCTATGTTGTGATTGTCTAGTTGTATATATGTTGTAAAGATAGAATTATATCTCGGGGTATTATGTAATGATTTTTTATTTGTTTCAACTTTGCCTACAGATAAATTTATGACTTATTCGGTAGAATGTATTTTTCTTTTTAATATTTGATTTAACTTGTAAATGTCAATTATAAAATTTCTTTTTTTTCTTATAAAAAAATTATTTTTTTGTAAGACGCTGTAATTAATTTAAAATAATACTTTTTAAAATACAGTGAAATGCCACATTATATAAGGAATGATATATTACCTTAT
Source organism: Henosepilachna vigintioctopunctata (assembly GCA_030704895.1). Lineage (NCBI taxonomy): Eukaryota > Metazoa > Arthropoda > Insecta > Coleoptera > Coccinellidae > Henosepilachna > Henosepilachna vigintioctopunctata. The sequence goes on along the minus strand of JARQZJ010000031.1, from coordinate 14,247,259 downwards.
TGTGAAAAATGCTCCCTTTGTCGTTACTTCAAGCAGAAATGGCTAAATTGTTTTATTTTATTTGTGAATGTTTTGCAGAATTTTCGCAAGTTTTCTTTTTGCACGTTAAACAGTTAATTAAATGTTTAGAAACATAGAAGAAAAAAAATTTTTTTTTACATTCTTTTTAATCTAAAATAGTTTTTTAATGGAAGTACAAGTAAGGAATTTTGCATTCGATCGAATTTTTCTTCGAGATCCTCGATTGAAAGGTTTTTGAAGGTTTTGCGGCAATTCGACTCACTTTCAGGTAACCTCGAAATAGTCTCTAGACCAGGGGTGCTCAAACTTGAACTGCTGGCGATCTACCTCAATATTTTTAGACTACTTAGGATCGACTCTGAGAGGCTGCAAGTATTGAAAATGCATGAAAAAAAAATTGTAAAGAATTTTATTCTCTACAATATTAATAAGAGATACAAAAAGCATTAAAAACCCTTAGAACATCAGATATCTTGAGCAGTCACGAGATTTCATGAGACTTTTGAACCATCATTTAAATTGCCGTAATAAATAAAGGTATATAACATACAAAATATTCAGCTATTATTATACTCCATTCCGAGGTGGATTGACAAATGACTGCAATACTGCAATTTAGATGAAATAAGTATATCTTTTTAGTAAACAGACCACCTAAGGAACCTATGACCCTGAGTTCAAATATTCACCAAATGGGATAATTTTCTGTGATTTTGTTTGTTTTAATCTCTTAAAGTTAATGTCTGAATTTGAAATTATGCGCTTGATTCTGTCAAAACTGTGACGATAAATGAGCGTTGTGTACATGAAAATTTGAAATTTCTTTTATTTCGATATTTTAAATCGATTACTTATCGATTATACCACAAAAGTAATGATATCTCATGAAATACAAAAGTTACCAGACGCCTCAATAAAGACTTGAACACTAGGGATAACAACATAATAAGGAAATATAAAGCGGTTTCTGGTACAAATTCAAAAAAATGATAACTGGGTGGAAATCTGTTCATTATTTTGAGCAAGATAGGGTTGCCACACGCAAGATTGTATAAACGTAATTGAAGAAAATGTAATTTGTAATAATATTTGATGACCTATTGTAACAGGCAATCCATTATATTTATTATAAGATGATATTTATTCCGATAGCTATTTGGACCGGCATTAAACAATCCGAAGTTGATTAAATCTGTTCACACCTGCTTTGCCAGGTAATTAATAATATATGCTCCATATATTACACTAGCATTTTAACCCTTATGTAGGCACCCCGGGTACCCAGCTGGTCACATTATCATCAATTATTCTTAAAAAAAATTCTTACGAATCCCCACGATTTAGCCTGTTTAGAAGTTATTGGCAATTTTACATGTATTAAAAAAATTTTGTGTTGATAAAAATTCAGCTGTTGAATAAAAGTAGCTCTGGGGGGCAAACGGATACCCGGTTTATTCAATAATAAATATGATAATTATATAATAAAGGTTGATAAATAAATAACAATTATTAAGTGAAAATGTGTATTTTAATAGTAATTTACATGTTTAAAATAAATGATTTTACATTCATTCGACGCAATCAGAATCAGTTTTTCTACGTCTGTTTATTGTCAATCTATAAGAAAGATGACAAGAACCTGTTACTTTCAACCTGACAGTCTGATCTCGAGACACATCATCTCTTTCACCTGGCGGAGCAGGACCGACTTGAACTCCCAGAATGCCTTCGATTGCATTCTTTGTCGAGTGTTGGCGCATGATTTGATTATTTGAAGATCGATCTTCAATCGAAGGTTTTTATAATTCTTCACCCAATTGACGGACGCAAGGAAACAAGGTGCTGATTGTTCTTTTTCTTCAGCATATTGTTTGTTTTCATAGTAAACGATTTATGCTGCGAGTGCAGCACTGTCCAAAATGTTATAAAACAAAACAAGCTACTACCTTTGAGTGCGTCTGTGGGTTGTATACCCATTTGACGGTTGTATATCTACCATTTGATCCATTATATCTACGCCAGTTTTATATTTATTGTAATATCTAATCATATTCGGTTTCTTTTGTTCGTCGTCATTAACAGCAGTATCAGCGTGCATAGTTGAAAGTAATATTACAGCTTTTTTCTTTTTCGCTACGTATTAGCAAATTGTAACATTACGTTCATAAAAACCGAAGAGAGAAGAGAGTATTGTTCACGCGATTTACTAGCAGCCATTTCTTTAGGAATATATGGTTTATTTATTTTATTTTTTTCAAAGTACCGGCGAGTGTTACTTTCCAAGCAAATGCTTCGCAAGGGACAAATCTGTGAAGTAATTGTCCATTGTGATATTTCTTCCACTGTTTTTGAATTGAGCTACAAGTTCTCTTACAAGCCTCTCTCCTTGGCGTCTTGATGCTACACGGTACAGTTTGATCCCGTTGCTATACGCGTCTTTCCTCTTCAACTATAAAGGCCTCAGTATACTTGAGTAATGTAGGTAGACTACGCTACTACCCCGAACATGAAAACTGACCGTGCGCTCCTGCTGTGAGCTCGAAACCCATGCTAGGATATCTATTTAAAGCCTCTCTACTGATCTATGCCACATGAAAATAGCCCAAAGAGTTGCTATTCATGTTTATTTATGAATATTAATCGGTCTGAGATGATTTTAATCACATATCTACTCAATGGCTGAAAATTAGTGGGGAGGTAGCTTAGAACCAGAAGTCGGACGTAGGATACTTTTACTCCCGTTCCGTGGGACATGAGAAAATAAGTTTTATTACAAAATGCAACGAGGTAGCTTAGAACCAGAAGTCGGACGTAGGATACTTTTACTCCCGTTCCGTGGGACATGAGAAAATACGTTTTATTACAAAATGCAACGAGGTAGCTTAGAACCAGAAGTCGGACGTAGGATACTTTTACTCCTGTTCCGTGGGACATGAGAAAATACGTTTTATTACAAAATGCAACTAACAACTGTTCCTGTAGCGCAGTGAACAGGGTGTCGGACTTCTATTTCAAAAGTAGTGTTTTCTATCCCCACCAGGGATTCACTGAGGATAATTTCTATTTATATCGTTAACTAGAATCATTGGTACAACGAAATTCAATATATGCTAAATAAATCAATCTAATTGCTGAAGATTAAGATTATTTCAAAGTCTAAAACAGGACATTAATTAGTTAGGTACAGTTTGTTCTATAAGTGTTGTACGGCTCAATTCCATGTTTTACACAAAAATAAATGAAAATATGACGATATCCCATTATGATATTGTAAATGGCGTGTCAAAATCACTGGCAGTTAATCAAAATATACATCAGATCGACCAAAACACTTGTCAAAGTCGTGTTAGTTACACTATTTATAACTCAAGAACGGCTGAACCAATTTGACTGAAGATTAATGGAGAGGTAGCTTAAAAGCAGGAGATTTCATTGGACTTCATTTCATCTGGTTGTAATTGGATTATGAAAGCCATAGTCCATTGGGTGAAATTATATATGAATGTAATTTCATGAGATACCACCCACCACCATTATCAAATCACAAGGCGAATCCTTGAGTGTTTGTAGTCTGTATCTAGGAAATCCATGTTTTTCCCACGATCAATTTTATGTGGCATGTTCACGGATCGGAAGATCATCTGCGTTATTTAAATATTATATAATATTTATAAAAAATTATATTTTGCGTTATTATATAAAAAACGAAAAATGCTGTCTATCGCAAGCTGCTTCGCTTGAAAGCTCAAACCATGCACCAAAATTCATGGCCAATAAAAAATCATTATAATACTGAATTTTTCATTAATATTTACTACCCTCATGAAAATTGAACATAATAAAATCCAAAATCATTGCCCCAAAGTAGAACAAAGTTTGACGGGTCAGCTAATATATTAATAATAATATTTATTTAGCTGAAGCTATACAAACAATCTACATATTTTGAACAGTCAATTTTTAATTATATACCTGTCTCATTATTTAAAATATACTTTCTAAGATGACGCTTAAATATTTTAATACTAGTACTAGTTTTCAATATACATACTTGGTAAATTATTGAAAGCTTTAAATCCGTCATAGTATATGCTATTTTTAGATTTAGAGAGCTTACAAACTTTGGATATAAAAACTATCAGTATTTCTAGTATTATACCTATGCACATCACTGATATATGTAACATTTTTTATTACATTACACGGAAGCAACTGAATTTGGATTTTAAATATGAATATATATGAAGCAAAGAGTATTCTTTGTTTTACAGACATTAGTTCCAAAGAGTTCAGCATAATTTCAACACGGGTATACCTATTGCACTCTAAAATTGTTCGCATGGCTATATTCTGTAACTTTTGTAATTGTTCAATTTTTTCTTTAGTCAAAGCAAATAACAAAGTGGAGCAAGATTCAAAATGTGGCATAGTATTGATTTGAACAACAATAATTTCACATATGTCGACAGATGTATTCCTATTCTTTTAAAAAAAATTGATTTTTTAGAGATTTTAGATGATGAATCAACATGATCATCAACTCAATTTTTCGTCTAACATAATGCCTAAATATTTCACTGTTTCTACTCTTCTAATTTTTTGTTTATTAATCTTTATAGTAATATTCTCATTTTTATTGGTTTTAAGGGTTTTACTTGTACCCAAAACTAAGAAGTTAGATTTTTGCACATTCAGAGAAAAGTTATTGTCATATAACCATTCATCAATTGCAGAAAGGTCTCTATTGATCTTCTCTGTCATATTCTTAATATCTTTCCAACATATATAGACCATATTTCATCAGCGAATAAACTTATAGAACATTTTTTCACGTGAGAAACAATATCGTTCATATATAAGGAGAACAACAACGGACCTAAGACAGTTCCTTGAGGTACTACTACATCCAGTTTCGTGCTATCCCGACAGCATGCTATTGAACTTAACTTTTTGTGTTCGCGAATCCAAGTAAGACCCGATCCAATCATTTACTACTTCCTCAAAATCAAGTTTATTCAATTTTTTCAATAATAATGATCTACATAACGTTTCGAAAGCTCTTTTAAAATTCAATAATACTACTATAACCGTTTCCCTTTTATCTATAGCACTATACCATTCCTCACATATGCTCAATATTGCTGTCTCACAAGAGCAATTTCTTTTGTATCCTGATTGAAATTCAGAAGTTACAGAAAATTTTTCACATAATTCTAAAACCTGGTTTTTTACTACCAGTTCTAAAATTTTCTCATACTGTGGTAGTAAATTTATAGAAATTACTCTATTTTAACAGTATTGCAAATTTTTGGCACAGGTATTATTAATGAACATTCCCAATCTTTTGGAAATACGCCATGTGTCAGTGATGTGTTAACTAAATCTAAAAATCTATTTCAAGAAATGTCAAAAGCATCCTTCAGTATCTTGACTGTTATTTCATCTTCGCAACTACCTGTATTTTTCAAACTTCTAACGATATTTTTCAAATAATTCATATTTACCTTCTCAAAATTACACATTTTCACCATTTTCGGTATAGAGTGTAAGACATATTCGTGGTCATGTATCGGAATTATAGATTCAATTATTTGGTGTACACTCTCTACAAAGAAAAGATTGAAACCCCAAACAATATCTTTATCCTCTCGTACTATTTCGTTATTAACCACGATATATGGTGTATTATATTACATTAACTATATAATAAGATAAAATGAATATACGAGGGTGAATCAAATATAAACGAGACTTTATTTTTTAAAAAATTATTTTTATTTTAAATGCAAAAAGTACATATCTTATTTTTCTACGTAATATTCTGCTTAAGAAACACATTTTTCCCAGCGGATAGACAGCTTCCCAATTCCTTCCATGTAGAAAGATGCAGGTCGTGTCTGCAGCCAATTGCGCACTAAGGCATCCACCTATTAAGCATCATTGTCGAATCTTTGGCCTCCCAATGCTTCCTTGAGAGGGCCAAGCACATAAAGTCACAGGGTGACAGGTCATCCTTACTGGACTGTAAGGAGGGTGGTCCAGTGTCTCCCACCCCAGTTGCCCCAATTTTTCCCTCGTCAAGGCTGCTGTGTGGGGGCGAGCATTGTCTGGAGAAGAACCACTTCCCTCATCGGTAGGTCTCGTGTTTTTGCGGCGATATGCAAGTCGGACCTCAGCCAAAATATCGAAGTAGTAGGCCGCATTGATTATCCTGCGCTCATGCAAAAATTCAAGGTGCAGCAAACCACGGTGGTCAAAAAAAAAAAACCGTAGCCAAAACCTTGCCAGCTGACAGTCGTGACTTGGCTTTCACTGCTGGTTCTATCCACTCCATACTCGTTTGTTTAGACTCAAGGGTGTAGTAGTGCACCCAAGTTTCTTCACAGATGATGATCTGAGTCAGAAATGGGTCCCCTTCTTTCCGAAATCGTGTCAGAAAACGCTCACACGCCTGAAGTCGATTCAATTTCACGGTGGACACAGAGAAGGTCGAGGGGCCGGGCTAATGTGCTTCCCCCACTCCTGACAAACCTACCCATCAACAAACGAAGCGGGAACGTTCTCCCTTATTCGCTGTATGCAGAGTAAAATTAATACATAAATGATATTTACGATAGTTACAGATAAATTTGATGTAGAAATTAATTAATGAAATAGAAGCAGAAAATAAAAATGTAAGACATTGCGATGTTATTGAATGAGCTGATATTCACAGGCGAATTTAATGGAAACATGCATCAAATGAATGCCTAATGCGATTCGAAATGAATGCTCATATTAGAAGTGGAATGATAAAAAAATATGTTTATTTTATGGAATATTTATGAGCATGAAAGAGCTCAATTTTAGAAGATATCGAAGATGAGACATATGTCCATATAAATATAACGTATTTTACTATCATCGAAGAAACTTATTCCTTTCAACGTTGTCTTTCGCTTCGAAGGAACGTTATTTTCTAGAAAATAAGGAAATAAAAACCTTATGTCCATATGAATAAGATATATTTTAGCAATATCGAAGGAACTATTCGCTTGCAACGTTATGTTTTTCGTTTCGAAGGAACGTTATTTTCTACAACATTTGGGAATAAAAACCTTATATCCATATACATAAGATATATTTTAGCAATATCGAAGGAACTATTCGCTTGCAACGTTATGTTTTTCGTTTCGAAGGAACGTTATTTTCTACCAAATTTGGGAATAAAAACCTTATGTCCATATACATAAGATATATTTTAGCAATATCGAAGGAACTATTCGCTTGCAACGTTATGTTTTTCGTTTCGAAGGAACGTTATTTTCTACCAAATTTGGGAATAAAAACCTTATGTCCATATACATAAGATATATTTTAGCAATATCGAAGGAACTATTCGCTTGCAACGTTATGTTTTTCGTTTCGAAGGAACGTTATTTTCTACCAAATTTGGGAATAAAAACCTTATGTCCATATACATAAGATATATTTTAGCAATATCGAAGGAACTATTCGCTTGCAACGTAAATTTTTTCGTTTCGAAGGAACGTTATTTTCTACCAAATTTGTCTTATACATAAGATATATTTTAGCAATATCGAAGGAACTATTCGCTTGCAACCTTATGTTTTTCGTTTCGAAGGAACGTTATTTTCTACAAAATTAGGGAATAAAAACCTTATGTCCATATACATAAGATATATTTTAGCAATATCGAAGGAACTATTCGCTTGCAACGTTGTCTTTCGTTTCGAAGGAACGTTATTTTCTACCAAATTTGGGAATATAAACTTTATGTTCGAATACATAAGACACATTTTAGCAATATCGAAGGAACTAGTCCCTTGCAACGTTATGTCTTTCGTTTCGAGGGAACGTTATTTTCTACAGAATTTGGGAATATAAACCTTATGTTCGAATACATAAGATATATTTTAGCAATATCGAAGGAACTATTCGCTTGAAGCGTTATGTTTTTCGTTTCGAAGGAACGTTATTTTCTACAAAATTTGGGAATATAAACCTTATATCCATATACATAAGATATATTTTAGCAATATCGAAGGAACTATTCGCTTGCAACGTTATGTTTTTCGTTTCGAAGGAACGTTATTTTCTACCAAATTTGGGAATATAAACCTTATATTCATATACATAAGATATATTTTAGCAATATCCAAGGAACTATTCGCTTGCAACGTTATGTTTTTCGTTTCGAAGGAACGTTATTTTCTACCAAATTTGGGAATAAAAACCTTATGTCCATATACATAAGATATATTTTAGCAATATCGAAGGAACTATTCGCTTGCAACGTTATGTTTTTCGTTTCGAAGGAACGTTATTTTCTACCAAATTTGGGAATAAAAACCTTATGTCCATATACATAAGATATATTTTAGCAATATCGAAGGAACTATTCGCTTGAAACGTTATGTTTTTCGTTTCGAAGGAACGTTATTTTCTACAAAATTTGGGATTATAAACGTTATGTCCATTTAAATAAGGTACATTTTAACATTATTGAAGGAACCGTTTTCACAACATAAAGGCAATCGGTTGGAGATCCACTTTCTCACTCACACTCATTGTGTGAGTGCAAGTTACTTTCTTGTCGTAGAAATATTTAATTCCATAAACATTTAATAAACATTCCATTCGTTTCGTCGCACTCTCTCATTTCAGGAGAAAATTAAAAGTGTAAAAACTTCAATGAGAACGAATTTTTTGCACCCACTAGTTGATAATGATTTTACTGTGACTATCAAAATAATTTTTTCAAATTTTTTGAACATTTGACGTTTCACCACTATTTTCGTGGATTCTTCAAAATTTTATTATAATGCAATAACATTTATTGTTATTTCAAAATTTCATTAATATGAAATTCGGATTTGTGGCTTTTTCAAAATGTCATAAAATCTTTTAGTATATTAAAGCCTATTAATGCAACAACATTTCAACATTAATTTTTAATTTCAATCCTTGCAACGTTATGTGTTTCGTATCGAAGGAACGTTGTTTTCGATAAGAATTTTGGAATATAAAACATATGTCTAAATTCCACTATTGTGCCCGAAGGGCCAAAAGTCTCGTTTATATTTAATTCACCCTCGTAGTATGTTATTTTCTTTTTTGCTCCCGATAGTTTGCTAGTAAGTTATGAAGATTTACCACTGGTTTGCTATTGCAAAGTTTCAGAAATACAGCGTAAAACAATGACTCTAAAATATTTTTTCAACTTCTAAGTGTAAGAATTAAGAGTAATAATTAAAACTATTGATTGATTGTTTTTTTTATATTTAGTTATAATATTAATCACCCTATTTTATGAAATGTATAGATTCATAACTATTTATCGAAATTCAACTTTAATAAATATATTCTTTAGTCATTTCCGAATCCACACGCAATCAATCGGTCGATAATAAATAATACGACTGCGTTAAACAAATGAAAGCAGATTCGAAATATGGTTTCTTTTGCTCTTTGGGTTTATATTGGGTTTCCTTGCTACATTGAACAATTAGATCAATTTATAGTATCTGTTTATGCATTTTTTTTAATTAAGCTTATGTAACGCTGCCGATATGTATAAAAGCATGTGTTTGTTCCCTTTCCTTTGAATTGTATTTTAACCTTAGATTTTTTCACATTAGTACGAGTACAACTACTACCCAAATAACGGAGCACCGCCCCAGTATATGGTGGGTGCCCAGGGAGGACCTGGACCCCAGGGACCACCCATGCCTCCGTCCGGCAGCCCACCGCGCCCGCCTTGTTACAACCAGCAGATCTCGTATGCCAGTGAACCTTTGTTCTACAATGTGCCCATGTATGGCGGCCCAATGGACCACCCTCCAGCCGTCTACCCCGACGCCTTGGAAAATACAAGCAATTCCTACAACGAGGTTTGAAACATTTCTACTATACCTAATTTTTTTCCTTTTTTTTTGTTGGAACTTGATTATTCAGACTAATGCGATTTTGCTGTAGTTTTTCATCGTTTATTATTTTTCTTACCATCTGTTTCCTTTTCTGCAGGAACCCTTCTTGGGTCCGTTTATTTCGCAAGACCTTTTAGACGTCCGTTATCCGACTCAAGAAACGCCTCCCGACACAACCCTCACAACTTCCGCCTCCGCTGGCGAACATCACCGTCACCCACATGCCACATCTTCAAACTCGATCTACACGTCTACCAATTCGATGGTTGTATCCAACACCAATAACCGATTCATGTCATTCTCTTCATCTTCTTCTGCTCAACATCAGGGGACTGTTCTTGATCATCCGCCTCCGGATACATCGCGACAGACAAATACGCCGGTTGTATCTCTCTTGAGTATCGATCACAGCCAGGAGAAAGATCTGAACGCCATGCAGGGAGGCCGTAAGAAGAAACCTCTTACTCCAACAGTTAGCGTAGCCGTATTCCCAGGCAACAGTTATCCTCCTTTAAATTTTCCTCCTCCGCCTTTAGGATTTCAGCAGAACTTGCATTCGCAAAGTTCTTTTCCCGGTCCGTGTGCACCATTCACCTACAACAATTTGCCCAATCCCGCTTCATTCAACGGTCCCGTGCCGCCTTTCGATTGTGGACAGTTCAACGGACAATACAAATATCAAAAGTATCCGGTTGTAAACGGTTACGCGAGGCGACCCACTGGACGTAAGCCGTTCGACCGTCGCAACCCACCTGCTTCCAACGACTATTCCAACATAGTCAGAACCGATTCGAATTCTTCGGCGGCGAGCGGCATGGATGAGAACCGTAATCATGAGGATAAACTACGCACTTCTGTCACTTCACCACCACCCGCTCCTTATTCTCCGCTCACTAATCACGGTTACGCGTCTAAGGTTAACGGTACGGTCGGTATAAACGCGCAATACACCAACGTTCGCTATAATAAGAACTATCACGATACCAGGCCGACTTCGGTCAAGAGGATTGGCACTAGTTATAACAATCGAGCAATCGTCGTAAAAACCGACTCTGCAGCTGTAACGTCAACAACGGATATTTTGTCGAACAATAATAATAATAATAACATTCAGTCTAAATTAGAAGTTAATCAAAAAAACTCTATTTACGATGTCTCATCACAGGTGCACGCCAGTGGTTCTCCAAACTTCGGCTCTCTGCCGTCCAGAAGAAGCAGAAGGTCCATACGTAGAAGTAATGCCGGTGGTAGTTCCCTAAGCGAGATCGGAGCCGGAGACGCTCCCTTGCCCCCAGTCGCCGACTCCGTGTCGGAGACGTGCAAGAAGCTCGATACGCTCAAGCTGTAATTGACAGGTAACGAAGAGCGCAATTGGGTTCGACGAGGCCCGCGCAACGTCACCTTAATTCGGCAGTTGTCTCATTTTGACTAAAGAAGTGGTGGGATGGGGTAAAATGGCCACATCTATGAAACGACAAACGTCACTTTGATTTCGAGCGTTGTAAGTCTATCAATAGACGACATATACTTTTTCAAAAATTACATTACAAATAAGACTGTACATTTTATAAATAAATATAACATGATATTACTTAAGAAAGGGATAGTAAATATTTATTGTAAATTCAAGTATTATTTTTTTTTGTATATTTTAAATTATTATTAATTGAAGCATGCTGTTCATGCCTGATCATCACTTGTACATAATAATGATGCAAAAACGAAAAAAATTTGTAGTTGATATGCAATATTCATTTAGATTATAAATGACAATATTAATTGTTAAAAAGTATGTAAAGGAAGTGAGATGCCATAAAGAACTTAGATATACACAAGAAAATAATGAAATCATTAGTAGAGTTTTTTCTAGAATGAATAACGCTGCTATATTACATTGTTATTTAATATCTAAGCAATACGCCAGTCATTTTTCTGTGCAACTTAATTTTCAAATTCGGCCTTTGTTTCAAATCTATGAATGGTAGAAAAGGAAGGACATGTAACAATGACAGCTGGCAGTCATATGTATGCTTTTTATGTAGCCGTGTCATCTTTTTTCCTAATATATTGTTTGAATTGATGCCATAGAAGATTCTCTTATTTGACATAAATCTCAATAAATAGGCACTTTGCTTAGGTCTATATACGTCAATTGTGTCGAACTAACAGTAGTTTAAACTGTCGAAAGAGGATTAAACGAATCACCGTTTGCCTTAATTTTCCTCCTAATTCGAATAGAAGGTTTTTGATAGGATGTTCGTTTTTTCTTAGTTTAAATCGGAATATTTTAAAGATTAGATTTATGCTGCATTGCGCATAAATTAATTGTACCATTAAATGAGACGAAATTGAGAAATATCCACCTACACAATCGCATTTATAGACAAAATATATACTTCATGATTCACGACGTTAACGTTGATTGGAAATTTGTATTACATTGCCTCGGTGACATTGAAAAATTTTGTGTTTAGTATCTTTTTATTTTTGCGAATATTCAACTCCTACATAATGCAAGTTTTGCTCAAAATAGCTGCCATCATTACTATATTGATTTTTAGGTCTTTATAAGGAAGTTCCAGAAAACAAATGATTGTAGGCTCTTCTTTTCAACAATACCTTTTCGAAGGAAAAATCGAAAGAATTTCAAAAATTGAACTTAACGTAGTAGAAGCATATTTATATGTATTATTTTTCTTTGAAGATTGTATTCAAATGTGGCTGGTCTTTAAAATATTACGTTTGAAATTCGCATCGATTTTTCCGTTGGTTTCTTTTTTTAATGTTTTGTGTCATTTTTTAAATTTTAGGCTGTGACGTTAAGGTTATGTATTGTTGAATTTTGTAGATCTTTTAGGGAAGATGTCCGTGTTTCGTAGCCATTCATACAATATATCCCACTACATTGTCATTGTATACCTTTTTGTTTAACCATTTCGATATTTGGAAGATGAATCGCAACAATAACAACCCTCCTTTTTGAAATTTTCTGTACTTATTTTCAGTAATTCGAAAACTTTTAGTATATTCTTTTCAATGAAATAATATATTTGATTTATTAAATTACAAAATATTTACCTTTTTGGTTGTTAAGAGTTATTTCACCAAATTTCTAATTAATTTTTAATGTTTGCATTAAATTTTATGTAATTGTCTCGAAGTAGAACATGTTTATATATCATTCTATTTGGCAAATGGGCAAATAGAATGACAAAATTTGACATTTGACAAATATTACATTTAAAATTTGAGTAACAATATATGGTAATAACTGTAAATTTGAAAATGCTACTTAATTTTTTTTTATTTATTGGTTCCTTGAAATATGTTTATTGTAAAAGTTTGATGATGTATCATTCAACTTCAACTCTACTAATAATTAATTTCCTGACGTATGGCTTTCTACATTCCATATTTATCCACTTCATCTTCCAAGTGCGGGCGGAAAACTAGCATCATTTCTCAAACTTACACTTGTTTCCAAAAATAAATTAATGGGGCAAAAACCCACAGCTGTAAAAAGAAAATAATCGATGTTTCGAATGGCCCTAAATGAAAACATTTTCTTTTCAAATAAACAGAGTAAATTTTGATTTTTCCAAAGAAATATTTAACCTAGTGTGTAGCTCGTACGTTAAATATATTTAATCCTCTTAGTTTTAAGATTATGTGTAGTAAGTTATGCAGTAGTGTTAAGAGAATAGTTTTAGATCTTTCCCTTCTATCTCTCATAGCTGAATGACAGTTTTGCCAAATTAGTTTCAAAAGACTACAGTAGAATCGTTCCTCCTCGAAAAACATTTGTGCGTGCGAGAAGTGAACTTCAAGTGTTGAAAAATTGGAATCATTTCGATGGTGAGAGAGAATTTTTCTGTTTCACGACTCTCACAATATATTCCCGTTGTTAGTTGGATGTTCTCTTACATTTTTCTTTGCCTAAAGGCTGTGTATTTTGTTTGACCCGTTATATATAAATATATCTCTATTTAGGAAACTTTGAATGCAGGTCTTTCCAGTAGTATCGGACTCGTCCGTGGACCCAATTTACTTTGCACTTTTGAGTAAGTAATGCGAGTAAATTATTGAATACATTGAACTTCTGCAATATATTTGAGCTGAATGTTTTCTTTTTGTTGTGTACCTTAGTCAACTTCCAGCACACTTGTAGTATAAAATCAAGGATATCTTTGTAAAATGGTACCTGCATGTTAAAGTTCTGTAAATATTTTGTTGAGTCAATTGTAAAAAAAAGTATATGAATGTTGATGTTATGAACCTGAATGATTTTATATTTTTCATAAGTTGTTAAGTTTTGGAAACATTATATTTTGTGAAAACATTTAGCCAATGTGTTTTCCCATGAAAAAAATAATAGTGTTTGAATTGGTTGAGTGCATTTTGATAACAAAATGAAAAAATGTTAGAAATTTTAAATTGGGATAAATGTCTAGATTTAAATATCAAGTCAATCGATTTAAATTGTAATAATTGTCATTTAATAATGTGTTCTAGTTATTATTGCTGATGAAGATATATATTCAATAGGAGAGCTACTGGCCTAATTCAAGAAGCTATATAAATTTCATAATATTTTTAGTGATAAAATTATAATGAAATTTTTATAACTTTGGTGACATTTAAGAGATTGATCATGTTTGAATGTTACACTACTTATTTGTTCGACATTGTGATAATCATTTTTAAAAAAATACCAGATTATCTTTATAGTCAGTTCATTAAAATATTTGTTTTCAATAACGCACTTAATTTTTTAGCAAAAATAACGAATAAAAATCTAGACATTTTACCATTTTTCTACGACACGTAGATTGCTACGTGTCTTTCAAAGAATATTACTGAATCTGAAATACTTATTTTTTGTCAAAGGGTTTGTATCTTTACTATTCATGATTGTTATACAACATAATACTTTCTACGATAATAGCGCTAATACCAGGTTTCCCGTCACGAACTGTTTCTATGATATATTAGTCTTTCCTTGAACTTCACTTTAAACAGATATTACTTATAATCATTCAATCAAATGTAAATATCTTTCATTAAATCTTATAAGTTGAATTAAAAACATTAGCAGCCACTCGGATGCTTTTTCATTAGGCTCTATTAGTTTCATTTTATATTATGTATGTTTTATTATGCATAGAAAAAGAACAACCCTGTACTTAAAAAGTGATTCATAATTATATATCTGTACCTCGGAGGGACATTGTCCATTTTCATAACTTTACAGGAGAGGAGTTTTAAACTTTTTTTCAACAAAAAGTGTTATTGGCACAGCTATTTGGTGTTGTTTTAAAACATGTAATATTCGGTTCTAACTGGTTTTGGACATAGTGCTGCAATATGAGAAAAGCTTATTTTAACTCTGTAATAAAGTCAATATGGAAAAAATGGACATAGTGTTGTATCCCTCTGTATATATATATATATATATATATATATATATATATATATATATATATATATATATATATATATATATATATAATAATTATACATGTGTTACATTTTACCACGCTACGTGTTTAATTATCTTAACTGTAGAAACACCCACATATGTGTATGTGTTTATATATATAT
This sequence comes from Henosepilachna vigintioctopunctata, assembly GCA_030704895.1. Taxonomy (NCBI): domain Eukaryota; kingdom Metazoa; phylum Arthropoda; class Insecta; order Coleoptera; family Coccinellidae; genus Henosepilachna; species Henosepilachna vigintioctopunctata. Next base: position 14,231,708 of record JARQZJ010000031.1, on the reverse strand, counting down.
ATATATATAATATGTGAATTCAAGAGCAATATATTATATATAAAAATGTCAATTTTAGTTTGTACATAGCAAGAATATAATAATGATAAATTAAACTTGCTCTTAAAAAAGGTTGTGCATAAAAACACTAGGTATATAAATAAGAAAAAAAAGGTAGCATTTAGAAAAATGACGTAGTTATATCTTGAACGAATAATTGAATGGTCCTGTAGATTTCGGACTGTCATTCGACATGTAAAAGTGATCAAGCCAAATTTTTGTGATAGAAAAGGAAATAATTTCTTCTGAAAATTAAATCGATTATTCGATACCGAACTACCGATATTTTACCTGCATCGAGACATATTTTTTCAATCCTAGCAATATTTACGTTTAAGAACGCGAAATTGTTTCTAAAGGTCTTTGCGGTGGTTGAAATTTCGAAAAGTGCATTCACTCGTGGCGTGTTTATATGAAGATTTTTTTTTTCATATTAACGGATATTTTTGTTTTACGCCTGATTAATGTTTCCGTTTGTAAGTTATTGTTCGTGTTTCACTAGAATTTTCGATCGATTTCAGAAATACGTTTTGAACTAATGTAAATTGAAAAAACAGTGAGAATATTTATTATTAAGGTATAAATAAGGATATCTATGTACAAATTATCTGAGATAATAAAATATAGCAAAAATAATGTGTTTTTGTATATAAACGTTAAGTACTTTCTAGTACTAATATTTCGTAAAGTATAATGGTTTGTTCTCGCCACTTGTTTCAATTTTATGGTTTACGTTGAAGGATATTACCTAATTTAATTATTTCATTATTCAAATTGGAATGGAATTTCAACAACTTGAAAATTTAGTCGAAACATGAAAAGTTTCTGTTCTGACGAAAGTCAGAAGAGGAAATGTTCTTGAATAGATAAATAAATCCTGATTCATTCGACAGCAAGCGTTAATTTTTATTATTTTTAACATTTTTGTTTTTTCACTAAATGCTTAAATTCGCATATATGAAACGGTAGAGGTGAAAAAGAGCTAGCCGAGATATGTGGTATGTAGTGAAGATTATTGTTAATGGAGGGGAAAGTACAAACAAACGCAGAATTATCGGTATAGTCCGCAATTGGAAGCAGTCGTTGACACTTGTTTCGACCTTATAAGCTACTCCTCAGAACGGTGTAGCCAAGTTGAACCTGGAGAAGGAAAAAACAAAAGAACGTTCCTGTAAAGGAAGTTACCACTGTTAGATTTCCACATGAACACTCCGGATATTTGGTCAATGTTTCGCCTTTGCCGCGACTATTTACCCTTTACGGAATCTCAAACGAGAATATGAATAACCAAGGGATAAATAAAAACAAAATCGGAATTAGTGGAAGCAGCCGTTGACTTTGAACCGTGCGGGCTATACGGATAATTCTGCTCTTGTTTGCACTTGTCCCTACGTTAACTTCTTCCATTCGTTATTCATATTTCCGGTTGAAGATTACCTAAAAGATAAATAGTCGAAGCATGGACCAATCTCCGGACAGTTCATATGGGTGCCTAACAGTGGTGACTTGCTTTACAGAAGAGTTTTTTCCATTTCTAGGTTCATACACCTTGCACTTGGCTACGCCGTTCTGAGGAGAGCCAATAAGCTCGAAACACGTGTCAACGTCTGCTTCCAATAACGAGCTATAATTCTGCTTTTGTTTATATATAGATTCATTTCAGAAACAAAAGTAGAAAATTTAATTGATGACTATAGTACTTCAACTTAGGCTTAAAAATTAAAAAGACGTCATTCAACGATCGAATAACGTCACTGACCAAAATTGACCGTAATAAGACGTCATGTTATAGATTGCTACCTGGGCTGAAAATAAAATACAATATTGGAAATTAAAATGTGTAAATTCATATGATGAATATATATGAACACTCCTATTATAAATGGTAAGAGTGGTATGGATATAGAAAATATAGGCGTTAATTTCAAACTATAAAAGTAGTTGAGTCTATTTATTTATAGACATAAACGTAAAGGATATATATTTTATACCTAGCAGAGGATAGGATTCAAAATAAAAATATGTATAAATCTATTGCATTTGTGAATTGAAATTACAATTAGACTCTTCTAGATTTTTGTTCAGCATAAGAATCTATGACCATGTCGTAATTTAACTCGTGCAATTCGATTTTATATCGCTAAGATTGCAAGACTCGATAAGCGTTCCTGGCTCATGAAAGATCGCAAATAATTTTTAATTAGTTTTAGTTTGCTAAATCTTACAGCTTGCGGATGTAGTAGGAAGCGTAGAGTAAATTCGCAGGGAAATACAAATATTAGGAAAATCATGCGCATAGATCTGTTGCAAGTGATAGAAACCGTTAGCCTTTTCTATATCACCAAATAAAAGGGGACTTTGCTCTTTGAAAACGTAAAGTTCCTGGCAGAATTCAACGGCGCTTAAATCACGCTTGTATTTTGGAGCCAGATCTGCTCCATACTTTTGCAGTTCTTCAATTGACATTTTCAAAATATTAGTACCATTAAGAAAAGAAAATCAAATTCAGCTTAGTAGCACAATTAAACCTCCTTTTAATTTCTGATATGACTCTATCAAATACCATCATTATTTCTTTAAAAAATAGTTGAACAGGTTGGAGTGTTTGCAACTCGTCTTCATACATCTCATCGAAATGTATTTTTCGTTTCGGAATTTCTTTGTTTTGCAAAATAGGGTCAACACCACTTTTTTCGGAAACTTCTCCAGCCACTTTTATCCAATATTCCATTGGATTTTGTCTCATGTTTTGCAAAGTTTTGAGCATGATGAGGCAGAATGAACACCTACAAGATTTAAGAAGTGAGCTAAACACGGTACGAACTCAACCAGCTCATTCCTTTCTGCAATCCTGGCTTGTACATCATTATGGATGCTAGCCATATTGAACTCATTATCGTAAGATTGGCCTCGACATTGTCCAATATCTAAATCATCAACTGCCAATTTTTCTAAAATCTGTTGACAAATATGTCCTCTCCTGTCTTTCCAGCAACTGCTATGAAATCAATGAAACTTTCTTTTATTTCTCACCAATCGCCAGTTCTTTTTCCATATCAAATTACCTGGCTCATTTGTTCTGTATGGGATACATCTGGAGTGCAGTCGAACATTGTCGTATAGTATTTGGCTTCTTTGATGTCATTTAAAATGATATTTTTAACTCTTTCTGCCATAATGTCAATTATTTCATTCTGTATTGTCTTTGATAAATATGAAGCTTGTTCCTTTCTTAAAATTGTTCTAATTGAAACTTAAGAATTGAATTGAGTTGGGAAATTGTTCAAGAAGTTACCTTGACTTGGCTGAGTATATTTCGTGATGAAGTCGCTAGGAGTTTCGGTGCACCCGCGAAAAGAAGGGCAGTTTATAGATTGATACAATACAACGTCCATAACAATACGCAGGATATGTGTCCATTTTTCCATACCCTGGCATGATTTGTTGTATCCGTGGTTTATATGTGATCATACAATCTTTTTGCATTTGAGTTGCCTCGTGTTCGGTTTATCTCTCTGAAACTTTTTTCCAATTAATAAACCCTGTAGAACACAATGCAGATGTGATGGTAGAATACGCTTTTTAGTAAGTCTTGCACCACGCATAAAAAACTGGGTTTTTTGTTTTAGAAAATATAAGCCAAGATCTTTTAACCCTTTTGCAATTAGATAATAATAATAATAATAAATTGCCTTTATTGCCATATTATACAAAAAGAGAGGCGAAGTCTAGCTTAAAGCTACTCCACTTAACCTCTATATATAAAAACAATAAATGAAATTTATTTAATTTATTTAAATAAATTTCATTTAATTAAATAAAATTTAATTTAATCTAAATTAAATGTTTTCGAGTTGATTTTATCCTAATAATACAGCATGATTGATAAAAAAAGACTGTTCGTCAGTAATTTTTTCCATCGCTGACCAATTGCCTGGGTCCATCAAATCCAGTTTTTTGTAGTTCCTCCGAGTGCGGGGATTTAGATCTTTCGTATTCTGGCTGTGTTTTTTCAAGTTGCTCTGGTAGCTCATCGCTCATCGGCAAAGATGGTGAAGTTTGCACTGTGAAATCAGACTGTGAAAAATCTTGATTCGTTTGATCGGGCAAAGTTCCAGAAACATCCTCTAACTCAATATCAACTTCGGAAGTTGCAGCAGATACTGACGGGTCACCCCCTTTGCGAAGCCAATTTTTCATATTATCTGCACATTGTTTTCCCTGCAACTCCTTATATTCAGCCTTTTTCCTATATTCCGCTCCGGGCAGTTTTTTTCTTGGTATGCTCATAATTACAACCTATAAACAAAAGTAATCAACTTACTTGTTGAAAACATTTCAATCTAATAAATATTTTCATTAAAGATCGACCGGGAAACAAGACCATTGCATGGAACAATTAAATTAAGGTAATAATATGAAGTCAAAAACTGTTGTATGGCAAAATCTATGTGCTCCATGACGCAATAATGGCCAATATGAAAACTTTTCTAGAAATAATCGTCCGGCCTCGTTCGATTTTACTCGCGCGGCTTTTGTTTAGGCGTAACGTGAAGGTTCATGACTAAGCACGGGTCTATGATATCAAAACAAAATACAAAAGCCGCGCGAAAAAAATCGAACGCGGGTGGACGATTATTTTTTAAAAGATTCTTATTGGGGCGGCGGCGGCCAGAACTGCGACATGGAGCACAGAGGTTTCTCCAAGCAACAGTTTTTTACCTCATATTATTACCTTAATTTAATGCAATTGTTCCATGCAATGGTCGGAAACTTTCAGGTGCCATTTGCAGCACGGTTTAGGCAGCTTATTCATTTTAAACTGCTGCATTGCATTATATTGAATTAATACCTGGAATAAAAAGGCTGTTTTACTTCTCACTCATCTGATGGCTACCATCGTGTAATAAACAAAACATGATATGCACTACCGACGACGTAAATATTTCAAGTAAATTTGAATAATGACGAATTGATCACGTAAGTGAATGCACGTATCAAATTGAATTTAAAAAATAAATTTAAGTAACATAAAAAGCGTAAAATAGTTATGATAAAATGCTTTCCTATAAAAGCGATCGATAAGCTGTGATAGGTTTATTAATGCGACACTAATGCAATCAGTATTTTACCTTCGGTTGATTGACAAGTACTAAATAGTAATAGAGAAACAACACACACCTACCTTTGAAACAAAACACTAACGTGGATGGAGATCGACGAGGGAGTTTAAGAATACAGCTTCATTCCTTTCGCACACACGGTTGCCAGGCGCGTGCTACCGCGATCTGCGATTCCTGCGGGCGCGTATTTTGAACTATGCCTACGCGCCTCGCGAAATGTAGATTATGTTCGAGTAGCACGTTCTACTCCGCGCTCTGGGTATAAGTCGGATTTATATGGCCATGAAATATCTGTACTTGTACTATTATTTATTCCGTGGGCAAGTTAAGTAAATGATGAGTTGTCCATTTTTAAAGTTTGTATTTGGCCGCCCCCTGAACATGCCGCCTGGGGCATAAGCCCTAGCTTGCCCCCCTAGATCCGGCGCTGTCTTTAAGCAATAATACCCCAATAAAGTAAGTATATTTTGCTTCAAAGAAAATTGATATTTTTGAGAGAAGTACGGGTATAATAAAAAAAATTGTAATTACTATTAATACAATAATATATTAGATACTACCATTGTATCTAAGTCATCTATAAATGACAGATACGAAAAGAGAAATTTATATAAGAAATAAGATGCATCAGTACTGTAATGAGATAATCAAGAAAGTCGTTGGAAAGGAAATTTGCAAAGCGACATTAAGTGGATAAGAACAGCACGGATTCCAATAGAGAAAAGACGAACAGAGATATAATTCAAGAACATGTAAAATTTATTGAACTTTATCAGAAGATGTAGGAAACAATAGGAGACTTTTTTTGAAAGGTACTTTGTGCTGAATTAATTTCTGCAAATGGGTTCATGAAACGGAAATGAGTGAGTCTGGCTGGTAGTAATGTCAAAACACTGTTAGTAAAACCATGTCTCAAAGTAGAGGGATTACTCTAGAAACTGCAATGTGAAAATTCAACGCATCGAAGTGTTAACAAAAACCCTGACGAAAATAGGAGATTTTTTTGTTTCTCTTATCGTGATGATGAAAAAACCTTGCAGCAAGAAATTTAGAACACGAAAAAACCGAATGGACGAGAAGTACTACAATGTGCAACCACCCACAAACCTACTTAATTAAGTAAAATGAGTTGTGAAATATCATTTGTTAAGAAGTACAACTTCGTCCAGAAGGATAAAGAAAGATCTTATTTGCAATTCTCTGCAAAATTATAAAGAAGCATCAACCACTGACAGGATGCAGGATGAAAACGAGAGGATGAGATATATCTTTGACAAATTTATTAGGATTCAAGGAGATTTGATATGGTTGAAGAACTCACAATAAAATAGAGTTAACAATCTCATCAATTGATTTAAAGGAGCCTATAGGACCGAAAGAGGATAAAGTGACGTCCATCGAATTCAATGCTCTTCCACATAAACCGAAAGTTCTTCATTTGGATAGCTTAGCAAAGTACCACGAGGGTGCTTTGTTACCAAAGTAAGAGAAACTTTTGATCGAGGCGATCAAAATAAAGATGAGGCAATGTTAACAAAAATACGCTCAAAAAGTTCACAAAAAAGTAAATAAGCTAACTCTGGAATTCCGAACATTTCAGACAACTCAGTTATCTGGCGTGTGTTTGGTAAACGTCAGTAAAACGACCGTCCACATTTTGTACAAGGAATTTTCTAGACTTCCTAGACAAGGATACGACTATAAACGAAGTCACCGTTAAATGACGGAACAGTTACATTTACATTAGACAGTAATAATAGATACCTATCTACACGAAATCTGAATAGTGAAAGTAATGTTTCCAAAATAAAGAATCCTTGGATTTATCTGTCGTATCCAAGATCATAACAGTATTTTTTTGAGTTCATTGGAAACACATAACATACCCTTATATAGTATGTTCTGTGATTGGAAAGGGGCAGTGTCAATTTTTTTTTGGTAGTAGGGAGCACAGAACATCCCAACTAATTGTACCAATGTTCTGTGGTAGGTAGTAGGTTATAAAATTAATGTCAAAACATTTAAACCTAACCCAAATATTTGCACCTATATCTTCGAAAAAAATATATGCCAAAGTTAACAAAATAAAGAAATATAATGAATTTGAAGGAAGTCTCAAAAAATTCTTTAAAACTTCTCAATAACGTAAATATAGTAAGCGATGATATTTTTAGATGCCTCCTGGAAAATAGTGTTTCAGTTTTAAGCGGAGGTCAAGAACTTCACGGTAAACGAATTTCCCTTATTTATATATAAATATCATCATCATCATATATATATATATATATATATATATATATATATATATATATATATATATATATATATATATATATATATATATATATATATATATATATATATATATATATATATATATATATATATATATATATATATATATATATATATATATCTTGCAAAAATCCTAAATTTATTTATTTTAATATTGTAGCAAATGAATCTCTTTTTGGATCTGAACCAGATCTGATGAAGGAACTGTATGCAAATCTTCTCATTGCTATAGTAGAGTTTGTTAGAAATGGACTAAACAAGGAAGAAGTGCAACAATATTTAATCAGTGAGTGTAATATAAACAAGAAGCGATCAGATGTGTTTGCCGATGCTTATAATAATAATAAACCAGAAATTCAAATATCCCTTTTGAATATTGGTAATCATCCACCTCACATAACTGATGTTAATTGGAGTATTGACTTTATTGTGAAGGTATAATTAATTTTTTTATTGAAATATGTGTTTTAGGATTATGCATATTCAATTATGTATATATATATATATATATATATATATATATATATATATATATATATATATATATATATATATATATATATATATATATATATATATAGGAAATGAAATTTTTGTGCTTATGGCACTGAATGAAATATTTAATCGCACCACGTTATGGAGTCACAAGAAGATGCTTGGGGGTTGAAATCGTTGCATCGCTTGGATGGACGTGGTGCGCCTGACGAGTTCCTAGCAGAACGAAATATATATGTCTCGCACTTCCATCAGGTGTGTCATCGATTTCAAGATTTCTCTAACATTTATCCCTTGAAGGATAATGGAGACATCATATCGTACAAGTTCACATATCTAGCTCTACTATAACATTCTCTTGATTAATTTGAATTTTTCAAATGAATGCTCTAGTGTTCACACACTAGTGTCCTAGTGTTCTATATGAACACTAGAACATTCATTTGAAAGAAACAAATATATATATAATATTTATAAAAATATAGAAAATACATATATATATATATATATATATATATATATATATTTTTCACTTTTTAAGTAAGAAGGTGTTCTATCGTGAAGTCATTTCAAGATGTATGCTTAATTCCTTCGGACAATCAACATACATACTCGTTCTTTTTTAAGTGAATTATTTTTTTTGTTTCTAGTGTCGTATTCATGGGTCAAATAGAGTAAATTTTATTCTTATACTGGTAGGTTAATATTGCCTGTAAGTATAGCTTACCAATGTCCAACAATTTATTTTCTTCATACAATTTCTCTGTGGAATATATTCTTCTTTTTTTCATAATAATTTTTAACATCCATTTTTGCAGTATCTCTAGATTTTTCACGCGATGTTTCCTCGCTCCTTCCCATGCCAGTATGCCATATGTCGACTGTGTCTGAAGCAATGTGTGGTATATATATACATATATATATATATATATATATATATATATATATATATATATATATATATATATATATATATATATATATATATATATATATATATATATATATATATATATATATATATATATATATATATATATATATATATATATATATATATATATATATATATATATATATATATATATATATATATATATATATATATATATATATATATATATATATATATATATATATATATATATATATATATATATATATAAAGTAAGTAGGTTTATTCATTCCATATATACAAGGATTCTACATGTTGCCTTTTTGGCGTGGGATCTGTCAAAATTAACAATACAATTTAAAAACTAGAAGGAATCATCACTTAAAAACTCCTACACACTATAATTGACTTTTCGTGTCAGAATATCTCATAATCTAACTTTTAGTTTCCCCAGAGGAAGTTTTTTTATGTTTTTTGTGAAACTATGATTGAATTTATTAAAATTAGTCTGAATAGCATGTACTACATTTTTCTGTAGATACTGATACCTGAAGCGATCACAGTTAAGGTCAGTTACATACCTGGCGTTACACTCATGCTTTTTTGTCCATCGGAAAGAAGTTAGGGTAACTCTTTATAAAAATTATTGCTTCATATATGTACAAGCTGTACAAAGTAAAAAAATTTTTTTCTATAAATATCAATCTACAAGAATCCCTATATCCCATGTTGAAGATATTCCTAGTGCATTTCTTTTGCGTGATAAAGATACGCTGTGACTCGCTAGAGTTTCCCCAGATTAGAATGCTGTAACGAATTCTTGACTCAACATGTCCAAAATAAGCAATTTTAGCTGTCTCTTCACTCACAAGCGTTCGGATTTTTCTCAAAGCGTATGAAAAACGAGAAAGGTTTTTCATTAGGAAATCTGTGTTATATGTCCAGTCAAGTCGTGAGTCTATTCCGACACCAAGAAAGTTTGCTCGATTGACAACATCAAGAAAGTTTACTTGATTAACAACATCAAGATTGGAAACTGCAGTGTCAGTTGGCACTTCATCCCGCACGTTCCCTGAGTATGAAAATCTTATAACTTGGGTTTTGTTTTCATTGAGTTTAAGATTATTCTGCTGAAACCAAGTCTTCATAAGATTAAGGCATTCTGAAACTTTCATTTCAAGACCTTTGAAGTCCACATCGCAGCATCGATTATAACTGACGTATCATCAGCGAATTGAATCAGGAAACCATTGACCTAGCATGGAAGATCGTTTGTATATAAAATGTAGAGCAAAGGGCCCAAGATGGAGCCCTGTGGTACACCTTTTTTCAAAATTTCTTTTTTAGATTTTAGAGACCTGTATCATCTCTTTCGGCAACGTACTGCATTCTGTCATTTAGGTATGATGGAATAAACTGTAATGCAGGACCCCTTATTCTATATCTCCCCAACTTCTGCAATAAAATTTTGTGGTCAACACTATCAAAGGCTTTTGATAGATCGACATACATAGCAACTCTTTCCTTTTTTTTCGTTTAGGGAGTAACGTACGTGACGTAAAGCTGTATATATAGCATGTGTGGTGATCCGACCTTTTCTAAACCCATTTTGTTCATCTCTAATAATTTTAAAATTGTGAACAAAATTTTCCAATCAGCTGTAGATCACCTTATCAAAAACGTTACCAATATTCGAAAGTATAGCAATAGGCCGATAATTCCCAAGGTCGTTAACCACTTTTTTCTTGTGAACTGCCTTTATTTTGGCACATTTTAGGGTTTCAGGAAAAACACCACTTTGCAGCATAACATTTGCTATGTGGCTCAAGGGAGGAGCTATTAAGTCAGTTGTATGTTTCAAAATTTTTGTTGGTATTTTGTCATCACCAACAGCTCTTGTGTCTTTTAAGGACATTACCATGTTATAAATTTCACTAGGACAGGTGGGGGTTAGATATATTGAAGTGATGTTGGAACTTATTTTATTTATTATTTGTGGTATCTTAATATTTTTGGCACCTATCAGAGAGGCTATATTTACATCAGGGCACATGTTAATGAGATTATGGTTAATTTGATCCAATATATTTGTCAGCGAATTGTTTTCAGATTTAAAATTGTTTAAAATATTCTCAACCTTTTTATGTTTACTAGTATGAATGTTTATAACTTCCCATGTAGCTTTACTTTTATTTTTTGCTTGTTTGATATAATTTTCATTTGATAATCTTTTAGCTAGTCTAATAGTATTTTTAAAAATTTTTGAGTACTCCTAAATGTAAATCATCAAAAAGTTTGCGCTTTTTCCTGCAGGAAGTGATAATACCACCCGTAATCCATTTCTTTTCTCTTTTAGATTTTATTATTTTTAATTTAAAAATGATCTCATACTGCTCTTTAAAAAGAGTCAAGAAGTTCTGAAAAGATTTTTTACATCATAAGATGTGAATGTTTCATTCCATTCATATTCACTTAATTGTGATCTAAAATGATGGATCTTATTTCTGGAAATTATTCTAGTCTGGACCCGGGTGGCATCATCAGTCCCTGAAGAATTTTCTATTACAATTTTAGCATGATGGTCAGATATAGCGGTTACAACTACTTCGCCACATGTTTTAGCATCGGTGCTTAGTAAATTTTTGATGAATATATTATCTACAAGTGATTTCGTCCTTTTTGTCACACGAGTCGCTTCGAATTGTGTGTTCGAATATCGTTTGGTAGTAGTTTTGGGTATGTAATATATCCAAAAATTGGTTTCTTTTAACAAACAAATATTATAATCACCAGTGAGAACAATTTTGAAATCATCATAAATTGTTAAACCTTCCTCTTAGAATTTTTCAAAAACAGTCAAAAAAATATTTCTAGGGATCCCAGATTAGTTCTCTATATACATGCAATAATTAATTTGCTTACTCTATTTATGATGCAGGAGCATTCAAACTGACTCTCTACGCACTATAATTGTTAAGAATATATACATATATAGAAACTCACTATTTAAAATAGTAAGTTAATTTTGTTCACAATATTTTACTGGATATTCATCAAGTATGGGCATAATCAATTAGCTAATTATTGTTATTTCTGGTTTTTCAAAGTCGAGTACCATGGACAAATTTGGAGGACCTTTATTCAGAGTTTCTTTCACTATTGAAACATTTAATCAAGAAAAGCAGTGCGTGCAGATGGATCATTTGAACTTTACATGTAATAGTCAGGAAATGCATGATCTCGTTTATAAACTGAAAGATGCTGGAAGACAATGTGAACGGATTGTTATGGAGCATTGAAGCACGATTACAATTATTTATGACAACAAAGGGTTCAACTACTAATTATTGTCTGTGATTTGATATTGTTCAGTAGTATCTCTGGATTTTTATGAATATAAAAATTAATTATGTAAAACATAATAAAAAATAGTATCTAGTAAATAGTTATTGTTAATTAATTAATTCAGCATTTGATAAAGAAGTAGTACTTCGACACTCGTCATGCGTATTTGTTAATATATGAGTAAATTCTAAATATTGTTTCATTAAAAAAATAATAATTGACTCTAGAATTAGAAGTAAAAACTTCAAAATATAAAGTGAAAGTTCAAGAAAGTGATTTTTTAAGATATTCTCTTACATGATTTTCTTTGCAAAAAATTAATGGATGTCATTTACCCTTTCTCGTCATTGACATCGCATACATATCAAAATATATCGCATATTTTGTGTATCTATACAACTGTTGAAGATGCTACGTATTATTATATATATATATATATATATATATATATATATATATATATATATATATATATATATATATATATATATATATATATATAACTCTAATATATATATATATATATATATATATATATATATATATATATTAGAGTTATATATATATATATATATATATATATATATATATATATATATATATATATATATATATATATCATTCGTCGTGATTCACTCCTCTCTGTGGATAAACTTTAACCTCCCTCCAAACTAATAATTTCAAGAACCTTCACCGAATGATCTCAAGATGGCAAGTATAAATAGAATGCTACATCATGCTGCCATGCCCCAACTTGATACGGGTTACGGCATTAAATACTCGTATAAGTGTTGAGGAATTATTGAAATATTTGATATTGCCTATAACAAATCTATATATTTTCGAGGCAGATGAAATAAGTTGAGTGATGTGTGGAATGAAGGAAAGTTTCTGATCAAAGACTATACAAAGATCTCTGGCCCTTTCAGAAAGAGAAAGAACAGGGCCACTGACGCTATAATCACACTGAATTCGATCTTTTTTCCTAGAGAGAGAACATTACTCTTTTACAACTCGAATAATTATCCTCGCACCAACTGGCAACATAGTCCATCGCGAGCTGAAGTGGTCCTGTGATCTAATTTTATGGTATAGTTTGTGACGCTCTTACTCTCTTTACGGACTTGCCCAGGCGCCAGACTATTTTCCCCTGACTAGGCGTCACCCTATTCGAGCCTTCGGGTAGTAACGGAAAGGCTCGAGCCCAGGTAGATTCAGATGAAGATAAAGGGGTTCTTCGATATTATCATATTAGCATGCTTTTAACTCTTCTACCAGAAGGAAAGTTAATACACAATTACTGGTATACTTCTATATTTATGATTCACAACAGCGATTGTACGGTGATACATGCAAAATGGTATCCAACTGGTAATGAATGATGAGAGAGGAAACGAGAAGGTGATGAGAGTGGAAGCGTATAGTAGATACTATATACTAAGTAGCGATTACATAAGCGGATTCGTGCATAGATACATACATAAATAACGGTTATATGGCGGAATTAAAATAATCAGAGCGGGTAGCACATATACCAAGTAGTGAGATCAAATAAGCGGCCTCGTGCATAAATACATACGGTAATACAACGAGATTCAAATAATCAGAGCGGAGAGTACATAGACTAAGTGTAGTGAGATTAAATAAGCCTTTTTGTGCACACATACATACTTAAATAACGGTAATATAACGGGATTAAAATAATCAGAGCAGATAAAACGGTGTCACAGGTCCCCTAATAGCTTTAGTCATTCTGAGGGCATTTAAGCGTGTTCCAACAAAGATGCAATCACTACCCCAGCATCCGCTGCAAGCATTTATTGCTCCGAACGCAGCTATGCGGAGCTTTCTACCTAGTGTCCACTGCAACACAGAACACCATCGAGCTGGTCGTCAGACTACACCATGCCCTTCCTTGTTGGACGCAAGAAAGGTCTGATGGTAGTACAGGCACTACTCCAGCATCCGCTGCAAGTATTTTCTGCGCTAACTTCAACTAAGAGGATATATGTACCCAGTTTCCACTGCAATATAGATACCCTACCCAATGATCGCCATATGGCCTTTTATACGCTTTTTCTCTTCAGCCAGCGATCCCCAGCGTCCGCTGCAAGATAACTGTCGTAAGAGAACAGCACACCTTAGGTCAACCGGTATTAGATGCTGTGATTTCCCCCCACGATGGACGCAAGAAAGGTCTGACGGTAGTACAGGCTCTACTCCAGCATCCGCTGCAAGTATTTCCTGCACTCACTTCAACTGCGAGGATATATGTACCCAGTTTCCACTGCAATACAGATACCCTACCCAATTGATCGCCAGGTATCCTTTTATACGCTTTGTCTCTTCAGCCAGTGATCCCCAGCGGCCGCTGCAAGATAACAGCTTACTTACGGTCAACCGGTATCGGATGCACTTCCCTCCAACCAAATGCGGCGCAGCGGTTTCGGCGCATATATGGTTGATTTATCTGATTTCCCTATGACAATTCACTCACTGAACCTGGCACTAGTTATAACTTGGTCGCAACTGCCCTACTCGACCTCATCTGCGGGAACTGATTGGCTACCGTCCGATCTCTCGTACATACTCACCGCGACACCACTTTCTCCTTCGTTTCTCCACCACTCATGCGCGTGTGGCGTAAGCCATGCGGTTCCGTTTGTATTATAAACGAGTGATTCGTTACAAGTTTCAAATCGCCTGCGAACATCGAATGTGGTCCAGTGGAACAGTGGTCCAAGTTTAGAACCCTGAGGTATAACCACCTCTCTGCCCAAATTTCGTACGTAATACTTTAACGCCCCTTTTATAGCTATAATATTTTGATAAACTTTACTTCTTTACTTCAATCTGCTGTTCCAGATTGCACAAAGTTTATGATTTGCAAAATTAACGTATTATAGAAAAACTTGAAAAGGTATGAACCTATTCTAGAAGCTCGAAATTTTGAAGTTGTGGCAACATTTGGGCGGTGATTTTCGGAGCATTTTCATATTCGAAAGAGTAATTTGTGAAAAATTAGTAATATCTATTAAAAATTTTAATTTTAACTCATCTTTCGGTATTGAACATTATAATGAAAGTGATTTGATTAATCTATGAAAATATTAAAATGGCAGTTTTAGTTCTTGATAAAATTTATATATTGTTTAATATTGAAGCTAATTTAGCTAATGAAACATATTTTATTTCTATACAATTCTCTAAATATATTCTGGCTAACAGATAAGTATTTGGAAATTGACTGAAAAAAATATAAACTATAAATATTTTTATTAAATCTTCTGTGCTGAAACTATATACAATATACATTCAATAAAATATTCATATCGTAAAAATTATAGCTACAATTTAGTTCTGTCAAAATTATATCTTTCACTGTTATTTTCATTTAATCAAAAGAAATATATTTAAAAAATGCGAAAAAAACATGATATGTTTTGAAATTATAAGATTGAAAACATTGCAAAAAATTCAATCACAGCCGTCAAAATGTAGTTGTAAAATCTCAAATGAATAGCTTTATAAAAAAATTGACGCCTGACACTTTTGAAAATAGACAATAACAAGACATATAAAATAAAATCAGAGTAAAATTCGTCACACAATTTTAAGAGATTGTAAAATGGTTAAAATGAACAAATCATGCAATTTTTACAATATATTCAACATAGAGTTTCAGTTTTTGGATGTAACAATATTTACATTAGAATAAATTAGAAATCAACATTTCAATTTACATTTTTCCTCTTAAGATAATGAATTTTCAACAAACTCTCCAATATAATGTGTTGGAAAATAAACAGACTGCACTTTTATAAAATGAAAATCTAGTATTCCATTCATCTGGCTTTTATTGATAACTTAACTTTAACAAATTATAAATTTCAGGAAATATTTTGAATTATTTTCAGGCAAATCGTCGTGAAGTGTGGAAATTTCATTTATATGAGCAAGTGTTGTAATTTTATCTACACAAATCATAAGGAAAGGCACGTATTATAATCAGCTGCTACACTATACTTAAATTTGAAGAAGTGCATATTTGCTAGAAAACTGGTCATCATTTGAGGTAAATCAAACGATTTTAAATCATTTTATACAACATAGTTAAAGCCTGAAAACTTTAAATATGCACAATCGATATGAAGTAATATAGAAACATTGTTTTTTATGGAAATTGTTTCAATGAAAAGAAACAGGGTGTAAAAAATTGTTCATCTCAAAATCAATTCAATTTTTTTCTCAACACCGTAGTTAATTCAGATTTCAAAACTTACTCACTATGCATGTTCAGTAGATAAACTATATGTAAGTATGATTAAATTAAAATTATCATAAATTATCAGCATAAAAATCAAATTAATAATCATATATTGAGGTTGATATGTAAGAGGCTGTGATGCATAATTCTAAAATGAAGATTAACAAATTTAGAAAACATTCCAAAATTTTGGTGAAGTACACAATATAAAATATAGTCTAAATGTATTATAATAATTTTGAAACATAAGACACCTCTGGACAAAACATATCAACAATGCAATTAAGAGAGAAGTTGCAAATAACCATTTAGTTTGCACTTTAAATACTGAATACTGTGCGAGACTAATCAGTATAACAATTTACACAGATTGTTTCTATATTAAACAAACATTTTAACTTGTACACATTTTGTAGCAGGCACTTTTATCAGATGAAAATAAAAAATTATGGAAAGCAAGGGCCCATTTAAAGATCTCAAATAATTGTATTTTTCCAAAGTTTTTGTTAGTACTCAATCAAAACGCTGTTGCAGATACAAAACATATATAATATAGGCGAGTTATTAATTAATTGATTCATTATTTAATTATTTGAAGCACTTTCATTAACAGTTATTGCCTAATATTGAATTCAACAATGTCAAAAAAATCTTTTTGGCGAATTAAATAAAGTATGGGATAAATCCATGACTTCCATAACTTCCTTTTCAGAAACATATATATATATATATATATATATATATATATATATATATATATATATATATATATATATATATATATATATATATAAGTATTACATATGTATCAAACATAAATCGTCTGATTATCACAAGTTAATTTTCTGTTACTTTAAAGTTCCACACCTTATAAAAATACATGACAAAAAAAGATTTGGAAATAAAAATATTTTGAAAAGCAGACATTACTCATTACAAATTTTTACGGAAGTCGTTTGTCAATTCAATCTTGAAATTCTCTGTACTTTTTGTTTACCTGAATTGTACCATTATTTTCTCAAAATAAATATAAAATGATTCTCAAAAATATTTTGACCAGTATTATTTGGGGTATGAAACATAATATCTCAGAATATTTAATAAAATCCTAAAGAAATTGTGAACCCTATCTAAAATATTAATTTAAATAAACAGCTTCAAATTTTGAAACTCTGATATTAATACTACATGATATATATATATATATATATATATATATATATATATATATATATATATATATATATATATATATATATATATATATATAGATATATTTCTTGAAATTGATTTATTGCCTGTTTAAGATATTTTATTTCGAAAGTTTTTAGCAATAACAGGCTTTTTTTGATATGAAAAACTTTATTTTTGTTGACGTTTCGTTGTTATATTACAAAAGTTTTGACAAAGTTGTAATATAACAACGAAACGTCAACAAAAATAAAGTTTTTCATATCAAAAAAAGCCTGTTATTGCTAAAAACTTTCGAAATAATATGTAGATATATATATTCGAGATATATATATATATATATATATATATATATATATATATATATATATATATATTCGAAATATTTCAAATAAAACTCTCAGGGAGCTGTCTACACAAATGTTGTCAACGAGAACGCACCCATCACTTTCGAGAGTGATTATTAAGAGCGTTTCCAAAAATTCATTAATAATCAATTCATTAATCTTAATATTCACTCTCGAAAGTGATGGGTTCGTTCTCGTTGACAACATTTGTGTAGACAGACAGCTCCTGAGAGTTTTATTTGAAATATTTCGATTAAGAGTATCAGTATTTACTAGTATTGAATGACCTGTGAATCTTTGAACTATATATATATATATATATATATATATATATATATATATATATATATATATATATATATATATATATATATATATATATATATATATATATATATCATGGTGTATTTTATTATATTGTTTGTCTATGATCTGAGAGATGTTTTCTATTGATTCCTATAGATGGAATTGTGAAGTATTCATTACTTGACGGTACTCCACTTGTAGACATAAGACGCTTGAGAAACAAAATCGTTGCCTCACTTCGATGGACGCGGTGCGACTGACGAGTTCCTTGTAGAACGAAAGAGCCATCAGTTGTGGCATCGATTTCAATATTTCTCTAACATTTTTCCCTTGAAGGATAATGATAATGTTCACATATCTAGCTTTATTATAATCTTTTGATTAATTTGAATTTTTTGAATGAATGTTCTAGTGTTCATTCTCTTCAATATTGCATTTCATATATATATATATATATATATATATATATATATATATATATATATATATATATATATATATATATATATATATATATATATATATATATATATATATATATATATATATATATATATATATATATATATATATATATATATATATATATATATATATATATATATATATATATATATATAAATGAAAGTGTCAGCATTGTGTTTTCATTGAAAATATTTCATTTGTGTCGGCAGCTCCTTGAGAATTTTATTTGAAATATTTCTTTCGATTAAAAATCTCAATATTGATTTCATTTACAGATAATAATATAATCTTTTAGTATCAAAATTCTCAATGTCTGTCATAACCATTTTCTATAAATACAATTTAAACTTGTGACTTCATAATAAATCAATACCTATATCTATTGTATGGAATATGGAAATAATTTTTTTTTTTAATTTCATCTCTAACGTTACTTAGGAACCGTTCCCTCTTACAAAAATTGTTTCCCCTACGTTGAAACTTATGCTGGAACATTATATACCTCAAATTTCAAAAATATAGATTAGTAACATAAATGGTTTTTGCCAATACAATTGAAATATTCAAAAGTTGTTGAATATAGTTTTATAGAAGACAATAAATGATTGTTGACAACACTAGCAGATGAAGAACAGAAAGAAAAGATGTGTTTCCAACAAAGAGCTGAAAAATTTGTGTTTGATGTACTAAAACAAAATGACAACTTTTAATGAGGAATATTTTAGAAACTTGAAAGCAATTTTCCCTTTTTTTTACAAGAATTTCATAAGCAACCTGAATCAGCCAAGTAATACTTCTCAATTTCTTGTCTTTCTGTCCAAACTGTTTATCAAATATTTGGAAAATAAAACTGGTACATTTCAGATAAATATTTGCAAATCTAATCGCGCTTATTAGAGATAAACGAACAAACTTAAATGTTAAAAAAATCACTTGTCCCCAGACACCCGTTCTGATATATCACTACCCGCATTATTTGTTGTTTCATTATTGTTTACGTTACATGTTTTAGAATCATCACTTGTTCTCAACGTATGATCGTTGTTGGAGTTCACACAGATGGGCTTTCTCGGACTCTCCATCACATCCCTTTCGTCGTCAATTTTAAACCTTTCCTCCGATGTCTGATTTCCCACCCCCAGAGTGTTTGTCACGCTAGGCGGTGGAGTGAGCTGCTGTGGGCTTACACTTTTTGTTTCTACTGTGGCGTCACTTTTGGGTCTGTCCATCGCTGTCTGTATTTCTGTGATTGAATTTGACGAAAGACTAGAAGGTTTATCTGGTTTCGTATTTTCGGAATCTTCCATTATAATACACGTTTCCGCGGTTATTGCCTTGTTGCCTGCCTTTTCGACGGGCTTACAGTTAAGATATGGTTGTGGCCTAGAAACTGAAACACAACATAAAGATTATAATTTTTTTTGTGCAAACACATAAAACTTTTTGCCAGAGTATATATCCACTCGAATCATATTGTGAAATTTTCATATGTAGGTATATGTAAAAATTAATATGACCCAAAGCATCAACTCAAAGCAAATAACGCCTAATTAGTAAATACTTAATCTAATTCTACTTAGAAGAAAGCCTTTGAATATAGTATTTTTCCGTAATGGGGCTGGCTATTCCTTATCCAAACCTTAGAATATTCCTTGACTTTGAGAAACTATATAATATATATATATATATATATATATATATATATATATATATATATATATATATATATATATATCTTAGATATTATATTTACTTATATATTTACATATAACCTACCTACCTGACGATTCAGTTTGATTTAAAACGTTCATTTTGTGACTGTGATATTTATTATCGCATTGTATGTAATTTTAAAAGAATTTAACACTATTTTGTGCAGAGAAGAGCTGTTATAAGGAAAACAAATTTTCTGAAGAAGACAAAATTGGTTTGTCGAAACGTTAAAAACTATATGTAAATAAAATATAGAGTTACCAACAGTTACTAATAGACTTAATAACCCAAAAACACCATTCAATAAAATATATATATATATATATATATATATATATATATATATATATATATATATATATATATATATATATATATTTAAAAATTGATTTATATTTTAATTTAATTATAATTTTTTATAATTTTGAATGTTTTTAGCAATAACATGCTTCTTTTAATATGAAAACTTTATTTTTGTTGACGTTTCGTTGTATATCACAACTTTGTCAAAACTTGAGTTTTTTTTTGAGTTTTGACAAAGTTGTGATATACAACGAAACAACAAAAATAAAGTTTTTCAATAAAAAGAACAAACCCGAAATATCTATAGAAGCATATCATTTTCTCCGTGAAAACCTAATATATCAACATATATATATATATATATATATATATATATATATATATATATATATATATATATATATATATATATATATATATATATATATATATTACTTGTTCTTTTGAAACAAAATAATTTTTTATGGAAATAGCAAAAACAAATCATTTCTTGAATTTAAGATGATTTCATAACTTCATCATTAAAAATTTGGACAATTAATTGGTCAGAATTATGAAAAGAAAGCTATATTACATTTCAGTTTATACTTATGGAGCGCCAAGATATATAATTTTCACTTTCAATTATTTCAAATAATGTTTCATATTAAATATTCTGCGAAAATATTTTCTTATTCACCTTCTCTTCTTGATCCGTTTTCGCCATCCGTCGTTATAATCTTATGGTCGTGAGCTGGGAGAGCAGCAGCTGTCCCCAGTGACTTATTCAACATCTCAGTCCTGTGAATCTCCTTCGTTCTATTGAGCGTGAGCTTCTCCACAGCATTTTTTAAACTCTTCTCGTTCTTAGAGACGTCTTTATGAGGTGTTGCCCTCTTGACTCCGATTAACGGATTTTTCAATGCCATCGGACTTGGTCGAGGCTGATAAGGCACCTGGGGAGGAATAGAAGGAGAATCCATTTTCGAGCCGACCTGCGGAGAAGCGCAATTCTGAAATATAAGACAACCTAAGATGGATGTCTAACATTTTCTACAGTTTAAAAGCGGGAGCTATAAATAGCTCTAAATATCAATTCTATGTGAAGTGCATTCATTAACAATTGGTCATAATCAATCTTTTATGTTTATGAGACAAAGGCTTTATCATTGAACGAGTTTATATTAACCTCCGCTAAAACAAGTACTAGCTAAATTCCTACAAATTAATTATTAATTATTTCCATAATCTCATCTATAATTCAATAAAATATTTGATAATAAAGCTTAGAATGAGGTTTTGAAATTTAGACACACTGGAATGTATTAACAAAGTTAGGATTAGATAAGCTCAATTTGGACCAATCCAAAAGTATTTCGACATGTAACAATTTTAAGTAGTTACCTAGAGGTGTGAAGTTATGAATATTGAACTTGTGGTCATTCATTTTTAGAATCATAAGACAGTTATTGAGGATGATTATATATATATATATATATATATATATATATATATATATATATATATATATATATATATATATATATATATATATATATATATATATATATATATATATATATATATATATATATATATATATATACATATATATATATATATATATATATATATATATATATATATATATATATATATATATATATATTATCTTATATATATATATATATATATATATATATATATATATATATATATATATATATATCATCCATATATATATATATATATATATATATATTTCTTGAAATTGATTTATTGCCTGTTTAAGATATTTTATTTTGAAAGTTTTTAGCAATAACAGGCTTTTTTTGATATGAAAAAGTTTATTTTTGTTGACGTTTCGTTGTTATATTAAGTTTTGACAAAGTTGTAATATAACAACGAAACGTCAACAAAAATAAACTTTTTCATATCAAAAAAAGCCTGTTATTGCTAAAAACTTTCAAAATATAACTATATATATATATATGACGTATTTTTACTTTATGATGTATCATTATTTGTTTTTGTATTACCCATAATTCTAAAAATAAATGCTCTTATAAATAAAAAAATTATAGCAATAAACTTTTATTCCTATATTATAACAACATTGAATAAGTCTTACTTAACCCATTTAAAAATAATCAAGAGAATTAAATGAGTTACTTTGATGATGATTAAATTGAAAATGAAAATCTTCATGTTCAATTTTATCATTTATAGATTTTTCAATTTATTATCAGGTGCAAGAAAAAATAACGCAGATGGTCTTGCGACCCGTGTAAATGCCACATATAATCGTAATTGACCATGGGAAACACATTAATTTTGTTGATTCAGACCACAAACTTTTAAGCATTGGACGTGTGATTTGTTTAATGTCATGGCGAATGCAAGTCGGATCGGAAATTGGAGTCGTTTCGGCATGTCGGTTGGTATCATCGGAATCCTTGGAATGAGAACTTCCTCATTGTAGTACGCTCGCGAATAATGAAATATTTCTTAAATATTTCATTCAGTGCCATAAGCACAAACAAATTTCATCTCCTTAAAAATATCGCTGAATAGGCCTCTGAAATACGGGAATAAACGCGAGCGTACTACTAACGCAACCTATTGACATTTGAAAACATCGTATGATGATATTTGTCAAATAGACATTGCAATTTAGTAGATACCTACGGGTATAGAAGATATGTGAAATTTCGATGTTTGGTGTGTCTGTAATCTGAGAGGTGTTTTCTACTGATTCCTACTGATCCCGACTGACGAGTTCCTTTCAGAACGAAACAAACATGTCTCGCACTTCCATCAGGTGTGGCATCGATTTCAATATTTCTCTAGCATTTATCCCTTGAAGGATAATGGAAACATCACATCGTACACGTTCACATATCTAGCTCTACTATAATATTCTCTTGATCAATTTGAATTTTTCAAATGAATGTTCTAGTGTTCATTGTCTTATATATATATATATATATATATATATATATATATATATATATATATATATATATATATATATATATATATATATATATATATATATATATATATATATATATATATATATATATATATATATATATATATATATATATATATATATATATATATATATATATATATATATATATATATATATATATATATATATATATATATATATATATATATATATTTTGAAAAGTTTACTACTGACCTTATTTAAGATTTAAAATAAAAATTTAACCAATTTTATACATAAAAACAAAAACAACAAGTTGAAAAACAGACATAATCATTTACTAAAGGAAACTAGAGACTTTACTGAACAAAACCCTGACCTTTTCATTTTAAATGCTGACAAATGTAATAAAACAATAATAATGACAAGAAATCAATATATATAAAAAATGAATCAACTAATAAATGATGGTTCTACATATAAAAAAGAAGGGACAGATCCAACACCTAAGGTTCAATTGAGTCTGAACAAGATGGTAAATTGTTGGTTCAAAAAAACTATAATAAATAAAGAACTTAAAGACAAATTGATTTGCCACAATGGACATGCACCTATGTATCTATGGCTTACCGAAGTTACATAAGGAAAATATGCCTTGCCGTCCAATTGTAAACACACGAAACTCACCAACGTATAACTTATCAATTGCTGAAATTGTTGGAAAAACCGAACACCATATAAAAGATTCATGGCATTTCCATGAATTCATAAAAAATACGAAGGTTCCTGAAAACTATATATTGGTATCACTAGATATTGATTCCTTATTCACAAATATACCAGTAGATCTTGCATTACAAATAATAGAGAAAAAATGGAACAATATAAGGTTACACACAGATCTTCAAAAAGAAGAATTTAAAGAAGCGGTGGAATTCTGCCTTAAATCTACATATTTCACATTTAATGACTTATTTTATTCGCAAATTTATGGAACAGCAATGGGTTCACCCATATCATCAACTGTTGCTAATTTAGTTATGGAAGAACTTGAACAAAAAGTTCTAGAAAACTTAAAGAACAAACCATATTTTTTCAAAAGATATGTCGATGATTGTATTAGTGCAGTAAAAAAAGAACATATACAAGAATTGTTAAATGCATTCAATTCTTTCCATGACAAAATAAAATTCACAATAGAATTAGAAACGCAAAATAGAATAAATTTTCTGGACATTTCATTAATCAAAAATAATGATGGTACTATTATCACTAATTGGTTCAACAAAACCACTTGGACACAAAGATATTTAAATTATAATTCATTAATACCAACAAAATACAAAAAAGCGTCATTATTGCACTTACAGATAGAGCCATTAGATTATCAAATGGGCAATTTAGACCAGAAAATTTAAATAAAATAAAAAATGTACTGACAAATAATGACTACCCAAGAAGATTTTATGAACCTGTTATCAAGAAAAGAATCCATCAAATTTATAATAGCAGAAGAAATGAAAAACCACAAAATAATCTTAATAATTACGTTAGTATGGAATATATACCTGACTTGTCTGAAAAAATCAATAATATGTTAAAAAGATATGACATAAAGGTTTGTAATCGACCAAATAATTCCACAAACGCAATATACACCAAATTTAGACCTAAAGTTGACGACAGAAACAGAACTCATACTGTATATCGGATAAATTGTAAAGAATGTGAAGCTTGTTATATAGGAAACACGAAACAATATTTACATAGGCGGATATATGAACATAAATATTCTATCCAGACGAACACGCAATCGAAAGAATTCACCAATTCGATCTGACAACCCGAAAATTCTCACGGAAGAAAAAAACCAATATAAAAGAAATATTTTGGAAATGATAAATATTCAAAAAGAAGAAATAAGAGCTATAAATTCAAGAACTGACATCGAAGAATTTGGTAGAATATATCATAATATTTTGCGAGAAACAAAATAAAAAATGTATACATGCTCAGATATGAATCGGGGGAATTGATAAGAGAACCGATGATTTTATACGTCCAGGCATCGAGAACGCTAACATGTTGCTCACTTTGTAAATTGTGTTTGATATATGTATGTATGTATTTGAAAATGGCTTAATAGCCGAAACGCGTCATATAAATTTGTATTTTCAATAAATGACCTAATACCAGTGAATGTTTTATTTTATATATATATATATATATATATATATATATATATATATATATATATATATATATATATATATATATATATATATATATATATATATATATATATATATTACGACGAGTCCTTATTCGTTTACCTTATTCGTTGCAGGTTGTTGCATACCCACAATCTTGGATATGTCGAAACCCTTTGTTCTCTGATTTATGTCCATCCCACCCAGATGATAAGGCAACGGCGAAGGTGGGAATCCCATAAGAGATCCATGGAAGAGGTTATGGTAAGCGGCCGCAGCCATTACTCTCGGATCGTATGGAGCGAAGCCGGGAGGTACGGAGTTGCACAAGAATTGATTGGGGTTGATGGTCTGCGACGATAAATTGGGAACGAATGGATTCGCTGGAGTGAAATTGAGATTAGGTTTGTCCCTTTTATGCACAGGCGGCGAAGGAGACAATGAGGAGGTTTTCGCCTTCGGTGACTGAGGACTCTTAGGAGATTTTCTATCAGATTTTGGTGAATTACCTGAAAGTAAGAGATCATTAGATCAATAACTCAAATTTTTCACAAAATCTGAAAAAATCGTGAATTTGAAATCTTGAATTGATATTTTTCATTATCAAAAAATAATTGTCATAATTCCAGAGACTAAGGTTTCTAGCCCTTTTGTAGCTCCAATGTCCTCTTTATCTTTAAATCTAATTCACACAACTATGAGAATAAAGTTCACAAATTAAAAAATAAATTTATCGAATAATTCATCCTGAAGAATACATTAGTTTACTCACTCTGTAATTTCAAAGGGTTAAAAATAGACACGGAACTCGTGTTGATCTTCAGATCGGTGGTGGCGGACACTTGACTGCTAAGGTTCGAGGTCTCGGGGGCCTTTTCTGAGATTGGTTTCAATGTTTTAGGGTCGATTTTGACTATTGAATGTTTCTTGATCTCTCTGTTTTCCAAAACTTTTTCTTGTGGTTTTTCTGTTTCAGGGCCAACATGAACTGAATACATTGGTTTTACGCCTGACGCAGGATTACCAAGAAATCTGTCAGAAGAAATTTATTTATTTCTGAACATGTATGATTTTCGATTTCTATCTATATTCTATATATGTCATATATTCATATATATATATATATATATATATATATATATATATATATATATATATATATATATATATATATATATATATATATATATATATATATATATATATATATATATATATATGATATATATATGATATATATATATATTTATATATATATATATATATATATATATATTTCATTGAATGGAGTTCTTGGGTTATTAAGTCTATAAGTAACTGTTGGTAACTCTATATTTTATTTACATATAGTTTTTAACGTTTCGACAAACCAATGTTGTCTTCTTCAGAAAATTGTTGCATTCGATGCACAAACTGCAGTTTGACAAAAAATAAATAATCTGTTGAAAATCGTTTATTGATAGTATTTTTAATTCACCGTACCTACCTGACGATTCAGTTTGATTTAGAACGTTCATTTTGTGACTGTGATATTCATTATCGTATTGTTTGTAATTTTAAAAGAGTTTAACACTATTTTGTGCAGAGAAGAGCTGTTATAAGGAAAAACAATTTTCTGAAGAAGACAACATTGGTTTGTCGAAACGTCAAAAACTATATGTAAATAAAATATAGAGTTACCAACAGTTACTTATAGACTTAATAACCCAAGAACTCCATTCAATAAAATAGATATATATATATATATATATATATATATATATATATATATATATATATTATTCATTTATGATAAAGAGATAAGGATGAAGAGACCTCAGAATGAACTGTATTCAAAAGACAAATACGATAACGGAAGAAATCAGAAAACGACCAGCAAAGTTCTATGCACATGTCTACAGAATGAAACAGTCCAGAATACCGAAGAAACTACTCGATATAATTATGAAGTGTAAATGTGGAACAGATTGGCTAAAAGAGGTCCAAAAACATCTACAACAGATCAATATAAAAAATCCCGAAAATCTCACTGGGTGTCGCTATAAAATCGCAAATGTGAAGTTTGAGCAAAAATCAAATCGCCAACCTGGAATAAAATAGACATATGGACGGAAGAAAGAGCATTAAGAGAGGATGAAGCGTTTTTGGTAAACTCCTCGCACCAGGAAACATCGTTGGTGGTACGCAGTTTGCGATCAAGCAGTCGACACGAGAATAACTGCGTGGAAAATTTTAACGGCCATAAAAATGAGGAAAACTGGGAGAACTTCCTTATAAAACAAAAACAGGCCTCCAAAATAATTAGAAGAGAAAAACGGAGATATGACAATAATAGGTGTCACGAAATTCAGAAGAATTTCGCCAATAATATTAATAGAGATTTTTACAAAACTTGCAAGGATACCAAGCGCCCAGTGTTTGCTTCAAAAAATCCTACGGCACGTTTTAAACTAACACAAAGAATAACTGCAAAGTGTTAACCGAATATTTGAACACCCTTCTCTGCAATCCACCAAGAAAAACTTAAGTTCGCCTCTTTGGTGTTTACACATCCAGACTCGCAATAACAAAGCAGCAGGAGAAGATGGGATTATTGAGGAACTCTGGAAACTGAACGATCCTATTTTGACACAAAAACTTCATCATTTAATATCAGAAATCTGGAGGACGGAACAGATACCAGAGGATTATAAATGCGCGCTGATACATCCATTGCACAAAAAGGAAGACAAAATGGATATCAATAATTATAGACTAATTTCCTTACTCCCGGTTGCTTACAAAATACTTTCTAATGCACTCCTGAACATAGAACAACACCTAGCGGATCCACTAATTGGGGAATACCAGGCTGCATTCAGAAAAGATCTATCATGTGCTGAACAGATCTGGACTTTAAAGATGATATTACAGATGAGGAAATGTAGAAATACAGTGATCACATTCATTGACTTCAAGAAAGCATATGATTCGCTAGACCGCGAAACCCTTTTTAAAATGATGAAATAATTTGGGATCGATCGAAAGACCCGAAAAATTATAGAACAGACACTTACAGGAACAACTTCCAAAGTAAAATTCATGGGCGAAGTATCAGATCCCTTTGAAATCAAAACAGGTATGCGGCAGGAGGAAGGACTTTCGCCAATCTTTTTCAATATTGTTTTAGAAAAAAATCATTAGGGAATGGGAACTTCACGTAAAGGGCATACAAGGGGGTATCAAAAAAGAAAAGCGAATAAATGTCAAATGTCATGCCTTTGCAGACGATATTGCTGTCATCACAAAAACAACAGAACTGAAGCCATTCAAGCCGTAGAAAAACTACGTGAAATTGCGCAGAAAACAAATGCGGGTTACACATTTCTTATGATAAAACCAAATACATGGAAAGAAAACCAAAAAAATTGATATTCTCTAATAAAACATGGTGAAATTCTGCAAGTCGGCCATTTTAAATACCTCAGAGAAGTTATACAGTCTTCAGGTTTAAGCCGAATCGCTAATGCCGTTTGGAGCTTAAAGGGTCTACAAGCTAACATCGGCGTACTATAACAAAAACTGCATTTCGAGAGGCGCCAAATTGAGGCATTATAACACAACGATTCTTCCAGAAGCAATCTATGCAGCTGAAACAATGGTTATTGACGGTCATTCAAGAATTAGAGAAAGAACGGAAAATGGAGAGATAAAAATGAAGAGACCTCAGAAAGAACTGTATCAAAAGACAAATACGATAACGGAAGAAATCACAAAACGACGAGCAAAGTTCTATGCAGAAGTCTACAGATTGAAACACTGTTTCATTCTTGAGAATGAAACAGTCCAGAATACCGAAGAAACTACTCGATATAGTTATAAAGAATAAATGCGGAACAGAGTGGCCAAAAGAGGTCCAAAAAGATCTACAACAGATCAATATAAAAAATCTCGAAGATCTCACTGAGTGCCGCTACAAAATCGCACATGTGAAGTTTGAACAAAAATCAAATCGCCAACCTGGAATAAAATGGACAGATGAACGGAAGAAAGAGCATTCAGATTCAGCTTTCCTCATGGGGAACAATCGTTAGATATTTTATATATAATTCTTAAAATTCTTGATATGCATATATCAAGAATTGCGTTAAATAGTTTAAAGAAACAACTTTCAAAATAAATCTTCTTGAACAATAGAAAACCTTAAAAAATAGGATAAATAATTTCAGCATTCAAAAAGAAATTTCAATTTTTGAGCTTGGGAATATTTGATTTCTAACATTTAATTGAAATAATACAATCAACATTTCAAGAATAAAACGAAACTATATTCTTATACAATATAACAAGTTCACAGGTGTTGACAATTTTCCTTAATAGAAATATCTGAATTTATTTCTGTTATTTCACAAAATAATAATCCAACAAGGTGAATTCTTAATTGTAATAGGTAGAATGAAAAATATTTTTTTCAATGAAAACTTTGATGTTCACTTCATTATCAAATACATTTTTCTCCTCTTGGTAACGTATTAATTAGAAAAAAACCGAAATACTAACAAATAATCAACATACTAACATACAAATGTTGCAGTGTTGAAGAGTTTGACCTACCTAAGCATGTTGTTTCTCATTTTGAAGAATTTAGCTGGTCTCGCGTTTTTCAAGTCAGAGTATTTTGGATCTGGTAAAGGCTTAGTTATGTTGGCTTTTGAAATTTGAGAATTCCAGCTTTTAGGCGGATCCCTAAGTGTCTTATAACCCAATGGAGCATTTGATTTTGGTTTTGCATTAGAGTTTGTCTTGGCATTTGTAACATTTGAATTCTGAAAAAATATGAACAATGACAGAAAACGATAAACAACAACAAGTTGAGACTAAATATAATTGAACAATCAGAAGTATGTATATGAATAATAAATATTTATTGATTAAGTCACTATACAGCAAGCTGGATCTCCAGCATATCTATGCATTTCATATATTTATTGAATTAGTCATTGCAGAGAAAAATGGGGGAATATTAAAATACTTTTATAGGCAATCAGAGTAATCTATCCGAATGGGTAAGTACATATCTGAAAACACTTCACAATTGCTGTTCTGAATAATATATTAATTGCTATAAGTAAATATAATAATTACAGAAACAACTGATATGTTTATAAGATTTGTCTACTTTATCAACCAAATAAATGTTTAATTTATTCACTTAATAAAGTTGATTGAATGTTCGCTGATCTCTTAGTGAAACAAAAACAATTAGCATGGTTTCACAAAATTTATAATAAATGCTTGACAATTGATTTTTTATTATAAATTTTGTGAAACCAAGCCAAGTGTTTTAGTTTTTATTTAATTTATTCACTTACTTAAAGAATAAAATTTCATTATATTGATTAATATATTCACGACTATGAATCAACTCTGTGATAGTACATATTTAAATGAGAAGTAATAAGAAATGCTTGTCTAAAAATCACTGACTGAACAATTCTTTATTCGACTAGTTTCGCCTTTTACGGCATTATCAAGAAAGGTCATGGGCGTAGTATCAGACCCTTTTGATATCAAAACCGGTGTGCGTAAGGGGGAAGGACTTCCGCCAATCCTTTTCATTATTGTTTTAGAATCGATCATCAGGGAATGGGAAGTTCATGTGAAGGGCATACAAGAGGGTATCAAAAAAGAAAATCGAAAAATTGTCAAATATGTTGCCTTTGCACACGATAAATGGAACTATTTCAAAAACTATAATTGTTAGGTATAACGTAAACGATATTGCTATCATCACAGACAATAGAACTGAAGAGATTCTCGCCGTAGAAAAATAACATGAAATTGCGCAGAAAACCGACTTACAAATTTTTTATGAAAAAACCAAATACATGGAAAGAAAACTAAAAAATTAATAATCTTCTCTAATAAAACATGGTGAAATTCTGCAAGTCGGCCATTTTAAATACCTCAGAGAAGTTATACAGTGCTTCAGGTTTAAGCCGAATCGCTAATGCCGTTTGGAGCTTAAAGGGTCTACAAGCTAACATGGGCGTACTATAACAAAAACTGCATTTCGAGAGGCGCCTAATTGAGGCATTATAACACAACGATTCTTCCAGAAGCAATCTACGCAGCTGAAACAATGGTTATTGACGGTTATTCAAGAAATGGAGAAATAAGAAAACAAGAACGGAAAATTATTAGAAAGATTTTCGGGCCAATCAATAGAAACGGAATTTGGATGAAAAGATCTCAGAATGGACTTTATATCAAAAGACAAATGCGATAAGGGAATAAATCAAGAAACAACGAGCAAAGTTATATGCACATGTCTACAGAATGAAACAGAACAGAATACTGAAGAAACTATTCCATATAATTATGAAGATTAAATGCGAAACAGAGTGGCTAAAAGAAGCCCAAAAAGATCTACAACAGATCAATGTAAAAAATCTCAAAGATCTCACTGAGTGTCGCTATAAAATCGCCCAAATGTTAAGTTTGGTCAAATGTCAAGGCACCTGGAATAAAATAGACAGATGAACGGAAGAAAGAGCATTCTGAGAGTATGAAGCGTTTTTGGGAGGCAAAACAGATGAAGCAAAGTTCTAAGAATTGTGAATTCAAGTTCAAAGGCTCTCTTCATGGGGAACAATCGTTATAATAATAATAAGTATTATGTATATATATATATATATATATATATATATATATATATATATATATATATATATACAGTGTAAACTCTTTATAACGAAACTCAAGGGACTGAGCATTTTTTGTCGTTATAGAGAGTTATCGTTATATGGAGTGAACAAAAAAAAAAACCAAATTAACAAGAATTATTAATACAAGAATGTTTAATTGTATGTATGTCTTTGATAATAAATGCTTATACATATAAATTATTGTTTACACATATAGTCTGATCATTTCGTCTGACGTTTTTTGCTATTCCAGTACTTGTTTTGTATTATTTTATGTATTCTATTCATATCTAGATATGTGGTGGAATCATCATGATTAAACAACAAAAATTTTTCTACCAACTTAGCGGCATCGTACAATAATACCGATAATAAATATTTACTGTCTAAAAATATGAACACATTTCTTCGTAATAGAGAATGGCGTATCGCTATAAAGAGTGTTTCAATATGTGAGTTTCAACGCAAACCAACCAACTTGGGCTCAACGCAAATATATAATTATATATATATATATATATATATATATATATATATATATATATATATATATATATATATATATATATATATATATATAGATAATATGGCCAACCAACTTGGGCTCACTCCAACGTTATAGGGAGTTTATCGTTATAAAGGATAACGTTATAAAGAGTTTACACTGTATATATAATTATATATATATATATATATATATATATATATATATATATATATATATATATATATATATATATATATATATATATATATATATATATATATATATATATACTCTTTCTAGATTCTAGAGAGAGCATTCTAGATTCCTACTCATTACAACATTGTAAAAACAACATGAAATGTCTACAAAGACTCTACATACTCTTACTAATGTTTGGAATAATAACAGGAAACTGATGTCACTGAAACAAAATTCATAATTTGAAGTAGAAAACTGCTCAAAGATGTATATGGAGATCAAAAAAGGAT
Source organism: Henosepilachna vigintioctopunctata (assembly GCA_030704895.1). Classification (NCBI taxonomy): domain Eukaryota; kingdom Metazoa; phylum Arthropoda; class Insecta; order Coleoptera; family Coccinellidae; genus Henosepilachna; species Henosepilachna vigintioctopunctata. Next base: position 14,198,118 of record JARQZJ010000031.1, on the reverse strand, counting down.
TAAGTGTTGCTACATCAGTGAAGAAATAGAACTAGGTAAAGAGAGAAAGTCATTATCTTACACTTTTTTAGTGAATTAAATATTTTTTTTGTAATAAGAAGCTGAACATAAACAGAATGGTGAAATTTTATATTTGGTCCAAGTTATTGTACAGATCTGGATCTGAACTCTAAAGGCAAGTACAATAAATATCCTAAAAGAATGCTTCCAATACTAATGTAATTTACAACAAATGCTATTTTTTTTAAAAATTTATGACAATAAATATATAAAGTAACATATCACAGCTGAATAACATATCACAGCATATCAAGTAACATATTCTAAAAGATTCTTCATTATAAAACAAAGGGTAAAACTGAAGGGCTCAAAGGAGTAGTAAAAAAAGAATATTATGACATTTGTGACTATATCGGAATAAGCAGTGCCAAATAGTAATGAGGACTATATGGAAACCCTCAACAATTTTCCAATATTAGAGGAACCTGATCAAAAGAAAATATAATTGAGTTTCATAAACGATTTTGAAGCTTATGTTATAAATCTAATTTTGTACCTGTTGCCCTTGGAAATTCCTGCTTATTCAAGATTTAGATATAATAGTATGGATGCTGTCAAGCGAACTCATGAGCCATTTAACAAGATCTCAATGTATACAAAATTCCAGATGGTTGAAAATTCAATAAAGTTAATATTTTGAACTGTGAGAGAATTAATCGAAATACCCTACATTATGTATCATATCATTTTATTAATTATAATTAATCAATGGATATTTTTTTTATATTTGCCCATATGAAGTTTTCAAAAAAAGTAAAACCTAGCAGAGTAAAATATGTGGATATAAACACTACCCATTCAAGGGCAACATTGAAGGTTTTCTCAATTGTTCTTCATATAATTTGTAGAAAAATTAAGAAATTTCAACTATAATGAAATAAAGTTATTTACTCACCAAATTACTGGTAGAAATAGTACTTGCCGATGAGCTAGTAACCAAATTGCTCTTAATGTCATTTTTGGAGGTCATCACAGTCTTTGCTTGGGTCTTGGATTCACTTTTGGATGCTGATACACACAGTTGGGGTTTAGGCACATTTACAAGTGGATTATATACAGTTTTGGGCATGTAACATGGTTGGGTGGGGCCTTGATACTTGGTTGAAGGCTTAGGGGCAGCAGGAGCACAATTACTTAAACTTTTTGCAATATAACTGGCCCCTGTTTCTGCAATTTCATTCTGTTTTGAGTTAACATTACTAGATAATACTTCTTGTGAGGATGTACTTTTAGAGTTTTTGAGTTCATTCTTTGGAGTATTTCTTCCATCCACTGAAAGTGGATTAGACTTTTGGTTTAGTTGGCCAGAATGCTCACTCTTGGGTAGAATAGTTACAGTTGAATTTGATTCAATACTTATATCTTCAGAACCCTGCTCTGTACTATTCCCACATGAAGACTCACTTTCAAGAATTTTGTCACTTTTGATGTGATTTAACATTTGACATTTAGTATCAGAAACTTTGGATATAGCAACTTTAACATTTGATACATATGGCAGAGTGACAGGGGCTTTGTATTCATGCCGTCTACCACACAAGTTGTTTTGTCTTTTAGGGCCTATACTATTTGAAATCTCTCCTTTTCTCTTCACACCCTTATCCAATGTTTTATCATTTATTATTTTAAAATCATCTTCCTTTTTCTTGATATTTTCCTGAGCATTTTCTACTTCAATATCAATAACTGCACTGTTTTTTAAAGTATTTTCTGTAGTTCCAATGCTACACTTCGTGGAATTTATAGTACTAAAAACTGTTGTTGTTGTAGCATTCATGCAAGGCATTGAGATGGTCGAAACAATATTAGAGTTGTCCATATTACTGACTTCAAGTGTCATAGGATTGCAAGTAGTTTTAACACTTATGCTGGGCACTAGAGAATCACAAATGTTATTCTGTGTGCAAAATGGACCAATTATCGTCTCGTTCTTCAGAATTTTAATATTGGACGAACTCTGAGATCTACCGATGAATTTCAGATCTGGCAAATCCTTCTTCTTAACTGGATTTGTTATGGAGTTTGCTGCACTGGGTGCTAACGAATTAGCATCAAGTACTTCAATCATTTCAGGAGTGAAATTTTGGGTCCCATTAGCGTCCTGGATTCCAGTGATCGACATTTCGCCGTTTTCACTTATCCTGAGTTGTACCTCTTTCCAGTTATTGTTGTTAGAATATGTTGGTTGAGTTGATGCTTCATCTGGAGTGACTAACTTGCTTTCTCTGTTTTCTATCTTCATTTTCTTCGCCATGTATTCATAGATTCTATAGGTTAGGTCTAAGGGTTCCAACTGTGAAGTAAGGAAAAAGTCAGAATTTATATTTGGCGGACATGAGGAATAATATCAGAGTATTAATAAAATTTGATTGGACACTTTACGTCACTTTTTGTATTGTACATATAATTATCTCAATAGCTTCATCATTCCTTTGTATTTTGCAGTGTTATATGTATTTAATATTCCTTCCTTAATTTTGTTCCATGTATAATGTTTTGGAATTAAAAAAAGTGATTTCTCATAAAACTCATGTCACTGAAGTTTTAACATTATAGTTTTTAATTTAATGTAAATTTATTTATTGAATGTTTTTGAAATCTGTTGAATTTATTGAAATCTATTTATTGATGTTTTATGATGGTTGTAATCTAATGTGTACCCCATCTGTGCAATATAATCAAAATATTACTGATGTCATAAATTAACTAATGGCTCAGATCCTTACTATTGGATATATTTCTAATCAGATGTAATAATATTGAAATTATTGTAGTATGATACATCTGTACATATTTCTGTACTGTTCAGAAACTCTCAAAAAAACAATAAATGGAACTACCTAATTAGAAATACGTAATTTCTATATTATGAAGTGAATACCTTAGACAATTTGTAAATGTACATTATGTCCATAAGTGTGTAACAGGGATTGAGGCAATCCTGGTTATGAAGAATATCTATGTGATGAGAGTCGGAAAGATCAAATTTAGCTCTGATTAATTTTTGGAGGTGCATCATGGACACAGCAGAGGGGCATCTTAAGTACCTAAATAAAAATAATTGGAAATCATGATTAATGATATGGGCAATTTATTTCTAGAAAATACAATGAGTATGACCTAAAACTCACCTTGGCTTTGTAGTAGAACCATGATAATTTAGTGTTAGGCACAATTCTTCATCTGGCATTAAAATTGAATTATTATAACTTTCTAAGCATTCCTCTGATATAGAAGGCTTAGCCTCTGGATGCTTTCTATAGAATTCCTTTCTCTTCTGTATTTCATCTAAAATGAAGAGTTAATTTTTTATTACTTGAAAATATCAATAAAATTACAAAAATGTACTTCACTTCCAACTTTATGTTTGACTCAGTTATGATAACTCAAAGTAATCATAATTGAGTACATAACTTGCCAACAGTACTTACTGTTGAATAATCTTGGAACCAATTTGTAGACGATGTCCTGTATAATTTTGTCTGAGCGTAAACTAAGTAAAGGTTTTGATTTATGAACTTGAACATCGCAGATAGGGCAATATTTAGTGCTTTCTAAATATTTCACAATACAACTTCTACAAACTGAAAAGTTATAATGAATATTAAATATGTCAGCAACATTCTGATGAAGACTTACATGTGTGAAGGCATTCTATTATAGTTGTAGCATCAATAAAATAACCCCTGCAGAGATAACAGGTTATATGCTCATTTAAATTAAAAAGGAAGGGTTTTTTGGTACGGTACATCGTCCCACTTTCTATAACGAATCCCTTTACATTCTGGCTAATTTAATTCATTTTAGGTACTCAAAATTCTGCCCATATTGGTACCTACTTTCTGACCTACTAACACAAAAGTATTTAAACTATATTAATTATGGACGACATAAAAATAAAAGTTTCTCAAAAAAATACACATATTCCAATCCAGAAAAGTGTCAACTTTCAAGAAAAATATTATTGTTTACCCGTGAAAATTATTTTCTTTGACAGGAACCTTACTTGATTGTATTTGACAGTTACCTGAAAATGGCGACACTTCAAGAAAATAAATTTCTGTGTCATTTGAGATGGAGCTTTACATTATATTTTCCCATTGAAACTTTAATCTTGCTTCAAAGGACTTATTAAATTATTGACGATTATAACGTTATCATGAGCACTTGAATGTTATGAAAAATAAAAATGCCATTAAAAATCAAACGCATTCCAAACAGTTTTGCCAACTATTTGACATTGACATAACTGCCTTAACATATTATAAACATTAAAAGAACTAAATTTGTAATTTGATAGGTGCATAATAGAGTGAAGGAAAATGTGAAAGGAATATTTACACGGTAAAATAAGATGTTACATTAAAATGAGAATATGAAAATTAATTTCAATGAACAATTGTCTGAACTGTTACTTACAAGATGTAAGAAAAACAACAACCGATCTTTCAAATGTCAGAATCGCAATTGCTGAGAATTTTTTCTCAATTCATTAGTTTTGACAAAGTTGTAATATAACAACGAAACGTCAACAGAAATAAACTTTTTCATATTAAAAAAGCCTGTTAATGCTAAAAACTTTCAAAATATATATATATATATATATATATATATATATATATATATATATATATATATATATATATATTCTTCCCAATATGTTTTGGGTGTATAAAACGTGTACGAAACAGTGTTTCGTGTTTTATATATTAAATTTTTTATATATCTCTTCAAGTACTATCATCTTTAACTTGAACTACGCCGTTCTGACGATAGGCAATAACCTTGAAACATATGTAAACGGCTGTTATATAGAAAAATGTGTAGGTTTTCAACGTAAGTTTCTTTTACTTAATATATATATATTATTATTATTATTTCGATTGTTTCCCATGAGGAGAGCGACTGAACTTGAATTCGCAATCATTAGGAATTTTGCTTCATCTTTTTTGCCTCCCAAAAACGCTTCATTCTCTCTTAATGCTCTTTCTTCCGTTCATCTGTCCACTTTACTCCAGGTTGACGATTTAATTTTTGCTCAAAACTTATATGTGCGATTTTATAGCGACATTCAGTGCGATCTTCGAAATTTTTTATATTGATCTGTTGTAGATCCTTTTGGACCTCTTTTAGCCACTCTGTTCCGCATTTGCTATTCATAATTATATTGAGTAGTTTCTTCGGTATTCTGGACTGTTTCATTCTGTAGACATGTGCATAGAACTTTGTCGTCGTTTTCTGATTTCTTCCGTTATCGTATTTGTCTTTTGATACAGTTCATTTTGAGATCTTTTCATCCAAATACTGTTTTTATTGATTGGCCCGTAAATCTTTCTGAGAATTTTTCGTTCTTGTTTTTCTATTTCTCGAATTCTTGAATGGCCGCCAATAACCATTGTTTCAGCTGCATAGATTGCTTCTGGAAGAATCGTTGTGTTATAATGCCTCAATTTGGCGCCTTTCGAAATATATATATATATATATATATATATATATATATATATATATATATATATATATATATATATATATATTGAGAATATTTTCAGGAAGCGGTCTGTGGGAAAATAAACTCTTACGTTCTCGTTGACTCAATATTTCGTCACTGTGAATTTGTTAATTCATCAGGAGTACACTAAAATAAAAGGAAATTTCATGAATCATAAAGATAAAAGGAACACATCACAGAAGTTACAGATATAGAGTCTCAGGACGTTAAAAGACCAACAGACCAACAAAGATACACTGTAGGTACTGCAGGACTAAGTGATGATGGTATGTGGATGTTTTACATACTTTTTATGATTCGGCAATAGATGTTACTAAATTGGACCGTATTAGTTTTATAGTTGACACAATTTTTGTTTGTAACCGGTCTCCGTAGCTTAGTCGGTAGAACACCTGACTATAATGCCGTAGAACTCGTTCGAGCCTCGCTGAAGCCAAGGTGTTTGTGTTTGTCTATGATTTAAGCAGTTTAATGAAAGATATATGCTGGGTAATGTACATTTATTACAAGCCCAATGGCCGTTCGGAACCGGCGTTAAACTGTAGGTACACTGAATTAAAAAAAAAATTTTGTTTTTCGCTATATGACACATTTCCAGAAAAAGTATTGTTTTATAATTGCTGAATATAACTTAAATTCAAACACTTGAACTTATGATTTACACTTTATTGACTACATAGCATGACGCGTTTCGTCGTTACAAACGACTTCTTCAGATGCTTACAGAATAATTCCTTACAGATTATTCTGTAACCATCTGAAGAAGTCGTTTGTAACGACGAAACGCGTCATACTATGTAGTCAATAAAGTGTAAATCATAAGTTCAAGTGTTTGAATTTAAGTTATATTCAATTATAATGGATTTACATCAAGTAAACGCCAACACTATTAAAAAAAATTATAATTGCTGTGTTGGTCAATAATTCTCACGTTGTTGAAGTGGAATATATATCCTGTATCACTATGGTTTGCACTACTGCACACGAATTTTTACTAAACGGCAATCGCTCTTATGTTGTGTAATGCGTTGTTTCAGCCATTGATTAGTTTGTCCAACATAGGTACCATTGGACTGTGAGCAGGAAATTTCATATACTACATTGTTTTTTGCATGGTTGGTGTTTTATCCTTTAGGTTGGAGAATAATTGAGAAATCGTAAATACATGGTAGTTTGCGATTATCAAGTCTGTTATAATCATCAGTATAATGTCCGTTTTCAATCACGAACCTTTTCACTTGACCAGTTAGGTCTTTAAAATTACCGTTTTCAGTAACATATGGCGAAAATACAATATTGTTCACGCTAAAATATAATTCGCTTTGATTTTTGGTACTACCTGGATATGGATAGTCACTGGTGTTGGTTGCTGCTTCTAGTAATTGTAGTATAACGATTCTTCACTTTTGGAGCACTGTTCACTCGACTTTGCAATATCAAAGTCATCATTTTTCAAGTACTGACTAATTTTAGGTGGCTTTTTATTTTTTTCTTCAGTCTCAATCTCTTTCACAATCAATTTTACTTTGCCACTATTTGCAGATTCAATAAAAGAACTAATACGAATACAAATCACCAACTATCAAAATAATCACACAAAGAATACGCAGTTAGTATAGACCTCATAAAACAATTTCTTATTCTGAATTCCCCTAACATAGTGATGCTAGCTCGCCCTAGCCGCATTGCCACGAAAAAAGTAAAAACGAAATGAGGGAATTCCCAGATCATCAATGCTCACCCGCGCCGCCAACGTACCGCGGCAAAATATGTAGAAACCAATGGTTGCATTCTAAAACTGATCAAATTTTTTTTGTTTAGGATGTATCGAGATGCTTAACGGTTAACTTGAAATTGTATTATGGTCATTAGTTGTCTCAATTTGTATTTTAAAAAATATTTTAAAATAAAATACTCGGGTACAATATAAATGAAACTTGTGAGCTCGTGCCCACGTTGCACTTTGCCAGCCCTGTCACCCTATTGTTACGCCACTGACTACGAATAAACTACAAACAGGTATATTTGCGCCAGAAAAAGTATTTTTCGGTTGAAAATCTTTTGAGGAATAAAATTACCTCAAAGCAATAAAAACTTAAGTGAAATTATGTACTTTATTATTGTATGACAATTTTGCTGTCAAAAAGAACTGAATGATAGAGAAGGAAAATGACGGTATATATTATGAAGAGAACGAAAATCCCTTCATTCCGTAAATACTATAAACTTCACCGTTAAATAGTATCACACTTGGTACTCTAATTATAATTTGACAAATAAAATTTGTGAATTTTGACAATTAACGATGTTGCAAATTTCTGAAAACAAATTTTCCGCAAATTGAAAAAGAATTTAATAATAATAAATTAATTTAAATATAATTTAATAAAATATAAATAGCAGCTTGTAGCTCTAAAACTATTTTAATCGCTTTTTTTAATGATGGTTTTTGCATTTAGTAAACGAGAAACACAGGATAGGATCAATTTCGAGACCGAAACAATTTCATTGTTGCACAGTATAAACTTTGTTTAAACCATTATTCAATTGTATTAACAGCTTGAAACATGGGGAGCAATTCAAATGGTTTTCTGTAATTCGGTATTGTTATTAAAATTACATTATTTGAATGTATTTCCACCTCCTGCTTATAGATATTTTTTGTCACACCTACCAAATTCATGATCGAATATGACAACATTCCTGCTATTGATTTTAAGAGTTTGAATGAAAACTTTCTTTGTTCTGCTACATTTCTACTTTTTTTTAGAAAGAAGTAACATGGGAATACTACTAAAAACAACACAAAGACAGTTTTTAAATATGTATAAGACTTAATTAAATTCAATATGAATGTAATTATTTAATTAACTTTAAAATTTAATGTTTGACGTGTCATACTTATAATTAACTAGAATACTAGGAATGACAATTCCATATCATACACATGAGAAAATCCTAAAACCTAAAGTTATATAGAACAGACTTATAATATTCGAAATATAAAAAAATTGTGAGATGGACACAAAGACACAAGACAAGAAAACATATTAGAAGAAATGGCACAGAAATGCAAAATCAGAATGAGTTGAATTTTTGAACATAAGGGATTTAAATATATGACAAACTAGGGACATTTATTCGGAATCAGATAATCTATTCATCATCATCTTCTTCAGCACCTTCTTCTTCTGGGTCTTCATCTTCAGATTCTTTAGGGGCTTCTTTCTTTGGTCGACCTCGCCGACCTGAAAGAAAACTCATTGTTTTTATTCTTGAAATGAAACCATTAATATTCTTATTATTTTCTCTTTTAAATTAGAGAAGAAACTAATTATTTTAAATTACAACTAGACGAATAGCCAATAAAATTTTATTCTGAAATATAAGTTAATAATTGACAATATATTTTTTTCCTAAAAAATGCATGGTGCAATATTGGATTAGATAAATTATATGGACAGAAAGTTATATAAATTCATAAACATTCTGAAAATATACACTTAGATTTTGGTAGGTATTGAAATATCTGTAATATTTCTTTTTGATGAAGCTTGATGTTCTATCAGAACACATCTGAATTTCTTCCAATATATAAATTTCTATATTTCAAATTCTTAGAAACCAGAAGTGATTTTTAAAAATAATAATTCACATATTCATTTTGAAAAGCGACAACTTTTAAAGAATTCATGTAAGCAATGAAAAATAAATAAAATCTGATGAGATGCTTCCACTGGAAATTCATTTACAAACTATTATGTTTCAGATTTCTATGGTAACAATAAAAGTTTCGAATGTTATCAATTATACAATCTATTAATAGTATGGTAACAAGTATGCATTCAACTCAGTGAAATCGAGTTTACTATGCACTTCAGTAATAAAAAAATAAATGATATAGGTTTTTATATGCAGTGGGAAATCACTTTCACACCCTAAATTCTTCATTGAAATTAACGAAATAAATCTTTTAGAATAAAGTAGAATTAATTTACCCTTCTATACCAATAAAATATAATTAACATTTCTATGAAAAATAAAATAAACAATTAAAAAGGTAGAATAAGTTACAAAAGCAATAGTTCTCTTTTCTGGTTCAAATTTTCGAAGTGTTGTATTTTACTTATAATTGAAATTCAGAAGTTGAAATACATAAAATAAAACCTTATTGTAAAAATTAAAAAAAGCAATGAAAGATATTTTGGAAGGTAACCAAATAAACAATCAAACAGGTTGAATAAGTTACAAAAGCAATAGTTCTCTTTTTAGGTTCAAATTTTCGAGGTGTTGTATTTTTCTTATAATTGAAATTCAGAAGTTGAAATACATAAAACCTTATTTTAAAAATTTAAAAAAAGCAATGAAAGATATTTTGAAAGATAACCATAACATCACAAAGGAACTTCAATGGATAATTTTGGCAATGGATAAAATGGAGGCTTTTAATTTGACCCAAGCAAATATTAATGATGTAACTACTAATGAAATAATTCTCACCGGGACCTGATGTTCCTTTAGGTTTCGCTTTAGCTACTGCCTTCTTTTTTGTGGTACCTTTGGGCCTGCCACGACCCCTTTTAGCAGGAGAAACATCATTAGATTCTTCCTTTGTATCCTGAAAATATATACAAAGTTGAAACAAAATCTTACAAAAAAAAGTTTTTTTTTAACTTATGTGAATATCAGTTACAATTTTCGACATAACATTTTCAGTCGCAAATTACCAATAGCATCATAGTGTGAAATATATCCTTATTCTTAAAAAAAAATTTCAATTTCCTAAAATGTAGATAGCAGATCGAGTTCAGTTAATTAATAAAAATATTAATGAGTAATCAACGAATTTATAATCTATACAACTTCATCAGTTCAATTATTGTTTTACTACAACGAAATTTTAAAAAGGATGTTATTAAAATTCTTGTCACTCACTTTTTTCGTCCTCTTTTTCGTTTCAAGAGTTTTTTCGACTTTATCAGCTTTTCGCCCCCTCTTGGGTGTAACTACTCCATCATCAGACATGCTTGTGGATTGAAGTATACAACTGCATCAAAACAAAAACTTACGTTAAAATTTATTGTTAAAACATGTAATCAAAAATTAATATACATATAATAAAACAATAATAAACATATAATCAACAATATAATCAAAATTTGATAAGAAAATATAGAAAACTTATTTAAATAAGAATACTTTGAAACAAATAACACTTCAAAAAATGGTCGAAAATTACTAAAAAAAAAAAAGATACACCCATAAATTATTTTAAATTTCAAATTTAGTGTGATACTTGAAGTATAAAAAAAATTACCGAACATATAACTTTTTAAATCTAGAAGTCTTTGATATATTGGTTTAAGTGCAAACAAAATCTTTTAAGCAATTTCTATGAAAACTTGTCTTTTGCCACAACTTTTAGATGAATTTAGTTGGAAAATCAGAACATTTCATAAAATTTATGATCTTTTATATATTATTTTTTATAAGATATTTTAGTTCCTATATGTATTCCGATTTGTTTATTCAAAAAATCATCAAGTTTTATAATCTATAAAATTAAAAATTAACACACTAGACTAGTTTCACCGAATATATTGAAAACTCTACATATGTTTCGGGTGGTTAACCCTTAATCAAGAGTATACAATATTACTGAATTTCTAAATGTACTGACTGCCTCACTCTTTCGATATTTTCCGGAGTTCTGATGGTCCATTCTGGGTCTAGCGACACTTCCACACTTCCGAAATGAGTTGACCCACGACAGAATCGAGTATTTGAGGAGGAATTTCAAAGCGAGCGCGGAAGGCACGTTGCGTAGCAACAAGTGAGCCACCGTCAGAAAAGAAGCTCTCGACTGCGAAGGCCCACTGCTCTATAGACCACAGCATGATTGCAACTGACTGGAGGGAGAAACAAACTTGGGAACTTCCCCCTCCATGCGCCCCATCTCGCCCCTCTACCGAACAACCTCACCACCAAGGATACCAACTTGGGGGGGGGTCCCCCTAAATTTAGGGGGGCAAAATGTTCAGTGGGGTTTTTTAGGGGCTTAAAATTTTCAGTGTGTAATCTTAGGGGTATTTTTACAGTAATCCAAAATATTTCCTAACGTAATTTAAATAACTAAAATTAATTTTGATTTCTATCTTGAATAAAAAGATCCATTTCATGATGACAATATTCAATACTATTTCTTAATGTAGGTTGGTTAATAAAAAATTTTATAATTAGTAAATAAATAATTTAATTTTTGTATAAAATAATACCCTATAAACTATTCCTAATATTCTCATTTCCAAAAATTAAATGAAAAATTTAATTCAATTTAAAAAATAGTAATAAAATAATATTTCAATAATATTAAATAATAATAAATATTTGATAGTATTTCAATTTTAATAATAAAAAACACTTAAGTATCTTACTTATAATTGCAAAATAAAACCTTAATATATTTTTTCTTTGAATTTTGAATTTAAAAACAACTTCTTTGTTTTAGGGGTTCTTCAACTTGATTACGGGGGGCAAAAATTCCACGAGTTGGTAACCCTGGTCACCGCGCGGGAATTTTTTCAAATAAGTAAGTTTCTCTGGCGCACCTTGTACAACTTTCACATATGTATCCTAAACCACAGAATCTACCTGGTCATTACAAATAGGTAAATTCTTCTTTTTCGCTATTGAAATTTCCAAGACTTCAAGGGCATTTAATCTTCTGCTCTTACTACCTGAGTGTACTATTTCGGTCTTCCTGGGATCCAAGAAATGATTATGTTTAATGCAGTAAAAAACCCGTATTAGGTTTATTCAACAGTATTGATCTTTTATGTTCATCTATTCTTTTTTATATAGAACGTCCAGTTTGACCTATGTAAAAACTATCACATTCACTGCAAAAAATTTTATAAACGCTACTTCTCGAAAATAAGTCAAGTTTGTCTTTGTTATTCACCAACAATGAACCCAAATTCTTTTTGCTGGTGCTTATTGTATTCACATTATTTTTATGTAATATTCTACAAATTTTGAATGTGAACACAATCTACAAATGTGAATACAATATGCACCAACAAAAAGAATTTGGGTTCATTGTTGGTAAATAACAAGGACAAACTTTACTTTTTTTCGAGAAGTGGCGTTTATAAAATATTTTGCAGTGAATATGATAGTTTATATATAGGTCAAACTGGACGTTCTATACAAAAAAAAATTCGATGAACATAAAAGATCAATATTGTTGAATAAACTTAATAGGAACTCTTCTGAACACTGCATTAAACATAATCATTTCTTGGATCCCAGGTAGACCGAAATATACACTCAGGTAGTAAGGGCAAAAGATTAGATACCCTTGAAGTCTTGGAAATTGCGATAGCGAAAAAGAAGAATTTACCCATTTGTAATGACCCGGTAGATTTTTCCGTTAAACCAGTTTTAAATTCTGTGGTTTAGGATATATAAGTGATAGTTGTACATTTTGAAATTCAGTAATATTGTATACATTTGTATACAGTAATATTGTAATTTGGAAACCTCTGAAGGTTGATAATGGGTTAACCACCCGAAACATATGTAGAGTTTTAAATATATTCAGTGAAACTTAAGAGCCAAGTGTGTTAATTTTTAATTTTATAGAGAACACCAAGAGATAAGTGAAACCTCCGTGTCATTTATTGAATTTTAAGTTTTCAGTTTATTTTAAGAATTTTTGTTGTATTTTTTTTTGATTAGAATAATCATTCTGAAAACACTGAAATAAAACATCCAACGACTAATCTTAATATTCAGGTTCAAAATGCAAATTCTTATTTATCAATACAGTTACATGAAGCAACAAAGGATTAATTCTCTAATTACACGTATATATATTGACTGTTTTTAATAATAAGCTTCAATAACAGGCTTCTTTTAACATGAAAAACTTTATTCTTGTTGACGTTTCGTTGTATATCACAACTTTGTCAAAACTAATGAATAATTGGATTTTATGAATTACTATAGATATCAAATGTCAAACTTTTTAGAAAAATCAAATTAGTTTTTTTTTGTATTTCCACATATTGATTTTTAGTATCAGGGGAATATTTCTGGCTTAGCATTCGCTTCAGATGTTTTAGTCTTCTTCACTATGAGGAAATCTCTGAAAAACTCATTGTAAGACGGGTGATTCTAATAAGTGTGATTTATATATATATATATATATATATATATATATATATATATATATATATATATATATATATATATATATATATATATATATATATATATATATATATATATATATATATATATATATATATATATATATATATTTATGAGTTTTATACTTATCCAGAATATGTATATTAATCAGTTTATGTGTGTGAAATTGAAGGTAGATCTGGAAAAAATTAGTTTTGAGATGTGATGTTTGGTGATTTTTTGTAAGGTTTTTATTAAATCGTTGTTAATAGAATCAAGATGTTTGATGTCTGTTCTTTCATTTACTGTGTTTTCAAGTTTTTACGAATGTGTAGCATTTCTAAAATTTCTCTACATTTTTTGTCTTTTTCAGTTGCTAAAATCTTTGTATTCTTATAATCAAAATCGTGTTTTTCTGTTATTTTATGTTTATGTAAAGCTGTTATTTGAGTTAATAATTGCGGTAAATGCTATATATGAAAAACAAAATCTCGAAGAGAAAATCAAAGCGCATTAATACGCAAAAACTCAAATAACAGCCTTGCATAAACATAAAATAACAGAAAAACACGATTTTGATTATAAAAATACAAAGATTTTAACAACTGAAAAAGACAAAAAATGTAGAGAAATTTTAGAAATGCTACACATTCGTAAAAATTTGGAAAATACAGTAAATCAAAGAACAGACATTAAACATCTTAATTCTATTTACAACGATTTAATAAACCTTACAAATAGCACTCATAAAATGAATACACAACAATCACCAAACATCACATCTCAAAACTCATTTTTTCCAGATCTACCTTCAATTTCACACACATAAACCAATTAATATACATATTCTGGATAAGTATAAAACTCAACTATGTAATTATATATATGTATATATAAATCACACTTATTAGAATCACCTGGCTTACCATGAGTTTTTCAGAGCTTTCCTCATGGTGAAGAAGACTAAAACTACCGAAGCGAATGCTAAGCCAGAAATATTCCTCAGATACTAAAAATCAATATGTGGAAATACAAAAAAAATAATTTGATTTTCTAATAAATAAGTTTGACATTTGATATCTATAGTAATTCATAAAATTCAATTATTCATTAGTTTTGACAAAGTTGTGATATACAACGAAACGTCAACGAGAATAAAGTTTTTCATATTAAAAGAAGCCTGTTATTGCTAAAAACATTCAAAATAAACTATCTTAAACAGGTAATAAATCAATTTAAAAAATAGATATGTATGTATATATATATATATATATATATATATATATATATATATATATATATATATATATACACAAAGAACTTAAACAAAAGTGCCTCTGGCGTTTTACAAGCAGAATCCAATTATATATTTAATAGGTTATTTCGGCATTCATATAAAATATAATTAATATTTTCAAGCACATTCTTAAGCAGTAAATTTTTTTTCAATCGACCCAAATATTCATAATAAGCATAAATTAACTTTGGTAAAATATTGATCACATTTATCAATTTTCAAGAGTCGCATTTTCATCAGATATGAAAATGAAGTTGTTGATGGCAAGCCAAGCCAAATCGCGCAGCTCGTTCATTTCAAACAGAAGACTTTCAAATCTATTGATTTGTCAAAGGCTATTATTTACTTCAAGTAATGAAAACTGTAATAGAAATTATGAAATTCATCGGGTATAAAAATGTTTACTGCATAGAAGAAAAAAAATTTTCATTTATGGTTATAAAAAATTTTTAAGAGTTTTGAATAACGAAGAAAACCGAGAAGATCACTTTCATATTTTTAATCGGAAAAATTAATAACGTTTAATTAAAATTAAACGCAATTGGTAATTTTATCTACGAATGTATGAAACTTAATTTGGAAAGGGCAATACTAAAAGCCATTTATGAAATTGATCTAATTTATGTAACTCATATAAAAAAATATCAGCAAACTTTGAATTTTTCAAAAGGAACTATTCGCGCCCGCGCCATACTCAAAATAATAACATATTAAAATAGCAGTACACACCCAAATTATTTCTAATAGAAATATTGAGTTTTAGATGGAAAACTCAATTATATTAGAAACTACTAAAATTTTACTTTATTTCGGAAAAAAAACCGATTTTCTCGAATTAGTACTCTCGGAGGAATTAATTTTTGAAGTTGAAATCACTTCCACCAACAAGAGATCTCCGAGTTCGATGTCGGCCATCTACAGATATATTGAATATTTTTCATGTCAGGAATTTTTAACGCAACAACCAAAAATTGTACAAATTTATCAATAGCCAGTAAAATTCGAGCTCAAAAACTATTATTTTTATCAAACTTTACCAAAGTCTCTATAAATTTCTACGATTTAATAAAAATTCTGAACAGGATTGTAAAATCGACTTACCAGTCAGAGAACTATGTTGTTGTGATGGTCGTTGAGAAATTGTACGTAAGCGTTCCATGAGAGGCGCTGCAAGCTCGCGCCAAAAGATTTCCACCAATACACAGTTACGCCTGAAAGCAAACAATACAGCTTATGGCAACTTTTTCAATAGATAACCGTCACTTTCAATGGTTAGGGTTATAAAACTTTCAGCAGGTAAAAAATTATATATTACGCTATTAAATTATGTTGGATTTGATTTGAATCTTGCGATAATCTTATGAAATGCAATTCTTTTATGAATTCTAATCAAATATTCTTTATATACATTATTTCATGAGTTATGATCAAAGGATTAACCCAATAAACAATTCTGCTTTATTCAAATACATGGGTGGCGTTAGCAGTATGGAAATACATATGAGTACAGAAAATCGACTATTGTTTGAATACATGGTTTTCTTTATTCGGTTTGTGTAATTTGTCTGGTGTGACTATTTCAGGAGGATTTATAGTTACATCAGATGATAAACCCGTTAGAGCCATCTTGAAAAATGCGATAATTCATTGAAAAAGCTTTTTAATTCAGTCATAAAAGATTCTATCAATGTTTTTTCTGTTTGATTATGTTATCAAACAATATTCTGGAATTATTTTCTCCTATTGGACCTATTTTAATTTTTTTAATACTTTCCCTTCAATAATAAAATGTTATGCTCCATAATTTTTGAAATCTAATTCTAATAATAATATTAACCACAATGTTAGATTTCTATTTTCCTACAGGTAAAAGAACACTCAGTTACAGGAAAGATTTAACAATATATATCAATTTACAGCTGTACAATTTATATTACAGTGACATAAATGAAAAAAAATATAGAAATCATAGAAAACAAATTCTGATAAAGAATTGAAAGAAGAAACAAAGAAAACACAAAAAAAATAAAAATTAAATAATGTTAATTCTTTAATACCACCACAGATGCCTAAAATCAAAAATAAATATTTTAATAAAAATGGAGGATTAATCAACATTGTGATAGTTCATATTTAAATGAGAGGTAATAAGAACTATTTGAGTAAAAATTACTAACTGAACAATTCTTTATTCGACTACATTCGCGTTTTACGGCATTATCAAGATTGAATAGGTTTGAAGAAAGAATACAACTATGAATATTCATTCTTGATAATGCCGTAAAAGGCGAAACTAGTCGAATAATGTTCGAATAGTGATTTTTTAAAGTTACTGATTTTTAGACAAGTATTTCTTATTACCTCTCACTTTCAATATTTTTTTAAAAATTTTTAAATTTTGAAATATATATTTTAGTATAAAAAATATGAAAGTACGTGATTACAACATCCTGTGATATTATATCCACATACACGGTGTGGACATATATGCACACATAGGTAGAAAAATCCCAATTCAGTAATACACTCTATACATTTAAAGATTCCATGAAGATACGGCTAATTGAAGTGAATGTTAATATCGCAACTGTTAGACACCTCAATAAACAATTAACCATTCTAGCCATTCATTTAGTTTGGGCTATGGAGAGTGGCTAGTGTTATGTTGGGATTTAAGGTGACAATTGATTTTACCAACTTAGAAAAGGCGATGGATGCTGCGAAATGGCCTTGTGGTTGTACAGTCTCCCGTTTTTTCCACAGAAGAGCCCAGCAAAACGGTATAAGATAACGGGACAGCAGCATGGCAATGATTTGTTGTTAGTAAATTGTCAGTCACTTACTGCTGATAAAGCAAATATTATTACAGCTGATTATATAGACCAAAATCCTGACCTAAGATTTTTGTGCTTCACAGAAACCTGGAGCAAATTGAATTCTGACAATTCTCTGTATTTTAAGAATTATAAATTGGTTGCTAGCTTCTCCAGACCGGTTTCTCGCGGTGGAGGGGTGGCCCTGTGGTGTAGAAAGGATTTAGAGATCCAGCCACTAGTATTGAGTACACATTGCGTAGAGAAGGTGTTTGAGATATGTGGCGCCATATGGAGATTCTGCGGTTCCACTTATGTTGTGTTAGTATGCTACAGGTCACCTGAAGGTGATTTTAATGCGTTTTGTGATAAACTTTTGTCTGTTTTGGAAAGTGTATATGTAACAAATTCTTCTCTGATTTTGGGAGGAGATTTTAACTGTGATCCAACTAGAGATGGAAATAATTATGAGAAATTGAGAAACATTACAATTGGTTTTGGTTTGAAAAACGCTGTGTGCTCACCAACAAGGGGTCAATATATACTGGACCATCTTTACACAAACATTGATCCTGAAGATATCATGACTGAGGTGGTCCCTGATGGTGTGTCTGATCATGATTTCCTGTTATCCAAATTTTTAAGGGGTTATTCGAATAAAAATTCAAATGCGGTAGTGAGAAAGAGAATATTCTCAGATGATAAAATACAAGATTTCTATAACTCTCTCTTGGGTGAAGACTGGAATGGGGTTACCAGAGAGAGAAACTTGAATGAGGCTTACTCATGTTTTCAAAGTGTGTTTAGGTTTCATTTCGAAACTCACTTCCCAATAAGGAAAATTAAGTCAAAGAAATCTCATAGCTGGGTTTCACAGCAGGTTAGAGAGTCAAGTACACGGTTGCGCGATCTCTTGAAATTGAGCAGAGCTTTTCCGGAGCTGAAAACGCTCTACCGTGAAAGCCGTTCCAGGCACCACAATTTGATACGTATTACGCGAAGGGCCTATTACCAGAATATTATTACAACGGCGGATCACCCATCGAAGGCTGCGTGGGCAGTTGCAAGAGAAATAAGCAACCGCACAAATTCAACACATAACATTAAACTAAAATTGAATCAGACTACTGTTGCTGATCCTTGCATTGTGGCGGATATTTTTCAGAGGCACTTCATAGAGTCACCACGTGACTTGGTGTCGAATATGCAAAAGTCACAAAGAATCCCCAGGATAAACAGGACGATAACCGAGTCCCTGTTCCTTTCCCCTGTTGTACCACAGGAAGTGAATGATATTCTAAAAGGAAAAATTAAGTCCAAGAAGTCATCTGGGGCTGATGAGGTGCCTAGTTTGATTCTCAAAAGGGTGGCTGATGCTATATCTTTGCCACTCAGCTACCTCCTGAATCTGTCATTCGAGACCGGATCGTTTCCTGAAGCTCTTAAACTGAGCAAAGTTGTGGCGGTGTTTAAGAAGAATGATAGGCAGCTGAAGGAAAATTATCGTCCAATAGCACTGACTTCAGGTTTCTCTAAAATATTTGAGTACGCCTTCTTGTCCAGGCTGGAAAATTTTCTCAAACGAAACAAGATACTCACTCCAAACCAATATGGTTTTCGTGAAGGCTGTTCTACTTCCATGGCAATTGGTCGTGTTGTTGAGAGGATAATCGACTCGATGGAGATTGGCGAGTGCCCAGTGGGTCTTTATCTCGATCTGACCAAGGCCTTTGACTGTGTCTCACATGAGAGGCTTTTGGAGAAGCTTGAGGCTATTGGTATCAGGGGAGAGCCGCTTGGGTGGCTTGCTACGTATCTGAAGGGACGAAAACAGTTTGTCTCGGTACCACATAACAATGGTAGGGAGATGGTTTTTGCAGGTTCGAGGATGGATGAGGTTGAGCTTGGGGTGCCGCAGGGGTCGGTACTGGGTCCAGTTCTTTTCATATTATATATGAATGATTTAACGAGTGTGGTTGGTGAGGACATTTGCGATACATACTTCGCGGATGATGCATCTTTTATTGTTTCGGGGACCGGTGAGGTACTTAGAGCCAGATGTGAAGAAAATATGACTAATGTTTTGAGCTGGTTCAATGATAATGGATTATTACTGAATATTTCAAAAACAAACATTATCCAGTATGGAAGTGTACAAAAAAAATTGAATAAATTTGAAATGATCATAAACGCCGACCGTTTATCTAGTGTGTCGTATGCCAGGTTCCTCGGAATAACGATGGATGAAAATCTAAACTGGAAGAAGCATTGTGGTGATCTCTGTGGTAGGCTTTCGAGCCAATCATATCATATGAGAAATCTCAGAACGGTTTTAACTCTGCCGCAACTAATAACTTTTTATAATGCAGAGATTCAATCGAGGTTGCGATACGGCATTTGCTTCTGGGGAGTTTCCTCAGGTGCTGCGGATGTATTCATCTGCCAGAAACGTATAGTGCGTTCTATGGAGGGCATGAGCAGTACAGTCTCTTGCCGTGGTCTTTTTGCGCGTTATGGGATTCTACCTCTTTTCGGATTGTTTTTGTTGGAATTGAGCACATATGTTCACCTAAATAGGGACAAATTTCTCAAGAACAAAAATATACATGAGAAGAACACACGTGCCAGAAATGATATTCCAACATACATTCATGAATGATACATTCCAACGTCTCAACATAGGCAGAAAGTCTGCAAACTGTATGGGTCCAAGACTCTACAATCACCTGCCTCTTGACATCAGGGAGGCGAAGAGCACGGTTTGTTTCAAACAGAAGTTGAGGAGGTATATATTGACGAATATGTTTTATTCTTTAGAAGAGTATCTTCCTAGTGTTTCTTGAATTCATTATTTGTGATTTGTAAATGTCTGACGCTTTCCACACATTTTAAATGTATGCATAATGGAAATAAATTATTTGATTGATTGATTGATTGATTGATTGATTGATTGATTGATTATTTGTGATCTCAGCAGGGCATTCGATTGCGTGCTGCATGAAGTTGTGTTGCTGAAGCTTGAGAAAGCTGGTGTTCGGGGTGTTGCATTGCACTGACTGGGGAGCTATTTAAGCAACAGAAAGCAATATGTTTCTATCCTTGAAAATTTTAATGGCATGCAGTCACAGGTCAATTCTCAACAGTTGACTGTAGGTACGGGTGTCCCTCAGGGGACATTCTGTATGTGAATAATAGGGGGTCACGGTTGGATATTGCATCATTTTAAAACACGAAAACATCCAGCTGTACAAATGAGGGCAAATGAAATGCTTGGGGTGCTTTGCGATAGGTTTCATCGAAATTTTTTGTATCTCAATAGGTATTTCTAAAACGTTTTTCTCAAATAACATCAGTATACTACCTGATAATAAATCTTTGTCATATTCTAACAAGGAACCAGTTATTATCTGTTTATTATTCACAGGTGGTGTCCAGATTGCGATATGCAATTGGGCTATGGGGCTCCTCCTCTTTGGCTTCTGATATTTTTATTGCTCAGATTTTAAAAAATCTTAGAGTTTTAACTCTTTATGGGTTGTTTATATTCGAGTTATGTTTCTATATATCCAAAAATAGAATGAACTGATAATTGATAAGGCCCATACTTGGAGAAAATTAATATCCATAGTAAAACAATATTTAGAATTTTCTCATAATTTAATATAAAATACGCATGACGACGTTTCCAAGTATTACTTCTTTATCAATTGCTGGATTAATACCAGCATTTGATAAAGAAGTAGTACTTCCAAACGACGTCATGCGCATTTTATATTAAATTATGAGTAAATTCTAAATATTGTTTTATTATAAATAGAATTAATTACAATTTGAACGAAAATGTACATAATTATTTTACTCGTGGTAGAGACGACTTCAGAATTGCTTTTCACCTGTGTAGGGTTGATTGTGTATCGCCTGGTACACTTGATCTAAAATTGTACAATTTGTTGAATTATGACATCAAGTCATCTTCTAGTATTTGTATATTTAAAAAAAACTAATGTATTTAAATACATTAAATATATAATAATAATGTATAATACTTATCCACCAATGTTCTGGTGGATAAGTATTTTTATAATTTTAGTGAGTTATTGTACACCAGTGATTGACTGTCCTTTATGTTTTTTTTTAATTTACCTGTTTGATCCTGGACATTTTACATAATACTGTAGTATTTTCTCTAAACTGTAGTATAGCTCTAATGACGTTTCAGAAATGTCGTTTGTTTTTGTATACTCGTTTCACTGATCTCTAAGCATTTTCTTTTTGAATTATTACACCAGTGCTTTTGAAATAAAAATTTTGTTTTTATAAAATGACCCATTTTTTAATTGTTGATTACTCGTTTTTCGTGAGCTACTCCTCCAAATAAAGTTGACTTACTAACCCTGTATGTTAGTCAAGAACGCAAAGGATGACACAAATAATACCCATTACAGTTTTTTGAGATATATGACGTGTTTTTTATACCGTTTATATTATTGATGATAGTGGTATTTAATAGTGTTGGCGTTTACTTGATGTAAATCCATTATAATTGAATATAAACTTAAATTAAAAGACTTGAACTTGATTTACACTTTATTGATTACATAGTATGCTATGTAATGCCTATGCAGAATTTACAAGTTATAAGTTATATACAAAATGAAACGAAATGAATTATTTTATAAAAACTAAGGAATACGGATTACTTCAAAATCGAAACAAAAAAAAACTAAAAAACCGGATTCAAATCCGGTTCGAAATGTTTCGGCAATTCAAGTCCAATTCGGCAATTAAGGATAATTCAATTATTTTTAAAACAGTGGACTGTAATAATGTGAAAATGGGAGTACAATAACTCATCTTGAAAATGTAGATTTTCTGCTACTGTTGCTACTGTGAGGAACTTCCTTCAATACAAGGAGTATATCGGAGAGGAGAATTGGGGATAAGGTAGTATTGAAGTGATTTATACGAGTAGCACACAGAACATATCAAATTATTAAGGGTATATTCTGTGGAGGAGCAGCATTCGAACATCTATATTGAATCTGTGGTTCGATCGATCCATTCCCTTTTATAGTTCTATTGGCACGATGCGGTGGTCACTAACGCGGTACAAACTGGAGCAATGATTGCAATACTTAACATTTAATCTCTGTCCGAAAACTCTCATTATATATTGTCTCTCGCATGTAGCTACTGGTATAAGACCATCTGTTCAATATATCTTGGAAAAATTATCTAGTTCAAGGAAATATAAAAGAGTAAACAATATATACTATACCGCGATTTTTTAAGCGTAGTTTTTTTTAAATCGAATGAAACACTCAATTTGCATCATTTATCCAAAATTTTTATTGATAACTTGGCCTTTGCCAAATTTACATTTTAAAGATAACTTCATGTAAATGTTGTACGCGGCTCGATATCAAATGGTCCATTCGGAAGGTCCAATTTTGCGTCACTTTTTCGAGCATTTCGGCCTGTATCCCACGAATTACGCGTTTCATGTTATACTGTAAGGCTTCAATCGTGTTTGGCTTGTCCACCCACACTAACGACTTTACATAACCCCACAAGACATAATCCAGAGGCGTCAAATCGCATGATCTTGGCGGCCAATTCACATGACCATTTCGAGAGATAAGCTGCTCACCAAATTCATCATTCAACATGTCCATTGTTTCACGAGCTGTGTGGCATGTGACACCGTCTTGATGAAACCACATGTCAACCAAGTTCAACTCGGCCAATTGGGACAATAAAAAGTTGCGTATCATGGCTCGATATCGTTCGCCGTTGACGGTAATGTTTCTTCCACGGCCGTCTTTGAAGAAAAAAGGACTGATAATGCCAGCACCCTATAAACCACAGCAAACTATCGTTTTTTCGGGATGTATCGGTAATTCTTGTATGGCATGTAGCTGTTCATCAATCCGATGAGACAGTTTTGATTGTTTACATATCCGTTAAGCCAGAAATCAGCCTCATCGCTGAACACAATTTTTCGATCGTAACAAACGATATACATTTTTCACAGAGCACGAATTTTGATAATAAATTTCAACAATTTGCAATAGTTCCTCGTTTGTAAGTCTTGATAAAATGGCAGAGTATACTGAAAACTTTTCACTTTGACAGATTACGTTTGGATGCCATTACAAACCAGTGCCGCCAACCTGAAAACCTTAACTCTTAAAAAATCACCCGTTACATTGTCTCTCGCATGTAACTACTCGTATAAGACCATCTGTTCAACATATCTTGGGAAAATGCATTTATCTAGTTCAAGGAAATATAAAAGAGTAAACAATGTATACTACAAACAACTATGAAAAAAACGAAACAAGCACACCGTACCTACACTTTTAAACTCCTATAAGAACTCTACAAAGCTTTTTAAATTGAATTTAATGAAACGGTGGAATCTTGCATTAATGAGCAGTTAGTATCAAATGAACTCACACAAGTCATTGCAGTTGAACTACAGTGCTCACTTTTAGTGAACAGAGATGAAACAAATTTCGAAAGTTTTTCAAAAACTACATTACAGTACAAGAGCCTGAAGTTGGAGAAATGTAATGTGAAGTGCATTTAGCTTCTCCAAAAACTTCCTATCACGACAGCAACATCAATGCGGTATTTATCGCCCTTAGAAGTCTGAAGTAGCGATGCTCGATATACATCGATGCATCGAAAACATCGATATTTACCATTTGATACATCGGATCCGTTCGATACATCAATAATATTCGATGTTTTACGATGCATCGATGTATTTAATTCAATACATCGAAGTCATTGACAATTGAATTTTTATTATTTAGAATAATATAATAATATCACATCACGTAATAATAAAATAATTTGCACTGACAAGGCTGTATATGACTTTATTCCTTTGCTTGCCAGACAATGTAAAATGTGAAACAAAATATAAGTATAGATTGACCAAGATATTTAGCCGTGTGGTGGAAAATGGAACCAACGCCTTTTCTATAAAGACGTCCTGTCACTCCAAACAAAAACGTCAAATATACTAGCGCCATCACTCGCACGTCAAAATATCTTGGTGTAACGTGTGACTTTAGTTAAATAATCTGTACAGCCGACTGCGTATGTGTTTGTTTTTGTTTCGAAATTTAACTTTCCTTGGAATACTTGGATTGCACTATTACAGGATATAATTTTGATTGTACTAGTAACTAGCTACTTAAATGACGATATAAAATACGTACAGTAAATAGAATGAAACAATTATAAAGTTAATGTGTATAATTTCAACAATTTCCTCAATTATTTAAAATAGCTTATAAATATTTAACTATAGTGGCCAGCTCCGTACCATCCGAAAGGCTATTTTCTAAAGCTTCACAAGTTTTAAATCAACAACGCACCAGAATACAACGAAAGCGAGTAAATGAAATTTTATTTCTCCAAAGTTTGGAAAGAAAGTACTGGGATATTTAAGTTAATTATAAATTCTAATTACCTACATTACTAAACTTGATTAAAATTGTAATATTTTCATGTTCTCCCTAAAAAAAGATTTTTAAAATATCAATTTGTATTTCTTTGTCTGTCCTATATCTTGATCTCAAACGCGATTTTTGAAATGTGTACTTAGAGCTGTCGAAATTACTATGAATGTTGACAGATTCTCATATAAATTTTGATAAATCGAGGGACACTGTTACATCTGAATCCGTACTCAATATTATTGTTCCTTTATATTTTAAGCGATGCATCGAAAACATCGATGTTTCAATCCGATATATCGAATAACATCGATGCATCCTTTCCGATTGATGCATCGCAAAAAATATCGATGTATTTTTTAAATGAACACCCCTAGTCTGAAGTCATGTCTTCGATCGTTAGGGACAGAAGCGATTGAGCAACTTAACTGTTCCTCATTCCCATCGAGATGTTCTGGATGAATTAGATATCCCGCTCGGTCATAAATGACTTCATATTCTGTAATCCAGTCCAGACGGTCAACATTTGCACCTTTCTAAAAACACTCTAGCTCTAATAATAATATTTAGAGCAATGTTAAGAATGTTCTTCATGAAACAGATATTTAGATACATACAGAATGATGAATTTTAAGTTTAGAAATATTTGTACCAGTTCAGTATTACTATAGTAGGTAGTGTATTAAATCAATCATTTTCAAATACTTGAATGTTTTTAGGGTGTTCGACCCAATTAAACTCCGCTATCGACATACTTTTTGACTGAAAGTACTTTCAGACGCAGACTGAAAGAGATATACTGAGCAATATTTAGACATTCAGAGCTATATATTTACTGCTCTGTAATAGTCTATTAACATCATTACGACAAATTGTTAATATCTTTTACTTATATTTCAGGCCTGACTGCTTTGTCTTTTATCCTTTTCGTTAGGGGACGAGCTACTTTTCCCCTTTAACTCAACCCCTTTTCGTGATTTGAAAAAAAACTCTTTTTTCCATTTGTTTACTTTTTTAAAATAAAAACAAATTAATGAAGATTTTTTTCCCAACTATTTGGAGTAAAAGTCATGAAAAATGAATTATGTCCAAAAATGTGTATTTTAACCCTCTACACTCTGATTTTTAAAATATTTTTTGAGTAATGCAACAATATGAAAAAAACATTTTTCTATGTAATAATATAAAAAAAATAATAAAAAATAAAAAATAGGTTCTAGTGGGACTGAATGGTTCTCAGTCCATGAATTAATGTTGAATCCGGATAAAATGGACCCGTGTATTTTCTTTGAGACGTAGTGTTGTATATATCGATCCAAACGATTAGATAAGATTTCTTGGTGATTCCAATGATGTTGGTTCAACATGATGTGAGTCGATTGTCCGTCAAGTCTGTATTCAAGAATACATTTTTCATCCGCAATTTATCTGGCTCAGTGCCGCTCCATGCTTTGAGAACTTTGGGTGTCACATTAATTGAGTCACACGTAAGTATAATATTTCTATTGGGCTGCTTTCCTGGAGAAAATAGTATTTTTGGACTTCAAATAAGATGTGTTAAATTATTAAGAAATTAGGAAATCTAGACTATAGATCCTGATATAGAAATTCATTTTCACAGCTAGAAATCCTGACTTTACCTTGTCTTTATAGTCAAGCATGCCAAATTTATGTCATAAATTGAAAAAAAAAAATAACAATGTTGAGTCAAATGCCGATTCTCACATATATGACATGAGAAATAGGCAAGATCTACATGTAGGCTGGTCTGCATGCCGAGTCTGCAGACTGGGCAAAGCACAGAATGATTTGTTATAACAATTCATAACAAATACTATATATTATCCATAGTAATAAACTATGAGTACTTAATTACCTATTTTATCCCGACTTTTTTTCCTTTGTTTGTTCTAATTCTAACTCCATTTTTTATAGAAAATATAATATATGCGCCTATATGCCAAAATTGTGAGAATTTTAATTGCATCAACATGTAGGACATGCTTTATAAATAAGATTAAATCTTCTCTGAACTCACTCAGCGAGTGAGAGAGGTGCCGAAAACTAAACTTGACAGTAAACATATATTCAAGGCAATCAACAATTTCGCCTATTGACTTCCTGTTAACTAATTCGGAATAAGAAAGTGGAGCAGAAAGCATTGCTCAAAAAGTTTAATCACCACCCTCCTTAAAATCACAGTGGAAAGGACTACTCGACCAAGACATTACGCCGGTAGTAAATTAGCAGATCTCCATAAATTATTATTATTAATTGATTTCAAGACAGGGGTCCGCTTTATCAACCTCCTGCTTCCGACTTCCAGCGTAGGCTCCAAACATGCCCCGACAAACTCCAAGTAGCGACCTTTTTCAGAGCCGTTTTCCACACATTGTTTCCATTTTCATAGGGTGTCGCCAGTTTCCCTCGATGACCGAGGCAACTCAAACCAGTGAAGCATTGTTCCGACTGAGAAGTTCGATTGCTGGAACGTAGGAGTCGTTGTTATGTATATCACATTTGCCGGAACGTTCTAGATAACACAGAGATGGCTTCAGGTATTTTCGTAACATTATTATTATCATTGCTCTAAGAGCGGAAGTCAAAGACCTATATAGCTTCGTTGGGCCTACAGTTTAACGTAGATTCCGAACGGCCCAAGATTACATTGGGAATGGAACACACCAACACCAGTGGAAAGTGATATAGAGTCACCGCCGCTCACAAACTGAGCCTCTATTTGTCGAAACCAAAATTGTTAGACAATCAAATAGTAAATCTCCGTGACTATATCCACAGAATGGCAACACATGTTAGCAGTTTGCAAACTCACAGGTGCAGAAAAATTTTCCAAATTGATGAATCCATTCCTCTGAACCTCATAGAAGGCCAGGTTGTACATTATCTTAAACTCAAGAAGGAAAAACTACAGACTTGGAGAGAAAACCCTTTCTCGGGAGGCACATTAACGAGATCGCGAAGGAAAGCTTCGCGAAAGAAGCGTTGAACTATAGCACATGCCAGTCAAATATTTGCTAATTTCCCAATTTTTTTGTCATTATTGTGTAGAAATGTTCTGTGTTGGTTGCTTTGTGAAGTTCTGTTATTTTTGTGTATCTTGGGTTGAGGTGATAAGTCTGAGTATTTTGTTTTCTTTGAACTTGCATATGTTAAAATTTAACGGATGCCTTGTTTGTAGATATCTAGTTTATATTTGTTGACTTCACTAGATTTGGAAAGAAGAAAGAATATTTGATTCAAAATTGCGATTGCTTTTATAGTTGCTATGTTGGTGTAGGAGGTGAATGTTAGTTTACTTTACAGTGTTAGGGAAAGTGGGGTAATTGGGAACACCTAACTTTAACGCCTAAAAAAATGAAAACAAAAGCACAAATATAATCAAATTTTATTGCAACATTAACGTTACTAATCTACCTACAAATAACTTAAATCAAAATGCTTGAAAATAAACTCTAAATTAAAAAAATTAATGAAAATAAAAAATATTGGTGTTCTCATTACCCGATACCATATGGGGTAATTGAGAACAGTCCGCGGGGAAAATGGGAACGATATGGGGTAATTGTGAACGTCATAACAAAATCTCTATAAGTATTAGAATTATTTTGTGTGGCAGAAATCACAGACGTAACGGGTACTGGATTGACCAGAGGTACGTTTATCATGTGCCCAGTTGTTACATTCAGCGCACATAATCCAGTCTTTTTCAGGTGAAGATTCATATTTTTCGCAGCAGAATATACAGTAATACTCCCCTTCATTTTCATTATCTTCTAACATCCTCTTCAACTATCTGACTTCCTTACTCTTAACTTGTTGCTTTATTTTCTTAATATTAGTGGCCTTTATCTTCTGAACTTTTTCTTTTTTTATCTTCTTTTCCACTTGTCTTTTCCCTTTTTCCTCTAGTTGATATTTCATAGGTGTGCTGGATAAAATCTGGAAATGTTTCTCATTTCCTATCTATATCCTATATATATATATATATATATATATATATATATATATATATATATATATATATATATATATATATACAATATATGAATAATGTTCAACGCGGGGGAAAATTTCAATCAGAAGAAGACACTGTCGGCATATTCTGCAATTAGTAGCAGCCGTTGACACGTGTTTCGAGCTTATTGGCTCTCCTCAGAACGGCGTAGCCAAGTTCAAGTTACACGAATCTGTATACAAAAAAACAAGAAAGTGCGTCGACTTCCTTCAGTGGAGTGTCTGTTTCTTTCTTGTTTTTCTATCTCCAGATTCGTACAACTTGAACCTGGCTACGCCGTTCTGAGGAGAGCCAATAAGCTCGAAACACGTGTCAACGGCTGCTACTAATTGCGGGATATGCCGAAAGTGCCTACTTTTGATTTATATATATATATATATATATATATATATATATATATATATATATATATATATATATATATATATATATATATATATATATATATATATATATATATATATATACCTATATATCCAATTTATATCTAGGTGTGGTTTTTCTTTTGTAATGACGAGGCATCTAAAACAATTTGTAGTGTTAGAATATTTATACAAGATTAATCAGTTCATAGGGGTAATTGGGAACGTTCACATTTACCCTCCTGACACCGTTCCTAATTACCCGAAGTAGGCAACTGAAATCTAAATGGACGTTACTTGCAATATTATCTTCAATGATTTTAAAGCTACTGTAAAATGTAAAAACAGATATTACATGAAAGATATTAACAATATGTGTCGTCTTTAGGCTCAAAAATATGCTCATTACATCGATTTTTACATACGACAAAAATTGTAATGAAAATACGAAATAATGTTGTTTGACTATCCGTGACAGGATGCGCGCGAATTTTTCTTTACATTTCTGCGAGAGAACTTAGGGACCCTGAGCGCGTCTACTTAACGAACGCGGCCGGTGTAGTGCTGGGAAAAGTATTAGATATTCAAGTGTTCCTATTTACCCGCCGTTCCCAATTACCCCACTTTCCCCTAAACCTAAATATTTCATTTCTGTATGATGAGAGATTTGTTAATTTCAAAATTTTATGTGGTTTTTTGGTGATTTATTTTTCTTCGATTATTTGCGTTGATTTTAATTCGACATTTGTCATAGTATTTTTCAAGTTTTTCGATGTGTTTTTGAGGATATGTGTATTGTAAACGTATAAGTAGAATATGTAGAAAGTTGACTGTATGCTAATTTCAAGGAGAAAATAATTCGTCAAACAACGTACTTAAAATACATTCATGTACATACGACACTCCACTTACCCCGGGGTAGTCCAGGAAAGGGATAGAGAGTTGCAAGGACAACTCTCTATCAAGATGTGGAATTGTCCTTCGGAGTCACTCGCCGTAATAAGTCTGTAAAGCACTATATATTTTGTAGTAAAATGATGTACGTTTTGAATTAATAGTATTCACTATCAAATCTCCGTCACTCACGACGTCTTGTACCAGAATGTCTCTCTTATTTTCGGTTTCATCACATCTGGTCAAAAGGAGGTATTCAGGATGGTCGTATGGTAAACAATGGAACGGGTGAAGTATAATGCGTATGCATGATTTAATGTAATAAAGAAAATGAAGTAAAGATATTATATTCCGTCCATCATCAACTATCATTCATAACAATTTAGTAAAGACGAAACATACCCCCGACGCTGAGAATGCTGAGCATTCTCTGAAGGCAAATAAGTAGTGGAGAAACAGAGTGGAACCGAAAATTATTGGCTGGCTCTTAAATTTAAGAAATTAAAGTAAACAAAAAATAGGTATAGGTAAAAATAGAAAATATAGTAAAATATAGTGAATATTGAAATTATTATGAGGGGAAAATTGATTCTAAGTGTATGATTGTAAATTGAACTAAGTATTTTAAGTAACAGAAAAACTAAGCAAAATTATTGTAATGTAAATATTTCCAATATGAAATTGTAGATACGTAAGTAAAATCAATTTTAATAATGTATGTATGTACTACAATATGAAATTGGAGATACGTAAGTACCAATTTTAATGATGTATATATGTCATTTTGACATCCTAAGTGTAGAATTATTCAAAAAAAAAAATAGATAAAATTAAACGAATTATAAATAGAAATTAACAGAGAGGAGGAGGGCTATTAATTCCTGCATGAAGAAAATTATTATGAATATATAAAATGAGTAATTCAGTAAAAACATGTTTTCTTGGTAATAAAATAGGAAGTTTCCCATCGTAAGGAAAATTTGAATGCGAAAGACGTCTTCCCCCGACTCGTACTAAATCTGTTTCATCAATGAATGGGCTGAGTTTTCTAAAAGCTTTAGGAATCATACCTTTAGAAGACAATAGTTTTATTTCCCGATGGAAGACGGATTGCTGAACTGTTTTAGAGATTATTTTTAACGCATTATGAAGTTCCGAAGAAGTAATAGCGTTATTAGTACAGACCTTTCCATTTTTTTACTGTAATTTCAAATTAGTAATGAATAGTAGAGTATAACAAATAATTCTTAATATTTCAGGTAGTGCAGAGAATTTGTAGAGTAAGAAATTCACGCAATCTTCTTCAGGTACGTAACTAAACATCTTTTTAATATATCTTTATTTTGACTACACCAGTGTAACACATGGTAGGATCGACTGATTATTCTTAGGTCGACTTATACTTTAAAGTGTCGGAAATTCTTTGATTTTTTCTACAATGTAGTGTGGATATGTTACAATAATTTGAGATATTTTCAGTTTGATTGTTTGAAGTTCGATAGTATTTTGACTACACCAGTGTACCACATGGTAGGATCGACTGATATATTCTTAGGACGACTTATATTTTCAAGTGACAGAAATTCTTTGATTTTTTCTACAGTGTAGTCTGGATATGTTACAATAATTTCAGATATTTTCTACAGTGTTTGTATTTTTAATTGTTCTGGGATTTTATTTTTTTTATTATTAATAGCATCTACTTACCTTATAAGTTCGAAGCTTTAAGAGTAATTTGCTGTATGAGGGCTGGCACAGTAGGCCCACTTGACTGGAAAATAAGGGTTTTCACAATTTTTACTTGTGAAAGTAAAAATTAGAAACGATTGTAAGATGGTTTTCCAGCACATTTCACGCACTTTGGTTGTTGGATGCAGTTTCTGGAACCACATCCATCTGTGGCATTTTCGTTGTAAATAGAATTAAGATGTTTGATGTCTGTTCTTTTAAAATAAACATGTTAATACTATTTACAATGATTTAATAAACCTTACAAATAACACTCATAAAATGAATACACAACAATCACCAAACATCACATCTCAAAACTCATTTTTTCCGATCTACCTTCAATTTCACACTCATAAATCAATAATATACATATTCTGGATAAGTATAAAACTCAACTATATGTAACTGTATGTACTTATTAGAATCACCTGGCTTACCATGAGTTTTTCAGAGGTTTCCTCATGGTGAACAAGACTAAAACTTCCGAAGCGAATGCTAAGCCAGAAATAATCCTCCGATACTAAAAATCAATGAGTGAAAATACAAAAAAACTATTTTGATTTTTCTAAAAAATAAGTTTGACATTTTGATATCTATAGTAATTCATAAATTCAATTATTCATTAGTTTTGACAAAGTTGTGATATACAACGAAACGTCAACAAAAATAAAGTTTTTCATATTAAAAGAAGCCTGTTATTGCTAAAAACATTCAAAATAAACTATCTTAAGCAGGCAATAAATCAATTTTAAAAAAATATATATGTATATATATA
Source organism: Henosepilachna vigintioctopunctata (assembly GCA_030704895.1). Lineage (NCBI taxonomy): Eukaryota > Metazoa > Arthropoda > Insecta > Coleoptera > Coccinellidae > Henosepilachna > Henosepilachna vigintioctopunctata. The sequence goes on along the minus strand of JARQZJ010000031.1, from coordinate 14,164,976 downwards.
TATATATATATATATATATATATATATATATATATATATATATATATATATATATATATATATATATATATATATATATATATATATATATATATATATATATATATATATGTGTGTAAAAGTAAATCGTCGAAGTGGAGATTTCCTTTCCTGGTGAGTTCTTGAAAAACAATATTGTCACATTTTATTGTGAAAGCTATATGTTTCCGTAGATTGTAATATTTATAAGTAACTGAAGAAGACTACATGTGTTGTTCGAAACGTTTTGAAATAAAAAGTTTTTTAATGGAGTATTAATTAGTACTTTGAACCAGCATTCTCAAGAAAACCTAAATTCTAGAATATAGTTGAAACGGTTCAAGAATTAAAAATTTTTCGAGTATATATATATAAGTATATATATATATGTATATATATATATATATATATATATATATATATATATATATATATATATATATAAAGTATAGATAGTAATTTATGTTCTGTAATTTTCATTCTCAGAACTACTCGTAATCTTTTCGAGTATTTAATAACTAGTTGTTTTTCCTCTTTTATCATTAAGATTTATTCTATAATAGAGTGTATGTAATATAAATGAATTTTAATTTCTGAAGTCAAATCTTTAAATGAAATATGAAACACAGGCCGCCTTTAACAATCGAAATCGCCAACAAATTGTGACTTCCTCACAATTCATTTTCAGAAATTATAAACCCTATTCTGATAACAGAACAGTAAGAAAGTGTATTTTCCAAGTTTAAATAATAGATAATAATAGTGTCGAACGTAGTCGCAAATGCTATAACCTCTCATGTTCCTTGGAATTAATACATCTTATAAGAAAGATATTTAATCGTTCACGATTGTAATTCATTTAAAAACTGTTTTATTTGCAATTTGCCTTATCGTAGACCATAAAAAACTATATTTCTTTAAATTGGAATGCAATGTAGATGTAGCGCCAAAAATAAGATCTGCCCTTTAACTAATAATATTTATATCACTGCTAATATCCTAAAAAGCACAGAGTAAAGAACCTAAGATCTATTCAAATATAATAGAAGATATAGTACAAGAATTCTAAGAGTTTTTACCTATACAAGTTTTTATTCAATATGGACATTTTTAACTTACATGAAAATTTCACTAGCTATAAATGTGAATAAAATAATCAATTCATTGCCTACAAAATAACGTTAATATTAAAGAAAATTTCATCTACATATACACTAAATTACATTATATAGGGATTCTTCTTTTTGTTTTAAAATCTTATGTATTATAAACATTCCATTGCAAAAAATGGTCATAGGATGTGTGCTTAGACATTGTATAATCAAATGAAACAAAGATTCCTTTATAGTACAACTTCGTATAATTACATATCAAACGTAAAAAATGTTCAAATAGATAATGTTTCTGCCACATATAAAATATTCACAAATACACATTTCCTTTTTTAATTCTGAATTTAAATTCAGACATCATGTATAAATAATATAAGTTCAACATTCTATTTCTAATTTTTCTTAAATGAATTCTGAATCATAGCATAAGCAACTAGAACATTCATCAAAATAACACTACAATATTGACTCTTTAATGTCATATTGCATTTTCAGCTCCTGTTTAAAATTTCAACATGGGAAATTGATCTTTACTTTGAGATAAATATCTATAATTATATGTATATGCAAAAAATATTTGAATTGTATACTGTTGAAACTTATTGACCTGGTCCAGATAGAGATTTGTCCATGAATTTCTTTTTAGCAAAGCACAACCACCACTTACTAGGTTTACCATCATCACCAAATACTTTTTCACATACTCGTAATCCAACTTCTTGCCTCAGTTGAGTTAAATAATTCTTTAAAAAATCAGCATCAGCACTGTTAGCAGGTTTAGAATACACAGAATTCAGTGGAAATCCTGAATCACCTGGTAAATCAAACCTTGAAATTGCCAAAGTATACATTTCATTCTGTGCTTGATTCCTATTACTGCATTTTTGAAGCTTTTTCAAACATTCTGTGATGTATAAGGTAATATAAATTAGTAAACGATCAGCTTCAGACTGAAAATAATATAATCTTAGAAAGGTCAATTTATAAACTCAAAGAACCAATGGATTCAAGGTAAATACACTTACTTTTATTTCATATGTACTGAAAAATACATTTGCTTTGAAATAGGAGAGTGCTTCATCAATAATATCTTGCTCAGACAAAGGAGATGAACTTATAGGACCTCTAAATTGTGTCTTGAAAGGTAAGATTGCTGTATTTCCTATAACTTGTTGTGGGTTCAAGAAAGATGAATGATAAGCCTTAAAAATAACATAATTGACACACCCCAAGAATGAGATTAACCTAAACATCAAATGAAATAACTTACAGGCATCTTGGATGAATGAAAGCTCAAGAATAATGGAAACCTCGATTAATACAAAAATTAGAAATTCCTAAAATTAAATCTTAAAATCTAAACCAAATTTGAAGTTTCATCACATACAGAATTCAGTGAATGCTGAATCACAGAAATATTTAAAATTTTAATCAAACTGTAAACCACATCCTAAATTTACTTAAAAGTAAAGTTAGGCTGTGTATGGACAATGTCACAGAACATAATAATTATAAATGGATATTCTGTGGACTAAGTATAGTAAGAGATAAAGACAGTAATAAATTAAAATTGCAACATTCGGCTTGAGTTTCACTAAGTATATTAACAACCAACATATGTTTTCGAGTTAGCCCATTATTAATAACAATATTTACGGTTATTACTAATAAAAATAATACTAATATTATTTAGTATTGATAATTAGTATTAATATTATTAGTAACAACAATATTAACTGTAATATCAACTATTTAGTAATTATTGTTACTACTATTGATAATGAGCTAACCACCCGAAATATATGCAGTTGTTAATATAATCAATGGAACTTAAGCCAAGTGTTTTAATTTTAATTTATTATTCAACATAATGTTTCACCAACTGATAAGCGAAACCTGCGGTTCATTTATAAGGACAGTATTGGATTTTACACTAGTTGTAGCATGAGTTATGTTAAGAATTTTAAGAAAAAAGTGTTTAGCATTTTGAATGTTAAAAGTTCAAATGTATTTTTTTCAAACTGCAATTCAGAAACAAAGCATCAAGAGTATTAAAAATCGTAATTCCTACGTCATCCAAGCAAAGCTAGTTACTAGTGATGAGCTAAAATATCGATCGATACTTCACTGTGCCTAGTGATCTAGTGATTACCGTTATACCGGCGACGGCTGTTTATAAGGCAATATTTGTTATAGCGGTGATTTAGGTTGCTGTTTTGGTTCCACTTTAACAACTATCCTAACCATTTATAAATTTTGCCACAGCGCGGCAACGGTTATGAACAGTTCTGAATCGAGAGATACAGAAGAAAATCATAACGAACACGTATTAATCTACTTGAATAAGTAATTTTAAACTGAAAACGAAAACTAGATGGAGGTTATTATATAGGATTATTGGAACCGTTTTCAAATATCATTCATTTGTTTCGAGATAATGAAACAGTTTTACGTTTTCAATCAAAACAGCCTTCGTTGCTCATACCACCCTTCGAATATGTTTTTATCTAACTAGCTGTGATCGTCATAACATACTCATATGCAATGAGTGTGAGTGAGACAGCGAATAACATATGTCCTTACTGCACTACTACTTCCACAGCTGGATAAATGAGACGTATCAGGCCAACCACTCTGCACGTCGATAAACAGTGCTAAGAAGAGAACTTTTGCTGTAACTTGCAACCAGTTCACTCGGCCAAATCGTTTATTCCACAGCCTAACTCTACTTAGAGTAGATGACGACTACTTTCAGTAACTGTTGCGATGACGACTACTTTCAGTAACTGTTTTCATCGAAATCGATGGGTTTATTATTTGTTTTACTGAATGAAATCAACACTCCTTCATATTTTCAAAAAGTATGAAGGGAAGCGTGCAACCTTTATGATCGACAAAATCGGTAATTTTGTTCCAAGATGTTTTTGAAGTTTCGTTCTGAAACTAGTTGCAACGACGATCGCTTTCTGTAACCATGAGGAATGGTAGCGTTTTGTTCGCCAAAAATTTGACTACAACTCATTACTGCACACTCCGTATCAAATATCTTATCCAAACTCTTCTGAGATATTCCGAATGGATTATCTAGTTACTTTATGGGTTCAAGCTGAATCGAGCAGAGAGTTATAATTTTGATCCCAGGCAGTATCAGCCTTAAGAAATATCTGCATTCATTCTATCCTCGATAAGTATTTTAAAGATCAAATTACTGAAGTACCCAGAATAATATCAGAATTTTGTATCTAAAGCTTAGCCCCAATTAATTCTTTTTATCTGTTTAAACACATCAGATGGAAGATATAGAGAGAAAAAGGACTCGTTGCAGAAGAGCCTAGATGTTACTTCAGACATATGTACCTAACGCAAAATATTGGTTTAGATCTGAATGAACACGGTAATCAACACGTTTTATAAACGTAATGTCGATAAAAACTTGTAATATGTCACCTAAATGATCAAGGAAGAGGTATTCACGGCCTTGAATTGCACATGAAAGAAAAGTTTAGCTTTTTAATTCTCATTTTTCAATATAATCACCCTCGAGTGAAATACACTTCTCACATTGTGAATACAATGCCTTTAAACCATTGAAATATTATTCTGGAGATTTCTCTTGAAAATGGCTCTCCACGGCTGACTTCATCTCATTGTCATTAGAAAATCTTCACCCCCTTAACTCCGTTTTATTCTCGAAAAAAGGAAAAAGTTACTGGGAGATAGGTCGGGACTATAGGGAGATGGATCCCAACTTGCCACGTCTCCTCTGTACGACAGCCTCACATGTCTGTCCCAAAAAATTGGCGTAGTATTGACCAATCATAGTGGTTCCTTTAGGCAAGTAATCAATTAATAAAATTCCCTCGTTATCCCAGAAAATAGTAGCCGAATAATCATAGAGGCCGATTTTTCCACTTTAAACTTCTTTGGTGGTCTTTCTCCTTTTTTAATCCACTGCATTGAATCTTGTTTGGACTGCGGATCATACTGACAAATCCAGGTTTCATCTCCTGTCACAATCAGGTTACAAATTTAGTCCAAATCTGACACAACTACAAAAAATCCTTACAACTCGCCGCGCCAGTCGTCGTTATTTGTCGAGTGGTGTGAGCATTCGCGGTACCCAACGTGCATTAATTTTTTTATGTGTCAATTTTGGTGTAAAATTTCTCCGATTCGCTCTTTATTAATCTGTAACTCTTTACCTATCTGCCACAAGTTTATTCTTCGATCGACCAATACTAATTTTTCAACTTTTTGAACATTTTCTTCGGTCACTACTGTCACAGGGCAGCCCGGGCGGGGGTAGTCTTGACAACTTTCTCTTCCTTGTTTAAAAAGTCCAGTCCATTTTTTTACCATTGATTTACCATAAGATGGCCCGGAATCCTGAAGAACCGCTCGACATGGTATTGTTGCTTATTCCAGGTTTGAAGTGTTAATGAACCAAATTGAACAAATGGGAGTTATTTATACTATCAATTAGTGCCGCAAAATGTGCAATCAGTATCGAGATGGTACCTTAGGTCGCGAACTTATCAGTCGCCCTATATATATATATATATATATATATATATATATATATATATATATATATATATATATATATATATATATATATATATATATATATATATATATATATATATATATATATATATATATATATATATATATATATATATATATATATATATATATATATATATATATATATATATATATATATATATATATATATATACATATACATATATGTATATATATACATATATATATATATATATATATATATATATATATATATATATATATATATATATATATATATATATATATATATATATATCCATATATATTTGTGGAAAAAACTGTACTGAGGAACTATAATAAAATCGTTTTATATTTTCATTGCACAACTGCACTAAAAGAGGAAGAAAGCTAAATTATAATTTAAACAAAGATGAATATCAGGTGCTAACAACTATTTATCCCCTATATAGACTATTCTTCCACTTTCTCCTTGTAAAAAAAGACAAATATGGCTGATTTGATGTTGAAAAAGAGAGATGTCAGATTCCGTTGTATATATGGTTGCCTGCCTGTTTTGTAGTATGCTTTCTTGCTCACCATATCAAAACTCATCAATTCATGAATGTAAATAATTGAGATAAGGATTTAATAGTAAATACTGTAAATAGTGTTACTCGCTAAGCGGAATATTTGATATAACTTGGGGCTGGTGTATTGAGTATGTGGAAAATAAGTTGAGAAACCCCTAGAATTCCCGATTAAGTAGAAAGTATCGTATATCATCATGGCGTCTAAATTAACCGTATTACAAAAAAATTGGTATTAAAATGGATTTGAAACTTTATAAGTGATGAGCATTAACATATCCCAGCGATATCCCTTACAAAAAAAGCAATCGATCAGGTAAGTCTCAGTGAATTTTCGAAATTTTTACTAAACCCTTATTTTTAGCTAGTGACATAAAAACTGCCTCAGAATGGCAGAAAACCTAAATCAGGCTCAAACCATCGAATATCAGTGGGCCTATTCGATAATGGACTCAAGTAGAGTTTCCACATTTTTGATTTCAATGCTACTTATAGTGTATGGATCTTTTCGTTCCTTGAATATGGAACAAGAGGCTAGGGATCGAGCAAATGGAAGCACAAACTGTCTTCTGAACCCTTCACAAACATCACAGACTGAAAACAATGTTCAAACTCTAGACACAATGCAAGCTTTGTGCTTGCCCCTTGGGGCAAGTATTTCATTACTTGTTATGTTCTTTTTCTTTGATTCTATGCAAATGCTATTTGCAATTTGTACTGCAAGTAAGGAGTGTAAAAATATCCTGAATTTTAATATTATATAATTGTACTTTTTAGTTATTGCTACGGTAGCTTTGGCATTTCTGTTGTTACCAATGTGTCAATATGTAATAAGGCCTTGTTCTGATGGTAACAAAATTTCTTTTGGGATGTGTGGAAGGTTCACTGCTGCTGAACTATTCTCATTCAGTTTGTCTGTTTTAATAGTTTGCATCTGGATACTAACAGGTATGCTAAATATTACTTATATTAATGTAACTTAAATATTCTAAACTTGAAAAATCAAAATAATTTATAAATGCTATAATTTTGAAAATACCAAAAAAACTAGAATATCTTTGAAATCAAAGAGTACAAAACCCTCAACTAAATTCTACAAAAGACTTTCAACTTGTCATAATGGTATATTGATTTTCCTGTAGAAAATTAAATGGTCTAACGAACTGTGTAACATCTCAATATGTGCCAAATTTTGGTAATTTATTTTATCTTATTATATATTTTGTTCATATTTGAACACATTAAACATCTGTAAAATGCAGTATTAGTTGATACTGTTTTGTTCAATTGACATGAGGTGATAATTGTAAATCTATCTTCAATATAATAGATGTGATATTTTATCTGTACCTTATTATTTCAAAGATATCTAACTTAATGGTAGATTGTGGGCTTTTCCATATTCTTGAATGTCATTATAGATTATAACAATTTTTATATTAAACCCTGGAAAAAATGTTGACTGTGTACTTCTTTGTATAAAGATGTAATTTTTATAGTAATCCTTTCTTTTTTTTAGATTCATTTCTCAGGATAGCAACATATCTTTCATTATTAATATGCTAAATATTAACCCATTTATATATATATATATATATATATATATATATATATATATATATATATATATATATATATATATATATATATATATATATATATATATATATATATATATATATATATATATATATATATATAATTCTTGAAATTGATTTAGTGCCTGTTTAAGATATATTATTTCGAAAGTTTTTAGCAATAACAGGCTTTTTTTGATATGAAAAAGTTTATTTTTGTTGTCGTTTCGTTGTTATATTACAACTTTGTCAAAACTAAATTTAGTTTTATATATATATATATATATATATATATATATATATATATATATATATATATATAACTTATAGTTATTTTTATTGTGACATGTCTTATATATTATTAAGTGATCATGAATTCTTACGACCAGATCATCTGAATAATGTTAGCATTGTTTAGTAGGTTGAAGATACAAATTGGAGTCAAGTGTACTTTATTATGTGTTACATAACATAGCACATAATAAAGTACATATAAATAAAACATAACATAAATATTGAATTAATTAAAAGGTATTAAAGTCACACTTTCATTGTAAACAATAGTGAACAAATTCAGCTGAATTTATACTTGATCAATTTTTAGGCCACTGGCTCCTAATGGATGCTATGGGAATGGGACTGTGTGTGGCCTTCATAGCCTTTGTTCGTTTGCCAAGTTTGAAAGTTTCAACTTTACTTTTAACTGGCCTTCTTATCTATGATGTGTTTTGGGTATTTTTCTCATCCTACATCTTCAGTACAAACGTTATGGTTAAGGTAAATAATTCAGAAAATGCTTTTTAAATTTAGTGTTCAATACACAATTCAGTACATTGGGAAATTGAATGTTATTGTATGATTTTGATATTTGTAGTTTTTAGATAATTTTTGCTCATGGTAGAATCATTTCAGGTAGCAACAAGACCTGCGGATAATCCTGTAGGTCTGGTTGCTCGCAAATTTCATCTTAATGGTATAGTTAAAGAAGCTCCTAAATTGAGTCTACCAGGAAAATTGGTTTTTCCAAGTATACATAATAGTGGTCACTTTAGCATGCTGGGTGAGTTGATTTTAATACCTGGGAAAAAATAATTCTTTGTTTCTTTTTTCTAGGGTTAGGCGATATAGTTATGCCTGGACTTCTCTTATGCTTTGTTTTGCGTTATGATGCTTACAAAAAGGCCCAAGGACTGACAGGGTCACGTTTAACGTATTTTCATTGTTCCTTGCTTGGATATTTTTTGGGTTTACTAACAGCGACTGTTAGTTCAGAAGTGTTCAAGGCAGCGCAACCTGCTTTACTCTATTTAGTACCCTTTACTCTACTTCCTTTGTTGACTATGGCTTATTTAAAGGTTTGTGGCTTTTGGTATTTTTAATAAAAAAAATGTTTCATTTTATTTTTTTATAGGTGCAACGAAACTGCATATCATTTAATTTTGTTTCAAATAAACAAAAATGCGTTTTTATTGTAGAGAATAGATTATTTGACATGTTAGTTCAAATTTATTCCAAAGCGTACCATTTATCAATACTACATTGGCATTTATGAGAAACCTTACATTTGTATTTGAGTTATTTTTTCAGCTCTTCATTTCTTTTAATCACGTGTATCCAATTTGGTTTATGAATTTTTTATTTCCAGTTGTTTTACGAACATTTTTCGAATCTTTTTTGCAATTGAAATAAACTTTTACATGTTACTAAATTTTCAAAGGTAAAAACTTTTTTAATGTAAGTATTAATCTATAACATTTATATAAATTTGATTTTCTTTCACAGGGTGACCTCAGAAGGATGTGGTCAGAACCCTTCAAGAGCCTGACGTCTTCGAAACATTTTCAAGACGTGTGATAGCTTTAAAGTGTTAAAAACTCATAACTTAAAACTGTTAAAAATTCAGAGCAAAAAGAATTGGTATTAACTCGTTGAGTATTAGATACGTTAGAACTGAATATTATTGCCCCGAATTTTCGAAAAATAATTTGCTCTCTCAACTTCGTCTGATGTCAATAATTCTAGAACGAAAAATGCCACCAATTTATGCCAAAGAATTGATTTCTTTTGAATCAAGATCTCTTGACGAAGTTAAAGAATAAAAAAGAAACAAAATCATTATAGCTGCAGAACAAACGATATTGAAAAATATTTTTTTAATTATACATAATTTTTGGACTTAAGTTGAAATTAAGTTTAATATTACTAACAGTTATAACTTTAGTTTACCAGATTTTAGTTATTTAGAGAAAGCTTAACACTTTCTTTTGCTGTTTATAGATGGACAAGGTTCTTCAACTGCCTCAAAGAATTTTTCTTTAGCAGAAATAAAAAATTAAAAGCTTTAATGAAATGGGATCTATTATTTAACTTTATTCAAAGTTTGTCACATTTACTTGTGACAAAAATTTGTTGCCAGTAGCAAAAAGCTAAATATTCAAAAATTTATTGAGCTGAAGGAACCATTATAAAGATAAAGTATTTCAATTAAGAGAAGAAATTCAATATATTTTTTTAATGCTTTAAAACTGAAACAATTATTATTTAAGTTGATATTATTATTCACCTTTAATATTCATTTCAGAGGAAGAGGTGATAGTTGAAATTTTTTTTATTTTGGTACACTTTGTTAGTAGTATTACATGGCTATAATTAGTTTACACCATTTTGAAAGCTTTTGTTTTTTCATTTCATATTGGATATGAGCTCCTCAAATTTATTATTTCTATAGAAATTGTTAATATTTTAAAAATTAAAAAAAATTGACACATTCAGCAATTTCACTGAAATAAACTGATAAGTGATATACTGAGATAGTTTGGCAAGCAAACGTGTATTCTCACGTTATTTTATAGATTTTCTGTGATACATTTAAATAAAATCTTAAACGTTCATTTTGTATAAAAAGTCACGTCGTTTTCTTACAATAGTTCGAAATGTTAATTCACAAAAGTTAGCTCGATTTGTTGTATTTTTTCAATCACCTGTAAGAATCTAGTGGTTTTTTAGAAATTCAAAAAAAAAGTCGCACTTGTATATATCATTTTTCAACATCTAGTGCTTGGAATGTGCAGAAATGTTTTCATTTCTTTTTGGCTATTCCTCTTTTTTTATATATTAAAATTTTTCTTTTTTCAGAAAAATTTTGTGAATTTGTTACTTGTTTTTTATATGAATTTAAAATAAAGTATGTATATTAATGAGCCTTTGTATTATTAGTATGTTGAAGAGGATGATAAATAAAACATTGTTACAGTTAACCATAAATTAAAATGACCCTAAATCACAATATTTTAATTTGCTTCATGATGGTAAATCACAAATATAATCAGTGGTTATTAAGTTTGAAATAAAACAATTGTATAACAGGGAAACAGTAAGTTAAGTACCTTTTTATGAGTAATTTAATAAAACTGCGACTACTGAACCAACAGCTATTCAGTAGTTTATGCTGAGGATCATGACTTGTTTGACATAACTGACAAATTAATCAATTAAAACCCAACTGACAAACTTGGATGGGCTGTGAAAAAATAGATCAGTTGAAAGGAGTGAAGCTGTACTTCAAATAACATTAGTTTAAAATTTTACCCTGTGTTCAATCTTAAAAGCATCAATCAATTGTTTTTGAGTACCAATACATAAAAAATCTTATCTCTAATTCAATAAAAATATATAAAACTGTTGGCCACAAGCGTAATCATTTTCGAAGGCACCATTTAATCATATATTTCAAGTATATCATGATGTTAATCCCAAAAATTATATTAGAAAATAGAAAGGAGTTTCTCACATATTAAAGCAGTAAATAAGTTATAACAAAAAAGACCAAATATACATATAAAACAAATCAAAAGAAATATCTAGATTTTGAAATTTTTGATCCAACCAGGAATAATGCATTTTTTGGTGGTTTTTGATCAATTTGAGCATGAACACTCTAGAGATTCAGTAAACACTGATGGAACACAAATAAAATAATGGTTTATAAGCACACTTGGGCAAAAATTTTTTCATTTGCAGAATAAACAATCCACATAGAAGTGCTTCAAAAATAATATCTAAGACCTTAAATTTAGCATTAACATTGCATAGGAATGAGACTGTTAAGTTATAAGTTACAAATTGATCAATTAAATATTCGTTGTTCATAAAATAATCTTTGAAAACTGTGACAAAGGAAAAATGTTTCGCATTGACAAAACGTAAGTACTTCATTAAGTAGATCAGATGCAATTACTAAATGTGGCTTAATACCAATTTAAACATTTTCAAAATCAAAGAATGAAAAAAACAGAGTTGTGTCTACTTGAAAAGTCACAGGTTTGATATAATGAGAGATCACTGTGTCATAGAATTAATTTTTCGAAAAAGTAAATTTAGTTTCTGATATAGAAATAGAATAACTGCAAAAATGATTAGAATTATATATTTTGATATTTCATATTCATCAAAGTAGATATGATTATGAATGAAATATAAGCCAAACAATTTAGAACATGAAAATCGTGGCAAATGAAACAATAAAAAGGCAACCACCTTATTATTTGAAATAAATATTTATTTCAAAAAACCACTTAATTTGCAGAAGTTGTGGTTTATACTTACTAAATTTTTAAAAATCAATTGATATTAATTTTATCAAAAATTCATCAGCTAATTAAAAATATCACAATTTTTTTTTGTAGTCAAAAAACAAAAATCTATGTTGCACAACACTTCAATGAGAACAAATTTGTAAATCATTCTGACTAAAAATGCTAAAAAAAAATAATTATAATGAACATTTTTTAATTGATTTAATTTTTTTTAAATTGAAATAAAACCAAGGTGAACTTTCATAGTACAGAAGATGAAATGAAAATGTTTGACAATAAATCAATAATAGTCTTAATAACTCAATAATATTCAAAACATTTTTCTAATCTCAATAAAATCGTCATGAACACAGCTATCATGAATTTCGAAATTCTATTAAATGCATTTTAAGAGTTATTTTTATTTTGCAAATAAATGATAATTGATTGTGATAGATATTTTCACTGGCAAAATTCTACATGTGTTATATGTTTTCAATTTATTTAATTTGAAAATCCTTATTTCTCAATTATAAATATCAGCCATTACACACATTAATTTTGTTATCTTCTCTAGAATCTATTTCTATTCATGAAACTATATTTATTTTTCTTCCAATGCAGTTCATCTAATTATCCTACATTATCATTTATTATATACTTATATATTAGTTATTTCATTTTCAATACTATATTCATTATTAACGTCTCACGGTAATTTCGGAAAGCCAGGAAAATAGATCTCTTCTTAGATCAAATCTGGGACGGGATGTCGTCTTTTAAATTTAAATTGAGAGATTTCCAGAAATTCTCGATAGGTGTCCGAAAAACATTCGAACCTTTTCCTACTTTACTGGGTACTGTATTGCGGTCTACCAGCAAGTTCTAGCAGATAGCGGTCGGGGTGATCGACCCAGTCGGCGGCTGACATCTTGACGACTCTCTGCCTCTCGGCCTCCTTAAACTCCCATTTTTTCACTTCCAGCTGCCGATCTCGACTGACTACATCGCCGCAACCCCAAACTTCGATAGTGGACAATTTATCCGGAATTTTGCTATACTCGATCTGAAAAAGAGCACTTTGCTTTAAACTGAGAAGTAAAAATTTTTCATTTTTAATAAAATATCAACAATTTTGAAATATGCTTAAAAACATTTTTTAAAAGTGTTTTTTTTTGTAATTTTATTTATAATAAGCGAGTATATTTGTTCTGAGGACATGTATTCTAAGTTACTTTAAATTGTACAATATATTCAAATCATGTAAAATTAGAAATGTGCAACCAATTAAAAAAGTCTATATAAAGTCCTTTATAAAATGTTTATAAAGGATTCTTTATAAATTCTTCAAATACTCGTATTTGTCCCTCGATCGTTTCATTCTAACCACTAGTATTAAATTCGATTGATATTTGGCTGAATTTCACAAACATTATTATTTAACTATTTATAGAACTTTATAGTCAATATTATCAATAACTTTAAATTAATTTTTAAAATAACTAATTTAAAGAAGAGAAAAATTTTCTATTTTCAGAAGTATTTGGTAAATATTATAGTTAGATTGTTACTTTTTAAAATTAGGTTTGCTGAAGCCTTGATAAAAGGTCAAGACCTAGTAGTATTTAGGTATTAGAGGTTCACTCTAATATTTTCAAGGATGGCATTATGATATGATAACATATTGTTGCTCGGGTTTTATTCAGGGTGTACGAAATTTTAATTCCTTTTTTTATTGATATCGACGTTTCGACAAAATCTCAAGTCTTTATTTCTATATGGTGTTATTGCCTTTTGATTCTGTAAAGATTTTTTTTTGATACTTTTCTAAATGGAAAATCCTCATTTTAGTTGACGTTTGCTTGCGAATTGGAACTTTGTCAATACTAATGAATAATTGAATTCAATAAATTACTATTGATTCAAACGTCAATTATAATTTTCTTTAACAACTTTGCTGTTTTGCCTCCTTAATATTGGTCCGAATGCTGCTTCATTAGGAACAGTTTGCAACTTTTAAATAAGGAAAATAATCGATCTCACATTGAATCATTAGATACTTTATTAGGATTTTTAGTGGGTGATGAGTCGTAAACCTGAAGACCTGGGTTCGAATACCAGTCGAGTTCGAAAACTTTTGAAAATGCAATTTCAATTCTCAAGTTTCACTATAGAAATAATAATATATATATCATTCATGTCTATTGTAATAATTAATATATATATATATATATATATATATATATATATATATATATATATATATATATATATATATATATATATATATATATATATATATATATATATATATATATATATATATATATATATATATACTAGCGCACGTGGTTGGTTAACACGATAAATTACTGTAATAATTAATATATATATATATATATATATATATATATATATATATATATATATATATATATATATATATATATATATATATATATATAAGAATGCTTCAATACTTCAATATGGAAGATTCTGTTTTGAGCGATATAATACATTGCTTCAGTTTTTAGATATATAAATAGCTTGATGTTTACCTTTTCGAAACCACCGTCAATGGATATGAAAGGAGACCTAGGATCGCTTCCGACTCGCAGCCCGTACGGATAACCCCGGGCGGTGAAGTTAAGATACAACAATTTTTGCCCTTTCTCGATTAACCCGAACTTAGGCAATAGCTGGTAGAGGGCGGACTCCTCGCGGCCCCAGTAATGATGAGACTCGTGCCACTCATCCGGGCAGGCGATGCAGAAGAGGTTTCCTTCGTTTGTTTTGACAATGACCAAAGTGGGACCACGATATGCAAGGGTATGATGCAAAAACCTGTCAATAATTCAGTAAGTTACAATGAACAAAACACATCGATTCAAGGATGGTTGAACTATAAGAGTTATAGCTTTACAATAAACCAAATCAAGTCGTACTTCGGAAAAGAATTTTATATTCTCATAAGTTACATATTTAACAATGAATAATTTACTAGCAAGGACTATATTTTACATGATACCAATTTTCATATAGTGTGGGACTAAATTGAGCTAAATCCCTTATAACAATTTGTGAATGAATGTATTCAGAAAACTGAAACAGGTGAATTATTTCTTTTTTGAATGGATATAGGCATTTGAGGGACTATGGGTTTAATTCGAAATTTCTCATTTTCTATTAAAATTAAATATAAGATAAATATATTAAGATTAAATAAATTAAATATGATTTTCTAAATTCAACAACACACTTAAAATATTTTTTGTTAATTCTTCTTAATTAATTAAGTTAATTATTAATTCAATTAACTTAATTGAATTAATTAATTTGTGACTTAACATTAATTCAAAAAGTCACAAATGTCTCTTCATATATTACATAAATATTTTCAATTAATGAAATAAAATAAAATATTTTTAATTTAATAAATATCATGCGATTAAGTGCATTCTCAGTACTCACTGATCTTGTCGCGTGCATGCGCCCTGCTATGCTAGAGAGAGTGTATCTAGTTTCTTTAATAGATGGATTTCACGTAATTAGTTCACTAATGGATATTTGTCTGGTTTTTAAGAGATAAGGTCTTGGTGCCTTTTACCGATTTCAGCGTATGGCAGATATGCCGGATGTTGTGTGAACGTGATCAGCAAAGCAGAAATTGCCGACTCATTGAATTTAACAATTATCCCTAGAAGGATGAGTGGAAAATTGTAAGAAGTAGAAAAAACAAAGTGGAAATCGTCGACGAAAAGGCATATGGAAGATAATTCCGGACCTTATTGAAATTCAGAGGGACAACATTTGCATGGTCACATTGACTCGTTTCTATGCATGCCACTGAACAATTCCACGATAGGATGAAACAGTTGTTTGATATTTACAACCAATTCGGTGGTTTGGAACGCATTTAATGTTCACACTCGTGGGTGATAGGTTGTTTTCGTTGGCGACGTTTTTGAAACATCTACCAGACAGTTTCATTTGAAGTATTTCGATTAAAAACGCAGTATTGACTAACTATGATGGATTCGTGAACTATGTGTTCATTCGGTATCCAATAGTACAATTTAATCAACTCTGTGATAGTTCATATTTAAATGAGAGGTAATAATAAATACTTGTCTGAAAATCACTGACTGAACAATTCTTTATTCGACTAGTTTCGCCTTTTACGGCATTATCACATTCTTGATAATGCCGTAAAAGGCGAAACTAGTCGAATAAAGAATTGATGATTGATGATGCCGATACTTGTTGAAAATTAATATCCATAATGAAACAATATTTAGAATTTTGGTGATAGAAATGCTGGATTAATACTTATAGTATTAATTCAGCATTTGATAAAGAAGTAGTACTTCGAAACGTCGTCATGCGTATTTGTATTAAACTTATGAGTAAATTCTAAATATTGTTTCATTATGAATAAAGAATTGTTCAGTCAGTGATTTTTAGACAAGTATTTATTATTACCTCTCATTTTAATTTCTAATTAGATCACTTTGAGAATTATAAAATTACTTTTGACTGTTAATAGATTTTCATATAGGTTTGCTGTCAGTTTTTGTTTATAAGTATTTCTTGCAGGCCTATACGATTCGAAACACAAATGAAGTGTTCATGAGAGTAGAAAATTCATTTTCCGCGAGGTGGTGCTAATTGAAAGTAATGGGATAAAAAAATAAACACTTCTAAGTACTATTAATCTATATATGAGGAAATATAGATTTGTATATATCTCATTCAACTCTAGAAACTTTCGCTAATGGGCTCACGCAAATACGAACCTGTTAGCTCCCAGTCCATTCTCGTCCGAGTCATATATCAACACCCAATGCGAGGGGATGGAACTTAACATTTTCGCCAAGAAGTTCATGCTCGTTAAACCGTTGGAAGTACTTTCTGGAGAACTCGCCTTCTGGGGTTGCGAATACAGAGGAGGAAGTGCGCTCGCCAATAACCAGCTCAGGCTCATCGTCAGTAGGTGAGGGTGGGGATTTTTCCCCTGCACGAAAGGAGCCGCTTTGTCCAAAACAGGCGTCGCTAATTCTAAGCCTGCAGAGAAGGATCCCGTATAAAATAAACAATTGAATGAAATTTCTAGCACGGCATTCGAATTTTTCATGAGCAATCTAAATGCAGCGAAAAAAAATACATATAATTCTTGCAAATTCATTTCAATTTTATATATTTAATAATGTTGGCGTTTACATGATGTAAATCCATTATAATTATATATAAACTCTAACACAAACACTTGAACTTTTGATTTACACTTTATTGACAACATAGCATCACGCGTTTCGTCATTACAAACGACTTCTTCAGTCGTTTGTAATAATTATTATTCTGTTAGCATCTAACTTTATTTATTACTAATATATATATATATATATATATATATATATATATATATATATATATATATATATATATATATATATATATAGTTATTATTATATTATATTATTTAGTTAGTATTAAGTTAGCATCTGAAGAAGTCGTTTGTAACGAAGAAACGAGTCATGCTATGTTGTCAATAAAGGGCAAATCAAAAGTTCAAGTGTTTGAATTTTAGTTTATATTCAATTTTATATCTTTAAATATACATTATACGTGAGAACTTGATATCTGATATACTAAATGCAATATCTACTGATAATAATTTCTCTATAGTTATGACGCTTTATTTGATTAACCTTTCAACTATTCCCTGTAATATAAAAATCAATACAAGCTCCTTTATGATTTAAAAAAAATAACATTAGAACTTTAGCAACATCTATTTTATTAAACCACTTGAGAAATCATAGAATGTTATTAACATGATGCTAAATAGAGCATAAATTATACAGCAACAGATATCTAATTTCATTGTATTACTTGAACACATTTATAAAACATATAAGTCAGACAACAAAAGCTAACAAGTGATCACATGAAGCTAGCCAAACATAAAATTGGCATTATCTAGGTTAATAACACTGAGAAGCTGAAAACAGTTCTGACCTTTTTTTTATTTACTTACTGGATGTTTGTTTACCTTGTTCAAAACAATCATTACTGTCCAGACCTGCATAAGTACAATTGAAAAGGTTAAATGTAAACTGGATAGAATTAATAGTTGTTAACACATCACAGCAAATCTGTTTAAATAAAAGTTTGAAATAACACGTTTCCATTTTTCAAAATTAGTTTTTCATTATAAGATGCATTATTGCCGCTACCTAATATCACTGCCTTAAAATTTTTCCACAAATTCTTTAAAAATGAAATCCACTTTCCATTCAAAACTTTTAACTATGGTATTAACCTGAGGCTTGCTTCAAAATAATAAGCTGATAAGGATATAAAAAAATGGATAATCAACCCGTGAATTAATTTTTTCCGAGTCAGTTGTCATGCTATATAATTAACAGAACGAAAAATAACGAATATAATGATAACGATATAATGAATAAAACCGATTTGGCTTAGTTACACAATATTATATTAATTGCTTGACAATTGTTTAGGGGTGATACATCATTTTCAAAAGTTTAACTTTTGAAAATGCTAAAACACCGCAAAACAGTTAATATAATTTTATGAAATTATGTCCAATGTTTTTTATTCAATATGTTAAACGATGTTTCACGAAGAGATCTGCAAATATTCAATTAACTTAATTAAAAACGAAAAATGTCAGACTTGATATTTTACCTGCCTATTTTGTATAAATTAACTTTAAAAAAGTCGAATGAACAATGTGGAATGACTCAAAGAGAAAGTGACAGACTTGTCGCCAGGAACCTAGCATCAAAACTAGCTGTCCCCAACTTCTTTTTCTGGACGTTGTAGTATTTCAACTTTCATTGAAAGTTGAATAATTGACAACCTTGGATAATGAGAGATCAACGCTGAGGATCAATGGAACTGAGAACTGGGGCGAGAGAGTGATGTAATGATGTGTCTATTTTCATCATTGCATTACAGAATGTTATCATTGACTGGGGATTAATGCTATAGGATACATTTCATAAATCTTTAGGATATCATTCAATTTATTGTTGAAACACCTATTGTCGTTAGAACTTCTTACTTGAAATAGGCATTTATAACAACTTATTGTCATCCAGGAAAAACCTGATGAGTACCTGATAAGTACCCAATGCAACAGATACTACAATCTAAAGCATCAGCAAATTTGCTCATATGAATTTGCAAACATTGACATCCCTACATATCTGGGCTCTGAAGTGGATGTCAACAGCACATTTGAAATACAATGATTGAAAATGAGTTTTATATACGATTGAAATTCAATAAAATTTTATTGGTTATTCATCAAATATTCAATCATCAACTATTTACTGACCAAACACATAATATACTCACTCACAATTTTCATATTTTGGTATTTATTACCGATTATTGGATATTTCTAACCTGATATAACCATATACATTTACACTGAATTAAAATATCACAATAGTTTTGGCCTAGACCGAATTATTATTATTTCAAGTTATATAAACATCAATAATATAAAAACAGAAACAATTACCTCAGTATAAAATATTTTTGAATTTCTTTTCTTTGATATCTGAACATGTATTGTGGAATAGTGCTGTTTCACGTTCAGCATTCATTATATAAATTAAAAATAATCATCATACAAATTCCCATTGCCTTTTTTAGTGCTCCTCCATAGTTTCAATATACAAGTGAAATATTTTATCTTATGCCTTACTGATGTCTTTCAACTCACACTCAACGCCTTACCACTCGTGTTTCACTGTTTAGCATATTGATAAAACATACAACATAGTTTTCAGTTATTCATTACTCAGCACTTTTAACACCAATCTAATAAAAACAAGCGTTCAACTTAGCTGTATTTATCATATTTACATTAGTATGATCTTAAATTAGTTCTCTCATTTATCAGTGATTAAATAATCCTACTTCAATTCCAATTCTGCTTTTAGAAGTCCCTTTATCAAGGCACTTCTAATTCTCACTTTGATATGTAAGAAAGTATTATAACTTTTTCAGTTAAAGAAAGGAAAGTTTTCATAAGGGACTGTTCAAGTATTACATAAGCACTCTATAGGGTACGGGGGTTATTTTCTTTGCTCTTTATGGGGGATATAGACGGTGATTACCTCAGCAGTAATTATTCACTATTGTACACGTAGGCAACATGCGCACTATCTATGCTTGGAAACAAAAAGCATTTTCGGTGTTATACAAATAATGAATACTTTTAGGTACTATCTTAGGACCGAGTAGGGGAATTACCGCCCGGTATTCACTTTTCACAAATTTCTTCCGTCGATATATTGTTTCTTTATATTTTTTAACATTTTGTAATTAATGCAAGCTAATGTTTGTCTTACCGTTGATCCACAATCGCCAGAGTTGAATTGTTTAAGATGTTGTTTTAAATAACAAATCTTGTACAAAATGTACAGAAGTTAGTTAACGAAGTGTAGCGTAATTAAAAGTTACAAATTCCGACAAGGAACCTGATATTACTGCCTCAAATCCAATCTGCTATGTTTTTTTTTCAAGATGAGTGATGAAACCATTTTAGGTATTAGATTACAAGACAACAAGTTTCTTCCATCACCAGTGAAAGCAAAACAAACAGTTGATAACTTGGTTTTGGATGATGGAGGGCAATTTGTCAATCTTCCACTCAACTCAGCTGTACGCTTAAATCCTTCACTCAAATATTTCCTGAAACATCGACAACATCCATAAAAAAGTAAACACACACACTGATACGAAAGTTAGGCCTATGAGATTGGCTGCTCGTCGTGCTTAATAAACAGATAAGCATTAATAAAAATTTAGAGCAAAAATATATTGAATGGCTCGATGAAAACGACGTAGACATTCCAAAATCGAGAATGAGACGCACAACATTGAGTAGCAAACATCCAATATTATCGAAAACTTTGAATCAATGAATCAGATGTCATGAAATAAGGAATGTTAATGGTAATTTATATGTAAACTAAAAATTTGAAAGAAGTGTTTTTTTGAAAAAAAAATTTGAAAGAATGTTTTTCGTTATATTACTCAATATTATATGTGTATATTTGCTCTATGATGAATACTGTGTCAATAAAATTTGTTTAAATGAATATTATGTCCGTTAATGTCGTTTATCCTACATCTTATTTGTCATTTCTAGAGTTATAACTACTGCTCACAGATTGATAAAAAGGGAGAATACATTGAAACAAAAATGCATATACCAATGTTTGTGTAAGCATGGGAGAGGGGTAAGGGCTTTGCTTACTTTTGCTGAGAAGGATAAGGGGAATATATAATTGTAATAGATCTGCTTACGTAATACTTGAACTATTTTGTAGGACAGTTTTTTGTCCAAGAAGAAAACTTACCAGTTTTAAGTGCTTTCCAACATGTTCATTTCAAACTTCAAAGGTATGTTATTCCTTTTGAATAATTGAATGAGCCACTTTTATTAAATCATACTTAATCAAAATTGCGTGGTAGCCTACATTTGTAACTCCAATTTATTATTTGGAGTTTTTGAATGGGAAAACCTTTCAATTTGGAAATATTTCAGGCAAACCTATTTCTTCCACATGAACTTGTATTTTATGGCAAGATTATAAAGATATAAAAGATTATCTTCATAAGATGGAAATAGTATTCTTTTACATTGTACAGTGACTAGGCAAGTTTAATTCCTTGTGTCACTAACTTTTAAACCTATTTCACTATTTAAAGAAAATAGAGAAACAGTGATTTGACAGATTTTGCTTATACGCATCATATTACCTATTTGAATATATATATATATATATATATATATATATATATATATATATATATATATATATATATATATATATATATATATATATATATATATATATATATATATATATATAAGTTATTTAAAGGAGTTTGAAATTCAAATTGATTTTATGATTGCTGTTTAAGATATTTTATTTTAAAATTGAAAGTTTTTATTTGCCGAGAACTCATAACTTTTTAATTTCAATATATATTATATATATATATATATATATATATATATATTTCTTGAAATTGATTTATTGCCTGTTTAAGATATTTTATTTTGAAAGTTTTTAGCAATAACAGGCTTCTTTTGATATGAAAAAGTTTATTTTTAAAATTAGTTTTCACAAAGTTGTAATATCACAACGAAACGTTAACAAAAATAAACTTTTTCATATCAAATATATATATACATCTCGCCCTGCACCTCTATATTAATAATGAAATTTATTACTTTCAAACAAATGGAATGGTACATTAAGAATATAATTGTATTACTGTATAATAACAAATTGAAAAGAAATATATTTTTTTTCTCACCAGCAGCTAAATCAAGTTCGTTTTTTTCCTCCAAGGTGCGATAAGAAGTGGCAAGAGAATGAACAATATAGCGATGCACAGGCTGAAGTAGACGTGGACAATTGCTTTGCAACCAATGTGATACAAAACTTGTCGATAATGAGTTTTTTATGTGAAAACAACTATCGACAACAGCTTTCAGGGTTCGATGCAATGAAAAACATGATTGAGGTCCTTCACAATAATGATCCATGCTTATATGATAAGCACTCATCAAAAGTGCCTTCAGTGACTCAGGAGTGATGGTTTCATTGTTGTTATCCTGATTTTGTGTAGAGAATATTTTGATAAGTATATCACTTATGGTTGCATCATCTAATATCTGAAAAATGTAAATGTTTGATTAAAAGAAAAAGACTTCAAATTATCTACCTCTTATGTAAGTGAACAATTAATTTTATTGAAAGTAAATTAATTAAAATAAGTAATTTTTTTTACCTGTAAGAATCTATCACATTGCTGCATAAAAGCAAGTGTTCCGATATGTTTCACTTTCGATTTTGACAATTTATGAAAATAATTGAACAGTTTTTCAGCTAGAATTGGATACCTTGGGAACAATGAATTCTGAAAAAATAATTCTTTTCAAAGTGCTATACTCAAAATATGTCATTAGAGGCAATTTACTTACAGTGAATATGTTTAGGGTTATACCATTTATACCTTCTTCTCTTACAGCTTTTTCCGATAAAATCTAAAATAGGATTGTAAAATTTAGTTTAAGTTTTTTGAAAGTTTTCAAATTTTTGGAAGTTATTATCACTCATTGTACCAATAGCAGAAAATCAAATTGAAGAAAAATAAAAAAAAGCAATATATAAAGCAAAATATTGGTAGTTACAAATTAGGACTATAACTCATGTTACAATGCACCGATGTCCC
Source organism: Henosepilachna vigintioctopunctata (assembly GCA_030704895.1). Lineage (NCBI taxonomy): Eukaryota > Metazoa > Arthropoda > Insecta > Coleoptera > Coccinellidae > Henosepilachna > Henosepilachna vigintioctopunctata. Next base: position 14,141,286 of record JARQZJ010000031.1, on the reverse strand, counting down.
TGATCTTAGGCAGCACTCACTTTGCCTAATTTTTGAAGAGATTCAAGATTCATGGGATTCTTATCTTGGATATCGTTTCCAGAGACAGTTCTGGGTATGGAGGATTTTCTAGAATTGACTTCCACAGGAGCTTCTGAGGGTGATGATTTTTGCTTGGTACTTCCATGATGTCCGTTGTGGTTACCCATCTTAAAAATTAGAGCGAAAAAAATAGTAGTTTCAGCAGGCCATCTTTGGTTTTGAAAATGTTAGAATTTGTGTCAGCTGAGAAAAGCCACAACAAAACACGACGTAATTTTATTATATTGGTATAAGACAGATGATTCTATGAAATGGTAATAGTTCTTTTTCTTTTTTTAAAGATAGAATCGTTCAAAAAAATGCATAGAATATTCATATTGAAAACATAATTACTAGAACTCCATCGAATGTCATGTGTATATTTTTGCAAATGTTATACTCATAATTTTAAAGAAATATTCAACATATTCATACATCCATAGACTATGTGCTATACACATAGCAACAGCAAGTCACGCATCATACGACAGTTAAATAGCTGGACATGAAAATTTTTTTTTTATCAAAAATATTTTAGACCTCCTTTAACCTGTCGCACAACAATCTATTAAACTTTCTATTTCAGTGTCATATTGGAGACACTGTACTCAAAAACTGGACAATCTATTAGTCTCGCTTCAGTATAAATGTATTCAATTCATGAATTTATGTAAATGGTATTCAGTATTTGTTTCCTTTTTATTTTGCAAATAGTATGAGAAAGAGGCTATTATATAAACAAATGTAATTTAACACACCGTTACATGAAGTCCTTACATCATAGTCAAGGATTAACATATTGTTACGAATTTATGGGTACTTCACGTAATTTTCTAATCTAATTGTCTATCGAGATGAACCACTTTTGGCTTAGTCCTAGGGGTGAGTTGGATCCTGTACACCACATCATTGATTTTCTTTATAACCTTGCATGCCTTCCAATTTTGGCACAGTTTTGGTGACAATCCTTTATTCCGTTGTGGATTATATAACCAGAATAAATATCCTTCTTTGAAACCAGGTGTTAAATTTAACCATTCCTTGCTGTTAAAAATGGTGTACAGTCCGAATTTGGTTCACAATTCCAACACACCGCCCATAATCGTTTTCAGGTCTACAACAAATAATTTTTTTATGGTTCTTACACAAGTTAAGAACAATCATTAGGACAATGCTAAATATTGTTACAAATTTATATGAGCCAATTAAAAGTATTAATATTATTAATATTAAGTTCTTATTGGTACTAACATCTGGAATAAATTCTTCATTTCTTATCATCAAAATTCCTGTATTATTCATTCCCATATAAACAACCATAATTTCTTATCAAATCCATTTTCACAGTTATAAGACTCTCCTTTTAAAGACACTCTATCCGAAAGCCTCAATAATTCTATTCCATTTACCGCTTATTGTGAGAAAAGGCTTTTTATCGTCCGGACCGAATACTTCTGCACTTGTTATTTTGGCTGCTTCGGATTCCAGGCCTCTCATCAAAGCATCATATGCTGTTGATGGTCTTATCAGTTGTCGATGCCCCCCTGAGTTGACTGTCCCTTAACCTTCTAACAGATCTTACACTCGGTTGTTCCATCATTCCTTGAATGAATGAGCCAATCGGATTAGTCATATTCCGAAATGTAGATATTATTCACGTACAAATTCATATCTTCTAGTACCACTTTACAACATATTTAACCTGAAAGTAACATCCAGCTTTGGGCAAAAACAAGAATAAAATACTTCACATTGTTCACGAATGTAACTTTTTTACTTCTATTCAGTAATTAACCTTCATAAGGTCTTCAGGTCAATTCTGACCCATTTTTGTGAAGTGAATTCTGATTATTTCCATATATATCCGTTTTCTGTATCTGATACCTTATAAAAATTAATGAAATGCTTAAATGAATATATATTTAAGGTTTTATCAAATAAAAATTAGAACTTAGCAAGTTATAAACTTGTTTACTATATAGGTCTTTGGGTCAAATTTGACCATGTGTATAAATGATATTTCGTTTTGTATTACGGTGGTTCTATCGAAATATTTTTTTTTCGAGTAACTGATTTGTTCTCACCATAACAATTTCGGAGTAAACATTGAGCGTACTAAAGAATCTTACAGTAAACATTGAATGAATATGCTCTGAAACCCTAGTGAAGTCGAAGTCCAAAATAAATAAATTATTCAGTTGTTAAATCGATACCGGAAAATGAGGGATGGTGATATAGATCATTTTTTTAATGTCGTGTTAGACGAGGAAGAATCTTGTTCAGAACAAGAAGATGTAGTGGAGCAGGAAGAATCATCAGATAGCAGTACTGAAAGTGATACTGAAACAGCTCCAACTCAAGAACTAATATAAAAAAAATGGCCAAATAAAATGCAGTAAAGAACCCTTTGACAATACTTACAGAAGGTTTTCGAGGGAAAAGATAATCAATATGATTTCAGGTTTGACAGGTATTCTTGTTCAAGGATTAGAACAGAGGAAGTCTCTAGTTTCCAATTGCTTTTTCCTTTTCCTCTGAGGTATACTATTTTGAAATATACGAACATTGGGTATAAACGAGTATTCAATAATAATTGGATTGACATGGACAGTACAGATATGTTCACTTTTATAGGATTGCTTTTGTTAGATGGTGTTTATCGGTGAAAAAATGAGAGTACTAAAAGTTCATAGAATTGCGGGAAAGGTGACCTATTTTTGGGAGTGAAATTATTTTTTATTTATAATAACCTATACTGACTGAATAATTATCAGTAAAAAATTTACGCAAAAATAAGTAACATACTACTTTACCGACTTCTGGTCTTTATGAAGGTTAAGATAAGTAAATCCGCATTTAATTCGGGAAGTTAATAATATGGGTGAACATTGTTAAAGATATTTTAGGTCAATATTTAAGGCTGTTAGTTTTTGGGGTTACTCTTTCCAAATAGTAGACTAGAACTCGTATCGAAAGATTGCGGTATAACTACTTCTTGCGTGAACTGCACGAGTAAATCTGACAATGCAAAACAATATTATCAAGAAGTGCCATCAATTAAATGAAGTAACCGCAAAAAAACGTGATTCGTCTGAATGCATAAACAAATCAAAGGTGGTTTGAAATATCACAAGATCGAGGCGCAAGAAGATAAGAAATGTGTTAACTGATCAAAAAGATAACAAATTTCAAAATATTATTGATAATCCATATGGCTTCAATAATTATTTCATTGTTTCAGTGAAAAATGTCACTGAAAAGTATGAACACTTTTATAATACAATTTTGAATGTCTTCAATATCTTAAAATCTAAATTGCTAAAAAGTTGAATTAGAAGTGGCAAGAAATTGATGACTAAAAAAACCTTGATTTCTAATACGAGACTATTCTAGAGTATTAGAATTTTTCTTAGGAAATCTTATACAATCCCGTTATAAAACGTTTCAAGTTTTAATAGGAGAATATATATAAATGAAGGAATTATATAAAAAATAATATTTCACTTCATAGTTGAATATAAACTTAAATTCAAACACTTGAACTTATGATTTACACTTTATTCACTACATAGCATGACGCGTTCCGTCGTTATAAACGACTTCTTCAGATGCTTCAGAATAAATTATAATGAAGAAGTCGTTTGCAACGACGAAACGCGCCATTTTATGTATTGAATAAAGTGTACATCATAAGTTCAAGTGTTTGAATTTAAGTTCATATTCAATTATAATGGATTTACATAAGTAAACGCCACTATTAAATATTTCACTTCATAATTATTACTAGAATAATAGCTAGCATTATATTTCTTTCATCATATATCTCACTCATGTGAGAATAACCAATGAGATTCTTGTAAAGAGAAAAAAAGCGATGAATGGAAATATGACAAATGAAAAATCAAACTTCTGTATTCTATTCATATCTAATTTGAATATTACACATAAAAACATGTAGGTAACACATTTTGGAGAATAACTGTTTCATAATATATTAGGCACTGGTCTACAATTAGAACATGTGATTTTATCATTCTTTTGAAATTCAAATCTGAATAGCAAAAATATATATAAAAAAAAACAATGCGACAAAGAAATTACATGTGAACATTTCAAAAATACATTTCAATATAATGAGGCATTGAACTCTTAATTTTTATGTTCCAAAACTAGACTTTGCAGTTTGGCAAAATTGGCTCCACTGAAACTAGTTATAACTTCTTTCCGTTTAATGAAAACAAAAGTGGGCATCGATGAAATATTGTACTCCATTGCAAGATCCTCGCATTCATCTATATCGACCTGAAATGAATAATAAGTTAGATTCACTCATTGCAACATCATTTGATGATAGCGTTAATATTTGTATAATCTTTTTATTAAATTCATAGCACAAAGACATAATTAATCACACATTATTACAGCAAACCTTCAAATGAATAGTACAATTGTAAAACAAAAAATGTACTACTATTTCCCAACAGCATTATTCCGAATGTACATTCTCATCAATCAGAAATGACAATTCAAATTTTATACAGAAAATAAGAGACTTGTCCCTTGAGAATCAACAGTTTTATCAAGTGCAAATAGATTAATATAAGGTGAAAGCGAATAAAGAGTTTTTCTCAAAAGCATTCCAGCTTCACACCAGATGACAAAAAAACTATATGATATTGAGACATTGATAAAAATTTTCATAACAGGCTATAGACTTTTTCCAAAGGAAAAAATAAAGCATTTATACTACTGATCGACGAGAATTATTTTGGGATTCTATTTGAATAATACATTTTATATTACATAATTAATGTATCCTACATTACCTTAATTGAAACTTACATAATTGAAGACAACAAGAGATAAACAGGAGATCTGTTTCTGGGCAATCTGACACAGTTTTTAGTGCAATTTATTGACTAAAGTTTTTCAAAAATTAAATTGATCAAATAAAGCGTTCAATCTATGCTCATCACAGTTTTAGTGCAATTTATTGACTAAAAACTGAATTACTTTTCAATAATAATAGTTTAATATTAAAATTTTACACTGGACGATAATGTAAAACTATATATATATATATATATATATATATATATATATATATATATATATATATATATATATATATAATATATATATATATTTATATATAATATATATATATAATGGTATGAATTTTACAAAATGGTTGAATTTTTCATGAAATTCAAAATGAAAATGGAAGCTCTGCCTTCTACAAACATAATAATTTGCTAATCTAAAGAATAAATCAAAATTTAACATTAGAACAAGAAAAAGGACTCGTGTCGTCTGGAGTTTCTAGTAGATTGCTTTTACTCTTTTCAATCGATAATAATAATAAAGTACTTTATAAAATGAACACAAATTAAATGCACGGAAACATATCTGGGTCAAGTTAACCCGGCTACAGAAAAACATTTACTTGATGGAATAAAAACAATCAGATAATGGACAATTGGCATCACCAACACTGACGTTATAAATCCTGTTTTTTATCATGTAGAACCAGGGCAGGAAATTATCGAAACGAAAATCATAAAATTGAATTTAGCTGTATATATTTGGAAATGTAGATTGTTAAATAAATATCGAGAACTATTCTCGACAAAACAATTTTCAGATAGTTTTAAGTTATATATTTTTGAAAAATATGAAAATCTCAATCCGCTGATTTTCTCAATGAAATTATAGGAACAGATATCGATGTCTGATGAAAAAAGTGTTACATCGGATATATTGAAATATATGAAATTTTTTTCTAGGAAATAGTAGATCGAAGATGAAGTATAAATTTTAATAGTCGATGTATTTTATTCAAATTGAAATAACCTACAAATATTGGGAGTTACTTTATGCCTTAAACTTAATTGCCTAATAGTGTTTACTATATCAACCATTTGATATCGAAAACAAATTTTTTTTTGCGTTACTACAATTTCGAACTCTCGTTAATCTTTAGATTAAGATGATCCATTAGGATTAGAGGAGTGGTCCACAATCTGTCGATCGCCAAATCCAAAAAAAAATTGATCGGTTTTGTGTATTAGTAATAGTAGTTATTCTATTAGTTTATTGTTAATATTATCTATCAGTTTATTATTATATTATCAGTATATTAGCTAATTAGTTTATTTCAAAATAAACAAAGCAGCTCGCCACATTGAATAGGCTGGCGACACTTGTTTCTTTTTAATAGTTGAATGTATATAGAAACGTATTCCACTATGATGAACTATCAAGTAGTTATACCGAATTCAACGTAGATATTTCTTAAGATGGATAGACGTTCAGATGAAAATGTAGATTTTTCGTAAATATTTTCGTTGAATTCAGTGGATAGAGAATTTATCCTTTCTGTTGTGACCTTCCATTTCTATAATATCGTTTAGAAAAAAAATTTCTCGTATTGCAGAGAAATTGAGTATTTTATAAAATTTGGATATAAATTTTGTATTATGTGAAAGATCTGGGCCATTCTATGAGTTTTCTTTCAGCCCTCCTCAAGACGTCTTGACCCGCTGTATTTAAAAACCAATGGGGTAGAAGAGGGGACAGAGACATTACATTCCTTGAACAGACGAAACTGAAAAAAAGAACCCGATTCCCAGAATATTTCAAAGCAGAACTAAACAACTTAAAAACAAGTTCCCATGTCGTTAACACAAATAATGTTATGAATATTCTTTACATAAATGCTCAAAATCTATCGTCCTTGTGTGATTACCGAAAACATTTAAACTACTCCCTTCAAGTGTATTATTGGAGATTAAACATGGGCTTACTATTGCAGTGAAGTAAAGATATATACCCGCTTAGTACATCCAACAGTAGATATGAATAGATCAGTGCAGATAGAATTTATCCGACAAAAAATACGGATACATCATGCATACACATACATAAGGACATATTCATTCCTAGCATCTCAATCCCAAGTGACAGGCAATCCCTGTGAAAATTCATTTCTGGTTGACAATTTGCTACAAATTGAAAGTTTAAAATGAAAATTTTCATTTAGGATTATTTCTATTTTTCAATTAGGATTTCATTTAAATTAGGATGTTATTTAATGAAAACGATTTCAAAATTTTGAAGAAGCTACAATTACTAAAAAATTTTGGTTTTTTCAGCGTTCAACAGGCTTTTTCTGACAATTTTTTTTTTTGATCCAGAAGAGAATGAAGGACATATTTGAGTCGTTAGAAACTCCGAGTGAAGTATATCCACAAAAGATACATATCCAAGGATATAGTTGTGTCCCTAGTGACCTATCCATATTGGAAATACTACCATTTTTTTCCGAAATTCGGAAATTTTCGATTCGCATCATAGGATTTCTCCAATTTTGCAGAAGTTCGTAACATTTCCTTAACAAACAACAAACAATTTCCTCTTGGCAAAAACTTTTCATCAATTAAAAAAAACAATTAATAGACTGGAAAAAAGGAACACGTTATTTTTTGTTTCGCTACAAATTGTAGCTTTACCAAAACTTTAAAGTGAACAATTTTTGCTTGCATAGCAAGATGTGAAAAAAATAAATTTTTTTGCATTTCTACTATAATGTCATTTGCAAATACAAAATCATAAATTATGGAGTTTCTGGCGAGTCTTCCATGAAAGCACAAAATGAAACTTTCAGTTTCAAAATTATTAAATAATCTAACAACAAACTTATGTCTAGTTTAAGGCATGTATGAAACATTGGTAATAAGTAATTGTTGAGTTATTCATTCTCTTCCTTAGGTTTAGTGAAATATGCTTCAATAAATAGTTTAGATAAAATTAGCAGTAGGTATTAATTGCAAAAATAGTGTCATTAGCGTGACATTAGAAGTATTAGAACCATGTTCATTATTTTATGTTTTGAATAGGACATCATTTGTGGCCGAATTTGTGCTTTCTGTCTACAGTTCATATTTTCTTGATTCCAAGGAAATCAAACTAGATGGCACATTTCGTATGAGCTGGACGCTCTTCCACTTAAACCCAAACAGTTATTCTATCACATAAACAATCGAATAATCTGAAAAAACCTCATTTCGAATATTCCAAAATTTCGTTAACAATTTACACTATGTCGTGTGCGTAGTATGTGACTGACATTGGTATGTATAAATAAATATGACATTTTCAATCGATAATGGCATGCTAGAGAGTCGTATACAGAAGAAATGTTAACAAATTTTTCGCATTTTAAGCACATTTTTCAATAACGTGAAATATGGTACATCGGTTTCAAACGTAATGAGTTACAATGATAAAATACTAAATACTGCGGAAGCAATATATTGAATGGCTTCGCAGATTATTTTAGTAAATCATACATAACACATCGGCTGTTATTAAATATATCCGAATTCAATGAAAATAAAATTTTGGTGTCTCTCAAAAAAGGGAAACCTAAAATGACAACTGGCCCTGACGATATCCCTGCTTTTATTTTAAAAGAATGTGTCTATATTCTTGTCCGTAAACTTATGTTGTTGTTCAACATGTGCATAAAATCGTGTACGACTCCATCACTGTGGAAACAATCAAAAGTTTGCCCAGTATTTAAGAAAGGTGATAAATCATATATTTGTAATTTTTGGCCAATCTCGATAATTTGTAATTTCTGCAGAGAATGTGAAAGTGTTCTACATGAAGAAATTTCGCATCATGTTAATCCAATGATTTCATCACTCCAACATGATTTTATGAAACGTCGTTCAAGAATTACTAATCTAACACGTATCACTCACTATATTGCTGAGGGTATTGACAATCGCAAGACTGATGAGATATACATGGACTTCTCTAAAGCGTTCGACAGGCTTGACCACGGTATTCTATTGAATAAACCAGGCACTTTCGGGCTTTCGACGTTCCTCATCAAACTTTTCGAATCGTACTTGATAGGCAGAAAGTAACGCGTTTTTCTAGCCGGGACTATACATCAATTGAATCATTGGATCTGGAATCCTTCATCTGGAATGACCCAAGGTTCCATACTTGGTCCTTTGCTTTTTACAATGTTGATACATGATATGTCATCGATGTCATAGATGTTGAGGGTTTATTGTTCGTCGATGACTTTAAGATTTTTCATTACGTTTCCAGTATTGGTGGCTGTGAACGCATTGCCAGAAACTTGCGTTATATTGTAAATTGGTGTGATCTCAACAAATTAACCTCAACATCTCCAAATGTCATGTTATGTCGTATATTCGTAAATTTCAACTATGAAATTGGTAGTAATATTTTGGAAGACCTAATACATTTATTGACCTTGGCGTAACCTTGGATTCTCGGCTAACTTTTGTGCCACTTAGCAATGCTACAGTAACCGCTGCCTGTAGAGTATATTATTTCATTATTAGCATTGGTAAGGAATTTAGCAATTTATCAACTCTGAAATCATTGTATTGTGCTTTCGTAAGATCTAAACTTGAATACGGATCAACAGTCTGGAATCCTGGTTATCAGTTACATATTGATCAAGTGGATTCTATACAACGAAAGTTCCTGAAACTTTTGAGCTTCAGAATTGATGGAATATATTCACCTATAGGAACATGAAACACTTACTAGTCGACAAATGTGGACACAATCAGGAAAATGCCATGCAATAATCTTCTTGCATAAAATAATTAACAATAAAGTGAAATGTCAGGAATTATTGCAAAAGCTTAACTTTATTGTTCCAAGAGTTTCTTCCAGAAGCGAGTTCACGTTCTACCTTCCAGCAGCTAGAACGAATGTTCTAAAGGTTTCTCCATTGCACATGATGTGTGAACAATGAAATATTTTGGGAGCTAAGGTGGATATTTTCAACTGTTCTGTTACTGATATTAAGGCAAGTTTACTTGATATGCATAATCTCTTCTAGAACAATCATTTATGTGTATTCACGTACATGATTCGTATTCACTCATATACTTGTATGTGAATGAATATGTATGTGTGTGTTTATATTTATATGTATGTATAAGTTTGGTCAGCATTTAAGTTTTTTTATTCCTACAATTATATTTCATTTTATCAGTTGTGATTCATATTACAAACTCTTTCTTTTATAATTGAACTTTAAAATTTTAAAGTACAAAATTGAAATTTTTAAACTTTTGTACTACCAATTTTGTTTTTAGTATCTGTTGTGTTTCCTGTTTTGTAATTAGGACCTGTCCTGTAAAACATTGCATGTTAAATAAATAAACAAAGGAAATAAGCAATTTCCGGACAACAGCCGGCGATAAAGAAATCTCATTTCTGTGGTGTCCACTACTTCTATTTAGTTTGTTTTGTGTTTTACCTCGAGTAAAACGAAATCGTCGAAAATTTTCCGAGCGAGCAAGACACAATAAACATTGATGAAATTCTTTAGAAGTATCTGTCACACGGTAAACTCCATCGTTTCCTTGAAACGTGCGATCTTTTCTTAAGTAACTCACCTTAAGAATTATGACATTCTTGTGCTCGGCCGCTAGTTCCTCCACTTGTGGGGCAATCATTCTGCACGGTCCGCACCATGTGGCGAAGAAGTCGATGACCACCAGCTGATCTCCGGCATCGGTTAGCTTGCTGTCCAAATCAGCCTGCAATGCCAAAATAACGAGCTTTTTAAATGAATGTTATCTTTAAAGCAGAATTCGAGGGAATGACCTCAAGATTTAATATATTCACAAGTCTCCATTGGTACGTCTTAATAAAAAAGCTGCGTCAATAAGTAATCATTAAATATAAGATAAAATTCAAAAGCTTGAACTTTCGATTTACAACATCGCGTTTCGTCGTTACAAACAAACAACTTCTTCAGATGCTACTAGAATACTCTATAATAGAATAAGTAATAAAGTCTTAAAAGTTCATAGCCCTACCTTTAAATAGAATCAAATCATCATTTACTTTCTGTAGTTCATCTTGAAATAGATTGAGATAGTAAAAGAGTAAGATTTTTTAATAGTATTTCTTTTGTAACCAATTTCGTCCATTATGGCTTTATCAAGTAACCTACTACATCTGAACCTGTCAAGACTGTATTCGGTCGGTATAATTGGAGATTTTTAAATCCATCTTCGTCTTCAACGTTTTTTGAAGAATTTCTTACGAAGGTTAATTAAATCGATGAAATTTTGCGGATGTAATGACAGTTGTAAGTTTTTTGAATTTTTAGGAGAATTATCAGAAAATTAGTTTTATATAATTTTCTTAGAGGAGCTTAGGAAGAAAAATTCTTATTTCTATAGCGACTTAGATGACGATAAATATTCTAAAAATTCGGTAATATGTTGGTATACTGGATAATTGCAGCGACTATAAAGACAATCTGTACGCAACTTACTATGAACATTATGAAAAACATTGCATTCTGAAAATGTCGATCGAAAGAAAATGAAGGCGCAAATTGTGAATTGAATACAGCACATGTGACATTCGACCTAAATAACAGACATTATTTGTTCGCCTAAATATTACTGAAATTTCAAATGTGTTCCATAAGCCCTTTAATAAAAAGGAGCCCGCTGTTATAACATTTCATTTATCATTAGAATATTGACAAATTGTGTGCGTTAGTCGATTCACACTATGATAAATAATCATTTTGTGATTATCGAGCCATGTGTCAACTGTTGGAGTACGATTTATTTGTCAATTGGTCTTCTAATCGTTATTTCAATATTATACAACAAACCATTCATTATGAAACTTTTACACGCACTATAAGCGAATGAAATCAGTTTCAATCTGCTTGATAGATAACCTACTCCTGGTATTGTTTACTGTTTAATTGCGTGGCCCCAATGAAGTTTTTGTGCTTATGGCACTGAATGAAATATTTAAGAAAATGAACACTAGAACATTCATTCGAAAATTTCAAATTAACCAAAAGAATGTTATAGTAGAGCTAGATATGTGAACGTGTACGATGTGATTTCTCCATCATCCTTCAAGGGATAAATGTTAAAGAAATATTGAAATCGATGCCACACCTGATGGAAGTGCGAGACATATGTTTCCTTCTGCAAGGAACTCGTCAATCGCACCACGTCCATCGAAGTGAGGCAACGATTTCAATTCCAAAGCATAATCGATTCAATTTGAATCAATAATTCATAATTGAGTCACAAGAAGATGCTTGCGAATTGAAATCGTTGCCTCACTTCGATGGACGAGGTGCGACTGACGAGTTCCTTGCAGAACGAAACACTTCCATCTGTAGTGAATATAATTAATTAAACACGTCTTTTCACATTTAAACACTATATTGATGAAATATACAATTCAATTAGTACTGATTCATACAAAGCTACCAAACAGAATGAAACGACTGCGTCATGAATTTTAGGACACAATAGTGGGATTAAAATAATATGTACGTCATCTATGGCGTGACATTCCCACGGTGAGGTCATCGATTCATCATCAACACCTCGTAATCGTAAGACCCAAAAATTTCATCCCTTGAAGGATAATGGAGACATCACATCATATACGTTCACATATCTAGCTCTACTATAACATATATATATATATATATATATATATATATATATATATATATATATATATATATATATATATATATATATATATATATATATATATATATATCTAATATATAAATAACGTGAAAACATTATCGCTAGCCACTAATATGAGAGTTCAACTTCAAAAGGATCAAAGTGCTGCACAATTTTCCAAATAATTGTTAGCTGTTGGAAATGGAAAAGTCCCAGTTGATGCCACATCTGGATTAATTACTATAACCAACGACTTTAGCCGATTTGTAGACTCTCAATTAGTTCTTATTGAAAATGTTTTCCCAAACATTAGTGAGAATTATCAGAATTATGCTTGGTTAAGTCAACGAGCAATTCTTGCCGCAAAGAATAATGATGTACACGCACTGAATTTCACCATTCAATCAAAAATTGCTGGCGATTTGGTGACATACAAATCCGTTTATTCCATAACAAATCCCGATGATGTAGTAAATTATCTAACGGAGTTTTTGAACTCTCTGGAGTTACCAGGATTTCCACCACACAACTTGCAACTCAAAGTTGGTACAGTTATTATGATATTGCGTAATTTGAATCTACCGCGACTTTGCAACGGTACTCGACTTTCGGTAAAAAGACTTATGCCGAATTTGATTGAGGCAGCCATTACTAACGGAAAGTACGCAGGTGAAAATGTATGTATTACTCGAATACCAATGATTCCGACTGATCTTCCGTTTGACTTCAAACGATTTCAATTTCCAGTTCGCCTTGCGTTCGCAATGACAATTAACAATTCGCAAGACCAATCGCTTAGTGTTTGCGTGATAAATTTAGAAAATCATTGTTTTTCACATGGGCAGTTATACGTTGCGTGTTCACGAGTTGGGAAACCATCCGCTTTGTTTGTGTTAACGTCAGACCAAAAAACAAAAAATGTGGTTTACCAAAGAGCACTTCAATGAAACGGATAATTTGCGGACACATATAACGCTTCGATTCAGTATTCACTTTGGATTCACTTAGAGAAGTTCAACTAAATAACACTTCCTTTTTGTAATCGAAATGAATTCATTACTGTTTTGAAATGAAATAAAATTTTTCCTTTTCAAATATAAAACTATATATATATATATATATATATATATATATATATATATATATATATATATATATATATATATATATACTAGCAGACCCGGCGAACTCCGTTTCGCCACCAGATGGCTTCGTTTTATGTAACATTTCGTTTGGTGATTAAAAGTTTTATATTTGAAAAGGAAAAATTTTATTTCGTTTCTCAACAGTAATGAATTCATTTCGATTACAAAATGAAGTGTTATTTAGTTGAACGTCTCTAAGTAAATGAAAGTGAATCAAAAGTAAATACTGAATTATATCCGTGTCCGCAAATTATCCGTTTCATTGAAGTAACCACATTTTTTGTTTTTTGGTCTGACGTTAACACAAACAAAGCGGATGGTTTCCCAACTCGTGAACACGCAACGTATAACTGCCCATGTGAAAAACAATGATTTTCTAAATTTATCCCGCAAACACTAAGCGATTGGCCTTGCGACTTGTTCATTGTCATTGCGAACGCAAGGCGACCTGAAATTGCAATCGTTTGAAGTCAAACGGAAGATCAGTCGGAATCATTGGTATTCGAGGAATACATACATTTTCACTTGCGTACTTTCCGTTAATAATGGTTGCCTCAATCAAATTCGGCATGTCTTTTAACCGAAAGTCGAGTACCGTTGCAAAGTCGCGGTGGATTCAAATTACGCAATATCATAATAACTGTACCATCTTTGAGTTGCAAGTTATGTGCTGGAAATCCTGGTAACTCCAGAGAGTTCAAAACTCCGTTGGATAATTTACTACATCATCGGGATTTGTTATGGAATCAACGGATTTGTATGTCACCAAATCGCCTGCAATTTTTGATTGAATGGTGAAATTCAGTGCGTGTATATCATTATTCTTTGCTGCAAGAATTGTTCGTTGACTTAACTAAGCATAATTCTGATAATTCTCACTAATGTTTGGAAAACATCTTCAATAAAAGCTAATTGAGAGTCTACAAATCGGCAAAAGTTGTTGGTAAGAGTAATTTATCCAGATGTCGCATCAACTGGGACTTTTCAATTTCCAACAGCTAATAATTGTTTGGAAAATTGTGCAGCACTTTGATCATTTTGAAGTTGAATTTCATATTAGTGGTTAGCGATAATGTTTTTACGTTATTCCATAATAACGGTAACATATAAAGGTGATGCCATCAGGCAAGCATTCAATTCATCTGCAGGCGTTCCACGGGGAATTACTGGCAACGTCTGCCTGAAATCGCCTGCCAACAATATCATCAAGCCGCCAAAGAAATAAACAGCTATAAAAAATAAGGGTTGATCGTAGAAGGGTGAAAATTTAGTATTGTATGTATTTTTGTATGTTGTATCATAAAAAAAAAAAACTGAAAATTTTGTCTAAAAAATAAAAAACAAAATTCAGGGGTGGACTACCCCTAACATTTAGGGGGATGAAAAATAGATGTTGGCCGATTCTCAGACCTACTCAATACGCTCACAAAATTTTATGAGAATCGCTCGAGCCGTTTCGGAGGAGTATGGAAACGAAAACTGTGACACGAGAATTTTATATATAAGATATATATATATATATATATATATATATATATATATATATATATATATATATATATATATATATATATATATATATATATATATATATATATATATATATATATATATATATATATATATAATGAAGCAGAAAAAATACCCTGTCTGAAACGATTTTCAATTAGAATAATACATATGAATACATTTATAATTTAGCTACTCTTAGGTTATTACGAAGTCGACATAAAACACTAAGCATCAGGATCTTAATCCCAAAATAGTGCTAACATGTGAAATGCATTCAACTCGTGAAATCTAAAGGTTCGCCGAAGTTGAAAACATGGCCGAATGACATGTACAAAATTGTTTTTTATTTTCAATGTAAGTATTCATATTGGGCATTTAGCAACTCGACCTACAAACGTCCCATTGACAAGGGCCCCGACTTTATCAGCTCGCTAATAGGTTGTGCCTGTTTTTCGCAATGAAATTGAAAAAGTAAAAGTCGTCAATGACTGTTGATACTGAGATAAATCAGGCGGAAACATTAATACGAATTGAAATCCTTGAAACACGCCTCTAGATACCATGACTTCAATCATTAATCGCAATATAATATATTAAATTGGAACGATCAGATTGTAACATTTATTCAAGGCAATTTTCGGTTATTACATTTTCCCAATTCCATGAAAATTATAATATACTATAAATTGTATTATATTGTTTTATGAAATTTGAAAATGTCAAATATAGGAGAAGTTCCTTTCAAAATACTTCAAGTTATATTGGCATTTCACAGTTATTAAAGTATTGATAAAAAATATTCAAATAAATAATATTAATAGAAATTAATTGTTTAGATTTATTCACTTATTCCCAATAATTTTGAAACATTTGCGGATAATCTGAAACTTCTCTTCTTGAGTAAGATTTTGTAGAATAATAGGGCAATTTCAACAAATAGACTTACATTCCCATGGAAAATTACATACATTAAGTAACCTCTTCTAGAGGTGATATATTCTAGAAAATTTTCGAAATTTGATCCGAGACCTGTTCGATATTTGTCATCGACCTACTTTCAGAAGCCACACTGTCATTCGAAATTTCCCATCAATTATTCCAATTATAAAAGCATGACTCGAATAATATTGATTCAGAGAATACTACAATTGTTTTCAGCAGGCTCGCCGCGTACTAATAAAGATGTGCAATTAAATCTCAAGTAATCAGAACATGCGTGACCTTGTCCATTTTCAAGGTTTTCTAAAGCATAGGAAATAAAATTTATATTTATATAGTGCTGTAATATATCTCCATTTTATTTTATGAAATACACAAAATATAATAAATACTTGTTTTACGTTGTATTTCGCAAAAGTCAAATGGCTTTAGTTTCGTTGTTATTCTAACCACAAAAACCACACCTTGTGAATATCCGGTTGTTATACTAAAAATGAATTTGTAAACTGAAAACTTAATACGTAAGAGTGACTCACCTTATCTTTGATGTGTGTAACCATTTTCAAAAAGGTATTAAGGTTTAATTAATAACAACAAACTTCTCTGATCTGAGACAGAAGCCAGCAAATACTCAACTAGGTGGAGAGTTGATCAACTAAGTATTACCAATATTTTGCTGCGCGGATCGAAAGCATTCGTATGAAAATTAGGAGTGGGGAAGAGGTTCTACCAATCTAACGGAATTCCGATAAAGATAGCTAATGATCTGTTCCTTTATTATTCGTAGCGACAATGTTTGTCACTTCATTCAATTGAAAAAACGTGCATTGAAATAATTACTCGTATTTGATGATTTCACAGAAGTCAATATTCATAGAAATAAATAATCAATGGTCATTATGGAAAAACGTAATGAAATGGAAACATAAAAAATGGAGAGGTGGCGTATGAAATATGCTCAGACATTGCTGATACGAGATTACTACGTCATTGCATATTCACAGGATTATTGTAATTTGTAGTAACTTAATATTATCATGATATGAAATGATTTCTAGTATCTGAGATATGGATAGCAAACTTTTTTTTTAATTCAGTGGACCTACAGTTTTACGCCGGTTCCGAACCATAGTCGGGTGTTCTACCGACTAAGCTAAGCCAAGGAGATCGGCAGGTAGCTGTTAAGGTGCCTAGTCCCTTAATTTCCTAGTTCCTTTTATATCCTTGGGTTAGTAATCTAGTTACACTTTTAAGTTGATGTAATACTATAATATATAATAATAGCAGTTCGGTTTTCAGCTGCTTAATCTAGATGACGTGTTTTCCCATTTTTGTATTCCATTTTCTACCTTATATATTTCGTTAATACATTATTACAATTAGACTATCCTCTGAATTTATCCGTGAACCTCACATGAACAGTAGCTAATATGAATTCTACATGTGATTTCGTCCTGGAGTTCGTTTTTTGTGTATAGTTGCACATGTGCTTGTGTCGGCTATTTTGTCCATTTATCCAAATGATGTAAAAATCTTTTTAAGATTAGTCGTAGTATAGACCTGTGTATTCATGAAATACTTCTATCAAATAATATATGATTTCGATTTAATTTGACACGCATAAAGAAACGGGCGCACTCATCTGTTCTGAGCAGACTGTTTATGAAAGTGTGCCGCTGCTTTACTAATAATCTGTAAACCTAATATTGAATGAAAATTCATTGGGCTTTACAAAAAAAGTTGATACCGATACTCGCTAATGAATTTATATATCTTGACGACTTCTCGAAGATCTAGAAATAACAAAAACTTTTCTTTACAATATCCAATTATAAATTAAAATTAACAAATAAGAAATTAAAATTAATGATAAGTAAGTAAATGAACAGGTTTTTCATTTATTTCATGGACTGACCAACCATACATTTTATTTTATTTATTTAATACATACTTTCATTTTATGAAATGGTGGATGCGTTTCATCCAAATCACAGGTTTATTGATTTGTAGTAACTTAATATTATCATGATATGAAATGATTTCTAGTATCTGAGATATGGATAGCAATTTTTTTTTTATTTCAGTGGACCAAATCGATGTATTTGGTGCATGGAAAATTAAAAAAAGAAACAAAATGATTTCCTACATCAACGGTTATATGTGACATACATAATAACAAGAAGGTCCATAATTGTGGTAAAAATTGTATGCCTATCTAATAATTTTATCTATGAATAACTTTCTTATAACAATTTTAAGTTTTCAAATATACGAATCTTGATGTTTGTGTACTCGTATAGCTAACTTATATATTCATCTTAAAAATTTACAAATGAATTTATATAAGTTTGAAAAATACGTAATTCTTCTCAAATATTTCATTTACATATTTAATCTGATATTATGAAATGAAAAATTTAACTGTGTTGGTAGATATTTTCCGTTTGAAATACTGGTATTTGTGTCTCCTGCAGGAAGGACTTAATTCTTCGTGATAGAGATGCAGCATTACTCTTTCAAGGTTTCAATAATCACGGAGTATATCTTCATTGCATCATCGAACAAAATGTTTGATGACCGATCAATCACAAAACTTTAAATTGAAGAATAATTTTATGCGACTTGTTAATATTTACTTCAGAGCGAAGAGAAATATATTATCTATAAAAAAAAGTTAGGAAAAAAGATGAACAAAATTCAAGTAGTTGTTAATACAAATTTTTGACTTCAGAGTTATTATATTATTATATTCTGTTCAGAGTTTGGACAGCCGGACATAACACATGGGCCCTAAGGAGTCGGTTAGATTTCTTGGGATTTCATTATTGTGAAGTTTTAAAAGCATTATAACAATGTACGCTCACAAATTCTAATCAAAAAGCAAAATGAGGCATTATCTCTCAAAACAAAAACATTGCTAGAATTTGAAACAGTAGGTATTTATAATTGAACCTATTGGAATATAAATTTTTCAACATCACCAAAGTTGTATCTAGTGCTCTTCAGATTAAGAACTTAGACCTCTTGAGAGCTTTAAAACTTTCGGCATTTGTAAGACCTGGTATCAGGAAAATCAGAAAAATTCTGAAAATTGAAGCAAAGCAGAGTGATTTAGTGCGTGTTTGGTGAATCGATTTGAATTTCAAGAATCTGGGGGCCTGGAACACGAGGATAAATCTGAAGAGTTGTCTTGTATCCAACGTCTTTGTAATTCGAAAGAAAACTATGGGTTCGTCAGTCACCTCAGTTCCGAAATAAGTAAACTATTTTTTCAATTGAGATTACTTATTTAATTAGTTAAAGCATATGTTGGCAACACCCGGCCCGCTCTTTGATTTGGTCCGACCAGCGAGACATTTTGAAAAACCCAATAAAATTATTACACTACTTAAATACTTATACTCACGGAATCAAGTGGGGAAGAAAGCCAGGTGGCAGCGAGCAGACCATCAAAGAGTAACGCGGCAAACACCAAAACCTTTGATGTTTGCCGCCTCACTGGCGGCGCAACAAAAGATTTTAGACAGATTTTTTCATTGCTTTTATTAGCGGGTAGATGGCCTGAACTTTAGTTCTATTTAGTTTCTATTTGAGCTACCGAGGTGATAACTTCGACAAGTGATATTTAGCGAACTGCTAGTGCCGTTAATTTGCTTTGTGACTTTGTGTGCATCTCCAGCGCTCACTATTTATATTTTGTAATTAAGTTTATCGAACGAAAATGATGTCTAGTGGGAAGAAACGAAAAGTAGATGCAGAGGGTCTCCAGTTTTCAAGAAAAATGGACTGAAGAATTCTTTTTAATCTTGCACACTGGTAAGCATATTTGTTTTCTGTGCAATACATCGATTTCAGTGAAGAAAGAATTCAATATAAAGAGGTATACCTACCCAAGACAAAATCCAGAAGCTTACCGCAAATTTGAAAAAACAGCTGTAAATGTTTCATAAACAAAGAACACAAATTGATACTGTTGTGAAAGCTAGTTTTATGAGTTCAAAATCAGTAAAACCATTCGTCGAACGAGAATTCATCAAGGTTTGAAGTATGTTCAAAGTTTGCAGTGTTTTGTGCCCTAAAAAACAAAATGAAATGGAAAAAAATTAGTTTGCCAAGACAAACCTTTGTCCGATGTATAGAAATGATATAGTTTTGGATGGCTCTGGATAGTTTTGAATCATTTTCATAGCATTAGACGAATGCACCGATTTGTTTGACACAGCTCATTTGGATATATTTATTCAAGGTGTTGACAAAGAGTTCACTATTACTGAAGAATTGCTTCACAACCACTAAAAGGAACCACTACAGGTTAGGACATTTTTAATGAAGTTCAAATGGTATTTACAAGTTTTGTCTTGCCATGGTCAACATTATTTGGACTATGCACAGATGGCGCACTTTCTGTGGTCGGCTTACGTAAAGGTTTCATCGGAATTTTGAATGCAAAAGCAATTGAATTAAATGTGCAAAAAGTGATTTGATAGCCCTTCATTTCATTATCCACCAACAGAACTTGTGTTCTAAGTCCATTATACTCCAGAATGTTATGAGTCTGGTAGTAAAAACCATCAATTTTACTCGATCGTGAGGGCTTAACCTTGACCACGTAACATATTATTGTGAAGTCAGATGGCTAAGCAAAAGGAAAATGGTGAAAAGGTTTTACGAGCTCAGAAATGAGATAGCTGACTTTATGCCAATAAAAGATAAAGCACTATCTGAATTGAATGACCAAAACTGGATATGTGACTTAGCATTTTTGGTCAATCTTACAGGCCATTTGAATGATTTAAATTTGAAACCATAAAAAGGACAGTCAATAAATGATTTGTACAGCCATTTGAGAGCGTTTCAGAAGAAAATGCTCTTGTGGGAGGCACATATATGATGTCCGGTAACAGTTACCATTTTGCCACACTCTCTACGCATGAAAATATTGCTTATGCTCAATATGCTGAAGAACTCAAGTTACTGTCGCAGCAATTTTCGAACAAATTTAGTGATTTTAAAAACATGGAAGACTGTTTCAATTTATTTGCTACTCCAAAAAAAGTAATGTACAAAATGTATTTCATATCTGATATATATCGCTAAAAATTATGAACCCAGCCTAATGAAAATTAGGCCCGCGAACGTATTTGCACACTAAAGTTTGGTCCACAACCATAGGTTTAGTGGAGCGGGATCGCGTGGAAACGGCGTTCCCACACTGGTTTCATTCAATAAAAAAACTAATAATAATAATAACAAATGAAATTAATTAATTTCTTTTTCCCTATGATAATTTTATCCCTTCCATAGGGTACAGGGCCCCCGAACCGAACCCCCTGCTCTCTGGGTGAGTGGGAGGCGGTACCCCTTAGACCACTTCCTTCCATTGGTAAGTTAGTATTTAGCGTTCCCACACTGAAAATTTTGCCACTACGCCACTGCCCACAACGTGTCAAAGGTTGCCCATATCTGATCTACATTGTTTGAGAATAAAAACTCCAATGAAATTTCCACAATTTATTTCCTTAGTTCCCTAGTTTCTGGTACCTAATTTTAAAGTTAAGAGTTTATACTTTTAAAGGAGAAGGTTGGTATTGTTTTGCACACAGGCCTGTAATAATCTTGCTACGTGACCGAGTTTTGAACAAAATTTAGTGCTGGTATCTATTTCCGTTGTTCTTAGGGAAATAGTCTACTAGAAATGGGAAAGGCTGAAAGTGCCACGAAGTAAAATATCCAGTATTCAATAAAAACTTTAAAAATATAATGTATACTTAAAACCTTTATAATTAATTCTTTCTCAAATACATTATATATTTATATTTAATTAATAAAAATTTTTATTTAATTGAACATATATTACTTGATTTTGTAAGGGAAACGCTGTAAGTGCCATGCCTCTTTTTTTTTTCAAGGCTTTACAAGTAGCGCACACTACTAAAATAAGATGAATGTGCATAGTGGCAATGCAAAGGCACATTCATCATGGCGGCCGGCACTTAAGCCTTCTTCACTGCCGGTCAGCGGGCGCTTTCACAGTGCTGTTCCCTGCGACTGCTCTAGGAACCTGCTCTAGGAACTAGTAGGTATTTCTCCGGCACTCACAACATTCTCTACATTATTGGCGATGTCGTTTACAACACAATCCACGCGAAATCGAGAAGAAAATATTTTTGGCACTTTCGGCCTTTCCCATTTCTAGTACACAATTACTTTTTATGATAAATTCATGACATTTTCAAAACAGTGACTGTTACAGGTATTCGATATCACGACGTGAATACATTTGTATATGCTGGAATTGGAGCAGATGGAAATTGGTGTGATTAGCATGTGGCACCAACTCAACAGCTTAAAAACTTCAACTATTGCTTGAGACATTTCCTGGGAGTAAGATATGTACTCATTTCCTTTTAATATTCAGAATCTCTAGGTGTTGTGATTCAAGATTCAATACAATTACATTTCTTTAAATTTTTTTATTTGAAGACGAGTGAGGCATACTCGAGGAAATTAAATACTGCATCAAAAAATTTCCACGATATTAACAAAGCTGTGGAGACGATTTAGCATAGGTTATTACATAAATAACCTCGTTCCATTATTTTTCTGATACAACAAAAAAAAACAATCACTAGTCTAAAAATAATGTTTTTTATGAATTCAAATTTTGCATTAGTTTCGGAACACATTATATTGAAACTTTGTTAGTTGACAATATTATTTGTGATAATTTTTAGATGTGCGACTCTAAACACTAATAGTTATATAAATATAATATATATGTTATATAAATAGTAATATATATGTTATCTGTTTTTTGATAATCACGTAATCACTATCTTCTTCAAATATGTACCTTGGCATTCATGCGTCAAATTAAAATTCTAAGATATTTATTATTTTGAACTCATACATATAATTCATAAATCATATTCATTATTGGATTGCTTAACCTAAGATTGATAATTCTTTTTTGCAGAAATTGATAATTTTTATTTATTCAGAGTATACTCAATCAGTTGAAATTTCAAGAATATTTAAATGTAATTTTTTTCTCTTATCCAGTCCAAAAGATCAGTGTAGGAAGATATAAGTAAGTAAGCAACACTTTAATTCGCACTAAGGCTACTACAAAAATTAATACATGTTTACATAAATTATAATATTCAATATTTTCATTGTAGATCACTTTTTCGAGATATTGTACAAAACAGAATTGTTTTGAGGGGCACAAGGATTTCATATATCTCACCAGTGTGGACGCTGCAGAAACTGGGTAGTACGCAAATTTTCAACGTTGATTGAGCAGTACCAAGAGAGCAGTCTACACCGTCATCATCTTTGAAGGCATGTATAAGATATTTTCTGCATTGTATGTGCTGGTGAGTTCGAAGAGAGATTGTTTGAGAATTGGATTAGGAGTTTCGTGCTTTTTTATTATCATAAGAACTTATTGATAAATGGCATCTCTTTAATCCATAACGGTGTAGCTCAATGTAGATGTAGATAGGTTATTATCGAGGTCAACTAGAGATATTAGCCCTTTAGGTTTGTGAGTGGTTGAGTAAGATAGGATGAGTTGTTTACGACGTAGAGAGAGGGCAGTTTCAAATGATTCGTAGTAAAGAGATTTTACTGAGATCAAATCGTCCGCAGCTGGTTTTTCATACACACTGCACTGCACAACCCAGGTCATTTATTAAAAATTCTTAAAAAATTAACGGCCATAAATTGACGATAAGAGTACTTTGTGCTGACGACATTCAAACGGTCGAATGACGTCGCTCACCAAAATTGACCGAAAATTGACTCTAATAAGACGTCATGTTACGTCAGCTTGCTACCTGGGAAAAACACCTTCATTAAACATTAGGAATTGGAATCGTGAAAGCCTCGTAGCGTTCACAAAACAAAACATAAAATAGCTTACCTTAAGATAACCTAACATGACACAACATAACATAACATAACAAAAGATAACATAACATAACATACCATAACATAACATAACATCACATAACATAACATAACATAACATAACATTACATAACATAACATAACAAAATATGACATAACATAACATAAAATAACATAACATATCATAACATAACATAACATAATATAACATAACATAACATTACAAAACATAACATAACATTTCATAACATAACATAACATAACATAACATAACGTAACATAACATATCTTAACATGACATAACATAATATAACATAAAATAATATAACAAAACATAACATAACATAATAACAAAACATAACATAACCTAACATAAAATAACATAACAAAACATATCATAACATAACAAAATACTACACAACATAACATAATATAACATAGCATAACAAAACATATTAGTCGTCAAACTAAGTCGAAATTAGTCGTAACGGTCACTGTTAAAAAAAAACGGCGATGCCAGAAGATTCCTTGTTTTGGTGACACTCAGCTTGTTTAGCACTACACCGCCTCACCATGACTTCGCACGCTCCCAATATGTAGTGTAGTGTGTGGAGCCAACAGCACCAAATGATCCTGCTTTATACGTAGTTGAATAAATGAAAGTAAATGACTATGAATTTTTATTTTATTTAAATTGTTTAACTTGATTTCTACTTTAAAAGCAACTTTCGAGAATCTTCAGTAAAACAGTTTATGATGTCTTCCATGAAAGAATCGCCCATACCATTTACAAGTTTTTTATGTATAATGAGCATACAAAGTCCTCCAAATGTTATTGAGCTTATTAACTCACCGTAGTTTATTTTCGGATGTGAACTTTTCGAATTCATTAAATTTGGATACAAATTTGCATGCGAGCTGGATTTGCATACAAATAAAGTAAAATTTCTAGGACTGTTTTCACTTTCGAATGATAAGATTGTTCTTATTAGATTAATTTCGGTACATCCAAATGTTATTGAGATTATTAACTCACCGTAGTTCATTTTCAGAATTGATCCTTTCGAATTAATAAAATTGGGATACAAATTTGCATGCAAAATGGATTTGCATACAAATAAAGCATTGCCAGTAAAATTTCTAGGGCTGTTTTCACTTTCGGATGAAAATATTGTGCTTAATAGATTAATTACGGTACCTCCAAATGTTATTGAGATTATTAGCCCACCATAGTTTTTCAGATGTGATCCTTTCGAATTCATAAACTTTGGATACTTCGTCCATACATTTTCTCAATTTTGGAACTGTTATTTTCATTACTCGAGCAGACTGTAACGATGAAAGAGTAAACGCTGGTGCATGGTCTTAACCAAATTTTACCTTTAATGAAAATGATAACGGATTCAGAAAAAAATATCCACTTAACGAAACAGGTGGATGATTTGCCTATGTTGTTGGCGACTCTGTTCTAGGAAGACGGAGCTTAAGATTCGAAACTTAAGCAATTTCATCAGCTGATTTTAATGATTCTTTAGTGCCGTCTTAGGTGGAAAGTCTGCGGTCCGTAACTACAGTTGTCATGATTTCAATGTGCTCTGCAATCTTAATTACGTCCAAGGTTCCAGGTTGCATTATACTTGTTACAGGTTGCCGCAGTGATGTGTATTTTTTATAGTACGCAAAGCAAAGCTGAATGGATTATCGAACTGCGGATAACTATTGGAAGGTTATTTTTCTTGTCAAAGATTTACTTTTCTGAGAAAGCTTGTTTAAATAATATAAATAAAATAAAATAGTTTTTTGATTTCACTATATTTTGGTTAAACATAACAATATTGTTTCGCCGACACAGTGGCTTCATCAGAGGTAGACAAAAGACAGATAACAATATTGTTATGTTTAACTAAATTATAGTGAAAATCAAAAAACTACTCACTTTTATTTAAATTATGTATTTAGAATTTCATCAAGTATCGGCCCAATCGATTAATGCATTTTTAAATATTCAACAATTTCCACAAAATGATTCTTAAACATCGGAATACTTTTGTATATATGCGATCACCTTTTTTTACACAGCAATGCAATTTTCTGTGCAATTTTTTCATGCAAAGTTGATTCCTTGAAAAAATGTATAGTAACTTTTATAGTTCCGATGCATCCCATCTCTAGAACATTAATTAAGCCGATTACTACTAGTTTCAAGTTGTGTCAGAAGCAATGAAAATATAAACGCTTTTTATTCTTTTCTCTATTTCTTTGGCACCGCCATCTTTTCCCGCATTTGTTAACATCAACGTTTGAGGAATTGATGAACCATTAGTTTCAGTAGCTATTGTTTGAGCATCCATTTTTTGTAACTCGACAAAACTGATAAATTCCTACATTTAATATTAATTGACAGTAAACATTTTCTTTTGATCGTAATACCAAATCATAGCTCCTTTCCTGATATATCAGCTTTTTCATCAGCCAATATTAAAATAACCAATAGCCAATAATATGGTTGTTTGGTAGTTTTGGTACTCGTTATGTTTGACGAGAAATGCTAAAGTTATAAAGTGCGCCAGAGAAACTTAGTTATTTAAAAGGTCAATAAAAACAAAACTACTTCAATTATTGTTTAAATTTTTTTTTATTTGAGAATACAATATCCCAATTTTTTTCCATGCAGTCTTGAAAATGACATCGGATAAATGGCGACCCCCATTGCGCAAGACTGATGAAGTCGATTTTTGGAATTCGTATCCACTCTTTGCAGCATATCAATCGGTATGTTGGCAATGGCGTCGCGAGATCGCCTCTGTTCTGTGAACAAATTCATTGCCATGCTGTGGCTCCATTGCTGAAACCACACGTTCCTAACGTTCATTTCAAGTCTTGGAAGAAAAAATTCCTCGATCATGTTTCTGTAACGAGCTTCATTCACGCTAACTGCACGTTCGTTTTCTTCAAAAAAATAAGGACCAATTATTCCCATTACCGACATCGCACACCAGACAGTAACTCGCTCACAATCAAGTGGCTTCTGGTGAAGCTCACGTGGATTTACACCACACCAATAACGCATGTTTTGCTTGTTGACGCAGCCGGAAATGTGGGAGTGAGCCTCGTCATTGAAAAAACGACCGCGTCTTCAGGCAGGTTTTCAACCAGCATTTCACATGTATTTTGACGGGCAACAAAATCGCGTTCAGTTAATTCTTGCACAACAGCCAATTTATTGGGATGAAATTGTAGGTCTTCATGGTGAATTCGTCGAGCAGTGGTGTCAGAAATTCCCATAGCAGCTGCGTGTTTGCGAGCCGAACGCCGCGCGGGAACGCACAACTGACTGCCTCACTCTTTCAATATTTTCCGAGTTTTAAAATATCTTACTTGCATTGAAAGATTTACAAAATTGACAAATACAGAGAGAATACATTTTAAAATTGATGTTTGCGGCTTTTAATAAGACTAAAATCTTTAATTACAGCACAATAATCCAACGAATGAGCTACGTGAAAAATAGCAAGAAAGAATACCTTGAAAGAATAGCAAGGGCTGAAAGCCGATCCACTGTCATCGAATTTCTCAAATATGTTTTTAAGTCTAGAAAAACTCCTTTCAGTGGAAGCAACCGTAACAGGTGTGGTGGTAATAATTCTCAGAACTATTTCGATAGTAGGGTAAACTTCAGTTAATTTTTTTTCTATTACGTATTTCAGCACCGAAATAATGTCATCGTTTCCTTCATACACATGGATGAACATATTCAGTTCTTCATACAATTCATGTCCATCAATATCACATGATTCTCCTACTGTTATAGATATTTGCTTGACGCGAGGCACCTACAAGGGCGAGGCCCTGTTCGCCACCCCCTAAGGCCGCCACTGCCTGTAGGCACTTGCAACTTTCACATTATCATCCAATTTTTCTTTTCTTAATTAGAACGCAGCCTATATTTTAAATCTGTTTTTGTATTTTTATGCACTCTCCTCGAGTGTTTTCGCAAAATTTCATCGCATCAATGTCAGCAGTTCTTGAAAAAAGTCTTCATATTTATCTTTTCCTCTCAATGGCAAATCGTGAGTACCGCTGTTGGGGTTTGTTAAGATGTAGACCAAACTCTGTTCAGTATGAAAACTTTATTTAATAACTATTTACAACTAACTACATTCGAAGTGCACTAATAATGTTTGTAGATGACTGCCACGTTGAATGCTTGGCGACTAGCGCCGAAGTGTACGAGATCTTGTTGTCTTCTCCTGAGGTTGCGTCCCGATCATGCGCAGTCGTCTTTTCTTATTTTTCCTTGCTGTGACTAGTTTCTCGGTTGATGCATCCGGTGGCAGGATGTGACTAGTCGCCTCACCGTGAACAATTATTGTAATAACTATAGATTGTAACACATTTAAGATTTCTTCAATATACTTGCAAAGCAACCTGTACCTTTGTTTTTGCTTTCATTTTTGTACGTTTTTTCACCATCAAGCATGTTAACAATTAACTATCCACAAAAAATAATTGCTTTGTCGAAGCTTTTGTTTGAAACAGCATAATTCAGTTACGATATATTGTGTTCTGATATCTGATTTGTTAAATTTGAATTACTGCGTTATCTAATTTGATTTGAACATGCTTTTCAAGGTTGAGCTGAACCACATACTAACCCAACAAACGTTAGTACGTGATAATCTCTATCAGAATTGCAATATCTTCCTGAAAGTAATGTGTTTTGTGTTAACTGTTTACTAGTGACATAATTGAGAGGAAGTAAATATTCACAGAATTTATTATTATCGTATCAATTTTGACATGTTATTCGATTTGTTATTGTGGAATAGGAATGAATTCATGCATACTCTACTTTCAAGTAGAGAATAATATCATTGGCAACCATTAAAACATGCAGTCGGTATAGGGGTTTCACGATAAAAAGATTCTGTAAATATTAACTCTTACCAATAATTTTTTTTGAACATCTGTCGAATTCTAATTTGTTTTTCGTTTATAAGAAAATAATGTTTCGTTTTAATTGAGTATATATGCGTTTGAGGACATCTGTATGATCTTCTAATAATGAAATTTAATATTTCAGATAGTTTTGGATATACAATTTTGACTTTAGGAGATTGAAGCTTTCGTAATATATTATATTCTGGAAAATGACTGTTGAAGAGAAATTCGGTTGCATTGTAACTCATCCGGATCCAAATTTCGATTATACTAAGAAAAACGTGGAATCCGATGATTTCGTTATTACTCTAAAAAGGGAAGATGTTCCTATTGTTTTTCTTCTTGGTTGGAGTGGAGCTTTAGACAAACATCTGGCTGTATATTCGAAGCTATATGAAGAAAAAGGGTGAGACAAAAATTTATACGATAAGAAAGAGATTGTATGGAGATCTATTTTTGCAGATTCATTACTATGAGATATATATGCCCAGTTGTTTACAATTTATTTCAATATCATAAAATGGATGAAGTGGCCAAAAATATTGCCAACTTTTTTATTGAACCAAATTTTCAGAATAAAAATATAATTTTTCACGTATTTTCCAATGGTGGTAGTTTCCAATACGAATTTGTTGTCAAAGCTCTAGATGAGAATTCCACTTCCTCACAAGTGAGTAAATTTTTTTTGATTTTGAGTGTAATAATCACAGAAAAAATTTAATTCTCAATATCTAACTTTTATCCTCATTTATGAAAATTCTTATCTTTTGTTTCATTCAAATTCGCATGAAAAATTATCGTTTAATTAATTTTATTGACATAATAAAATCACTTATTTACTCAATAAAACTCATTCGTCCTTGCGAGATAATGAATTTTGCCTATTGTTGTTCCAGATTAAAGGTGTAATTTTTGATTCTGCGCCAGGAGTATTGTCATTCTCGAGTGTTTATGGAGCAGTCAATTCTATGAAACGAGAGAGCTACACTCCTTGGATTAAAGCAGAAAGTTTCGTAGTTGTAGCATCTCATTTTGCTAGAAAATTGTTCAATGTAAGTAACAAAGAGTTTCAAAGTAAAAGTACATCACAATAAAATAATTTTTGAAGAAAACGTAATACTTTCCTGTTACGATTAGGAACAAATAATTATTGAGGGATGGCTCCTTCGCCAATTTCTATTTGGAATTTTATCAACGTAATTATCTTCAAGTTTTGTTTGAATTCTCTTGATTTTCTTTTTATTGATGCATGAAATTTTCCAATTTGTCAAATTGAATTTAGAGTTTTTAAAGAAATGTAATATTCAAACTGTGGAGAAATGCGAACCCACAAAATCAAACCCGATACATATCAATATTTAATTAGTTTCAACCATACGTAATCTATTTAATCTTGGGGCTCGGCATAGTAGAAAGACACACATGCTCTTTCTGTTCTATCTGTATCATGGAAAACTTGAATTCTTACATTCAAGTGTTTGACAATTGTTTAGATACTTAGAGTTCTAGATAAAAATGAATTGCTTTTGAACACACGTAAT
The DNA here is from genome assembly GCA_030704895.1 of Henosepilachna vigintioctopunctata. Taxonomy (NCBI): domain Eukaryota; kingdom Metazoa; phylum Arthropoda; class Insecta; order Coleoptera; family Coccinellidae; genus Henosepilachna; species Henosepilachna vigintioctopunctata. Next base: position 14,110,707 of record JARQZJ010000031.1, on the reverse strand, counting down.
TAGAGTATTGAGACTAACTGGATTACTGAAAACATATTTTGATTGAAGAAATTTTATACTGTTCGGGAAATTTCAGTACTTAAAAAAGGGGTTTATAGCAATTAAATAGAGTCAATTGGCAACCAGTAACTAATATAGACATAAATTATTTTTCACTAAAATTGAAATAGCAGAATATGAATATATCAGCATATGAATATATATTCACTGATGCACAAGGATCTTCTGTAAACTAGATAAAAATAGAGAAGTAATTGATGTATGATTTTCACATGCCAGATGAGATGGGTAGATTTCAAAAATATTTGAAAGAACAAACGAAAACATAATTTTTCAGATTAGATCTTTCAGGTGACGCATATTCTTCGAACGCGTTTAACTCTCTATGCTTATTCCTCTAAGTTCAATGCTCCAATGAAACCAAATGTTCACAGGTCGAATTTCAGAAAATTGTAAAATGTGTTTATTTTCATATGCGTAATCAAAGACGCTTTTGAATGCACGATTTTTCAATTATTGTTTTGTTTTTATTTGAAGTACTCTACTAAATTAGAGCCATGTATGTACAAAAACACTAGTTGATATTATGTAGTATAGCAGTGATTTATAAAATACACTTCGTTTTTAAAATCATCTGTACTATGCACCTACACTGAGTTTTGTGCGTGCGTATTTCATATTAGATTTTTGTTTGGTGCTTATCCGAACTGAAAATATTCCCCCATATCCAGAGATCTCTACGAGAGGTCTTTTTGACCAGCAGCCCACGATCTCGTGGACCCTATTGAACACAATAGACGAAACGATGTTTTGAATTAAAATGCGTTGAATAGGTATATAGAATTTGCAATCCTGAGAGCAATCAACCCGTTTAATCGAACCAAACGGGTAATTCCCTATCATTTGTATTCGGACGGTGAGAAAGCTGATTTTGGGAAAACAGGAGGAAATTTGTGAAACTTATTAAAATTGTGAAACTCGATTTTTGATTACTTTTTGGGAAGAAATTTTGAGAATTGATTCAGTAATTTGTGAAGGGAACATGTTAAACGAGCCACTAAAAGATTTTGCGAACAGCATATTTCAGATTTGAAGCTAGGAGAATAGAATTAATTAATACTAGGAGAAAGTCATTCCTTCTAATGACTAGGAGATAATCATTCATGGTTAATTCGGCCCACGTACTCACAAATTACGCCTCACGATCCGCCCATGACCATAGACACACTTAATTACATTTAACTAATCTCTGTTACATTATTAATACAAGTTGGTGTATGAATGTATATATTGTATAGAAGGAATACAAGAAAACTAATATACAAACCCTTACAGCGTTTTTATGGAAAACTTATAAATAAAAAAATCTACGAATTTAACCCAATTGTGAATCTGAGAAATGAGAAAAACAGATGTCCACAGCATTTTATTTATTCCAAGGGTGACTTATTGGTACCATATCAAGTAAGTAATGTTAAAATGAATTTTTATTAGCAAATAGATTGTACATTTCTATTTTGCACATAGAGATTGAGCCGTTGTTTCAGCATTTCCGATTTAATTTCATTGAGTAATAATGAGAACCAGCTATAAAAAACAGCTATAATAAATAAAATTATTGCGCTTTTCTTCTGTTTTATGATTAGTTATTTTTGTACTTGAGAATTTACAAATATTCGTTTCATACGAGACTATTTTAACGCACATTACGCCTATTTTTAGGCGTTAGTTAACTAGATATCTGGCCAGTCTGTACCAGTATTGATAAGGTACCATAATTGATTAGGTACATAACAATATTCATCTTCCAGGAGGTGGAACAATTCTGGAAACATAGAAAATCTTTGGGAGTAGATGTAACAACTCAGGTATATGCAGATACTCCACATGTCAGGCACTATCCATACAACAAATTAAATTACAAGAGAAGTATTTTCCAGTTCGTCAGTAAATGCCTGAGACGATAATACTTTATGTCAATTTGATAAGTTTTAGAAGGAAAGACGATAATTGATAATCCATTAGGTCAATTTAATACGTTTTAGTAGGAAAGACAAAAATTCATGAAAATCAATTATGTCAATTTAAGAAGTTTTAGTACGAAATATGAAATTTCATTATGAAAAAAATTTTGTATATCAAATAAAGAAGTCTTAAATTGTTCGATAATTAGTATTGAAATACCAGTATTATTTGTGTGAAAGGACAAATAATATAAACTGATATCTAAAGGTTTCTGCCGCTTAATATAACCATTATCTGAACGCCCAGTTTCATTACCATCCATCCCAATTGAACTGCGTTATTACCACTTTTGTTGATCCGTCCAACCAACTATCGAATGAAGGACATACAGTCATAACTTAACAATCTCAAGCAAGTCCTTTTACAAAACGGCTACAACAAAATTCATATTGACCGAAAACATACGTAAACACACAACTATCAATAAACCTCAACAACCCTACCACAACTTAACAATCTCAAGCAAGTCCTTTTACAAAACGGCTACAACAAAATTCATATTATATTGACCGAAAACATACGTAAACACACAACTATCAATAAACCTCAACAACCCTACCATAACTTAACAATCTCAAGCAAGTCCTTTTACAAAACGGCTACAACAAAATTCATATTGACCGAAAACATACGTAAACACACAACTATCAATAAACCTCAACAACCCTACCATTCTACTGACTATGAAAATACCTCAAAACTGTTTCCACCTTACATCGAAAGAATAACTCAGAAGATCGCAAGATCTCTAAAATCCAATGACCTGATATCGGCGAGTTTTGGGTCACTGGTTTACCGGCGAATGACACATAAGTCACCGGTTGTTTTAGCAGAGACTTACGTCGCCGTTTAGATCGATATTTTTCGATCGATCTATCACTCTGACTAGGGATCACCGTTATACCGGCGATTTATAAATCAACCTTTTTTATAGCGTCGCCGCTAAGATCACTGTTTTGGTTTCACTCTAACAAATTATCAATTTTTTAATCAAACCATTTATTAATTTCGCCACGGCGTACTGTCATCGTAATTATTCAGTAATGTACCTACTCATCGGATACGTGATTTCAAACTGAAAACGAATTGGGATTAGGTAGGTACTGAAAATAATTGATATTCATATTAAAATCAAAATGATTGTTTGTTTGCATCAACTATCTCAGCCGACAAGAACAAATATAAATGAGAGGTAATAAGATATACTTATCTAAAAATCACTAACTTGGTGATATTTAGACAAGTATATCTTGTTACCACTCATTTAAATATGAATTATCACAGAGTTGATTCATCGTTCATTGAGTTTACAAATATAAATCATTAAATAATACCATCGATTAAATTGCGGCATGGAAATTCCGTCACCATTGCCGATTTTTAAACATCGACGAAAGTCGCCGTTAGTAACTGATGACTGTTAAGTCGCCGGTATAAAAATATCGCCCAACAGTAGTTCCTACATCGGTCAAAATAATCGACGAATCTGAGTCAATGATTTCTGTTCGACTTTCCCACACTATTGTTCATTAGCGAACAAATGGTCCACATTATTTTCAATAATAGATTGGGTTTCAGAAACAGGTCGATGAGGACCCTAACATATTTTACAAAAACAACTGAACATTTTATGGTTCAAGATTTCTCGAATTCGAGAACGTTTGATAGACTTGTAGCTTTTGCTACGATTTCTATAATTTAATTTGTCACTACAAGTGATTCAATTTTACCAACATATTGGAAGAAGAGGATTTCAATATCTCTACCTCTAGCTACAATGGCAGCAGTTTCGTATTTCGAATTCCTAGCAACATCGATTCAAATCGTGTATTATATAAAAACCCTGAGCCTCAAGAGAAAGATGGAGAAGATCTATTAGAGAAAAAAATGAATAGTTGGTAAAAAAATAGCATTTTAATCGACTTCACAGGAAATTAATTTTATTTCTGAGAAGATAATAGCTTATTTCAGACCTAGGTATTGCAGTTCTCGAAAACTAGGTATTAAGTCTCGAAAATAATATGACAGACTTTTAATTAGATATTATACTTTTATAACATCTAATATATTTTAAAAATATTTCGTTATTACGTAATACTAGATTTAAAAGAATAACTGAATGCTTTTTTATCAATTGCTTATGTATTTAAGCTGCCACTGAATGAACAAACCAATCCCCAATAATCATTAACGGATGAATGACGCCCCATCAAAGCTGTTAGTAGGTAAACATATGCAACAGGAGAAGGTGGATTCAATCATCAATCGAGAAACTCATGACACAACATGAACATATCTATTTCAATTAACAAACCACGTGATAGAATTTAGACAAACTGCATCAGTAGTACCTAAGAGACAAGTCCTTGACAATTGAAATGAACTATATAATTGTATTGAAAATGGCAAAAAATAAAAGTGACTATTTAATAATGGCGCCGAATCGATTTTGAGTGGGGATCGGGCTTGAGCCCCGCTTGAGGGGTAGAGCACCCCAATAATTTGATAAAATTATTAGATATGCTTTGTGAAAATCACGAAATTAAGTTGGTATTTCTTTATTTTAATGATGATCTGGGGGTTGAAATTGCCTAAAACCCAGAGTATGGGCTCCCAAATATTTTTCACAAGTCGGCGTTGTATTTTATGTCTTAATATCATTATTTAGTTTTATTTTGGAACAAACACTAGCCGAGGTGACGTGAGACAACTGTGATTTGTATAAAATAACTTCTGTCGTAATTTTCTATCTATAACGTAATTTTCACAATGAAAACATAAATATTCTATTAAAACGTGTAAAGCTGTTATCTGTAGTACATCTCATGTTCACACACAGAAAATGAGGGACCCCTTTTGCGAGATCAAAAAAATTACGTAGGGTAGTTAAACCTACGTTATTCTTTAACGTTAAATTACGCACCCGGTTAGTAACAGTTAGTACAATACTGATGTATCGAAATTATTTAACGATTAGGAATAAAGTTCCAAATCAAACAAAACAAGGACAAAACAAAAAGTAAGGAACAAGAAAACAAAAAGCAAGCAACAGGAAAACAAAAAGGACCAAGAAAACAAAAAGTAAAGAACTAAACAAAAATATTGATTCGAAGAAGCAATTTTTTTTAATTTCATATATAATCAACAAATCTCAAAGGAAGGTCAACTTCTCACTCATAAAAACCCTATAGCTTCAGAAATTTTATTAGGTTGTACTTATTGTCAGAACATCATATCATAAAGACAATTCAGTTACTTCAAAAAATTCAATTATCACTATTATTTCTAGATTTCAACATCAAACATTGATTTTTTCAATATCGAAAAATTCAAACACAAATTGATGAAAATTCGAAACAATTTCACAAAACATTCTCTTTTTGTCATGCTGCAAAGAGAATCAATTTTAATATTAATTTGCAAGCCGTTAGAAGAGGCTGTATTTTGACTACAAAATAGCAATAAACCAGGCGAAAGAAAAAATTAACAAAAACGTATATGTCACGTTACAAGCATTACTAGTGTCCAATATTCTTTCGTTTTCGGTCACTCAATAAAACAACTGAATGATAATAAGTTAATTTATATTTTGGAGTTTTTACACAAATACTTTACATGTTGGTTGTAGGCCTGGACTAAAATAATTAACTAAACCCTTTTGAATTTCGCCTGATTTCAGTGACCATGTATCTAACCTTAAGGAAATGAAAACACGTTCAAAACTATCTCTTTTAAATTTGTTGGACTTCTTTTTTTCCAAGTTATCGACTACTTATCTACAAAGGGTGTGTAGTTAATTGGCTGTACACAGTCAACGACTGAAAAATACTTCTGATGTGCCACATGGCAAATTTCTGAAAAAGAAAACAAAAAATTAACTTCATAGTTCACATACATCGATATACTCAATATTTGTACTTGTATATTTAGTTGAGAAACAATGAGATTGTCAAAAATTTCATTTCATGAACGTTAACGACGAACATTCTAATATTTTTTGATCATAGCATTTAATATAACGAAAGAAAGAAATGAAGATCACCAGAAATTACATTCAAAAACTACTTTGATCACAAAAAACTGGCAATGGAAATAATTTATTTCAATCGGGTATCAGTTACAATGTTATCTAGTTCTAACCCACTTCTAAAAATTCACTTTTAGAAAGTTTCATGTTCACATGAGAAGTCCTTTTTATATTAAACAAACTGCTAATACCACATTTTTGCTGGAATTTCAACACTAATAATTGACATTGATAATAGTCACGTAAACACAGTTATATTATAGAGTGATCACGTAAAACACAGTTATATCCAAATTATTACGCCAAGTTGTGGATTGATGTCCTTGCCATAATGGAATTAATGATCAAGGGCCCCGGCTGGGGAGCTCATAGGGGTACACTTGCACCCCCGTCACGAGAGAACCCTTTGAAACAAAGTAAACAGAAACATATCTTGAAATGAAAAAATTATAGTATTAATAATGTATGTAAAACATGTAAGTAATATACCTACTAAGTGTCTATATTTCTATATCGGTTAATAAAATGTGTGCAGATACACGTTTCTATCAGGAAAGCAATAATTTTTCATTACATTAACTGATAGGCAATTTCATTGAGCCAAATATAATTTGCCTCACGTCAGAACCTGACAGAAAGAACTATCATTAGTCCAACGAAAAATATTTGTTTTCTCTTCACCTGGGTTTTAAAAATTCAAATCGACTATTAGAGGTCTGCGATTGTTGGAGACCTCTACTACCGTTGATTACCACTATATCAGGATTATCTGAAGAAACATTTGTTTTTGAAGATTTTCTGATCAGGATTTTAGTCCATCAGCTTTCAGGATACAAAATATTTTATAGGTAAGTCTCATTATATTCAATACGATACATATATTTTATTCATATCCCTCAATAGCATATTCAAGGATTTGAAATCTTTTGAATTGTACACACTGTGTGTACATTGTCACATTTCATGTATGTACTACTTTGGTAAGTATCATGCCATAGGTAAGATTGTAATATTTGATCGATACAGATTCCGAATAGGAAAATAGGTTACGACTTAAAAAATTTACTTTTACAGATTTACAAAATTGATATTTTTCTTTCAGTCCCCATTACAATTTTAGTTTGTTTCAGATTATTTCATATTAGGTGATGTTTCAAAAATTCCCCTTCTCATTTTTATCAATTTATGTATTAGCTTCACCACAATAATATATTTCCCTTCTTTCAGTTTGAATATCTCACTCCTTATGCAATTTCAAGATTGTTTCAGAGATAACTTTCCATTTCAGAAATTTGTATTTAAATTTATAGACAATGTAAGTCCGATATACTTCCGAAATTAGATTGTAATGTTGAAAATACCACGAAACTTTCACCTCATTCTCCACCGTTCAATATCGACGCCAACCCACCTTAAACGGGGACATAGTTTCCTTTAGGTGTGTAGATCCATTGTCCGGTTAGCATACGACGTGTAATTTCCGACAAAACTAGTTTCTTTTCCTTTTGTATCTTCTTCAGTACACCCTTGTTCTCTTGGGCACGTCTGGATAGATAAGGTAGCACCTCTTTGACCGGGCCGTAAGGGATGTATTTGTAAGCTGAATAACCGGATTGACCTACAACAAAAATGAGTTTTTTTAAAATAGAAGTGCATGAGAATGAAAAGTGATAATTGGATGCATCACCTAACTATCGTCGAATTTCATACCAAATAATCAAAAAATCAAACAAAAAATAAAGAAATAAACAAGTACTACAATTCAAAATTGGATAAAGAGGACAATACCTCTCACTGATACATGACGGTAAATGTGGGAAGATAGTTAGATTGAGGATAAGAAACGAAATACGAAATAACTTTAGAAAAATGACACGGAACTCTTTTATTTTATTTCTCCATTTATTCTTTTTCAAAATTGAATAGTAAATAATTATTATTAGTAGGTCTTGCCATACAATGTATATAAGGTCTGTGGCAAATGTCGACTGTTCAATAATACATTACATTACATTTAAAACTGCATTAGTCACTTGTAGTTCATTAGTCTATAATACACTTTCAATAACTAATTAAACTAGGTTATATTACAATTTCCTAGGAGACGATAATTCATATTTATCATTTGGGTATTGTCCCTCATCTTCTGCGCAAATACTTCTTTTTCTCGTTGGTTTGTGTCCAACTGTATGAGTGGTTTAGAATTCTTCTCATTAACATTAAATGGAAAAAATTTAGTATTATGCTACACAGGTGAATCCGTCCAATCCCTATATTAGACGTTTGACATCGAATACGAGTACAGTATTATCAGGATTTGTATAGCAAGTTGAGTTTTGGGAGCATCACCGACAGGACGTTCACCTTGAGAAGTGAAAGCCACATAGGATGGGTTGATACGGTTGTAACCGTATCAACCCATCCTATGTAAACCCATCCTGGGTAAACCCACTTTTTCCCCTCATTTTAACAAGAACTAGACAGAATCTATCATTCTGCCTGGCCAGACTGTATTCTCATTATCAGTCTATATTCTCGACTTTCATATATATCTCCGAAGGACAACTTCGGAGATATATTCAAAATGTTTGTGATAAGAATGATTCAAGCTGATTTGGGTATCATTGTATTGGGAAAAGTGTATATTTAATTATGAATTACCTAAAGCTCCAGTACTTATGACGCCGTTACTATAATTATTGCACAAGTGATAGAAAATCTTAGTAAACATTCCAGATTGTTCATAAGGTCTGAAGAAAATAGCACCGGTTTCAGCATAATTACTTTTAGGATTAATTTTAGGAATGGTTACTGGTTTAGGACGTATGGGTTGCAGTTACAGGCAAATTCCTGAAGTAACTTTTGTAAGCTGACCAGCAGCATGACTAAAACTCGATTCCACAAACACCTTTCAGAACATTATAATCAGTATTAAATTCTTTCAACTGCCTTAATACTGCTGGAACAGTTGATTGAATCTAAAGAATCAATTTTGTTTTTTATGAACAGACTTTTATACCTTACGCAATTTCGAATAATTCTATTCAAGCAAATAAAATTGTAAAAACAGAAATAGAAGATTACAGTAGAGCCTGCACGTGGAATATATTCGAGATTCATGAATTCATCCATCTTAGTATGGAAGTACGAACGAAATCACGTTACGAACATAATATTCGAAGAAGTTTATTTCGTTTCTTCGGCAGAGGGAAAAATCTCAAGATCTTGGAGGCCCATTCACAGGCTCAAAACGTGAAATTAGGCGGTCACCAAACGTGTCTTTCAATAAATCGATTGTGGCACGAGCGTGTGACATGTTGAGCCGTCTTGTTGAAACCACAGCTCCTGGACATCATGGTTGTTCAATTCAGGAATGAAAAAGTTAGTAATCATGGCTCTATACCGATCACCATTGACTGTAACGTTCTGGCCATCATCGTTTTTAAAGAAGTACGGACTAATGATTCCACCAGCCCATAAAGCGGACCAAACGGTCCGTCTTTCTGGATGTAACGATGTTTTGACATACACTTGAGGATTATGTTCACTCCAAATGCGGTAGTTTTGTTTGTTGACGTAGCCATTCAACCAGAAGTGCCCTTCATTGCTAAACAAAATTCGCTTATGAAAATCGGGAACAACGGCAATCTCGTTTTGGGCCCATTCTACGAATCTACGCCTTGCTTGATGATCGTGTGGCTTCAATTCTTGCACGAGTTGGATTTTGTAAGCACGCAAACCAAGATCCTTCCCCAAAATCTTCCATAAAGTGGATGGACACAGATCCAATTCCTGTGCTCGATGGCGGATGGACTCATTCGAGTCTTCCTCAATGCTACGCTCTACAGTAGCAATAGCTTCTTCTGTACGCACCGTACGGCGTCTCTGGGGATGCGAGTTTTTCAATAAGAGTAAACGTGGTGCGAAAACGTTTCATGGTTAATCGAATTAACTGCTCTGATAGACGATTTTGTCGACGATAAAATGGACGTAGTGCGCGATACGTATTCCGCACAGAACCATTATTTTCGAAATAAAATGCACTAGTTGCAAGCGTTGTTCAGGCGTGAGTATATTCACGATGAATTGCCAAACCAAACTGAGAATAAATCTCTTCTCAGCTGTTAAATCGGTCGCCATCTTCAACAGTAATGCCAACTTAAAGTTCTATACCTCTAAAAAGACACCCTTTACAATAGACATATACTGCTGACTCCAGCGTGTCATAGCATTACCGTTAATGAAAACAATTAATTTTGTTCTCGTAGATAATCTGTTCTGAATAACTATGATCTGTTCGTATCACGTGAAGTATGAAAAAAAGGGAGAAGGAAATTACGTTTCTATACAAAATATATTACATAGGTACCTCAAATTATCAAGTAAATAAGGTATCCAATTGACTCAAAAACAAAATATTTAGATATAAAAAAAATATATGTTTTCCATACAAAATAATTCATACGTTGTGCTTAAAATTGTGGTTGACCATGAATCAGTCCTTATAAAATAACAACGAAAAAGAGTAAAAGACGTTTATAATTACTGATGATTGTGTCAACCATTCACAGATGAAGGTCTTCTCCTAAGCTACAAGGTAAACTTGAAAACATTCTATAGAAACAGTTTTTTAATTATTTCAAGTTATCTGCCACTTATTATCTGTGAAATTTGCTAACGTGAAAAATTCGGTTATTAGAAATATAGACGGATTGGGAGATTTCCATTTATGAAATCGGTTTATATGAAGCAACATGCTCTAGTCAAACATTTCTTACATAATGCCATATAACATATAAATTTAGAGCTTGTTACTATATTATGCTGTATTGTTATGCATTACTGTTCTGCGGGTTGTCTCTTTGGCCTACATCCAGGACGGGGAAATGGATAGAGAGAACTATAAATATAGTATACGAGTAGAGCTCGTATAATGTGAGTGATTTAGAAGAGCGGAAATAAATCATGAATATTGTGAAGAATTCTGTTGCAAATGTGATAATTATTCACAGGATTCTAGTACACTATGAAATGATATAAATGATACAATATTGAACTAAAAATCACAACTTCAAAAGTACGGTAACAGCTATTACAAAACCTCGTAGAATGATGACTTTCATTCATAACTGGCACGATTTCAGCATACATGCAGCTGTTTGGAAATTATTATCATTTGGAAAATATTCACTTTTCGATTTACGAAATATTTTTTTCAAAAGATGAAGAAATACGTAGTAAAAATATGTGACTTGATTGGCATGGGGGTTGTTGTACAGAAATGTTTACATACATGCTAACGATTAGAAAGACCAAAATTTCATAATTTTGGGGAGGTTTTAAAAAATTTGAGAATTGAACTTATGTATAATTCGAGTTTCAAACAATTAGGATGTTTGAACAGCTTCTTCGTAGTATTAGAGCATAGTAGTTTGATTATAATGTAATAATTCACTGAAATATCATCGATTTACTGTAAATATTGACAGAGGAATATTTTAATTCAGTTTCTGAAATTTTCAAATATCTCGCATAATTAATTTTTGAATAATTATACCTTAGCTCTGATGCGTCAATTATACTAATATTATGTCTTAATTTAAACTTTTGTTTCAGTTCGCTTTTTGAAACATTGATATTTAGTTTCTAGTTATAATGTTGTAATTCTAAATATTGTAATATATGTTAAAGCTCTGTAAATGTATTTGGAACTCGGTTAAGTAGATTAACAATGATGTACTTGGCCGAGGATTTTGAATATAAAGACCTTTTATCATTATAATTATTCATATAATTATGATTATTATGATAAACTTGTCAAGTTGATCGAATGTTCGATAATCTCTTGCTTAAACGTGGTTTGGTATATTGAATAAAAAACATTGAGCTTGGTTCCACTAAAATTATATTGATTGTTTGACAATTGATTCGGGGTGTTGCTCCATTTTTCATTGTTTCATAGTAACCCCCGAAACGGGGTGTTACCTCGTTTGTATTATAATTTTTGTGAAACCAAGCAAAGTGTTTTTTTTTTATTTAGAACATCAATTTGACAGCATAAGCTGCAGGATAAGGCAAGAGATTTTCCTTTGGTGCCATATATCGCTGTAAGGGCTTGTAACGCTGAATAGAAAGTATGTTTAAGTCTCTATACCAGGGGGTTCCCAACCCATAAGGCGCGCCCAAGTTGGGAGGTGTAGGGTTATCCAACAGGGGGCGCAACAAGCGGCTCAGGTATTTATTGTCCATTAAATGTTCATTCAAGTACATTAAAGTTTTTATCGTTTGTTTTGTTTCCATCGTAGTTGAGTTCTGACAAGGGGCGATTGTAGTTTAGTATAAACTTGAGAGAGGTACGAATACATCAGGTATTATATTGGTAACCCATGCTCTCTCTATTCTGTCACACAATGAAAAAGTGATACGCATTTCGAATTTTCCTTTAAATTCTGATTTAATTATATATCATTCAATTAGCACAAGTTTCGTTTCAAAAAAATTTTGATCCTCTATTATAGTTTACACGCCATTCTGTCTGGCGAAACATTCTAAATTGGACACCCCTTCTTTAAACAACATATCGAAAATGAAACTTCATAAGAATACCCACCCAACGGAAAAGTGATGTAATCGCACATGCCCAACAGTTGACCAAAGCAGATGACCTTGTCATTCGGCAGAATACCCAGCTCTTTCATCTTCTCGATAGCGAATCGGACGGTATCCTCGTTATGAGACGCAACCATTATCGAGATCTTTTTGTCGTCCCCTTTCACCTTGAACTCCTTTATCCGCCTCAGGCACTCGAGCAACGTCTTATGGTACATCTCGGACGTGGCCTCGAAATTGGGGTTCGTGGGGTCCTCGTAACCAAGCGCTGCTGCCCTTGCTCGTTCCTGATGATGTAAAAGTGTGTTAATAAACTTATCTGCAGAGTAAACTGACGACAAATTTCTTTCGGAAAAAGAATTGTTCTCAAGACAAGATAACACTTTGTATTTAAAATACTACATGGCAACGTGTCTACTACTGAGAGAAAACGAGAGCGAAAATGGAATAAAATATTATTATTAATAAAATATGATCGAAGCGATCACTTCAAATAATAATTCCTGAGAATGATATTTTTGTAATGTTATGATGTTATTCAATGGACTGTTAAAGACCAATAAGTCATTGCAATCATTGCAGCGTTTATACTGACTAATAAGTTTATTACTGTAAAATCGCATAAGAATATTTTCATTCAGCGTTTCCGCGTTTTTGGTGATAAAATACTAACTTTAATTTGTGTATTCTGTTCAAATAGCCTGCCTTTTAAGGCAATTATATAAATTTTCACCCAATTGAGTTAATTTAAGTAAATAATTTGGCTTGAAAATGTTTCCTTTCAAACACGTTCCATAACAATTAGAAGGAGAAGTTTTATTGTATTGCCAAAATGACTCCATCCATTTCTGTCACGGCAGTCTATTCTATTAGCAATCAAGTGTCTTACTGCAAGGAAATTCACTCTCGAATAATATTTCGCAGTTCACAAGACATTGCGTCTGATCCTCATACACCAACTTGTCGTATTTGAAACATAAACCTTAAGTGCACCCTATTGGTGCATTTGGTAAGTGATGGTAGTTAGTACATCATACAATATTTCAAAATCCTTTCATTCTATACTTTGGGCAAAAACATTTTCTTTTATTATTATTCACAAAAATATTATTACTCGAAACATCTCCTCAAACGGTAACAATACCCATTAAAAGTCAACTCACTTGTTCGATGTAAGCACCTCTAACCAACTTCGCGCCGAAGAAGAAATTCTGACGTTTAGCTTGCTCCAGGTCGGTAGACACCTCGTTTAGGGCGTTCTTCAAGTAACATTGGTAAGTGTTGAATACGATGGCTTTCTTTTTGTTGAATTTTCTCATGAATTCCAACGTTATTCTAGCGATGGCAGGTTGGAAATAAGTTTGTTCGGCGTCAATCATTATACGCACGTCCATTTCTCTCGCTGCACTAACAATGGTTGTTAACCTAAAAACAACAAAAGTGTCGATAGAGAGAGCTTTAGTCAAAAAACTATTTGTCAACAAATTGCATATAACATAAAAATTGCTTTGAACTTTCAATTGTTAGTTGAAAAACCACCAGACTTCAAGGCACGTTCTAAACATTGATATAACACTATTGAGAAAAATAAATGTTTCTACAACTGATAGGCATAGGTGTGATGATTTTTTTCGAATATACTTCCAATAACCTTAATCCATTTTTCCTTTAGTAGTTGAGTTATAGATAGAGAATACAGCTGCATTATTAATAAAATTTATAGTTAAAATGATGCGTAATTGCTATCATAAGAGTATTTGTGACTAAAAATCATAAATGTCAAAAAAACTATCTACTCAATTAGATTTGAACTCATCATAGGAAAAGTATAAAAATGGAACATAGTATGCTTCATATAATTAACACATAAAAACCTTATTAAAAACTATGCGTTTTGGCGGTTTCTGAGTGTTATTGTTTTGTTTGGCGACAGGCTGTGTCGAATGGGAATTCAGTTCAGGCAAATGTTTCGCATTTAAAATAGAGATTAATCTTCAGCCATTCTTCATGGCTGAAGATTAATCTTCAGCCATGACCAAAGTTAAGGAATTACAGTAGTTAGAATATCTGATGCTCACTTGGCACAGAATGCCTGTCTAGTGTCTAGTCGGTAGCCACAATAAAGCTTCTAACAACTAAGACGAAACCGCTTGACGGATTGAGCATTTCAGAACCAATCCATCGATTTATCTTTTGAATATCGAAATTAGCCGCTTTAGGAAAGGCGGCTTAAAGTTAAGGAATTACAGTAGTTAGAATATCTGATGCTCACTTGGCACAGAATGCCTGTCTAGTGTCTAGTCGGTAGCCACAATAAAGCTTCTAACAACTAAGACGAAACCGCTTGACGGATTGAGCATTTCAGAACCAATCCATCGATTTATCTTTTGAATATCGAAATTAGCCGCTTTAGGAAAGGCGGCTGTTTTATCCTAAATTTTAATGCATCGGCTATTTACATAGTTAGGTGAATTAAAATCGTCCAGGAATTTCCGCTCACCTCCTGATCATGTTCCTGAACATCTCCTCCTCTTTTGGCGACATCTGTTTGATCAGTCTTACCATACGCCCCTCCTTCAGGTCGGGTATCCTGAAGGTGCTGCTCAGTTCTTTGTTCTCGTCCACGATTCCTGACCACGGGAACAGATGCAGAATTCTGAAAAAAAAAAGAATTAATGAAAAAATCAAGATTTGGACGTTATACATCACATACAAATCAGATACAAACTGAAAGACTGTTACTAAACTATGAAAAGAAAAGTCTGATAATAATAATTGTAATTTATGCAATTGCTTTGGAAACATTTACATTTGCGTAAATGTGAAAAAGAAATAAGGAAAATCAAACACGTAACCCTTTTAAGATATGTTTAGCTGTGCGAGACGATTGAAAAGATGATGTTTCACACGTGTCGCATTATCATTTGACAAAAAGAACAATTTCCGGTACTACGAGTCCAAATCTATAGAAGTCAACTTCACATTACGTAAGGACCAATGTCCTCCAGTATATATGTGTATAAATATACATTCTAGATATATATATATATATATATATATATATATATATATATATATATATATATATATATATATATATATATCTAGAAGATTTCGTAAAAAATCTCGAAGGTCGAAATGAGAGTCTATATAAAATCGCACATGTGAAGTTTGAGTTTAAAATTTAAATCGCCAACCTGGAATAAAATGGACAGATGAACGGAAGAGAGGATGAAATGTTTTTAGAGGCCAAAAAGAATAAATCAAAAGTCCTAATATTTGCGAATTAAATTTCAATCGCTCTCCTCATGGGGAACAATCGTTATAATAATAATAATACCTGAAATAATATGTCACTAGGAAGCTGAAACAACTGAACCTAAAAGTTGAGGAATTACAATGGCTCAAAGGTAGAAAGTCAATTTCAACAGTAAAGAATAATTTGCTTATCTATAAAATCATTATAAAGCCAATTCAGACATACGGAATGGACCTTTGGGGATGCACCAGTAAGTTGAATGTACAAATAATTCAAAGCAGCCAGTCTAAAGTTCTTAGAATGACAGCAAATGCACCTTCGTATGTTTCAAATCAAACTATACACGAAGACCTATAAGAGCAACATATATGAAGGACGTCAGTTAGGAAAAAAGGGGAGTATGAAAGGGATTCGTATGGATCTCTATCCTCATCACATGAGACTTGAGATCCATACGAATATCTTACTTCGCCCACAGCCTGACGTTCAAAACTATAGGTGACTCAAACGAAAATGGCCAGCAGATCCATGTGCTTTTAACACCTCAAGCAGGTGTTAAAAGAAGAACTGTCACTGGACATAACCTCATCACTTTAGAGCACTCAGCTCGAAAGTTGGCTCATAAAATGTTTTTATTTCGATTGCTAATAATTACTATTATAATGAAAAAAAAATACTGAAACTAATAGAAACGAAAGTGTAAATAGCCAAATAATCTTAATAAAATCAAACTTTATGTGACACTTTGTTGATGATGGTTGTTTTAAGGAATGATCTGTTACAGTACTGAAGTTTCTACCAAACCAAATTTCAGTTGAACGAAAATGAAATTTCTAGGAATTCTTTCAAGTAATATTAGTTATTTTAACTAATCTAATTGAAAAGTTATTGAAGTTTAAAACAGCTTCTTTACATGAATTAATAATTTACGTTTCGATTATTCACCAATAATAATCACCTATTTATTTATCATTTATTCATTTATTAATTTTTTCTATTCTATGGGGCAATAGAAGTAGTTGAAAGCGTTAATTCCTTAGGATCCACTAATGAATGAATTTCAAAATTTCTAATATATTAATTTTGAAGGGCGTTTATAATTTGGGTCTTGGTTAACGATGAACAAGTTGGGATAGGAAAATTGGGATAGTCACAAACAAATTTTGGTATTACAAGAAATATTGATATTTTGACAATAGCAATAAAAATAATTTACAGATTTTTCTTTCTACTTTGGTATACTTTGAGATTAAAGAGTCACCGTCAGCGGAGAAAGCTAAATAACCACTATATTCGGTTATGTCGTCCCAAATTGAATAATTTTGGCGTTATGGTGTTTCTATATCATTATGTCGAAATCGACCGATGCGTTTGAAATCTCTCGGAATTTTGCCATGGCGAGAAGTTTTAGGCAATATCTATATATTCTTACATGGAGGTTTTGAAAAAAACATTTATACTGACAAACTTTCTACATTATGTTCATATTGGAATACTCATAAAACACACACGTCCTCAAAGATAACACAAAAATGTCGCCCGTTAAAAAAACTGGCCTTACGCGTGAATTCTAAGGAAATTTAAGAACAAAAGGAAGAACATATGTAAATTCCATTCAAGTTGGGGTTGTAATCTACACTTATCCACTCCTAATTTTACACTACTGGCAGAACATATCATTCTATGACATACTCAAAACTACCTACTGATTCTTCTAAAACAGAGTTAGTGATGATCGCTGTCCACATTAAATCGTTACCTACCCCTCTTTATCATAGGTGACCTTCTTCAGAAATTCCCGGACGCCGTCCATGTCCTTGAACTTGGCTTCCACAAATTTCTTCTCCAGTTCCTCTGGTCGCATGTGATGAGAGAGCACGTTACCGCCGCCTCCCACGATGTCGGACATTATTTTTCTAGAGCGCATGATTACTTCTGACAATTGCAACTAAAAACATAAGGAGATATTGAGGATAAATAAAAAACCTGACTTGAAATCAAATGATATATTAATAACATGAAAATGGTATACAAATTTCGTTGTAAAACCTTAGAAAAACATGTTCAGAGAAAGTTATAAAGTTATTAACGTCATCAAGGAAAGAAGTGAAAAACATTACACAAGGCTGGAAGACCATATGAATTCCTCGACTCAAAACAAAATGGCCAGAAGATCCGAAAGAGAATTGAAGCGGAACTGTCTCTGGACAGGACTCCAATCACGACATTTAAAGTCAGCAAATAAGCTTATATGACATATGTATTCGATTGCTTGTGATTAATATTATAATAATAAAAAACGGAAAGTGTACAGGAGAAGCACGTTAAGAACATTATGAAAACCGTTGGCCAAAATATTGGTGAATTCGAGTACATTATGAAATATCTTGATTTCTTATTCTTTTTATTATAACCACTATTATAGGCACCACTTATGGCCATTAACGCGCCTATAGCCTTTCAGTATCAGTATCACTTCTTTATTTCGATTAAGATTAGTGATATGTATTAATATTTCGTTATGAAACCATTATTTGATAGACCAAAGCTAATGAAAAAGTATGGATAAAAGTTGAATAAAATGGACAAAAATAGGAACTTTTAAAGTTCGTAACAAGAAGTTCTGTGATAATTTCATTTTATATGGACATTATTAACACTGGACAAAAATAGGAACTTTTAAAGTTCGTAACAAGAAGTTCTGTGATAATTTCATTTTATATGGACATTATTAACACTAGATTTTCGAAAAGAGAAGATCTTGAAACATTAATGACATTCAGATGACAAATGTCAGTTTTAATGACAAATGTCTTCTACAAATTCTACTTTTTTTTACATTTGAAGAATAATTGAAAAAGTCTCAAAGTGGTGTCTCTGATTTACTTGGTTTCCAAAACTAGATATCGAGTATTATTAGGCATCGAGCATAACTATTAGGAATCTTTGAAGACAGCGCCCATTGAAATGTATATGAGTGGTGAAGAGATAATTCATTGTAGAGCGTGGTAGAAAGTGTATAATTTTGCATTCTGAGGTGTTTTGAGTTCCAGCACTACCAACCAGCTTTCCATAAATTCTAATCCATTACTCAATACTGAAGTATTCTGAAATTTCAGGCATTCTGAAGCATTCTTTTTCAAAATTCGCATCCCAAAAAACACAGGAAAAGATGATTTTTCCGTATCAGTGCTTCTGTACAATGAGGCAGTTCTCGTTTTGAATATTTTGTGGTTCAGTTATCTTACTGTGAATCTATACACCGTTGCAAGAAATCAAGTAGTTATCCTAACCTTTTGAATAAATTCGACATATTCACACTAAATAACTAAAAAAAATTTCAAAACAAACTTTGATAGGAAATAAAATTGCAAAATAAAACTCACTAAGCTTGGAAAAAAAAGATGGTTACAAAATTATTCATTTTATTGTGAAAAGGCGCCTTTCAAGGTATTTCTGTAATGACCATTTTCAACAATACTAGCTAAAAATTATTTGTTTTCATTGAAAATAAGAGCCCCACGCAATTTTACAACAAAAATATTATTTTGACAAATTGTTCTCATGCTAAGCTCTTCTTTTCAGTCCGGACTCTTATTGAAGCGTATTTTCGTTTCTTGTCTTATTATTTATTTTGGACTTCTGGTATAATCTGTTACAACTTTATTTCGTATCCCATCACTATTAAATGGAAGTGCTCCTGTTAGCTGCGAGCAATCAAGATCTTTGATTCGAATTCCATCAAAGACCTCTCGCGAGGACAAAAAAAGTATGCAAATCAACATAACAGTCTCCCTTTTGACATCCCGGTCAATACATTATGGACAAACTTATGCATCTATTGTATTGCCATCAGCCCTAGAAGTTTCATGTTCATCCAATGCTCCCATATTTCGAAATATCCCAGGTCAATGGATACCGGTACTACACGATTTCATTATCTCAGGTTAGATAAGGCGTGGAAAAAACGTAGAAATCGCCGCTCGTAACCAACAAACGCCAACTATTAAGACCACATCGAAATAAATCCCATGTTTTTATTCAGTTTTATGGGAACGAACGTATCATTGAGAGAAAATATATCACAAAACAATTATTTAGGTACCCAGATCGTTTCCTTGTAGTTCACAACATTCACCTGGAGTAACATATGAATATTTTATATATTTATTAATTACTGATGAGTTGCAGAAAATAACATAAATAAATATTTGAAATCATTTAGATTTCACATTAATGCATATTGAATTGAAAGCTTGGAGTACGATTGCTTTCAAAATAAACGTGCTGTCAAATATTTTTTATGAGCAACTGAAACTTCGAAACTCACCAAAAGCTGCGGCCTTCCTAGAGCTGTTAATTTGATAGCTGTTATACCCGTACCGTAGGTCGAATCTGCGAACAAAAGAAAATTGAGATAGTTTCGTTGAAAACAAAATGTTCTGGGTGCTAGTAGCATCAGTATTTTCATGAAAGCAATGAAGAAGAATGAAAAGGGCTAAAAGTACAATTAGACCAAAGGAAATCTTTTCAATTTTATAAAAACACTTCATTATAAGCGCAATAAATGATTGCTTCTAAAACCTACCTTGTAGCTTCGGCAAGATTCTCTTTTGGTAAATGTTTATCTGAAAAACACCATCTATAATACTCATAGGGGAAAGGACATTTCATTCGTCAGATTCAACGATTCGTGACATGCTTATAGCAAAAAAGCTGGCATGTAACACAGTGAAACGTTTTCAAAACTTCATTTTGGCGGCAATTTCTGAAAGTTTTTCAAATACTACGAGGATTGGAAATTAAGTTCTAGCATCTAACAGGAATTACCACAGGATAATTGAAATATGAATAGGATATACAATTCAAAGAGGAACCTATTTCAGTAATATAGAGGTAGGTGAATTTTTCCTTCTGTATAGTTTCCAAATTATTCAAAGTTACATTGCTGAAAAGATCTGAAGATTTCCCCTTGCTGTGAATCAGTGCATAATTTGAATATTAATCGAATATATCGAAATATCCATAATCATTTCAGTAAAAGCAAAAATCACTAAAAATTTTCAATATCTCCCTTATGTAGTATTACATAAGCTTTCTAATTACTTGTATAAAAATCTGAATGTTTTTATAAAATGAAATTTTTGTAGTGATGTCAAGAGAACGAAAGCTGATGTCTCAAGCGAGAAACGTTGATATATATTAGACGTAAAAATTATTAATAATAATCGTACAAAGTTCAATTAATTTCGTTCCCATAAACCGAACCGCATCGGCGAATTCGGCAATCACATTTGAAATATATTCAGCTTAAGAACTTGATATATCTCATTTGATGCAGAGGAAATTATTGGCAAATACACATTCCGAATCCATTTTATGCTAAGAAAGTAACATTTTGTCTAATCATATATCTCGAACTGTATTCGCCATATATACAAAATTGCCGTTCTTATTAATATAAATTAATATTTGTCGAATGAAATTCTTTCAATCAATACAGTAAAAGCTCCTTAATCGCGCTTCCTTTATTCGCGTTTTGACTATTCTGGGATTGATAAAATGCAAACCAATTTCTATATTCGCGGCAATAGATTTCTTTTTTCGCGGACCTAATAGCTGTTTTTTGTAAGCGGTTTCAGAATTTTTTTGTTTCGGAAATTGAAACTTACTTAAAAAAAAAGTCTTTGAGCACATCCACTTTCGGATAATACACCAGGTCAACCTCGCGAACTTGAAATTATGTATCCAAATATAAAGCATTTTTTACATTTTATCCTCCCAACATGACGGCTTGCTTCGACCTATGGAGCAAGAGATCATCCAGGCCTTGAAGCTCTGTTACACTAGACCAGGGATTCCCAAAGTGCCCCCCCCCCCCAAAGGGGGCGTGAGCACAAGACCAGTTGAAAATAAAAATTTCTAAATAAATAAAATCAGAAGTGACTGGAATTCATTGTTTTATACATCGTCAATCTTTGGCAGCCAAAACGCTTCCAAACGAACTCAATGCTGTCCTAAAACAGTGTATAAAAGTTGTAAATTGCATAAAAAACAGTGCATTAAATACTCGACTGTTTAAAACGCTTTGTGAGGATTTAGGAAGTGACCACAAAATACTGCTATTTCATACAGAAGTACGTTGGCTATCCAAAGGTAACATGTTAGCTAGATTATTTGAGCTCCGAGATGAAGTAATCACTTTCTTAGAAAATCTGAAGCAAAATGAGCTAAGCATAGAATTCAAGAAGCCAAGTACACAGGTGTCCTTGGCTTATTTGTCAGACTTCTTTGACTCATTGAACAACCTCGACTTTAAACTGCAGGCGGAGAATCAGATATAGTAATTCATCGTGATGCCATCAAGATGTACATTGATAAATTAATTGCAGCTTTGGAGACGAAAAATAGCAGCAAACGTCCAATTATTCCAATTTTGCCGAAATAATGTCAATCTCAGATGAGCCACAGTTCAAGGAGGTTGTTGAAGGATCCCAAATGAAAAGCCTAATATTAAACCAAGAACCTCACTGAAGAGTTCAGGAAATATTTCCATGACACTTGTGACGACGGTATTTACAAACGGTCAACAGACCCATTCAATATCAATATCAACTCTCTGCCAGAAGCACTGCAAGAAGAAGGTTTGGAAATAAAACATGATTCCTCTGCCAAGTACGACTTTGACAAAATGGACAGACAAGTTATCATTTTGGATCAAATATTTCAAAGTGTACCCTCGAGTATCACATGCAGCTATTCGATTATATCTGCCTTTTTCGAGTACCTACTTGTGTGAAAAAGCATTTTCAACCCTCGTTGCAATTAAAACTGAGTTCAGAAACAAACTTGATGTTAACAGTTAACAGTGACTTACGTTGTGCCCTTACTAAAACACAACCAAGAATGGCTTGACTAGTAAAGAAAATGCAGGCCCACTAATCTCACAAGTTACTAGTTTATTATGTTCTTTTTGTCTATGTTTTTCTCTAACAGTATGTTTTTAAATTGACTCTTCAGGTGTTGTTCTTTGTGTTATTAAAAATACATGTTTTGTTTTCAATGTAATTCGTGGTTTTTTCACATGCCCATAAAATTCACTGTCAAGGGGGGGAGTGGATGGTTTTCATTTTAACAAGGGGGCGTAGTAAAAAAAGTTTGGGAACCCCTGCACTAGACGAACCTTCAAAATCATATTGGACGATGTGGAATGTGATCTAGATATAAATGTTAAGGAATACATAGTCAACATAAATGAATCATTGAAAGAAATGAAGCCGTACACATAGAATTCATGCTGGAAAAACTTTGGTCTACTCTGACTGACAGAAAATGACGAAGAATCTGTGCACATTCAAACTTTGACTACAAACATAGCTGAAAATGCGAATGCAATAGGACCAGTTGGACTTGAACGGACATAATCAAGTGACATTCAGATCTTGCTTCAATCGCAAGATGAAGATTTGACTGAAGCAACTTGGAGGAAATGTTAAATTCACAGCCTACTGAGGAAGATGCTTCAACGAGCACGGGAAACGTGACATTTAATTTGAAAATTCCTAGTGAAGGCTTGAGAATGGCTAATGAGCATTGTGATTTTATTTATGAAAATTGATCCTTCTATGGAACAAAGTATTATTTTAAAGGCAAATTGCTTGTCATTGCTTAATATTAGTCCTACAAGCAAGAAAAAATTACAAAATTCTTCAAACTATTACCTAAGCCAGAACATAATAATTAAGCAATATGATCAGAAACTTCATTTAAATTAATTTATTTATATCATTTTTTCATTTTGTCACCCAGGAACGTATCCCCTATAATCTCATATGAATTACCATTCCATATTCACGGTTTCTGTATTCGCGGTATATTTTCGGAACGTATACCCCGCGTTTAAAGAGCTTTTACTATATATATTTTTTATTGTTAGGGTATAGAAATGAACGATATTTTAATAATATAAACACTGATCTCTCGCACAACAAGTGGTGAAATATTGCTGGAAAGTATAGTAATCTAATTGAAAAACTTGTTAAATTCCAAAAACCATTTCCATTTCACTCGAGTGCATGTATTGGGCTTCTGAGCCATTTTGAAAAGTTAATACAACTTAATTGACACTCATATCTAGTGAATTACACGATATCTATGGAATTCGAATAAGATTTTTGAATTATATTCTAATACTTTTTGAAATTTTATAGTTTTAATATTTTGATGTTATTTATTAGATAAAAAATTTCATTAATTCAAAAGTTTTTCAATTTCAAAATTTATTTTGTTTTTACTGCACTGCATTAAACTTCAACATGAAAAACCGGAACAATCTTCAGATTTAATGTTTGCGCAAAAAAAAAGGAAAAAATCAAGTGGAAGAATAAAAGATGGGGATGGTAAAAATGTGGAATACCAAAAATGAATACCTGCAATGGATACAGAACCGAATAAGCGATAGTCAATTTTCGCCGAGGGTGTTTTCGATCGGTTCTTTCGGTTGCTGAGTACAGATTGAATGGATGCTTACTTGATTACATTACCTGGTTGTGTGGGCATCTGGAAATCTGGGAGAAAACAGGGTGTATTATATAACGTGATATGGACATTTTACAATTGAAATAAACACGAAAGTAAGAATGAAAAATGTCTATATAAAAATAAATATGTCCGAAGAAGACAAATTTGAAAAACTAAATGTACAGAAAAACGGACTCATAAGTAATAGACAATCGAAAGCTTGGATCCTCATTCTATGTAATATATAATGTGACAATTTTCTCTCCACGGTATGAGAATCGCAATCCAATTAAATTAGTTATTTATTCTGAATTAATGAAGATGTTTTGGTTCTTAGAAAACAGTGTTAATGTAGCAATGTGTTAATGGTTGTTAGACATGCTAGAGAGAAGTATATTATCGAACGAATATTTTACTCGAAATATTCTAGAACAAATATAAGTGAAAAAATCGAACCGAAAAGAATATTACTTCAAACTTGCACATGTTATAATAAGTTTCAGTAAGTAGACAAACGAAAAACCACGAGGTTTACGATGTTTTCAAATCTACAGCGGTAAAAATGTACTACCAAAAGTTTGTAGAACAACAGTGATGGTGAACTATCTTCTCATCCTCTATAAAAATGGAACCACAGTTGAACAAAATTTCAAGAAAATCGGAAAAAACGTTAAGATCCTTGACAGTATTTAAACTTAATTATACCTCGAAAAAATAGATAAATTTTTAATCGAAAAGTTGAATAATATCAGTTGGCTTTCTCGCTTAACTTAAAATGTTAATAATCCCTTCCCACTGTTCATGAGTCAAGGTTGAAAATGATGAAATTTACTAACATATTTGCTTATTGAAGAAATTGAAATCAAAAAGCTGTTTCAGACCTATCATTGATTGATAGGTGTGCTATTTATAGCTACATAATTAAATATACTGGAAAGAAAACCTGTTGTGTTTCTCAGCGCATAATTGAATATTTTTTCAAATATAATTAAATTCAAAAATATAATTCGGAACATATATCCAAACTATTAATGAAACAAAAAGTAACGATCCAAATTTTGAGCTTGTATTCGTAAATAATATACTTCTCTGTAGCAAAATTGATGAGTCCAAGCTTTTATAAATTCTGTTTTTGGCGGAATGTTAGACTGACATTTCTCATGCAAAATATTTTTATTACAGAAAACAAACTTACGGAATTAAACGCTGAATATACGAGCAATAATAATAGAAGTTGTGACGAGAGAGGACATTTTTAAAAAGTTATAAACATGAAGTCGGTGAATTATCAAAAGTATTCATCGTGCAAATTTCAATTTATCAGAAATAACGAGAATAAAACTTCATTACACTGCTTCGCCCTCTAAGTTAAGCCTTCCTGAGCACAATGGCAAACACTCCTCAAACATGGAGAAATGATATTGGAAAGTGATCGAACTTCAGCTCTACTATAACATTCTTTTGATTAATTGGAATATTTCGAATTAATTTTCTAGTATTAATTTTCTTAGATATTTCATTCAGTGCCATTAACACAAAAACTTCAGAATATTATAGCAGAGCTGGCTATGTGAAACATGAACAATGCCATGTCTCCATTGTCCTCCTAGGGTTCAACGTTAGAGAATATCGGATTCTCCATTATCCTTCTAGGGATAAATGTTAAAGAATCTTAAAATCGATGCCTACATTCATTGAAAGCGTGAGACAGTCACTGTTTCGTACTCATCAGTCACGCCACGTTCAACGAATGAAAGGCAAAGATATCAATCCTCACATACCTTCTAGTCGATTGTAAGACAGAAATACAGAGTAAGTCGTATGCATATATAATGCATATATTAATGTACTCAAATCTTAGAATCAATGAAAAGCACATGAATACTTCTACATTGAAAGTTTCACACGTCCTCATCAATTAAGATCTACATTTTACAAATATAGTTTTTTTAATTTGATGAAGTAATGCGCCATCTAGATTGCGGTTGTAGAATCGCTCGTTGTCATTTCTCAAAACATGTCAGAAATTCACTACAAGAAAAAGAATTCTGTAGTACTCGTGCTATATTATCGCACTTGTAGATAATACTTCTTATAGATATTCGTTATCAAAGTGCACTATAACTTTCTTTCGATAATTTTTGACAAATTATCGAAAGAATATTATAGCAGAGCTGGCTGTGTGAAACATGAACAAGAAATAAAAATTTAATTTTTTTTATATATGGTTAACTAAACCCTCAAAAACTTTAAAGAAAGTCGTCGTTCAAAGTTGATATACGAGTAGATTAGATTGACTAACACTACATGAAATTTGACATTTGATAGTGGAATACATAGTTGAACAGTTACACAAACATTTTTAGACATGAGTGGAAAATTATTTTTCAAGTTATAGATAATTCCATCATTCCACATTTATTGCATCAAATTATACAATTTAAAATAAAAGACTTATTACGTCGTTGGAAGTCTAATATGGCAATAATGTTTACATGCATAAAATAAATACTGAATTTTGAAGATAAAGTGTATATTTCAATAAAGATCTTGGCAGATTTCTAACTTGTTTCCATCAAATCATAACGTTCAATACGATATATATGTACACAACAATCGTTACAACTTCTATAGCTCGAGAAAAGATTATTTCGCCACAAAATGATAACACCACAAAGTCAACTCACGCGATGGACCGCAACATCCACCCATCAGGTGGGAGGATCTGATGGAGGGCTGAAAAATGCGCAAGGTATACTTGTCTACCCTGAAGATAAATTCCATTTTCCTTGTCACATAATAACTCATATCTACCCACACACACACACACGCATATATATATATATATATATATATATATATATATATATATATTCTAGCAATAGAATTTACCTTTTTGGACATCTTTTTAGCATTGTTATTCACATGACTGTGAAATCTTAAATTTTCATCTATTATCGCACCCAGATACTTAATTTCACCAACTCGTTCGATGTTCTGACATTCTATTTTTACTAATAACCCATTTAAATTGTGATTAGACAACTTAATCCTACTACCTATTAACATAAATTTCGATTTTTTAATATTAACTTTGAGATTATTATCACACAATCAAAAGAAAAGTCTATCCAAATCATCATTGATTAATTTGAACATACGATCTACATTATCTCCAGAAATAAAAATCATTGTATCATAACGATACAAATAACGATATTTCGCAATTCAACACATATTTAAAAACATCATTTACATACAACAAAAACAGCAATGGCCCCAAAACCGCGCCCTGTGGAACTCCATGATCATTTATTTTGCTCGAGGATAAGAAATTTCCAAATTTCATTTTTTGATCTCTTCCGTTTAAATACGATTCAAACCATCAAGTACATTTCCCGTAAGTCCCATCTTTTCTAGTTTTTTTAATAATAATTTTTTATCAACAGCTTCAAATGCCTTTTGAAAGTCAATAAATACCACCAAAATCATTTCACCTTTGTCAATATCTTTCATCCACTTATCACAATTATTCAAAATGGAACTTTCACAGGAGTGGGACTCACGAAACCCCGATTGTCCACTATTCAGAATGTTATGTTTACCACAAAATTTTAACAACTGTTTTTTTAATATAAACTTAAATTCAAACACTTGAACTTATGATTTACACTTTATTGACTACATAGCATGTAGTCAATAAAGTGATGCTATGTAGTCAATAAAGTGTAAATCATAAGTTCAAGTGTTTGAATTTAAGTTTATATTCAATTATAATGGATTTACATCAAGTAAACGCCAACACTATTAAACTGTTTTTTTACTGAGATTTCAATAACTTTCTCAAAAACCGGTAAAATATTTATACCACGGAATACAAACTTTTCTCATATTTTTTATCTCTTTCATAGAAATCCTTATTCTGTTTATGAGTAGATAAACGGAATGGAATTAGACTACCTCTATCATTGTTAACTGAATATAAAGAAAATGGTGAAGAACTTACGACATGGAAGAAATTAATTTCCAGTAGACGTGTTTATTTAGACAAATTTCTGTCTCTGACAATTTTCCATGAAAATTCTCCAAATGAAAAAATTAAATGTAAAATATTTCATATCGAAAATAATTTAAAGATTTTTTTTTAAATAAAAGGATCACTTTGAAAATAACTCATAAATTGATATTTTTGAAACTTACTGATCTATAAAGCATAAACTATGAATAAATACTTTCTTAAAGAACATTTTTTGTACTATCTCTTTTTGTCAAGATGAAAAATAAAAATATTATTTTTCTGCCATTTCTGTAGCTGGTTGACTTGCGACTCAACGTTTATCTATCAAACTTGTTTTGACCGAGAAATCCCACCCTCAAGTTTCTCATTTGTTGTGAAACATACTGTATATATAAACGATCGCACAATTCACCTCAGTCGACCCGTAATATACACCGCGTAATTGTTTAACGAGCATGAAATTTTCTCAAAATATTATTCAATTAATGATATCGACATAAAAACAAAAATTGACCATTTCTGATGCAATTAAATCATAACAATGATGTTTTACCTTTTCCAGTGAAATAAAGCATATGATACATTTTCGAATTTTATTATAGAAAAAGATTTTATTGTTGTTTTTATTATATATATACATATCAAGATTTATAATAGACATATCGTTACAGCAATAATTCAAATTTCAATCATTTGGATCACCTGAATTTACTGAGCAGGTGATCGATGATATATTTAGAATCTATTTTGAACTCAACACTACTCATTTTCAGATACTCAATTAAGCGAGATTGCACAACAATTCTACATTATTAAATGTAATTGGTGAAGCGACAACACGTCTTAGAGGAAAATTTCAATCTTTCCCATTCGAAGAACATTCAATTGCAGCGAATCTCGTGAATTACTAGAAAAAATAATGAAGCTTCATAACTTTTTTCGTATAGCAGAAATATAAAAAATGTTATTCATTATAAACTAAGGAACAAAATAAAACAAAATAATAATTCATCTTGAGATGTGAGTAAAAATCGATGTTTACGAGAACGACAACATGTATGGTCAACATTTCTCAAAAGAATTGGAAAAAATCTGACGACGATATATGAAGTTATTGCTCTATAAGTCAATAATAATGCCACACTTCGAATGTTGTTCCACTCTGTTATTGGGATTAAGTAAAGAGAAAACTCAACAGTTACAAAAGTTACAGAATAGAGCTATGCGAAAATATTGAAATGTAATAGATCCTACTCCAATCCAAATTATGATTGTTTAGAACTAATGTCAGTCAAACAGAGAATACTTTTTGCTACATATATATTTATATTTAAAGTCAAACACAAATTGTTCCCATATAGAATAATAAAGCTTTCCAAACATAGTATATTTTAGTAATGTAATATTTATGAAGGATTCAACGCATTTAATAAATTGCCATAAAAACTCCATAAAAACAATTAGTGACCTTAAATTATTCAAGAGTAAATTAGCTAAGTTCGTTTTAAACATATAATTGTAAATAATATATTTTGAACCTAAATGTATATATTAGTTTGTAATAGTTATTGCTAAAATAAATATTATTATTATTATAGGTACATAACAAATTGCAATTAATATGAAACATTTGAAATCTATTTAGGATTTTTTAAATGGCTTTATTTTCTATTCAGACAATGTTAAACAAATTTTCCTGTGTGATTTCTACAACATTTGAACAAAATACATTTGAAAATGACGAAGTTATCGAATAGAATAAACGGACTAGTATTTACATTAATTTTTATTGGT
The DNA here is from genome assembly GCA_030704895.1 of Henosepilachna vigintioctopunctata. Taxonomy (NCBI): domain Eukaryota; kingdom Metazoa; phylum Arthropoda; class Insecta; order Coleoptera; family Coccinellidae; genus Henosepilachna; species Henosepilachna vigintioctopunctata. Next base: position 14,080,455 of record JARQZJ010000031.1, on the reverse strand, counting down.
TAACGATTAAATATCGAAAACTTCGACGTACCTACCTTGCTTAGCTAACGTATCTGACAACTCACCAACTCTGTGCTTTTGTCACGAGTTCTTGTGCAAGAAAATTCTGGTTAAGTTGTAATGAACGTAGATTTAATTTCTCGCCAGAAGAAGTTTCTTTAGTAGTTATTTCTCATAGTGATGTGGTTTGGCACAAATGTCTGAATGCTATTATACCGACTGTATTCAAACGAAAAGAAAAATTGAATTTTCCTTGCTAGATGAACAATCTAAACCAATGTTGAGTTTGATCAATTGAGCTATTATATTTTGAGCCTGGTTGAGGAGTAAATGTTATTAGATGCCCTGAGCTTGTACGGAAGATATCGTCTTGAATAGATATTTCATATGAAAATCGTCTTACACAAAGTAATCTGATTTAAAATTTGATGATTTTTATGGAATACGGTTACAGTTTGCATTTTCTCATACAAATGTTGTGACAATATTTGTGATCAAGGCAATGAATCGTTTCAGGGTAGACAAGTTTCCCTACGCGAGATCCGCCTAATTCGGCCACTTCTTTTCTCTGATATTATTTTTAACGGACATTCCTTTTCTTACCTTTGATGGCGGCCAGGCATTTTATGAAGACCTCCATATTCCTCTCGCAAGTTGCTTCATTAAGGTAGAAATAAGTACGAGCAGATTGGACTTTGTAACGCCGATCGGCGAAGGTTTTGTCCACGTGGTATTGTTTCAGATCGCCCTTCTCGATTGTGTCGCCTGATTCTGGTACTGATGCCCTGAAATCGAAATTTAACTCAGAAAAGTGGGTGAGACCTGCAATTTCTGAATTTTTTTTTGACGATACAAAACATATTAAAGTGAAAGACGTACCTTTGGTGAATGTTGCCCAAAATGTCTTGCAGTGTTGGACTTGGTCTTGCATTTTTGCAAGACTCCTAAGTCTCGCTCTGCAAGACTTTTGCAAGAACAAGACTGAAGCTACAAGACCAGGTTTGCTTACGTAAGACAAGACGAAGACTGCCCAAGTCTCGTCTTGGTCTTGCTTTCGGCAACACTACGTACGAGAAATTGGTTGAGGCTTTCACGGCCAGTCGTTGAACTAGTGTTGTCCTGGTTCGGGTCTAAGGGTCGTCGTCGGTTGGAATTTCTTCTTAAAGTTTCGGTACCACGAGTGGCGAGCTTCTTCAGAGGTCGTTCTATTTCTGATTCCAGAATCCGAAATGCTACTTCCAGCATCAGAAATGGAACGACCTCTGAAGAAGCTCGCTACTCGTGCTAGCGAAACGTTAGGAAGAAATTCCAACCAACGACGGCCCTTAGACCCGAACCAGGACAACACTAGTACTACGTACGAGGTCTATTAAAAAAAATGTGATTTTTAATTTTCGCGAGCTGTGCACATTTGATTATCGACATATTTTTTTCGTTATGTGAGAACACATAATTTTCTCATATGTTGAAATAATCGGCCGTTTTGGATTAGTAGTTTGTTTTTGACAACTGAAGAGTTCATTTACGTTTTTGTGTGTTCTTCGATTTTTTACTTTTGAAAAAAATGCATCAAAGAATCTTTATTGAAATTTGCGTTAAAATGGAATAAAGTGCTACAATGCACTTAAAATGTTGACACTAGCATTCGGCGAGACTACATTGTCTCAAGAAAGTGTGTATAAGAGGTACAAGCGATTTACAGAAGGCCGAGAAAATGTTGATGACGATGAGCGTTCAGGAGTCAACCACGTCAACAAGCGAAGAAAACACCGAAAGAGTGAAAAAATAGTTTTGGAAAATCGTCGAATCAGTATTAGAGAAGTTGCAGAGGATGATGGTATATCAATCGGCTATTATGCAGTTTTCTCGTATGTTTGACAATGAAATGTGTATGAGCCAAGTATGTTTCAAATTGCTAAATTTTTAGCATAACAACCCCGCATTAGCGTCGCTTATGAGTTGTTAAATGACGACAACGACGTCAGATTTGCCCAAAAAGGTCAATTAGTTAATAACCGGTGACGAAACATGGTTATATGGCTATGACGTCGAAATCAAGGGCCAATCATCCCAATGAAAACGGCCAGAAGAGCCAAGACCGAAAAGGGCACGTCAAGTTTGACCAAATGTGAAGGTTTTGCTCACTGTTTTCTTCGATTACAACTACGTGGTGCACCATGAGTTCTGGCCTACAGGTCGTACGGTTAATAAGGAACACTACAAAGAAGTTTTATGCAACTTTTGCGTGAAGCAATACGGTTCAATCGATCGAAATTGTGGAAGAACGAAACATGTATTCTGCAACACGTAATGCACCAGATCGCACATTAATGCTTGTTCGTGATTTTTTGACCAAAAACAACACCGAAACCATGCCTCAACCACCATATTCACCAGATTTGTATCCTTGCGACTTTTCCCCTTTCCCAACACTGAAGAGACCAATGAAAGGAAAGCGATTTCCCACATTTCATGAGATAAAGTCGTAATCGAAGAACGTGCTGATCACCATACCGAAAAGCGCATTTCAGAAGTGCTTCGAGGAATAGAAGAAGTACTGGCATAAGTGCTTTTAAATCTGGGAGGGATTCTTAATACTCTCGAAGAAATTCAAAATTCACTTTTTCTTTCAAACAAGCCCCGTACGTAGTTCACTGTAAAATGTCGAATACGTCGACAAATATGAAGAATATTTTTGACCACTGTTTCACAATTCCATAAATATACCTCCTACAGTAATTCAATGACGAATCTGGGATCATGTGTGCTGTGGCACACATTGTGTTGTGTAAATTCCATGAAAAATGGATAACATTTATCGTGAAAAAGTAAAATATTTAAAATTAGAAGATGTGATGATATAAAGAAGCATTCTTCGATGAAAACTTAGGATTTTGAAATGTCATCAAAAGAAATAATAGAAAGGCTATTAGAATTATCAAAATATAGAGCATTCTAATCCTACACAATACCGCTGTAAACAACTATCAAAATGTTGAATTCAAAATAAGACGAAACACTACATTGATAAAAGTGATGATCTATTTTACTTCCGCTGAGGGGTTCAAGACGAGTGTTTTTTATATACGAGTAACTTTCAATTATTTCTTGATAAAGTTGATTGAACATTCGCTGATCACTCAACCTAAATCTATGAAAATTACTTACTAAATATTTCTGCCAATTTATCATGATATTGAGTTTATAACCTAAACTGAAAGTTTGATGCAATTGATATTGGGATTATGTACAGGCAATCTACTAGAATACGCCAATATTTCCATAGAAGGTCTAGTCTAGTGAAAGAACTACCAAGCTGAAATAGAACAGCCGATTTGACAAACTTGAGAAAAGTAAATGGTGAGACTCTGAGTTTCCACCCAAAATATTGATGTGAGAAATATATAAACACCTTTCAAGTTGAATTAGTTTTCTAAAAGATGTACTTACGTCATAAGAACAGACGCAAATATGAGGAAGTAACTCTAATTAAAAAAAACAGATGAGGAATGCTATTCATTCTGTAACTGTTTGCTGTTTTGAAGAAGTTATTGGATCTCTCCTGGCAGATTATGAATCAATTACTTGAAATTGCCGATTAGTACTGATGTGAACACATACTAGGCATGAGTAAGTAATGCTGGTAATATCACCTTGCGGTGTGATGCTACATTACGCATTACGCGAGAAATCTAAACATCACAGTATCACCTCAGAGTAATATTACTCCGAATAGTGTACTGTTTTGCTGTTCTGCGTTTTTGGTCATATTACGCATAACTCGCACGCATAAGGATGATTTGAAGAACCAATGTTGATGACACCTATTGAGCACTATACATAGACAAAAATCAGATTTTCCTCAGGTAATCTTTCATTTTTTTATGAGATAGCATTACATTAGAACTTGTTCTCTATAACACTAAGAAACTCATATAACAATTTGAGTGTAAGAAACATAACTGTCATACATATTAGATGTGATATAAATTACCTACTTACGTAATAATTCAAGAAATTCACTTCAGAATGTTAAATATTATCTTCTAAAATATTTAAAGTACTATATAATAATATTATTATATTTGTTCATAATAATATTATAATATAATTATAATATTTAGTCATGCCTTAATTTAATATTAAAGTAAACGTGTTTCTTGAATGAAAAAGTCGTTTCATTTCAACAGTTTATAAAACTCACAAACCTTAGAGAAAAATTTTCGAATTGAAAAAAAAGTTTTTTCAATGCAAGCAATATCTCATTATACACCAAGTTCAAATGCAAATTACACACACTTAATATTAAACGGACAACAATCGAAAGAACCATTATCTCAACAGAGGCATTAACTGTAATGTGCGACCAATCAAAAAAAAAATTCAACTCGTACTCTATTCCATAAGAAGACCCCTCTGAAATAAACACATTGTTCACGTGATTCGTAAATCGAAAACAGTCGAATCAAGCGTTTGCTTTTTATTTAAAGGACATATACCTCCATTTTTGTGATAATGGAATAAGAGATAACTAACAACATAAATCACCGACCTTTTTACATACGAATATTGAAACTACAATTAAGAACGGTAATATTCTAAATTCAAGACAGTTGATAGAAACATCGATGAAACAAAAGTTTCCCCTCCTGACCTTTTCGTAATTATTACTTGCATATGTTTGTTATATATATGAATGGTGGCCTCTTGGCGTTTGATATAATATAGCTGAGCATGGGGCATTCCTTGCGTGGAAATTATTGATACTAAGAAATATATTGGAAGTAGTAGACAAAAGTGCAAAGCTCCCGAGAGCTTCCATCAAACGCAAGCAGAACATTTAATAATAGGTATAGTTTGGAATAATTTACCGTCAACACCTTTTTGCGTAGTTGCAAAGGAATATTTTGAATTAATGAGATTGAATTCTCGCTTAACTCTTGGTGAAACATAATTGAATATTAAAATAAATTAAACTCTTGGCTTAATGTTTCACGATTTATTTGAACAGTATGTATAGTCAACATGTTTCGACAGTCTTGAAAATGAGTTAACGCTCGAAACATGTTGACTATACATACTGTTAAATAAATCGTGAAACATTAAGCCAAGAGTTTAATTTATTTTAATATAGAATATTTTGAATTTCCGGATGTCTCTAAATCTGTTCACCCTGATTATTATCATTGCCAACTACCTAAAATAACTCCAAAACTAATAATAACAAATAAGCAGATTCAATTGGCATCTTAGGATTGTAAATTCAGGAAAACAAAAACTTGCATCTTAATCTCTACACGTAATACTGCAACCTTATCGTACTTAGTAATTGTAGAATAAATATAAAAAATTATTAGCATTTTTGTTTTTATTTCGTGGTGCATATAAATCAGCAGAGTCTAGTACCATCTACAAACAATCGTGAATTCATCACAATAAATAAAATCAGTAACCCAATAAAAAAGGGAAGCTACATATATTGAACTATTGAAATGAAAGAAGGAATAACAAATTAAGTTCATGAATTTGCGTTTAAACCCATTAGTCATTTTCGTAACATAATTACATAAGTATCCAAATAATAACACACCAATGTATGTAGTGAAATATATGCATATACCTTGAGAAATCTGTACTTAATTTCCTCAAATTACTGTTGCTATAATTTGAGGATATTTCGGTTTATTTACGAATGTAACTATATAGATATTAAATTTAACCTTCTGTAAATTAATAATTCAAAATGAACGAGGAATTTAAGAAAACAATCCCACAAACAAGTTTTCATCAAATATAAATATTTGTTGAAAGGTTATATTCACACTTATTAATAAAGGTTATTCCACACTTTCATAATCTAAAATTGGCCAATCCAAATGTTTGATAGTTATTTGATGTGATTGTAAAAAATTTGCGAACTCAAAAATACATTTATCCCAAACGAGTTATTGAATCATTTTAAGTTATTAAGTTATTCACACAATTGAATATGAATAATTAATTATCTATTCTACAAAAGAAACAATTGACCTTTCTGAGATATCAATTCAAGGTAACTTTTTATATGACCCAATAATGATTATTAATATTCGCTACCTACCACTTCTTTTTGGTAGAAAATTGAATGTCGATTTCTTGATCTTAATATGCAACCTTCAATAATGCGTCAAGGCTACTATATTAATTTTGACCTATATATTCAGTTCATTCTGTTAAAACGGTACTTGCAAAACTAGTGTAACTATATATAAACCCTCAGTGTCTCTTATGACCTAGAGGGAGGTCATGCACATGAAAAATAAATTCTAGAAATCTATGCTAGGTGATGAGGCACGGGAAAAACAAATGTTCAGAATTTTTCGATGAATCCATTTCAATTTCATGACCATAACTCTTTGAAGTAACATCTTTGTCTATTGTTGACAGGGATTGTTTAATTAAGAAACTTGAACAAGTAAACGAAGCAGAAAAGCTTGGAAAAACCTGCCAGAAAGCTTTTACTAGTAAAAACCTATTGACATTACTATATATAAATTACATCATATATAATAATATCATAATAAACTATATTAGTATGTTATTAAAATAACAATATTCAAGAATTACTACAAATACATCGTATGGAGAAAAACCAGCCAGTTCCAAGATATAAACGAAGCAAAGCTATTATATTACTATTACAAAGGACAAATCTAGACTGAATAAGGTGTATTGAAATCGAATCAACCATCAAGAAAAATTCCCAAAACAAATATCTCTGATGTTATAAGAATAACTTTGGCATTCAGAAATAACAGCATATCACATGCAAGTGGTCCATGCAAAGTAAATTAGTCGACAAAGGTTTGAGGATATTATACGCTGGGGACATTTAGGAACCTCTGGGATAGATGATTGACTTGGACTTAAAAAAACTAACCGATAAATAAATAGAAATGAAATGTGAATTTCATAAATACCTATTAAAAAATCGATCTTCATGAATATAAAAAAGTTGTAAAGGTACTTTTTTATTGTCAATTGCATCTATAAATGTATTTCTTAGATTTATATTGAAAATTGAACTTATTGTCGAAAGTACGAGGTATGTTCAAAAGAAAAGGCGAATATTGAATTTTCGCGGGCTGTGCACATCCGATTATCGAATTTTTTTTTTTTCGATATGTTGGTACGCATACGTTTCTAAAATGTTGAAATTATCAGCCATTTTGGATTGGTAATTTGCTTTCGACAACTGTTCTTTTTTTTTGAGTGTTCTTCGATTTCTTACTTTTGAAAAAAATGGATCTGTATTAAATTTTGCGTTGAAAACGGAATCAAGTGCTCCAATGCTTGAAATGTTGACTGTGGCATTCGGCGAGTCTACGTTTTCTCCAAAAAGCGTTTATAAGTATCGCTTTACAGAAAGCCGACGAGATGTTGATGTCGATGGGCGTCCTGGAGTTGCAACCACGACAACAAGCGGAGAAAACAGTGAAGAAAATGGTTTTGGCAAATCGTCGAGTCACTATTAGGGTTGCAGAGGACGTTGACATATTAATCGGGTCACGTCATGCAATTTTCTCGGCCGATGGCATCGAAGTTTGTTCCGAAATTGCTAAATTTTGGCAAAAGCAACATCGCATTAGTATTGCTCAGGAGGTTATAATAAAAAGGTTATAACTGGCGATGAAACGTGGGTTTATGGTTATGACGTCGAAACCAAGGCCCAATGGAAGCGGCCAGAAGAGCCACGACTGAAAAAGGCACGCCAAGTTTTGCCAACTGTTTTCTTCGACTACAACGGCGTGGTGCACCATGAATTTTTGCCAACAGGTCGTACGGTTGATGAGTAACACTAAAAGTTAGTTATGCAACGTTTGTGATACCGCACAAACGATCGGAATTGTTGAAGCACGAAAGATGGATTCTGCAACACAATAATGCACCAGCTAACACATCAATGCTTGTTCGTGATTTTTTGGTCAAAAACAAAACCGAAACCATAGCTCAGATTTGCATCCCTTAGACTTTTTCCCTTTGCCAAAACTTAAGAGACCAATCAAAGGAAAGCGTTTTGCCACAATTCATGAGATTCGAAGAACGACCTGATGGCCATACCAAAAAGTGAATTTCAGAAGTGCTTCGAGGATTGGAAGAAGCACTGGCATAAATGAGTGTTTTATATCTTATGCTGATTACTTTGAAGGGGACAATAGATATTGATGAATAGATGAATACTGTTCAAAGAAATTCAAGCATCACTTTTTCTTTTAATCAAATTAATTCTTGGACTTCATGAAATAAATACAAAAATGAGGAACACGATTCAACATTGAAAACGTATAAGATCAAACGCCAGCACTTACTCTACTTCTCGTTTCTCGGCTTCCTCCTGCGACAGGTCCTCTTCTACGGAATAGTCTAGGATCGGTTTAACACCGAATGATCTTAGCCTCTCCAGCGTCGGCCTTATGCGAATCTCGTCTTCGCCAGCCACGAAGTGACCGTAGAACGTACCCTTCATCATCTTTATGAATAATTTCTCGCCGAACAACTTCTCGGTCAGTTTCATGAGCTGCAGTAGATAAAAAAGGATCAGTATTGCAAAAAAAAAACAAAAACGGAGAAATATTTCAGGCATAACTTCTAGTAGTATTGGACGGAGCAAAAATGAAAACAATGATACGTTGCTCTTTTACTGTGATATTGCGAAATGACAAATTAAAAATAAAATGCAAAAAACAAGCATCTAACAATGTTTCAATGATTCCTTACAAACACTCGAAAGATTTTTATATCAACCGTTTCGGTCCATTAACTCATAACCAAGACTTATTTAAAAACTCTTTTAACGATACGAAAAACTTATTAATTTAATCTTCAATTCAGATCAGAGAAGGTAGTTTAACAAACCGAAGCTGAAATTCTTTCGTTGAGACTCAAACTAACAATTTATTTTACTCAAACTACAATAACACTTTATACCGTTTCGCTATAGTTAATTTTGAAAGACGTGATTTGATAAAAGCGATGAATAAACGTTTTGCAATACCAACCAAGTAATAGCATTGGAAGTGATATTTTCTTATAGGGTTCTTATGCTTTTTTGAATAGGAGCAAAACTGAAGCGTCATAATAGGAACTACTTCGTTCTATTCAACAACAAGCATGCTAGCCAGTGCTGAGATGAAACAATTAGATTTTGTCCACAGAAACCTTGTGCCCTACTACTACTCTTGAGTTAGATTTTTTTTGCCGCGCTTCTGTCCACATCTGGCTGATACTAACTGCTTTGTAGCTCAAGCCTCGTAAAGAGTTATCAAAAGAAGTCCGAATAACATTTCAATTTCATATTACAAACTACAAACTGAAAAAAAAAGTTAAAATACGTAGGAAATATTTTCTCATTTCTGGCAAACATCAAGGTCTAGTTAACTAGCTAACATAATGACTGTGCTTGTTTTTTCTGAGTGTAGCCTACTGAAATTGAATTTAAATTTCAAAAGGCTATACATTGTAGATACTATCAAAAGTTGAAGCCTTTGGATACTTTGCAGAACTTATACCGTGAAGGTAAATCGAAAATAATTTGAAAATACCCAAAGTTGAATAGCGGACACAAAGTTGTGTATTATGAGGAATTTCATGGGAATACATTCATGTATTTTGATGAATCCTTTCTTTCTCGAATAATAGACCTCTTTCAATGATCCAATCTCAACTGCAATATTAACCCGATACTAATTGAACGTTTCATTGCGAATATAACCTCCTCGAGAATCAGATTTCTTCTCAGATTCTCATTTCACCGATCCTATGTAACTGGATAGATTCATTCAGGCTGCAAAAACTCGCAAACTCAATATATCGTCAAGGATATTGAGGTTGAACCACGCCACCGTTTCGTCGCAAAAACAAAATTACAGTAATCATTTCGATCGTAATTAGTTTAACGAGCCGCAGGCGGTGGCATTATCTGACCTTAAGCTAGCTTGGAGATCATTCGGACAAGTGGAAGACTTAGGTAACGGCAAAATTGGACAATTGTTCCCTGCTGTCCTTGTTTTCTTGTGGAAAGAAGGGACAATACAAATCCACTGTGAAATAATAAACTAAAACGAATATTCAACCTTCACTGTAACTATGGCTGGCAATATCGACAACCTTATATAAACAAAACATATAACAGTATGAATAATTCGTTAAATATCTATGGATAAGTTATACAATGTATATGGAAAAATTGTCTTCTCTCTTCATTTGAACAAAATTATATTTTGTAGACCTGAATGGCAATATAATTCGAAAGAATAAATGAGAATTTTAATATCGTTTAACACACTATATTAAAATTAAATAGTTTTGTTTCTTTCATGTATTATTATAATGATTTTTAAAAATCTTTTAAAATCAACCACTATAATAAACAATTGGAAGTACATATATTAAAATCTCCCTAAAAATAAAATCCGAACACCCTACTGTGGTGCGGTAGAACTCGGGTTCGAACCCTGGGTAATGTACATTGATTGCAAGCCCAATGGCCGTTTGGAACCGGCGTTAAACTGTAGGTCCACTTATCGAAAAAAAAATCCGAGTGAGTCAAACATATCGAGATTGGTGAAAAAGAATAGTAGATGTACCTTGGTAATATAATACATATATAGAATTCGAATTATGTTAGGTGCTGGGAAATATTAATTTTGAATTGGATTAGGGGGCAAAAACACTACGATACGGCGTTAATAGGAGAAATAAAGTCATACAGGATATAGACAGCGGATGATATTGTGAGTAAAAAAAGAAGATGTGTAATCTGACAACCAGTGTATTCCATGTACACCAGTCTAAAGGCTATAATTCATTGTTAATTTTTAGTAGCTTGAAATCTTAAGTGTATGTTTGTACCACTGACCTCATTATGATTTCAACATCTCTAATATTGTTTGTTCCCTTTATGATAGCTTTATTATAACCTCATATTTGTTCCGAGGTATAGTACAATTATTAAGATGTCTAGTTGTTTTTATAATAATAACTTCATTTTTAGCCTCTGAAGATAGAACGAAGTATTCTGAGTACTTATAATATTTTTATCTGTAACAGGCCATTTGTAATGCAAAATCTTCGTTTTTGTTTTCGTTGTACTCGTTTCACTTCTATGTCAAAACTAAGGAATAATTGAATTTTATAAATTTTTATAGAGATCAAAACATCAAACTTAATTTTTTTAAACATCATTTTGATTTTTTAATTTATGAAATTCATTTATTCATTAGTTCTGACAAAGTTGTGATATACAACGAAACGATTTTTCATTACAAATAGCAAATTATAAATATTGCTAAAAACATTATAAACATAACTATATCAAACAGGCAACAAACCCAATTTTTAAATATATATATATATATATATATATATATATATATATATATATATATATATTATATATATATATATATATATAAGGAATGAAAAATTTTTCGCGGTGAAAAGTTCGTGCACCTTGAACTTGGCTACGCCGTTCTGACGAGAGCCAATAAGCTCGAAACACGTGTCAACGGCTGCTTCCAATTGAGTTGCAGGCTATACCGATAATTGTGTTTTATATATATATATTATATATATATATATATATATATATATATATATATATATACGATAAATAGGGAGTATTGCCGTATAATATTAATCAGTAAAAAATGATGAGTCTCGGCAAGAGTAGGGCCACTATAATTGATACACAACCAATATATTAACCTTCTCTATATTTCGAACATGTTTACATTCTTCATCAGGACTCTGAAAAATAAATAAGTGTAAAACAAAGTGTTTTAACCAAAAAATTACATCTCACGGTTAACTAGGCTGAAGATGTAGCCAGACTGTACGCTGCAGTGAAAATAGATGGTAAAACAAATTTTGGAACTTACAGAACCAGAAAATCTCATTAAAAACGCAATATAATATATATATATATATATATATATATATATATATATATATATATATATATATATATATATATATATATATATATATATATATATATATAAATATATATATATATATATATATATATATATATATATATATATATATATATATATATATATATATATATATATATATATATATATATATATATATATATATATATATATATATATATATATATATATATATATATATATATATATATATATATATATATATATATATATATATATATATATATATATATATATATATATATATATATATATATATATATATATATATAACATTTTGGTTTATAACGATAAATTCCCTATACCCTGAAAGTGAGCACAATTTGGTTGGCTTATCTTCAAAACCACACACTGATAAACTATAACGCAGCAGTCATTCTCAATTACAAAGAAATGAATTCATATTTAGACACAAAAAGAATTTTTGGATGTGGCCACAACAAAGGAAAAACTAAATGAACATGAAGAAGATTATCAAGTGGTCAAGTGGACGCTTCTGAACCAATAATGTAACAAACACTGGATGCTGCTAGAGTGATAAAAAAAATTTATATTTTAATCAAGGCACAATTTAAATTTTAACCACATACCATGGGATGCATAAAATAAATAATATAATACAAAACAGATATCTACTGGTACCTAAAATAAAAAACTTTTAATTAGGTGGTTTTTCTTTCTTCACTCCAAAACGATCAAAAACTCTCGGTCCCTTCAGTTTCGTTTTGAGAGTTTGCACTGTATATGTTGGGTGATAATTACTGATATCATTAATCGATTGCGCCAATACTTCAAGAAAATCTAAATACATAATTTAAATAAAACTAAGTAGTTTTTCGATTTTCACTATAATTGATTCAATTTGATTAATTAATTTCAATTAATTATAGTGAAAATCGAAAAACTACTTAGTTTTATTTAAATCATTACTGATATAATGAATGAATATAAAAGAATACACGTTTTTAATAGCGATAAAGTTACTATTTTTCGAGTTATTTCAAGTTATAACATTCAGCTGCACAATTATTTTCATTTTGATTTTTTATTAATTATTCGTATGTTTCCCATCAAATGGTATTTATCAGGCAAATGAGATTTTAATACGTATTAACAACGTAATGTTATTAATCGATTGGGCCGATACATGATGAAAATCTAAATACGTAATTTGAATAAAACTAAGTAGTTTTTCGAATTTCACTATAATTAGTTCAAAAACATGACAATATCGTTTCCCCAACACAGTGGCTTCATCAGATGATGATAAACTGTTTAAACAGTGATAAACAGTTTAAACTGCGATAAACAGTTTATCATCAACATCGATGAAGAAGCCACTGTGTTGGAGAAACGATATTGTCATGTTTTTCAATTAATTATAGTAAAATCGAAAAACTACTTAGTTTTATATAAATTAACATAATGTTAGCTAATTTATTTTCATATTCCAGTGCAAAGTAGTAGATATTTATAGTATTTTTACTGACGCAAGATCGCTTGAGTTTGGCTCAATTGATAGTCGCCCACTTCGCGATAACCAACACTGGAGGACAGCACATGCCCGCCGGGCGAATTCCGCCAGGTCTCAAGGCCGGAGGTGTGCGCTCTTGCCGTTCGGCGATTGGCTTAGCACTATCGAGTGACTACGTCAACGGTGACTGGTCTCGTTCGATACAAATTCGAGGTAAATCCACCTGAATATATTATCTTCTACAGTTCGTTCTACTAGCATATAACTCATATAATAAAGCAGCGGTTCTCAATCTGAGGTAATCGAAAAGTGTTTTCTACATACGAGGGAAAACTGCGTTTATTTTAGACAAAACTTTTTTTTTTGGAAATTCTGCACGTACCTATTAGGTTCTTACTTCAAAGAGACAACAAAATATACAGTGCAGTTAATAAAATATATCCACAATTCCTTTGATAATCAGAACATTAATGATAATACTCACTATTTGAAATTTGGCTTAAAGATATTCGTCAATTGAATAAATCTTCTGAATGATATTAAGTTCATATACTTTAAGATTTCGGGCAATTTGTAAAAGTACAGAAGCCAGTCAATAATGGACTTTTTTGTATGAACTGAGATGGTGATTCGGCAGACTGCATTGCAGTAGGTACTCGGGTAGCCATACTGCTATTGTGCTGGTATTCATCGGTATTATGTGAGTTTTTGGGTAGAAACTCAACTCAATTTCTATATTCGCGGCCATAGATTTCTCTATTCGCGGATCTGATAGCTATTTTTCAAAGTGGTTCCGGAATTTTTTGTTCCGGAAGTTGAAACTTATTGAAAAAAAGAATATAGACTTTGAGCAGATCTAATTTCGTATAATGTACCAGGTCAACCTCGCGAATTTGAAATGATGCATTAAATTATTGAGTGACATTTTTTCCTCCCAACATGACGGCTTGCTTCAAGCTATGGAGCAAGAGATAATCCAGGCCTTCAACCTCTATTACATTAGACGAACCTTCAAAATCATATTGGATGATGTGGAATGTGATCTTGATATGGATGTTATGGAATGCTGGAAGGATTTTGACATAGCAAAATGCATAGTAAACATAAAGCAATCATTGGAAGAACTTAAGCCATACGCATAGAATTCATGCTAGAAAAACTGTGTCTGACTGCAGAAAATGACGAAGAATAAATGCACATTCAAACTTTGACTGCAAACATAGCTGAAATTGCGAATGGCATAGGACGAGATGGGTTTCAACGGATATAATCAAGTGACATTCAGATGTTACTTCAATCGAAAGATGAAGATTTGACTGAAAACAATTTGGAGGAAATGTTAAATTCACAGCCTATTGAGGAAGATGCTTCAACAATCACGGCAAACGTGACATTTAATTTGAAAATTCCTAGTGGAGGTCTATGAATGCCTAATGAGCATTGTGATTTTATTTATGAAAAAAGTATTATTTTAAAAGCAAATTGCTAAAGTCGTTCCTTAATATCAGTCTGAATTGAAGGGACCTTTAAAAACTGCCAAGCAAGAAAAAATTACAAAATTCTTCAAACCATTGCCTACTCCTGAACATAATAATTAAGCAATATGATCAAAAACTTCATTTAAATAAATTTTTTTATATACTTTTTTTCATTTTGTCACCCAGGAACGTATCCCCTATAATCTCATATAACTGAATTACTATTCGATATTCACGGTTTCTGTATTCGCGGCATATTTTCGGAACGTATACCCCGCGAATAAAGAGCTTTTACTGTACAGAGAGGCTACAGTTAGTACTAAGTCCACTTTTCAAATTTGTTTGGGAGACATATGGAGAATGTTTCTAAGTGATGTCTTGCCATTTTTGCATCCTATGGAAGTCACTACTACTGTCCCAAGTAATAATGCTATATTTGTGCATCGATTGCACATTTGCATGGTAAACTATCGAAAGTAAGTTTTGGTTTAGAGGCTTCCCAAACAACCAGCAAGTAACACGCTGGTCCAAACCAAGACGTCCACATTCATACCCAAAAATTTTGCTTCCTTTCCCAATATCATATCGTCGCTAGTATTAGTCACTATACATAAAGATTTCAACAGGATGTCGTCTTGAATACCACGAAATTTATTTTCAAATTGTTCATCGTCAACTAATTGGAAATAAACCATACAAAATGATGCTGTCAACTAAACGTTTGAATAGTTTTGAAGTTTTGTTAGATCATTAGATAGCGTTTCTTCTCGATGTCTGCAAGTGATAAAAAATCTTGGTTCCACATGTGTGACACCAATACGCAAATTTTTCTGTTGAAGATGCTACAACGGATTCACAATTGAACGGGAACAAATAAGTTCTGCGAAATAATCCTCAATAGGACTTGAGTGAATGAATAAAGTTTTGTAACCTCTGATACTAACATATTGGTCATCAACAATTCCTTTCATTCTGCATTCACAGATACATAATAATTTCTTATCATATAGCCCCTAAGTTAAATGTTTACGAATCGACTGTTACATAAGTTTCCCAGGAATTTTACAGATATATCGCCAATGAATAAATGAAATTTTTGCAACAATCTTTTAGAAAATTTTTACCGATACGTAAAAAATATTAGCGTATAATCCATAACAATATAGTTTTTGAAACATTTGGGATTGGAAAATGTGACATTACCCTTGAGATTATCGACGATGCTACATGGTCATGTGCGAATTTAACAGTGTTTTAACTTTACATCTTTAACGTAGGTCCGATAATTGATTCGACAAATACAATATGTTTGGATAAATAATGTAGATATATGATATAAAGACTGGTGCCTTATAGGTCTCAACTGTATACCAATAAGGTGTTAAGTTCACATAAAACACTAAACCTTTATTTTCGTGACACGAATGAATCTATTGATATACTTATATGGATATTAATAATTAAGGGAAATTACCGTATTTAGTGATGCAATATTGTAAAACTTCACCTCGGAGAAAATAGTATTTATATTGAGAGAATTAAGCATTCCAATACCATGTTTCAAAAATTGCTACTACAATGCAGATTATCCATTATAATATTCTGCGTTTGAATTAGTTGAAGAATCTATTACCATTACAAATTTTCACTCAAATTAGAACAAACACGTGATGATATATGGAAACGCGTGGTTCAAAAATGTAAAAAAATAATTTCAATCGACACAATATGGGAAAAAATATTGAGCAAATATACTCGTGGAAGGTTGCATTGGATTACAACAACAAATGCCTGAGCCTGTCTACGTGGCTTAGTCGGCAGAATATCCGACAAGGTGCGATAGAACTTGGGTTCGAGCCCCGCTGGAAGCATGGATGTTTGTGTTTGTCTATGATTTAAGTAATTTAAATAATAATAACATAGGTGTACATAGGTCTAGAAATATTTAACCAAATCGGTGTCGAAATTGAAAACTGTACCGGTACCCATTTTTAGATATAGATCGATTAAATTTCTGTTTGATGAATGTTATTATCAACTTAAGGAGTTTTTATTGAAGTGATGTTTTACTTGTGTTGCTATAATTACTAGAATTGAGTTTGCTCTCGTTTATGGGCCTGCTGTTTCTGATGTTGAATTCTGAATTTTCTTTTCATTAAACTTTTCTATAATGTATTATACATTCTATAAAATCTATTTATGTATTGACATATTGAAATGTTTTTTATGTAATTACTCATTCAGCCACTGAAGTGGAAAAAATATTTTGCTAGTTACTTTCATTATAATAATAATCTTTGTTCAGCAGATATAACTCAGCATGGCCAATTAAAAATGAATATTAAAATATAAGTATTAAAACACCACATATCGACGTCTGCAGCTTTGTTTTTTGTGGTATTTTGAACCAATATACTGTATGCTGGGTAATGTAAATTGATTACAAGCCCAATGGCCGTTCGGAACCGGCGTTAAACTGTAGGTCCACTGAATTAAAAAAAAACAATTGCATGGAATAGAAATAATAACATTTTAATTCTAAGTAAGCTATAATTCATATTTTTAGCTATTGAATATCAACATTATTAGAAATGACTATTATTTTTCTAGGTAAATTTTTAATTTATTATTTTTGTATAATATTTTTTTATAATTTTTTTCTTATATTTCTGAATTCGAATTAGTTGAAGAAATTCTATTACCTTTACAAATTTTCACTCAAATCAGAAAAAACACGTGATGATATATGAAAAACGTGGTTCAAAAATGTAAAACAATTTCTCTCGACACAATATAGGAAAAAATATTAATCAAATATACTCGTAGAAGGTTTCCGTGGATTACAACAGCAAATGCCTGCAATAGAAATCATACCATTTTAATAGCTAAAATTCATTTTTAACTATTAAATATCAACATTATCACAAATGAATATTATTTTTGTAGGTAAGTATATTATTCATTTCAATATCATTATGAAAGAAACCATCGTAATAAAATATATTCGATTGTTTGTACATACCATTTTCTAGTAATTATTTTAGGTGAATTTTCGAAAGCTCAATTGTCAAATATAAAGGTTCAATATTTCAAAAAATACTGCATTGCGCTGAACTGCAATTTGAATTTTTGGGATATATTTTAGGAGGTTATTGATCGCAGCTTGCAATTCATTTTGGATAATTAAAATCGTAATGTAACGAAAAGGTTCAATCTTCGAGATTCGGTTGGAGTTCTCTTTTCAGTTTGCCTCTGGAAAATCGAAATATGATGAAGAATTCAATTTCGCCGAAATTATTTTATTAATTAGGACGGGTTTTTATGCGATAAAATTAGTAAATCAATCGATATCATCTCTGACGATTTCTATATACCTAATAAAGTTTTCTTATGAAATGATATTACAATCCAGGCAAACTTAAGATTATTCATTCAAAGAAATTTAATATTAAAATGACTGATATTGATTTCTCGCTTAACTCTTCATGAAACATAATTAAATATTAAATTAAATTGAACTCTTGGCTTAATGCTTCACGATTATATTTAACAATATGAATTTGTCAACATGTTTCGAGCGTGAGCTCATTTTCAAGACTTTCAATCGTAATTTAATTAATAATCGTGAAACATTAAGTCAAGATTTTAATTTAATTTATTATAAAATTGAAAATAAAATCTCTCACTGATTTAATCGAGATTCAGTTACGTTGTTGCCAGAATATAGGTAGGAAATATGGCGTATATGGTGAAATTGTCGAACGATTCGCTACCGTTAAAATAAGTTACAGATCAATATTTCTGTTATTGCAAAATTTTCTAACCTTTCTGCCGAATTCAGGGATAAATACGGAAAGTACGAGTTTATAAACTACTACAACAGCTCATATAAACATTCAATCTATGAATACACATTTCTTTAACATGGAAATATCCATAATGTTCAAAATTGACAACGAATAATTCGGCCGAAACCGACTGAATATTGGATGTCCGCCAAAAATGCGTTTAATGCCTGCCCTTATAACATATTATTGTAGACGATCGTTACAGGAAAAAAAACTTGACAATCTTAACATGCTGCAGATGGAAACATTATCTCGTAAAATTGAAGAGTGTATGTCGTCATAGGTATAGAAAGCACAAAATTCTTGTGGTGCCCAAGAATGTGGATTTCTTCTTCTCGTGCCGTGCTGCCGGTCACCATGTCTATTATTTGGCAATATGTATCACGGTCTGCAACGATTCTAAAGAGTTAACAAATGAAGTATTGTGACGGTCAATCCAGAGTTTCCCTCTTCTTTTCCCTGGATCAACAGTTCAAGCAGGTGATATTTGGAACCGCGTTAAGTGCTTCAGGATTCTACATTTTTCTAACGCCTCCAACTTTTCAATGTATTGATTTTTAAAATTCACGTTTCACTAGCATTCAAAAAGATCGACGACACAACAGGTATCGTATTACCAGAAGTAGACAATATTTCCATCATATCTATATTTGTTCTTTATCAATAGATTTTGAGCTTCAAAAAAAAAAGACCAAAACGTTGGGAAACCTCTAACTTATCTAAGCTTAAATATAGCTGAAGTAGGGTGAGCTATACTTAAGCTCAATCCTCTTGGTTTTCAACATGATGTTAAATTTGAACGCATTTAAATTGAATTATCTACCATTCATATTATTTCGAGGTTAACATTTGGTTAATGCATTAGTCGATATGCCTTTTTGGCTGCCTTGTACGAATTATTAATTTCAAAAGTGAATCATTCCAATGGTCATTCGTTTTTCGTTCAAAATGCTTTTCCAGAAGTCGTTCAATTCCACTTACTATATCGCTAATATATATTTTTTTAATTCAGTGGGCCTACAGTTTAATGCCGGTTCAGAACGGCCATTGGGCTTGTAATTAATGTACATTACCCAGCGTATATCATTATTATTAAAATAGTTACATCGTAGACAAACACAAATACCTTCAGCGGGGCTCGAACCCGAGTTTTAGCGCACCATAGTCGGGTGTTCCCAGACTACGCCAGATTAATAGGTAGAATGGATCAAACAGTGTACTTTTTAAGCATATTTTTTATATAAAGAAAAAACATTTATACACGAAAGAGTAAAATTTTCGAATTATACTCAATTGTACCTAATTAGGAATAATTTATCCGATTGTTTATATAATCATGACATAAGTGAAAATATTGAAGCATCGCCTATAAAAAAATGCGTACCCAGTTTTTCGGAGTTCAAAATCCACTGATCTCGGTAAGCACCTGGGATACAAGTGAAAATAGAGCCAAAACTAAAGAAAGAACGTCACAAAGGAAAAATAGAATTGGATGTCAGCCAATCGGTCACTACGTCCATTCTCGATAGACAAATGTATGTATCAACTTGACTATTAATCGACATAATAGTTGTTTGAGTGTTCAACTCAAAAACCCACAAAATCCTTCTTCATTTGACTTCTAATTACTTGTATATTCTGGACAAAGGACTACAAACAAATGTTCCTCTTTACATGAATTATTACTTTTAACACAGTTTTTTCAATTTTTCATGGAAAGCTTCATGATTTCTGAATCTTTCCTTGTTGTCCTTATTTAATCCTTATTGGTTTCATTTAATTATTAAGTATGCAATTTCTTGCACCCTTGATTAACTTTATTTATACCGAATCTTCTTATGAAAATGTTCTAATGATCACAATATACATCGTTTGAAGTTATAAAATATTTAGAACTTGACCGAAGATTCATGTTCTCACAAACACATTGTTGATACATATAAAATTGAAAATTTTTTCTTCGGCGCTTCAAAATATAATTTCAAATGTTACCATTTAATTGGTTCGTCTAATTGTTGACTTTACTCGACTACCTAAATTTCTCGAGAATTCCAAAGACACTGTTATCAAATTGTATTAGTATCGTAGTGTTCCCATATTATAATGGAACCAAAATAAGTGAACATTCGGAACAGAAATGCATAAATACCTTTACATAAGTAAGGCTTAGTGGCACATAGTTGATTTTTAACTAGTTTTATTGATATAATCTATCAAACAGATCGCATATATTATTTTGAATTTTGATAGAGGGATGAAGAAACAACGGTCTTTCTAGATTTTTAAGCAAAGAAGTATTACATGTCCGTATGCTGACTCATCGTATCACTGAATGTTACGTACAGGAGTTTCAAAACGACGCGGCATTATTTAATGGGCTGATTTCTATTTGCGAAAAAAGTTTAATTAACGGAAAATTTTAATATTAATTTTTTTTTTTAATATTCAATTAAAACATTCAATTTTTTTCAAAGAAAAATAAAATTAAAAATAAAATCTCTTTCTGATTTTTTCGAAATTTAGTTACGTTGTTGCCAGAATATCGGTAATAAGGCCAAATTATATATGGTGAAATTGTCGAAAGATTCACTACCGTTAAAATAAAGTTTCGGATCAATTTTCTAACCTTTCTGCAGAGTTCAGGGATAAATACTGAAAGTGTGAGTTTATAAACTACTACGACAGTTCATATAAACATTCAATCTATGAATACTCTTTAACATGGAAATGTCCATAATGTTCAGAATTTACAACGAATAATTCGGCTGAAACCGACTGAATTTTGGATGTCCGCCAAAAATGCGTTTAATGCTTGCCCTGGTTTGAGATATTATTGTAGACTATCGTTACAGGAGAAAAGTCAAACAAGTGTTTATGTATCTATATAGGTGCATAATTATTTATATGTTTATATATGATACATAAACAAGGTTCCTATAGAAAAATATAAAATTGAAGAGAAAATATCTGAAACTGTCTAAGATTTGTGAAGTGAGTGAGTGAAATTTCATTACATTGATAAGTCAGTTATATTTACAGTATAGATAGACAGCCATTATTTGTTATTCAATTACCTTTTTGTAGCAACAGCAAAACGGCAATTCCTGAGTGTTGATGTGTATTCAGAGGTTTGGAACGTCGTCTAATTTATTGTTATAGATAAGAATATGCTACCAATGATGCGGCAAAATATTGTACGCGACAATGATATGAGGACGAAAATTTGAAATTTATTTTTCAATGACAAAATATATTCAGATTTTCAAGGAAATTGCGGACTTTAGGATAGATAGATAGATATATAGATAGTTTTATTGCATGTGTTACAACATAGTGTTTACAATTTTCCAATACCAAAATTCCAATTTATAATAAAGTTACATATATTACTATATAATCATAAATAAAATGGACTTATATTAGAATACAAGAAATACACAATATAAACAAACAAACAATACAAACAAAACTGTGTTCAGAAAACAAATAACAAATGGTCTCAAGGCGACCCCATCGAGTCAAAACCTAATTAAAGACACTCCTGAAAAACATAGAACTTATAGTCCTTCTAAATTGAGGAAATGGCAAGATCCTAACATGATTTGTTAACTTGTTAAACAATATGATTGAAAAGTGAAAATGCCCTTTCTAAGATTTTGTAAACCTACAAAAACTTGGCCTCAGGCCAAGATCAGGAGGGTTCCTCATATAATTAATGAGGACAATGACGAGATACAAGCAAGAAGTGGTACGAAATTACAAACCTTCAGTTCAACTATAGAATTGACAGATTAATCAAATTAGATGTAGCAAACGTATACTGGATTCATTTAAAATCCAACTGATTTGAAACACTGCAGGTGTAACATTTCCTTTGTCTGTGATAGTGCTCCTCGGCGCCAAATGGGATGAATAGTAAAATATACAGAAGACGTCTTTCAAGAATTTCGAAAATATTCTTGAAAAAAATTATATGAGCCTATAAAGTTCTGTGGTTGATGATAATCCATGCATGATTTATGCGTAAATGTAATATTATTTTTATGTTTTCTTAGTCTGAAGAGGGTGTTTCAGAATTGAATTTCATGACAACACTTGACGATGGACGTGACACAGCTGATGAGTTCCTTGTAGAATGAAACAGCTGTTGAGTTACCATCAACTGCAAGCATCGACTTCAATACTCTCTCACACTTTAATCTCTATCATTAGACCTTTTACTCTTTGACGTTGTTTGTACCAATATTATATTCTCAGAAGGCAGAAATGTCATCAATGAAATTTACCTGCAATGTTCCAGCTAAATATTTGTTTATTACAGTGGTCTAGCAAATGATTTCCATTTATTTTAGCCAATAGATTTTTTTCTGTTTTTTTATGTTGGGGGAGATATTTGCAATTTCTGAATCTATTTTTAATTTCAAAGCTTTCCATCTCTTATTTTACACTTTATTCTCTAACGTTAGGCCTTTTACTCTTTGACATTGTTTGTACCAATATTATATTCTCAGAAGGCAGAAATTTTATGAATTAATTTTATTGAATTTCATATACATTAATTGATTTGAACTTTCATGTTTTATGATGGCCAAATTTTACTATATATGTAAATGGAATTTTAACCATTCTTCGAATTCATGTAACATTTGGCACCATTATATTATGTTGGAAATTTACCTGCAATGTTACAGCTTTATATTTAAATAAATTAAACTCTTGGCT
Source organism: Henosepilachna vigintioctopunctata (assembly GCA_030704895.1). Taxonomy (NCBI): domain Eukaryota; kingdom Metazoa; phylum Arthropoda; class Insecta; order Coleoptera; family Coccinellidae; genus Henosepilachna; species Henosepilachna vigintioctopunctata. The sequence goes on along the minus strand of JARQZJ010000031.1, from coordinate 14,056,937 downwards.
TAATGTTTCACGATTTAAATCGTGAAACATTAAGCCAAGAGTTTAATTTATTTAAATATTCAATTATGTTTCACCAAGAGTTAAGCGAGAATTCAATCTCATTAATTACAGCTATATATTTGTTTATTACAGTGGTCTAGTAAATGATTTCCATTTATTCTAGCCAATAGAATTTTTCTGTTTTTTATGTTGGAGGGAGATATTTGCAATTTCTGAATCTATTTTTATTTTTAAAGCATTCCAATCTCTCTAGCATTTTGACGTTGTTTGTACCAATATTATTCTCAGAAGGCAGAAATTTCATGAATTAATTTTATGGTTTGGACTTTCCTGTTTTATGATAGCCAAATTTTACTATATATGTAAATGGAATTTTAACCATCTTTCAACCTTTTCACCATTTTTAACCATCTTCATCCATTTTAACTTCGAATTCATGTAAAATTTGGCCCCATTATATTATGTTGGAAATTTACCTGCAATGCTCCAGCTATATATTTTTTATTACAGTGGTTTAGCAAATGATTTCCATTTATTCTAGCCAATAGAATTTTCTGTTTTTTATGTTGGAGGGAGATATTTGCAAGTTCTGAATCTATTTTTATTTTTAAAGCATTCCATCTCATTTCATGAATTAATTTTATGGTTTGGACTTTCCTGTTTTATGATAGCCAAATTTTACTATATATGTAAATGGAATTTTAACCATCTTTCAACCTTTTCACCATTTTTAACCATCTTCATCCATTTTAACTTCGAATTCATGTAAAATTTGGCCCCATTATATTATGTTGGAAATTTACCTGCAATGTTCCAGCTATATATTTTTTATTACAGTGGTTTAGCAAATGATTTCCATTTATTCTAGCCAATAGAATTTTTCTGTTTTTTATGTTGGAGGGAGATATTTGCAATTTCTGAATCTATTTTTATTTTTAAAGCATTCCATCTCACATTTTACACTTTATTCTCTAACATTAGGCCTTTTACTCTTTGACGTTGTTTGTACCAATATTATTCTCAGAAGGCAGAAATTTCATGAATTAATTTTATGGTTTGGACTTTCCTGTTTTATGATAGCCAAATTTTACTATATATGTAAATGGAATTTTAACCATCTTTCAACCTTTTCACCATTTTTAACCATCTTCATCCATTTTAACTTCGAATTCATGTAAAATTTGGCCCCATTATATTATGTTGGAAATTTACCTGCAATGTTCCAGCTATATATTTTTTATTACAGTGGTTTAGCAAATGATTTCCATTTATTCTAGCCAATAGAATTTTTCTGTTTTTTATGTTGGAGGGAGATATTTGCAATTTCTGAATCTATTTTTATTTTTAAAGCATTCCATCTCACATTTTACACTTTATTCTCTAACATTAGGCATTCTACTCTTTGACATTGTTTGTACCAATATTATATTCTCAGAAAGCAGAAATTTAATGAATTAATTTTATGATTTGGACTTTCCTGTTTTATAATGGCCAAATTTTACCATATATGTAAATGGCATTTCAACCATTCTTCGAATTCATGTAACATTTGGCCCCATTATATTATGTTGGAAATTTACCTGCTGCAATGTTCCAGCTAAGTATTTGTTTATTACAGTGGTCTAGCAAAATAGAATTTTCCTGTTTTTTATGTTGGAGGGAGATATTTGCAATTTCTGAATCTATTTTTACTTTTAAAGCATTCCAATCTCAGCATTGGACGAAGTAACATATACACCTCTACGGTACTTTCATAATCATACTTTAAATATATTTATATATATATTATATATATATATATATATATATATATATATATATATATATATATATATATATATATATATATATATATAAATGAAATTTTTGTGCCTATGGCACTGAATGAAATATTAAAGAAAATGAACACTAGAATATTCATTTGGAAAATTCAAATTAATCAAGAGAACGTTATAGTAGACCTAGATATGTGAACGTGTACGATGTGATGTCTCCATCATCCTTCAAGGGATAAATGTTAGAGAAATATTGAAATCGATGCCACACCTGATGGAAGTGCGAGACATATATGTTTCGTTCTACAAGGAACTCGTCACCCACGTCCATCCAAGTTTCAACCCCAAGAATCTTCTTGTGACTTACAACCAGCGTACTACTAACGCAACCTATTGACGCACCAAGTCCATCGAAGTGAGGCAACGATTTCAACGTCCAAGCATAACATTAGCATAACACATAGCTCTACTATAACATTCTCTTGGTTACATTGAATTTTTCAAACGAATGTTCTAGTGTTCATTTTCTTATATATCTTCTGATGTTTTATTGCGCGTCAAGATATTCAACATCATTATATACTTCATTTTTTATTTGTACTTAGCGTTTTGTTAGAATATGTTACTTTAGAAAAAATGTTATGGGTTGTCACATTATACTCGGGTAGGTAAATTCTCAAACGTACCACAGTAAAAATAGGTTTGGGTCATGTATTAAGCAATGTTTATTTCATAAAAAAAGGTTAACTGAAAATCAGATACTAGTTACTAGGTAATCTAGTAACTGAGATCTCTTCGAATTTATTCGTTACCATTTTTCTTCACTTTTCAACCAAACTATGAGTTTCTTAACAAGGATTTTTCAGTGTTGTAATTAAAATGTATCAATAACAAACGAACTTCGTAATGTATCAATTCAACGGTTGAACGTTTGCGACTGCGACTTGCGGGCTCGACAACGCTGTCGACTAAAACTGGGATCGATTGAAAAATAATAACCTAATACATGAAGGGAACGAATGACACGGAAGACTGACGTAGACACGTACGAAGCGGAAAAATATTGGTTTTGTGGGGTTTTCACCTTATTTTCCGTCGACAAACAACTTGCTTTTAGTGGACGAATGAATAGAGTGTTAATGCAATATCGCTAATTAACTACGAATGCGGGCAAATTATGAATAAGCAATCTCATCTTCCTTCAGTTTCGAATTGAACGGCATATAAAATCATCAAAACAATTCCTTATTATTATCGCAATAATTATTCCCCATCAAGAGAGAAATTGAAATTGAATTCGCAATTTTTAGAGCTTTTGCTTCAGCTTTTTTACCTCCCAAAAACGCTTCATCCCCTCAGAATGCTCTTCCTTCCGTTTATATGCCCATTTTATTACATATTGGCGCGATGATTTTTTCCAAAAAAAACATGTGTGATTTTATAGCGACACTTCGAGGTTTCGTGATCTGTTGTAGATCCTTTTGGACCTCTTTGAGCCATTTGTGCCGCATTTACTCTTTGTTATTATATCGATTAGTTTCCTGGATATTCTAGTCCACGGCCGACTTTAAAGTCGGCCGTGTTCTGGACTGTTACGTCCTGTAGATCCGTGCATAAAACTTTGCCTGTCCTTTCTTAAATTCTTCCATTATTGTATTTGTCTTTTAATGAAGTTCGTTCTGAGGTATTTTCGGCCAAATGCCGTTTCTATTGATTGGTTCGTAAATCTTTCTGAGAATTTTTAGTTCTTGTCTTTCTATATAATCATTGTTTCAGCTGCATATATTGTACATTGATCGTACATTGAATAAAGAAAATAAATAAATGAAAATATTTGTTAATAAATAACACGGAGGTTTCGCTCATCTCCTGGTGAAACAATAAATTAAAATTAACACACTTGACTTAAGTTTCACTGAATATATTAAAAACTCTACATATGTTTCAGTAATATTGTATAATCTTGATAATGGGTTAACCGCCCGAAACATATGTAGAGATATTAATATATTCAGTGAAACTTAAGTCAAGTGTGTTAATTTTGATATTTGTTGATCTTTATATATGTATATAACTCTACCGTACGTGTGTATGTTACTGAACTCCTCTTAAACGGCTGGAACGATTTTGTTGAAATTTTGTATGTGTGTGTGTGTGTGTGTGTATGTGTTGAAGTGTGTTGGAGATTAAGCAAAAACTATACTCGTTATAATTGTTTATGTTCAACATTCCTATAAATGACTTAGAGATACTTCTCACGCTCTCCCTATTTTATGATATATCTGTCATCAGCAGTTTTGGTATGTACCACCGAAACACTTAAATTTCGGAACTTGAGACTGTAAATATTCTTCATATTTAGTCTTATTAGATTTTTCGTCTGAACAAAACACCATATTACGGCAGTTAAATGAATGATTTCATAAAGAGACGATCACCGTGTTTCACTTAGATCCACCAAACTTCACTCATCTTCCAACAAAGCGGATTCGAGAATGGTTTAGATTCGCAATTGGACCCGGTAGGAGGTGCTGCAATCGAGTTTTTGAAATATTTCGAATTAAAGATGTGTTAACAGGACGTCTATCGGGTTCGCTAGTATCATATAAAGAAGGCATTGACATTTGGGAGAAAATTTTTGCAGATCTGGAATACTGAATCAGTAATCGACTTTTATGCTACCAAACACTACAATTCTCAATAACAACATGAAGAAACATCGAAAAACCAATGTGTTAAACCAATCTATTCCGAATCTCTTGTTGGTATTACCTCAGGTATTTAAATTCTTAATGTTGTCAATGTTAATATAGCAGCGTAACGTCTAAACATGGCACCAAACAGTAAGCCACCATGGATCGATGCCAAAGTTCGCAAATTTCACGGTCATATATTGTGAAAATGCATTCATCGTAGTCTCCTCTAGCAGTAGATTCCCACTTATTTTATTTCAATAAGAGCGGGACCCAATTCAACCGCAAATAATTTAGTTTATTGATGAACTTTCGGAGAGTTATTCAAGATCAATCTCCTATTGAAGCTAAACCAGAAAAAATTTCTTACGGTCCTGCCAATCATAAATAAATCTTGTAATTATTCTACACAAATTACCACTTACATTGCCCTTTAAATGACTTTATCAAAGATTATAACTCAAATCTATATACATAAAAATAAATCGCTGGAAAGTGTGTTCCCACATAACTTCAAGAATATTAACAGTATTAACTGACATTATTTCATATTCAAATACCTTTTTTTTACAACAGCAGAACGCTGTGTGTTGATAGGCATTAGAACGCCGTTAGTTAGAACGTTGTATTGTACTGTTATTGATAAGAAACTGCCACCACTGTTGCATCAAAGTATGTGCCAATAATGATATGACGAAAAATCTATAAAAATTAAGTTTTCAACGGAGAAAGGTGAACAGATTTTGAAGAAGTGATACGGACGATATCACTTTCTATACATCAAACGTAAATATATGGAATTATTGATAATACGATTGATTTGCGGTTGCTGGAAGTATCCTACTCGGCTTTACACGGGACAAATAGTAAAATATAAATAGCGTAGCACAACTAGTAAAACACCCCTTTTAGAATTTTCGAAAACACGAAAAAATATATGTGTGTTCCAAATTCTCCAAGTAGTCTAGGAAAATAAAAGTAGAAAAAGATATTTATTTTTATATTATATAGATTTATTCTTCTTTAGTTAAAGTATTTTTATTTTGTAATTCATGAAAAGAGAATGGATACCTATTTTACTATTTTAATTATTTGATTATCCTTATACGAGTATTAATTACTCTTTGGATAGAGTAGCTATTTCTTAGATTTTAGCTATTTTTAGATTTTATTCAATAGTCAATGACTCTGGATGAATGTTCAAAACTGAAAAAAGAATTTGTTCAATTAATACAATATTAACTTAATTCTAAAATACAACAACAAAATAAATATTAATCTTGAGCTCTGCGTCCACAAAATAAACAAACAGAAAAGGAGGTTAAAATAATATGGCGCGCCATAAATAATGAAAGAGGGTTCACAGAATAATATAAGCATCACAGAATGATGAAAGGTACAAGGATTACAGATATGGTTTCTACCGTAACATAATACACTAAAATACCATAACGTCAGTTCATAGTCCACTAGATGGCGTTACATTAATAAATATATAAATATATATATATATATATATATATATATATATATATATATATATATATATATATATATATATATATATATATATATATAAATCTGAATATATATAACGATTGTTATTATTTCATGATTGAAATTGAAAAGAAAATGTTATTTTCCAGATCACGATGGCTTCTTCGAATTAACGACTCCATCGTCCGAAGAAACCATTGTAATGGGGAAACAAACGTAAGTCACAATCGTTTGGTAAAAGTGGGCAAAATCTATGAAAGACTGGTTTTCGTTACTATTTTGATTTTGAAACGGATTTGCATCGAGTAACGACCGTAAACGTTCGAAGATTATTTCATACGTTCTTTCGTGTTTTTTTTAAAATTTTTGTGATCTAGTATTCCATTTCTTCGTATAAGTACTATAATTTTCTCTTCTGGAACGCTGTCTGAGTGTAATCGTCAGACATTATGTCGATGAGTCATATGATTTCTACTTCAATTTCCCTCTCCAACCGGCTCTTGAGCTACAGGCTCAATAATCAATACATCGTAACTAATATTATGTACTGAATTAGAGTTTCCTAACCCTGAGATTCGTGGAACCCTAAAGGTTTGGTCGGGGGTCTTCGTTTTAATTGGCACATAGAGTTGTTACGTTAGGTGTCCCTCAAGAGTTTTAAATGTTGAAAACATCAAAATAGTCCAGTCAGAGATCTGTATCAGAAATTTATTTTTGATTTTTTGAAATTTGATTTTGAGTAATTGAAGAAGCGTCAAAAGCGTCGAAAACATTTCACTTACGTTTCATAAACCTAATCAATAATTCAATACAACTGATTCATTAGATAACTCTTGAAAACGGGTTAGCAGACCGAAACCTGGGTGAGATAATTAAGGAATTTTTGTGGAATTTAATCAGCTGGTTTTGAAGCGTAAACGATATTTTCAGTCAATTTTAATGAAATAATGGAATTAATTCAAGAAGAATACATTTATCAACCAAAACGGACTAACATATGAGAGCAATTGGTATGAATGAACAAAGCCAAATGAAATTGTAAAGTGGCTGATGATAAGTAGAAGAACAATAAAATATACAATGGAATATGACAATGAACACCCCATATTTATTGGAAGAAAACATTTATACATATTCAGAATAAAGCATTCTAATTTCTGATTCTTTATTAATTATAAAAGAATCTAACAGAAAAAAGTATCACTTTAAACAAAATTGATACTTTTGTATCCGTAATCGTGAAAATCATTTTTAATTCAAATGTTGAAATATTTCAGAACAATGTTTGTCCTTGCACATTATTCCCTAAAAAAAATCCAAATTTCCTTTGAAGCAGATGAAAAATTAAAACAAAAGAGTCTAATGAATAATTCGTAATATTAATGATTACTTTCACGAGAAGTGGCTAATTTTGATTCTAGGTTACGAATTGGTCGAATTCGAAGGCAGTTATTCAAAAAAAAATGAATAGTTGTTATCCTCAACATTTAAATTCTTAGACTGCTTGAATCATAGAATGTTAATTTTCAATGCCACTAATTCCAAATTTTTTAAGTCCATTCCGTTATAGAACTATCAATTAATTTCATAGCTTCAATACTCAAAGAAGTATGAAAATTTCCAAAATAATATTTGTGAAAAGTTCCAAAATTAATTTCAATGATGTTAGTACGGGAAGTATTGAGGTCAGTTTCGAAAATGCTAGAAATTGAAGAAATGTATGCATCACATAAGTCTCAAAGTCTCACACATGTGAGAAAAGTGAATTCATCAAATTCTAACGGGTTTATTGCCCCATCCTTGAAGTCCGAACTTCTCAATCAATAACAACATATCGAAATCAAACAATTAACAACATTATTAACGAAAACTTACTTAGCATCGCAAAATAAATGACTACTGCAAACACTATCACATGGTGCAAAACTATTGGAATAATGAATAACTTCTATTAACACTTGACTAAATCCACAAGGATTCTTCAATACACTCGTCATATGTTTCGGGCTAATAACCCAACTTCAAGATTTAAAACCAACCAATTCATAAAATTAAAAATATACCTAAAATATTATAAATAGCACAGGTTTATACGTTTTTAACTAGTACTTAACTCATAAAAATGAGTTATTAGGTCCAAATCTGGGACAACTGCATTAAATAAATTTGTATTCGTTGCGTTTTGAATAAGACTATACATGTAAATGAATGCATTATCACGTGTATAAAACTCTCAAGATATGTGTATTAAGTATACCTTTGCGATTTCCGTCTCCAAATATAAATAAACCAATCTGAAGATTTCACAGCAATTTGAAAATTCAGGGCGACTACTCAAGAAATTTCAAGTTTTTTGACGTCAAGAATGCTACTCAGCGAAAACGTTTCAACTTAAACTAAGTCTTAAACAAAACAAATTATTAAATAAAATATAATTGAGCCATTAATCATTTTTAATTTGTTTTGCATTTATTGTTGTATTAAAATAATTGTTTCAATAAATAAATAATTTGCTTGCATAAAGAGAACATGATGGTATATTGACACCAGCCTGCAATTTTTATACGCTAGTTTCAACTTCTGCAAATACTCATGAAATTGTTAATACATTTTTTTCCTGAAAATTATCAATTTTATGTTGAGAACTTGATTTTTAGATAAATATTCATGAATTAATCATTTTGTGCACATTGTTGTATTTTTGTTTCAAAATAGATATACAACAGAAATTGATTCCACGCTAATGAGAACTTGTGGTATTTTAAAATAGACAACAGAGATTCCACGCTAATGAGTAAAGTAAGGAAGTATTTCGATTAAATCGGGTTACTTGTTATATCTAGTTTATTATTATCGAAATAATCTTGATAACAAACAGTCAAACATTAAATATTTACGTACATTGCCGTTTTGTTTATCAAGAAAAATAATATTCATCGACCCAATTTTTCAGTCACACGTCAAGGAATAATAAAAAAGTCATTGTCTCGTGGGTCGTAATGACGACATTACGGTATTTAGACCCTGAAAGTCAGCTGCCATCGTTTGGTGAAAAATCATGTATGGAAAAACACAACTATAGTACTATTACGAAACGAATAACTCGATCTACGAGGCTATAAATACATTAGTCTAATGACAGTCGTAGTCGGTCATTATCTAATAGCATTGCAACAAGGTAGGGGCCTGCCGTCTGCCAATTCGAAAATATCTTTACGAAGTTACATGTACCTATTGCGCTGCTTTTCTTCGGAGTCCCCTACGTGTAGAATGAGTAACTGGCGATGAGTAACTACCGCTCATAAGCTAATATGGTCTGAATTGATTTATCTTTTGTAATAAACCAATTCAATGTTTATTCTTTCTCATAAACTACAAGTGTTACTTCAAACAGAGTCAACTAATACTGGGGATTTTTAAATTTTATAGACTATTGGTAGGACTGAACCACTATTAGAAATATCTGGTTTCTAATCCCGGGTTTGGACGTTTGTGCATTTAATATGGATTCAAGTTGTTATTATGATTACAAAAAAACAATTTCAAATCTTCCACTTGCGGAGTGACATAAACATATAAACACACACACTTGCATATTAATTATATATAATGGGTAATTTTTTGAGAGTTAAGGATTTCAGGTTACCGCACTGGTTGGTAATGGCATCCAAAGTGAAAAGTTTTCAGTATACTTTGCCATTTCATCATGGAAATACTTACAAACGAGCAACGATTGCAAATTGTTGAAATTTACTATCAAAATTCGTGCTCTGTGAAAAATGTGTATCGTTTGTTACGATCATATTATGGTTGTCATAATCAACCTGTAAACCAACAATTCGTGCTATTATCACCAAATTTCGCACCAAGTTTACTTTGTTGGACATCAAACCATTGTCTCGCATGCGTATAGTGCGTACTGAATAGAACATTGCAACCGTAGCGTACAGTGTTAATGTAAAAAAAAAAGAATTAAAAATTAAAAATTAAAAGAGACAGTGGTCAACTTTGGAAGTAAATTTTTAGTATTTTTCGAAAAAATATTAAAAATGAGTTTTTGGTATTCCTATATTAATTTTCAGACGAAACAGTCCCATTGAAGTTTCGTTGAGTTTAGTAGAACAATTTGACACGAGCCAAATGAATGAAGTGGATAGTATTTCCCAGAGGAGGAAGAGGACAATGAGTCGGAACAGTTCACAATATCAGACATAATGAGACAACTACAAAAAAATCACGAAAATATGAACGATCAGATGAAACAGGTAAGAATGGACGTAAGAAGCATACAGGAATCTATAGAATTTATGTCAGACAGATTTGAGGAACTCCAAAAGGAAAATAAGATGATGCAGAAATTACTTAAGGAGGAAAAACAGGAGCGTAAAAAAGCCTGTGAAAAGATTGAAAAGTTGGAAGAAAGAGTTATGAGACTCGAACAAGAAAAGTGCAATAAGAACCTGATAATTAATAACGTACCTTTCAAAAAAGAAGAGAAAACCGAAGAAATTGTTACGATGATAATACAGCAACTAGGAATGAATATAGATACCAAAAAACTCATGTGCAAACGGCTGTCTACTAAAGAAAAAGCTCCTATTCTTATAGAACTGCCAAACAAGGATATGCGAGACTTGATAATGGAAAAACGTAAGGAAAGGGGTGTTATGAAGCTACGAGACTGTGGTCTACCGGGGATGATAACATATTCTTCAACGAAGACTTGCCGAGAGAAAAACAAGAATTATTTTCGAAGGTACGTAAATATAGGGAAGACCATAATTACAAATTCGCTTGGGTGAAAAACGGGAAAATATACCTGAGAAAAACAGAATCTAATCAGGCTAAACTTATTAGATCAAACGAAGATTTGCGAAAACTGTTAGAGGGCCAGAGACCAAGTAAATAAGTGTAAGTTTTTTTTTTTTTTTTTTTTTTTTTTGTTGACTTTTGTTTGTAGTTTTAGTTAGTTATGTAGGAAAATACGAAAAAAAAATGGCTAACCAAATAGAGGAATTTTTCAGTTTACAAACTGCGAATATAGAAACTATAGTAATAGATAATCCCTTTGGGAGTAAGGTAGTCTTCCCAGATACACCCGTGGGCATTATATGCCTAACTTGCAATATCAGAAGTATGAGAGCAAATTTTGACGACTTTTTGTTTTATTTGGATTTTCTCGACCAAAAGCCGCAGATCATTATTCTAACAGAAATATGGATAAAAGCAAACGAAACATATCTGTACAATGTTCCAGGATACATAGGTAAATACTGTACAAGGAACAATAGAAGATCCGGAGGAGTCGCTGTGTTCATAGCTAATTGGATAAATATCGAGTCGTCGGACTCTCTCAACATGAATACCGCGGAAGGTATCCACGTTCAGATGCGGATATCAGGAAAACTTATGTCAATCATTGGAATATACAGATCACATGATTCAGAACAAGAGCATTACATAAGGGAGTTAGACTCAGTGCTAAAAGCTACGGCGGACAGCGATATCGTTTATTATAGTGGAGACATAAATATCAACCTCAATGGATTTGAAGCAGACGACTATAAGTTATTTTTGGCTAATAAGGGTTTCCTCTCCTGTATGAACGAGGTAACAAGACCAAACGAAAACAGAGGTACTTGTGTAGATCACATTTATTTAAAATCTACTGATGTTCAACTAAAAACAGCGGTGGTACAATCTGATATATCAGATCATTTTATTATCTTGGGGGCAATAGATCTACAGGGCTCTGAAACTGCGGAAACAGATCACACAAACTGGAAAATAAACTTTGATACTTTGAAATGGAAAATAAAAAATCATGATTGGTCTTTCATCGAAGTAAACGATACAGTTGATGTAAAGTTCAGAAACTTCTTGGAACATTTTATGAACCTTCAAGAAGAAAGTACACAAAAAATCACTGTCAATAATAGAACCCGAAAATTAAAACCATGGATGACATCAGGTATCTTGCGCAGCATTAAAAAAAGAGATAAGCTATTCAAACAGACTAAGAGAGAACCACAAAACCTGGAGTTGAAAAGAATATACATAACATATAGAAATAGGTTGAAAAAAGTAATGTCAATTTCTAGAAGGGACTATTTTGAAGGACAAATAAGAAAAAATGCCTACAACATCAAAAAACAATGGAAAATAATAAACTCAATAGTTGCCGCGCGGAAGAAGGAAGACAAAATTGACAAAATCAGGAACGACCAAAACAATGAAATAATAACAAACAACAAAGAAATAGCGAATCACTTCAACCACTTTTTTGTGGATAGAATTACAGAAGCTGTAGACGGCATAAACAGAAGGAACCAAAACAAAACTCCACCAAGCTCAAGCAGAAAACCAAAATGGATAAACCAAACGTTTAGCTTTTTACCCCTTATTGAAACTGATCTAATATCAGGAATAAATGGCCTCAAAAGCAATAAAGCTCCTGGGAAAGACAACATTACCTCAGACACATTGAAAGCGGTAAAATCAGAAATTGCGCCAATACTAACCAAACTATATAATTATTCTTTATCCCAAGGTGTCTTTCCAACCAATCTTAAGGAAGCTATAATTGTTCCTATATTCAAAGGCGGATTGGGAATAGAAATGAGCAACTATAGACCAATAGCTCTAATATCAGTTTTTTCTAAATTACTCGAATCCTTGGTGCTCAAAATGATGAGGAAATTCTTAAATGAACACAATTATTTTTCCGAGAATCAATATGGGTTTCTCGAAAATAAAGGAACCGAACTGGCTTTATTGAAATTTAGCTCAGAAATACACAAGGCGTTGGATAGAGGAGAATACGTAACGGCGCTTTTCTTAGATATATCTAAAGCTTTTGACACTCTATCACATACAATTCTTTTGGACAAACTATTTAGAGCAGGTATCAGAGGCGTGAGCCATGAATGGTTTTCTTCTTATTTAAATGACAGAAAACAACAGGTTAAAATCAAGAATGATATCAGCGAACAGCTCATATTGCAGCATGGTGTTCCACAAGGAACGTTACTTTCTCCTTTTCTGTTTCTAATCTACGTCAACGATCTGTGCGATTCACTATTTCAGGGAAAAATGTCAACTTACGCAGATGACACCGCCTTGCTTTATTGTAACCTTGATAAGAACTCCTTATTCACTGCTATCACACACGATTTGCAGTTACTATCTGCATGGTTCTATGGGAATAGACTGATAGTTAATGTGACTAAAACCAAGTATATCAATTTCTCCATAGGTAGACCATTCCAGTATGAAAGGCCCTTATTTATTCACAAAGTGGACTGCAGTGAGGAATGTGATTGCGATGCACTGGAGCAAGTATATATAGCAAAATACCTAGGTCTCACTTTCGACCAGAATATGAATTTTAAGGCCCATATCCAGAAGGTCAAAGAGAAATTGTACACAATTATACCGAGATTCTACTTTCTCAGAGAGATTGTGCCAATTAGTACCCTACATATGACATATCTCGCTCTAGTACAGTCTGTCCTAACATATGGAATAAGTATTTGGGGAGGAATCTATAAAACTAACATCAAACCTTTGATAACAACACAAAAACACTTTGTCCGAATAATATTGCACGCTAATAAACTGGAACCGTCAAAACCCTTATTCCATCGATTGAAAGTTTATGCTTTAAAACAGCTATATAAATTACATGTCTGTAAATCAATATACAAGTATCATAACCAACTGGGTTTAAAAATACAAGAAAACACCAGAGGATTTAAGTGCATAATGCAACCCAAGGTTAACCGGACCCACACTCTGAACTCTTTCTGGTATCAGGGACCAAAAAACTTCAACAGTATGAAAATTCCAAACATATTAAAGCCAACCAAAGACGTTGAACGTTTCACCAAAAGCAGGATCGCATACACTGAATAGTGAAATTATTTAGGAGTCAAGATATACTTCCACACTACGAACTACCTTATGTATATGTGTATATATGTATGTATGTGTGTATATATGTATACTACACTACGACTGCGAACTATCTTATCTGCACACGGGCAGGAAATGCCTTGCAGAAATATTTACATATTTACGGATTTATTTACTAAGTTTATTATATTTAAGTTATTTAGATATTTCAGAATTTATTATATTCTTTTTAAATTTGTTACTTTTCAAACATCCAATTCAATTAAGTTTATTATTTTTCATTTATTTGGTATATAATATTATAATTTCAGTTTGTTTCATTTGGTTACTTTGTATTACTGTGGCAATTGCTTTTGATTTTATTTTGGTACTTCATCAACTATATTTCATCAACTTCTGTTGACTGCGATTGACTTTGTAATATATTATTTTCATTTTGTTCCATTTAGTTATTGTTTATATACTTTTAAGTTTGTTTTTAATTTACTTTCGTTGTATATACTCGTATTCGCTTGTACTCTCTCTTTTCTGTTTTTTTCTTTAATTTTTCTTATTTATCATTATTTATGTACAATTTGGGATTTTTGCCCTGTGATTGGATGTATAACTGTTGGGAATAAATATTATTATTATTATTAAATATTATTATTATTTTACGATTGTGTCCACATACTCAGACCTCTCCCAAATTGGGTACAAAGTTAAACATTTTACGAGACTGTGGTTATTTTGAAGCAAGGACAACTGTTACGACGCTTCAACAATGTGTAGATAAGTTTTTGAATTGATGTAAGTGAATGCCTGGAAAATAATAAGCCAATTGAGTAAACTGTATTTATAAATGTCTTTTGGAGGTTTTGGTATTTTTTATAAGAACACCATTCAAGATGTATTTCAGTTAATATTTCTACAACCCTCCAGTACATAACTTCATTTCTATCATGTCTGCGTTCTAATTACTTAGTAATTTCTCTCGCACGGGACATGTCAGAAAAGTTTTTCATTCGATTTAAAAAGCGTAAAAAATATTCAATTCGATAATCAACGCAAAAAATGACATCATACAATACTCCGCCGAATATTTCACACCCTATCCATAAACATCATTAGAAACCAATTCCATAAAAATAGACGAACGAGTACTACAAAGAACTCATAACAATATTTGAACACAATAAACGTTAACTTATCGAATTCCAGCCATTTCCAGTACGGTTTAGGTTAGAAGGCAACGAAAAAAACAGACGATAGCAGACATAAGTGCACCATTATTGATTTATCTAGAATCCCCTCTTGTTATAAACAAGAGAAGTCAGGACTGAACAGCATCAAAAATTTGTCCGGCGTTACTGACATCCACAATGGAAGACAATTTTTTGCAGACATTGTTTCGAAAACATTAATTGAATATTGACTAACTCGTGTATAATGAAATCATGCTCTGGACATAATGTCCTTATAATAAACGTGATAAAATGGGATTTTATAATGTAGATCTATCTTGTAGGAAAAAACGATCCAAATCTTATTGCTCTATTAGCAAAGGTGGATGGCATATATATACTATAGATATCTATAGTAATTCATAAATTCAATTATTCATTAGTTTTGACAAAGTTGTGATATACAACTAAACGTCAACAAAAATAAAGTTTTTCATATTAAAAAAAGCCTGTTATTGCTGAAAACATTCGAAATATATATATATATATATATATATATATATATATATATATATATATATATATATATATTATCATATATATATATATATATATATATATATATATATATATATATATATATATATATATATATATATATATATATATATATTTCTCAGCATGATTTTATTCTTGAATTATGAAACCAGAGTATGTGAGAAAAAATCTACCTCTGTTGCTACTCAAAGACAAGAAAATAACGTTGAAACAGGTGAGCGACGTACTAAAAACAATAAGAGGCGGAAAAATCAAGTCAATAATAATTGAAAAAAATAGAACGTGTGGAATTTGCACAATCTGTGAGTAATAAAATTGTTTATTATTAATGAAAAAATGAATTAATACTATTTTCATTTCATTTTGAAACAAAATATGCCACAGTTCCATGAATATTTTAACTGGATCTCTAATACCGTCAAATTAACGGCTGCGGTCTTTGAAGGTATAATATAAAGCCTGACCCTTCTAGTATTAATACCATATATCACACACAGGTTATATAAATCCTAAGAAAGATACATATAAAGCATGATAAGTAATTGACTTCTGAAGGCTGCACCTATTTGCGGCACGCAAGAGTCACAAGTCCATAAAAAATCAAAAACGTCAATATCTAATTTCTTCAAGTAATAATCCCTTGAAATATGAATGTAGGTAAATATGTAATAAATAGGATTTTATTAATCAAAGAAACTATGTTTATATGACCAGAAATTTTTCAAACGGTCAATATAATTCTTTGCATTTGAAAACTGAATAATACCTACATAATTTGAACATACCTAATATTTGGTTATAATTATTTGAACATAATGAAAATGAACCGATATATGGGAAAAAAGTAATCTCGTTATTGTGCGTAGATTGTGGCAAATTTGATTTTGTAATAGAAAGCAAGTGAATAAGAACGTATTTCAGTATCAAGTGAAATAAATCAAAACAAATTATTTCAGAAAAGAACATGGAGTAGCTTGCTCGATCATAAAGGAGCAAAATACACCTGAATCCTACAAACTCTCAACTAACTGTAGAATACACACTGCTGAATTATATGTCGTCTATAGATCTCTTCTTAGTCTTATCATAATAGGACACAAGGTTGCAGTAGTCACAGACTCCCTTTCCTCCATACAATCCATAGCTGACATTTACTCGAAAACCCCACTTGTACAAAAAAAAACTCCAAGAAAAATACCACGATCTGAAAAACAACAGGAACATCTCTACTACCATGATCTGGATTCCATCTCATGTGGGTATCTCAGGGAATAAAGCAGCGGACCAATCCTCGAATCCTTTTTTCTTTTTTCTGATCTGGATGTTACAAACGTTATGGTTCATACAGATTCAATTCAATCAATAAAAAATAGAATCATTAGATAATGGCCAAATCCATGGGAAATGATACCAGCAAGCTGCACAGAATACAAGCAAAAATTCAAAAAGAAACAAGATTAGCCCTGAAGAGACAAGACAAAATAGTAGCTAGGAGACTAAGAATAGGTCATACGAAACTGACCCACAGTTATTTGATGACATCAGGCGAACAACCCAAGTACGAATACTGTGATAATATCCCCGTTACAATTGAACATATACTCATCTGGTGTCCAAAAAATAAGGCAGTTCGTAACCAACTAGGTCTAAGACACAATATCAAAGACCCTGAGCACAACAGCCCAAATTGAAGTTACATTAAAATTTATCGGGAAATGTGGATTATATAACCTTGTGTAGTAGTAGTTTACACATCTAGAATAATAATCCTGGGGTGTGCATGGTGCTCTGCATAGCTGGTTTCGTAGTTTCTTATGTGGCCGAACCCAAATGTTTCGTTATAAGAACTACATTTCCACAGAATTTGAAGTGCTGTCGGGCGTCCCCCAGGGTTCGCACTTGGGACCTATTTTATTCAACTTATTCATGAATGATGTCAAGGGTTCCATAGATGCTAATTTTTTGATGTTTGCCGATGATATGAAATGAATATTGTTAAAAGGGGGTTTCCCGTTCACTAGGTATTTAGATATATGTTCATATTATATATATATATACTTAAATAAATATATAAAATAAATAAATAAATAAAGTTCCATCTAATTTCATTACGAATATATTGTTAATTATATCTAAGTATATGTAGCATTAACACTGTTATGACATGAAACTGTAAGAATTGTACCATGTGTCAATGACCATGTAGTCGAGACACGTTAATTCAAATAAAAAAATTTAAAAAAAGAAATAATTTGACAGAAAAAAAAGTCTAATCATCTGAAGCAAAGAAACTTATCAGATCGTCTACTGAGACGATCAAAGTCTCCGTGATTCATTTTTATCACCTAGAGTTATCACCTATACAGTTATTCGTTCGTATTTCGTGGAAAATACATAGGCATCGGTATTGGTAACTACAGCAGCAAATGGAGCACAACATTTCCATTTTTCTTGAAACTTTCTTCATTTTATCAAATGAAGTTCATTTGAAAAGGGACTCACAATTATGTCTTATATAGCCAGTTAACAAAATAACGAGGACAATACGGAAATAGAAAAAAGATCGGAAAAATTATTTCGTAATGTTATGATGTAGCCTTTACATACTTCATCAAAATGCGCTCTCAGAGAAAAAACAGGAACATCTGTCGATAACTTGTTGTATGAAGATATCAAGGATGTAACTATTTTATAAATATTGTTAAAATCAAACAAGAGGTTTTGTTTCTATTAACATATAATAAGTAACATAGTATTTCAATTTTATTATCTTAAGTATGTATTTCATTTTAAAGAAATACTCCATTTATACCCTTAGGACGAGAGTCGAATCTAATTTCAGTTATAAAATTAATGTAACATCTTTCTAAATAAAGATAAGGGGGAAATATTATTTTATAATAAGTTATATAAGGAGTGCCGGTAAGGCGATTCTCTAAAAGCCACATTCAATTGATTTTCCTAGATGGAAGTGTGATGTATGCAATAGACACAACCAATGTCGATATTCTTCGGAATGCACTAAAGATTTACTTTCGAAAGTTGATAGTTTATAATTTCATTGACATTTGGACAGACAACTCGCTGAGAATTTTATTCGATATTTCAAACGTTAATCTCAAATAGAGTCTCCCAGTATATATATATATATATATATATATATATATATATATATATATATATATATATATATATATATATATATATATTCTTTCACAATTATTGAAATACAATAAAATGAAAATATGTCAACAGAAACAATTTAAGAAATCTATACCACTGAAGAGCAGTACTCATATAATTCATCAACAGTATAGGGTTCATTCGATTATAAACTTTCGTAACCTATACTATAATATATATATATATATATATATATATATATATATATATATATATATATATATATATATATAATAATTTATTCTTTCACAATTATTGAAATACAATAAAATGAAAATATGTCAACAGAAACAATTTAAGAAATCTATACCACTGAAGAGCAGTACTCATATAATTCATCAACAGTATAGGGTTCACATTCGATTATAAACTTTCGTAACCTGTTCTTGAAATGTTTATCTTCGGATGAAGTACAGAAATCTCTAGGCAGTCTATTGTAGAGCTTAAGGCACATGAATTCCACCTGGTTTTGAGTTAATGCAAGACGACATTTAGGCAAAAAATAACAATCCATCTTCCTAGTGTTGCTATGAATTTCATAATTCATGAACAATTTACGATTCTGTTGAACGAACATTAAGCACTTAAATATGTAAAGACCAATTGATGTCATATAACCATGCTTTCTGAAAATACCACGACAACTTGTTCTTCTCTTTAGATGAAAAATTGTCCTGATAGCCCACTTCTGGTCCACAAAAATCTTATTGGAGAAACCACTGTTGCCCCAGAAAATAATGCCATAAGTAATTTGAGATACAAAATTTGATGAATATATCAGCTTCAGTACAGGCTCAGCTAATTTATCTCTTAGTACATTCAACATATATATCACCGAATGTAGGCGCTTACTGAGAGATGTACAATGAGTATCCCATCTCATGTTTTGGTCAATATATATCCCAAGAAATTTGGCAGAAGAGCACACAGTTATTTCTCCATCCTTCATTAATAGAGTATCTGGAAATATTTTACTGGAACGATTAGTCTGATAAAACATCGCTTCAGTTTTATCCATATTGAGCTTTATTTGGTTTCCCTCATACCATTTCATCACGTCTGCAAAATGAGTTTGGGCTGAAACTTCGGCTGTCCGAACATCCCTTCCTGATACTATGAAGTTTGAATCATCTGCATACAGGACAACATCCGACAAACCTAGGAAACCTGGAAGATCGTTTATATATATAATAAAAAGAAGTGGGCCCAAAATACTGCCCTGCGGGACTCCAGTTTTCACCTTCTCATTTTTAGAAACTTAAATCTCACCATTACTGTCAATAACAGTTCTTTGAATTCTATTTTCCAGATATGATTTTATCAGCTTCAGCTGATTGCCTCTTATTCCATAAGCTTCCCTACACAATATATATATATATATATATATATATATATATATATATATATATATATATATATATATATATATTCAAAGTATAAATATTTTACGGCATATTATAATGTTTAAGTTATAGACTAATTCGAAATCACCTTCCCAAATTATCACACTATTGCTAAAACGATACCCAAAAATCCATTATAAGTATATAAATACACTAAGGAATGGTCAATGCCCTTCAGGTTTCTATTCGAATTTCCAAAAATAACGTCACGCTCAAGAAAGCATTAGCTCAAATTATTTACGAATAGCACAGTATATAATTGAGTGAAGATTTCTGTGCTTTGAAAATACCGTAGCGCTCCTGATTTTAGTCCGAATACCAATCAATAACGGAGTCTTGCCAACGAGGCAGCGATTCTTTTTTTTTTGTATGGAAAGTTATGAAACTTCAGACATGCTAGCATGACACGTAAACGTGTGTTCCTTTCACGTGACACGCGTTAACAAAGCAGTCAAAAAACCCAGGATTTGTAAGCTTTAAACCAATAACTTGAAGATTTATAATAAACACGAGTGTACTTGTTAAAGGAAACCGTTTTATACCTATATGCCCGTAATTAGAAAATGTAATACAGCTTTTTATCAATTATAATATGGTGTGAATCTACAATGGATACGAAGTATGACAGGCGAAGTGCTAAACAAAAGAGACGAGTCACTTATTCGATAAAATAGCAGTTTATTAATATTGAAGTATTCAACCTGATATGCATGTTACGAAAAAATAGTATGAACAGCAGAACTCAGACACTCGTTATTTTCGATTCATTTTGTTCATAGTTTGAACAATAAAAGTCGCGTAATTTACTGAAAAATATCTTTAAAAATATCTTTACTTGTTTGGACGCCTTGTTCAACACTATATATTTCTATTTTATAAATTGTCAAGCACAGTAAATTAGAAATTTTGATGTTATTTCATAGTTCAAGAGACAAGTATAAAAAATATAACATCACGAATAATAGCGCCCATAATGGAAAACCAGATATAAGTTCAATTATAATTAAATATCGGTGGAACATTGAAAACTGCAAATCTCTCACATCTACTACGTTAATTTTGAGGTCTCTATTAAAATTTGGAGGTATAACTACAAAATATCGAGAAACATGTCGTACTTTTGTGTAAAACAATGTATGTACTTCCGAAAAAATGTTCAAATCGATGAAACAAGTTTATATTTGATAGGCACCTTAACACCTCTTACACTACACACCAAGAAATTTTCAATTCCGACAATTTGTTCTATGTGGGTAAATAAAATATTTTTCAAAATTTATTATACAATACTTAGTACATAATTCAGATCAGAATACCAAGATCAGCTCAATATCGATATCAATTAACTGAAATTAGAATATATCCACCATTTCGAGACAAAACAAAGTATCAACAAAAAGTAATGAAATAGCATTAAACTCATCAATAGAATATGAATCAAAACCAATGACATGTTTATGAAGATGTTTTCTAACAACTCAATACTATAATGCGGTAATACTATTAGTAAACCATACACATAAATTCACCGATTGACAACTAAATTGACATGAATATACCAACTACTCAATATAAAGTACTCGTACAACCAAAACTCCAACAAAGATGCCTATAAAAATATGAAATTACTCAATACATTTTATATAATATAGGTGATTATTAAAACAAATAATATGATCAAAATTGATTCAGTATGACGTATTTTCGTGATTTTATCATCATTTAGGTAGGTATAACACACTGGCCAACTTCCTAAGAGATCAACCCTATTAAAAGAAACCTCCTACGCCTATGCGTCAATTGCATAATCCGAAAAAGACCGGAACAAACCGCGACCTACAGGCAAAAATCGATGAGCCAACCCAAAGTTGCCAACTACGCGAACACAAAATGTCTAAATTGAGATCGATTTAAGAGGGATTGAAGGACTACGAAAAAACGTTATATAAATCTATAACTGAATATCACGAGATTTAACTAAGATTAACTAACCACGATTAACGTACTCGCAAGACATTAATTGACAATTTTAATTCCATGGAAAGGTGTCCAAATTAAAATATTAAAATCATGTTATATTACCGGCTTTGGGATTACGTACCTTCATGTTATTCTCCACAAGATAGTCGAAGGAACATAATGTGTAGACCAGGTATGACCTGAAGAGTTCCCAGTTAGTTTTACTTTTGAATGCGGCTCTTGCATCGTTGAACGAAACGTCCAATGTGTCTGAATAAGGGGCTGCTTGCACCTGTGTAGTTGCTGCGGTCGCATAACAAGTAGAACTCGACTTTAAAACCAAATCATTTACGTTAATTTTACCGAATTTACCGTTCTTTATCGAAGACAGGAGAAAATTGTACTTTTTATTCGCACTTGTGTTTAATACTGATCGCAATAAAGCCATTACACGATGTGTAGTATTTTATCCGAGTTGTTTCCGTGCACTAGATGAAACTATAACAATCGAACGATGTTAACAATCTAGAGCTCTGCTACGGAGGCCAAAATAGACTGACTATTGTGCTGCTACAAACCTTCGCGGAGCGCGAGACTAGTAATCGCCTGAGACAGTTTAGTTCTTCACTTTAAACACATGGCACTACTGGCGGTTTCAATCCAATCGGGAGTCGCACGCAATCGTTATTCTTTGATGATTCAGTTTTGAGTTATACACGCGTAATTTCACGTGAAGTTATTCCAAAAATGATAATAAAGCACTTCTAAATTCACAAATTTATAGTACAGCTTACACGTTAATTTGACGTTATTTGTCGATTTCTGTTTGACGGAATCAATGTTTTAACCACAGAATCAACGAACATAGAACGGATTCGTTTAATCCTTTCCGTCTTTGTCCATTCAATTAACGTAATCGTCACAACTCAATTAGTTAATTCAGTTTCATTATTACGACGGTACTCCTTTCAATTAAACGTTTTTTTACACAATCGGTTAATACTTACTTCAATCCTGACGTTTAGGAAACAGCTTATCCATGAACGTATCTACTATGTGAGCGAAAGGGTTTAAGAAAGAGAGATAGATCGTGAACAATTTTAATATCAAACATTACTTTCAATGTTCAAAAAATTTTTCTTCCTTAATTTATCATAAGCAGCAATTAGTGTTATTCAAAAACATTCGAATAAAATATTACGTGTATATATAGGAGCAATTTTTTAATTCTTTTATGTGCAGACATATTACAATAGTTCACCAATTCAATATTTAAAAACCAAAGTGCAAATAAATTTTGCCAATTCCATATCTGAATCGTACTTAAAAAATTTGATTTCAGTTCTCAATTAAAGTAAAAATCATATCTACAAAGTAATGACATATTAAAATAAAGTGATATATATTAACACTAAACTACAATATAATAGATAATAAAAGTACGTTCTCACTCTCAATTTCAAAAACACAAGCAGTTATCACATTGTAATTCGCAATGATATGGAAGCTCTCAATAACACCAGCACTTATTTTACATATATCAGTGCATATAAACATACCTATATAAGAAGTTAAGAAACAATATGAGCACATTTATAAAAATATCTTAAACAATTATCACTCCTTGACAAAATTTACATAATTCATATAAATACGCATTTAAATATACACACTATGAGTAATTGTTTCATATTGTTATATGAATGAACTCTCTGAATATATTTTGTAAAGCTTAATTCTGTATATTAGAGGGTAATTGATATTGAAAATTTTTTGTCTCTTACTATTTCAACTGAGAATTTATACCATCAATTGAATATAATTAGCAATAACAATGAAAAATGGGAACAATTTGATTGATGTTGTTTGATTTTTTGAAAATCTTTCGTCATTTTAGTTCTTTCAATTAGTAATCAATTCCATTTATTTATTATCAGTAATCAATACTAAATTAATAATCAGTAATAAAAGTATTCATTTCCAAGTTTTCGCGAAACTACAATTTGCAACGAAAGCTTAACAGCAAGAAATGACATTTTTTAAAATTTGCCATCAGAACATCAATATTAATGATTATATATATATATATATATATATATATATATATATATATATATATATATATATATATATATATATATATATATATATCTGTACCTCGGAGGGATACAACACTATGTCCATTTTCATAACTTTACAGGAGAGGAGTTTTAAACTTTTTTCAACAAAAAGTGTTATTGGCACAGCTATTTGGTGTTGTTTTAAAACATGCTATATCCGGTTCATGGACATAGTATGTTGTATCCATCCGAGGTACAGATATATATATATATATATATATATATATATATATATATATATATATATATATATATATATATATATATATATATATATATATATATATATATATATATATATTTGGTGTTATCATGATATTGCTAGGAGAATTTCAAATCACGTTCACCAATGATTCAAAATTGAAATTCTTTTCACAAATATTAGGCGGAATAAATAAAATTGAAGAACGTTAAAAGTAATGTTACTTGAGCTCCAAAGTCCTTCAATTACTTTTAGAATTTCTTGTTTACGCTTGAAAGCAACATTGATGGGTCTAGGATCATACAAAATTTCTGATGAAATAGAATAATATAAAAAAATAGATGAAACAAAATTTCTGATGAAACCATTGACGAACTCTATGAGCAGAGCCATATTAACTCAATCGCGCGAAATATATTCCTAGGCTTCCTGGACATTCATAACACTGAAATTTTAGAAGATTGCATTGTTTTGAAAATTGTATTCTCAAATTCGCCATTTTCTTCATGCGAATAGTTGTACGATGAAAAAATTAAAATGACAGTAATAAACAACATATTTTAATTCCCTCCTCCAATATGGAAAAAACTGAAATTCAAATATTTCTTCATTTGGTTTCTCTGCTCGCGCATACTGAGCTCAGCCCTTTCCGCTGAAGCTGTCAAATTGTCCAATCTATCGACTTGGTTATCAAGAGCCTTGCACAAGTCGCCCTTTTTCATTGGAGTTCCGTTCGAATTTTCAATGTTTGGATTGGCGTTGTTCGATTCAATATCCTTATCAGAGCCTATTATTGATCGGTTGACCTGCTGCACGTCCTTATCTTTAGTAGCTGATTGAGCACCAGTTTCATCTTCTGTGGCGTTATTCGTTTGACTCGTTTCTGATTGGTCAGAGCCAGACTGAGAATTTCTACTCAGTTTTATTTTCAATATGTTTGTTAAAGATCCATAAGAAGACTGAAAATTAAACAATTGTTGGACCAAAAAAAATTGTGAAATGACAAATAATTTCATTTACAAAATTTCATCACGAACAAATTGAACGATAGTTTTATAATTACTTGTACCTCATTAATTTAACGTTAACTATTCAATTTAAAATTCAGAAAAATCATCAGAAGAACTCAGATTTTTATTCTTAAAATGTCAGAAACTTTGTCCTTCATGTCCTCTGTCTGAAAAGTGATGTCATCAAGGAGGGAAAATATTCCACGATTTCAATTTTGTAAGTATGTGAAAAACAAAATAACATATTGTTGATCTAGTTGATTTCTATTTCAAATTATTTTGTCTTACCCTATGCGATTCTAGGATATATTAAATGCTGTATTATTTTCAAATAGTTTCATGCAAAAAAATAGAAAACATTCAAACCATAGTATCAGCGATCTGAAGAAGACATAAATCTTCAATACATAACAATTCAATACCTTTGTATTTGATGAACCTGAAGATCTTTCTCAAAGTAGGAAGGTCTTATTCTAATTCTAATTCGTTCTCTAATTTCTAGGTTGATTTTATACAATTTTATAGTAATAAATAACACGGAGGTTTCGCTTATCTCTTGGTGAAACATTATGTTATAAACTTTAAAATTTTATAGTTTTTATAGTAGTTGGTATACTCGTATTCTCGTATTTATATTTTCATCTGATTACCCAATATTATCAATTTTTTTCTGTAATAGTCAAGTTATTTATATGAATATTCTCTTTTTTCTATAGATCATATACACCAAAATTCGATCAAGTATTCCTAAATGAGAGGTAATAATAAAAACTTGTCTAAAAATCACTGACTGAACAATTCTTTATTCGACTAGTTTCACCTTTTACAGCATTATCAAGAATGTTATTAATTATCAGCATTATCATTCTTGATAATGCTGTAAAAGGCGAAACTAGTCGAATAAAGAATTGTTCAGTCAGTGATTTTCAGACAAGTTTTTATTATTACCTCTCATTTAAATATGAACTATCACAGAGTAGATTCATCTTACAAGTATTCCTAATTTTTTAACTTACTCTGAAACGATTTATTTTCTTTTGTGTTCCTCTTAAAATTTCATTGAGTTCGCCTAGCTTTCCTCCAACAGCACTTAAATTTTCATTCTGACACTCGGCTTCCTAGAAAACGATGAAATAGAGGAGAAACATGAATTAAGTAGCTTCAAATACATGAAACCGTATTAATCTTTCATATAATATATAAATTAGAGAATGAATGACAATTTGTTATTTATAGATATTTGTTAGGATTTTTCAAGAATGAAATTAAATTGATGTTTTCTCGACGTAAAAAATTTCATTTCAATCAAATTGACTTTAGGCAGTAAATTTGCTGAGCATGCGCTTTCGACTTTAGTGTTGCACCTTCATACAGCAAGTTCAAAGATGAGGTGAAATTAAATGCTCCAAATTGGCGTTTGGAACATTTAATCATTTTAATCTGAAGTTCCTAATTAAAGGCATATTGATTAATATTCTGGACCATACAGCAATGTAGCTGATCAGCAGAAGAATGTAATAACATTGATCTATAAACGCCAACGACATTGTAAATTAAAAAAATACTGCATTAAGCATAAACTCTGGATAACTTGTATAAAGTTAATAAAGATATAAAAAAGAACCTTTTATGACTTATAATAAATAATATATCTATTTGTCACATATTATATCTAACCTTACCTAACCTACTCAATTTATAATATACCTATGCACATTTTGTATCTTGTAATTCACCCACTTAATACATCAAATATGCATGTTATGTGTTTCAGTCAAATATACCGTGATTTTTTCAAT
This sequence comes from Henosepilachna vigintioctopunctata, assembly GCA_030704895.1. Classification (NCBI taxonomy): domain Eukaryota; kingdom Metazoa; phylum Arthropoda; class Insecta; order Coleoptera; family Coccinellidae; genus Henosepilachna; species Henosepilachna vigintioctopunctata. Next base: position 14,029,661 of record JARQZJ010000031.1, on the reverse strand, counting down.
TTTGTGTCTATTTTATCGTTGAAAAACAACAATTGTCCCAATTTTTCATACTTCAATCGTTGAAAATTCATACTTTTCGAAAAATTTCGAAGTATTAGTGCAAAATTCAAGAATCAATAAGACAATAATATAACAGCTTTTCATAACCTTTTAAAGAAGTAAATGGTATGATACATCTATTAGAATTATAATTATAACTACTTAAATAAGTATAACTATATAAATAAGTATAAAACTTATTTATTAAATAAATAAAAATTGTTTTCATATAGCGTAACGAAAAGCATGTAAATGTTTTCAAAATGGATAATAATAAATGGACATATTTCCACGTTTTCTTCTCTCAGGCCCTAACACTTCTTGGAATTCTTGCGAGCAGTACCCTAATGGAGCAAACTCCCAAAAAACGCTAGCAACCATGATACACAAAAGTTGATTCTGTCAACTCATTGTATCAATCAAAGGTTCCCAAACTTTTTACCGACAGTATTTAAAAAAACGAAAAATTTTAACTGGGCTCCAAAATAAAGGAAAATGTTATATCTTCTTACATATTCTTTATTTGAAGTGATGTTATTGAGAAATTAAATGTATTTTATAAAGTTTTGTCTTTGTTACCAATACACTAAGGAATCCTACCACAAAGACTTTGTGGAGCCCATCAAGCACACTCAGAATGTGACAAGTGAATACTCAGAATACATTTATACATTTTATAATAATAACAATAATAATAAGTCCTTATTTTTCTATATTTAAAAACACCCAGTTACAATAAATATTTCAATATATTTATATATATATATATATATATATATATATATATATATATATATATATATATATATATATATATATATATATATATATATATATATATATATATATATATATATATATATATATATATATATATATATATATATATATATATATATATATATATATATATATATATATATATATATATATATATATATATATATATATATATATATATATATATATATATATATATATATATATATATATATATATATAGTAAATAGTAAATACTGAGACTCTTAATCGAAATATCGAAATATTTCAAATAAAATTCTCAGGGAGCTGTCTACACAATTGTTGTCAACGAGAACGAACCCATCACTTTCAAGAGTGAATATTAAGAGCGTTTCGAAAAGTTCATCGATCTTGTTGAATGATAATAGGATACAATTGTTTCATCATTATTATGAATCATCAGTCCATATTTAATCAATCAATCAAGAATCGATGACTTTCAAAACGAACATAAGTCCTATACCAAATTGAGGACAATTTTACCGAGTGAAATATTCACTTAGGCTCCCTCTATCGGAGAAAGGACGCATAAACTCTCCCTGCCGTTCAAGATTCCTACTCATGACAACAAGAGTGAGAGTAGAAGGCTTTGTAGATATTCCATTCGAACACTACAGAAAATTGTCCGCAATGTGTACGAATGATCCCATGCCTAAACGCTCCAGATCACGCCCTGGCGGGCTAAAGTATAGCTAGTTTCAAGATTCACAAGTCATTCGATACTAGTAAATACTGAGACTCTTAATCGAAATATCGAAATATTTCAAATAAAATTCTCAGGGAGCTGTCTACACAATTGTTGTCAACGAGAACGAACCCATCACTTTCAAGAGTGAATCTTAAGAGCGTTTCGAAAAGTTCATCGATCTTGTTGAATGATAATAGGATACAATTGTTTCATCATTATTATGAATCATCAGTCCATATTTAATCAATCAATCAAATTAACAAAATTAATTTGACAACATCGATGTTTTTGTAATATCGTGTCTCTCCAAATTATATATTTTAGAAATTTTCGTTATATCGACTCTAAATGATTGAAAAATTTGTAAATGGGACGCCAAATCATACATCTGAAATCTAATTTGCTCTTTTCAAGTATATTAAATACCTGTATAAAAGTTTTTGTATTCGAAAAGTGTCCAGCATTAAGTACATTAACACATAAGATTTGAATGCTGTTGAAATTGTTTCATTTATATTGTATATTGTAACATGTATATTGTATATATGTTTTATTGTGAGGTACAAAAGTAAATTTCTGATCAAATACTATACCGTGGTCTTGAATTTCGGAGACCCTGGTCAGAATGAATTCGTTAATTGGCTGATCCTTTTTAGTGAATGCGAAAACACCAATCAGAAACAGCGGTGGGGCCATCCTGTAAGCTTATGCAGTTCTCATATGTTTCAATTTGGCGATATATTTTTAAATCCGCAGCATACATGAGACTATGAACTGCTAGACAATCCATTAAATCATTCACAAAGAGAAGAAACAACAGTGAGTCTAAATTAGAGCCTTGTGGTACTCCCGAAAGAGCTGTATATGCACATGACTTATGACCTTTAAATTGTACAAACTGTGTTCGATTATTTAAATGAGACTTAATCAGAGAAACTAGCTTTAGAGAAACCTGACTTGGCTTTCAGTTTGTTCAACATAACTTTATGATTCTTTTGATCAAAATCGGTTATACAACATCGACCTGGCTCCTTTCTTCAAGATTCTTTAACACACATTGTGAGAACGTTTAAGGTTAGCTGCAAGATCTATGAGACATGAATCCGTGTTGCTCAATCTTCACTTCATTTCTTACTTTAGGACAAATATTATTAAATACTATGATCTCAAATAATTTTGAAAAGTTGGAAAGAATAGATATAGGTCTATAATTGCTGATAAACGTTGCATCACCTTTTTTCAGTACAGGTACTATTTTGAAATTTTACCAGATTTTCGGAAATATTATCGATTTAGTAATTAAATTGAAAATGTGACATAAAGGTACAGAGAACACATGAATGCAATCCCTTACAATTAAACTAGGTATTCCATCTGGGCCATCTGTATTTTTTGTACTGAGTTTCTTGACAGCGAATATAACATCATTTTCTGATATATTATTGAAGTGAATATAATAATATAATTGATAATAATTAATATATGATCGTTCTGATCAGCATATTCATCGTAATAAGGCTGTCGTCAGTATTTGATTCCTTATAAATTCAATTTTATTGAATGCAATGGAACGACTTAACGAAGACTCTACTCATACGAGTGGAGGTTTCAAAAACCTGCGGCGACTAGTCACATCCTGCCACCGGATGCATCAACCGATAGACTAGTCACAGCAAGGAAAAAGAAGAAAAGACGATTGCGCACGCTCGGACGCATCCTCAGTAGAAGACAACAAGATCCCGTCGACTTCGGTGCTTGTCGCCAAGCAGTCAACATGACTGTCATCTACAAACATTATTAGTGCACTTCAATGTATTTAGTTGTAAATAGTTATGTTAAATAAAGTTGTTCATACTGAACAGAGTTTGGGTACACATCCCAATTAAGCCCAACAAACCTGAGAATTTGTCAGGAACTGAATAGCAAACAGCTCAATTTTCTCAAAATCATACGACAATATAGCTTTATTTTTTGACTGATTTTAAATTATCTGAATATAATTTGAATATTTTTTAAAATAATTTCTAAGGGATATAATTGACATTTCTTTGATCACTTTTGTTGAATTATTTGGCCAACTCCTTTACTGGCATACATTACGCATTTTTCGTTCCACTAAAGGTAAAGTACAGTTATTATGATATTGTAAATCGAAAAGGCATCCTATTAGTTCGGACGGACAGTTCAAAAATATTTGTAAAAAATATTAACATCACTTTTTGGAAGAGAAATTAGAAAATGTTGATCAACAGAATATTTTCAGATCAAAGTCATATACTTAAAAAAATTTAAGAACTATTATATTTTTAAGAAGAGTACTTTAAAGACGGCTAATTTATAAGCAAATGGTATAATATTATACCAATATAATATTTCACGCAAATATAAACAGGTAAATAACTGAACATTCACAATTACAAAATTTTCAATAGTTTAAGCATTTTTATTAATAATTAGAATTTGAATTGAATATTTTGAGCAAGTACACCAAACTGCTGCAACGTGTCTAAAGAAAATCCAGTAGCTCTTGAGTGAGACTACTGAGGAAAATCATTGAAATCAAAACAGTAACACGCTGTTATAGGTAAAAATCAATTAAATATTCATTTTCATATTATTACGTCTTGATACAGATGAAATTGGAAACTACCTACGTGGTGATTAAATTCGTTAGCAGATATTAGTCATATTATATACCTAGTAGGTATATTATGGCATAGAAGTATGGGAATTACTTTATTAGTGGGAATTCGATATCAACTCATTATTATTTTGTTAACTTTTCGAAAATATGAATAATACACTTCTATAAATCTCAGAATAAATAAATACATATAATGAAAAATCATTTTAAATAAATGACAGATGTATTTAGTTAAGTGTCCATTTCTTTATATATTAAAATTTGAAATGTATTGAGGTTCAGAAAATTATTCTAATTAATGGTTCATTTAAAACGGTTTTCAAAATAACGTACAATAACTAAAAATATCGATGCAAATTATACTCACAGCTAAATTTTCAGTATCTAGGTCATTCTGATCAATCTTAGTGTTTTCGGCAATTCTCCTTTGATACTCCTCGTAATTTGGCTTTTCGATACCCAGTAATTCCGCCCTAGAGCATTCGTACTCATATGAACATTCAGTCATTCCTTGGTAGAAATTGAAAATATTTATATCCAAGTTGAATATAACGCAATTTTTTCTGTTTTGAACTTATATTTAGGGAAAGTTGAATTTTTATACGTCATAGTACAGTTGGTATCTTTATTGGTATCGATTAATTTACCAGTGTTGCCAACTGAATATTGAACGCACCGAATATAGCATATTTTTCTTTTATTTGGCATATATATTTAGCGTATTTTTTCATATTTTCTTTTTCGTTTCGCTGAAGTTTAGCATGAATTGGGAAATTAGGTAAAGAAGTATTGAAAATTATTTTATTTTGAAATTTGATATTTACAATGCCAAACTGTGATCATTGAAATCACACTGAAATTAACAAAATTCAGATTAACATTTGAGTACTTTACTTTTCTACTTTTACTTTTTTTGAAATTTTGTTCGCTTTCCTCACATTCCGATTATACATTTTCCTTCCTTTCCTAACATTTGAGCTATGTAGTATTCCAAGTCCCTCGAGTGAGATTGACGAATGACTCTTGGAATTAGTCATTGTAAGAGTTATTTTTTAACGTTTGTTCCTAGGTATTTTAGTACCGACAAATAGTTTACGTTTTTATAGCCTCTCTTTATGACAACATGCATTAGAATTTACAGTTTACGTATTGTAGCCTGGTGGCTAAAGCTATTCACCTGAATTTTCAAATAAGAGTCCTCCCTGAACTTATTTGCTGTTTGTTAACGCGTCGTTAGTGTTCTGGGGGTATAATATACCCTACCACCTATGGTTTTTGTAATTACGTTTCATTGAAAAAAATATATGTTCAATATAAGCTAGTTTCACTAGTATTGTTTATTAATTAATTTACTTAAGAGCACGTAAGATATATATTCAATAATTAAATTCATAAAATATTAAGAAAGTACGATTCCAAGTGCAGATCCTTTGTGAGAGATCATTTGTATACCCCAGAACAATTTTTTTGTTGTTTTTTGTGTGTGCACCATTGAAGGGTTAAATTTGGTGGTTCATGGAATTCATCTAGCTTTTTCTTTTAACTTTAGATCTAAATTCCAAAGTCAGTCATAAAGACAGCTATTTTACTTTTAAGATGATTCAAAATTTCGGAAAAATTCGTTTCATCATTCGAATGTTTGTTGTCTGAAATATCTAATTGAAAAAAATTCAGGTTTGAATGGGCTTTTTCTTACAAGCCCTGAAAAACATTGAACATAATTTTTTTGTATTATTGAAATTATAGCAAAATATTGCCAAGCATTGCCATCTTTTCAAATAATCTACGCTAATAAAGCATTGGATCTGGGATAGAGAAAACTTTTAAATTATTAAAATTAAATTTTAATTATTATTAGAATTAAATTTAAAAATTTTTTTTTCAGATGTGTTCCATTAGGTAGTACCTAATAGAAAACAATAGAATAATAATTAATTAATATATCTACATAAATATTTTTCAAAATTTCTGTTTCAAAATCGAACATTGACTCAATATTGCAATGACCCCTCTTTCACTATGTGACATTTGGAAGATTTTTTTACCCTCTCATTTTTAACTCACATTTATCCCTTCTTCTGATGATTTCCGTTTTTGCCTGTTCCCCTTCTGTAGATACATGCTGCGTGATGCAAAACAGTAACATAGTAAGCTGATTCTGCGTTTTAATTTTTATATATTTGTGCAGTCTATTACCTTCGGGGGCAACTGCAAGCAGTCAAGCACTAAGTTATGCTATGCTATCGGATGAACGTTATTATAACAAACGAAGAATCGTAATTGATTTTTGTATTATATGTAATTTATCAGTTTATAATATGACGAGAAAATTTAGAAAACGGATTTTTTGCATCATGAGAAACTTGAAAACATAGTGAAGGACATTTGTGGCAAAAAAGTATACAAACATATGATACAAAAATTCGATTCATACATTATTGGCTACATTCGAATCATCGAAGTACTCTGACACACTGTAGTATGCCTTTGTTACGAGCAGAGATTCAAATCTCCTCTTGAACAAATCAGCTTTCAGTGCTTTCAAATTCAATGGTAAATAATTCAAGATTTTAATACTCTGATAATAGAGAGAGTGCTCCAATTCGGCTGTTTTTTTTGCATAGGAATAAGTAGCACATTACTGTTCCTTGTTGAATACTCATGATTACTATTCAATTTAATAAACCTATATTCATTTTCTTTAACATATAACAAACATCTCTAGATATATAAACACGGTAAGGTGATTATGTAATTATTAATGAAGATAGGTTTACAAGATGTTCGTTGATGAATATTGAATATTAATCGAAGTATTCGCTTCTGTGTAATAAAAACCCTATTTATTTCTGTAGAGCAGTCCCACAGCAGAATATTATAATTTAGACGACTATATACAAGACTATAATACACATTCATAACACGGTTTCTAGGTACGATGTTCTTAATTCTAGAGATTGCAAAACATGAGTTACTCAATTTTTTATATAAAACATCAATGTGTGATATCTATCTCAAATGTCTGGCTACGTATATTCCAAGAAACTTTGTTGTTTGGGATGATGATATAGTGTTGTCCCCATATTTAACATCCTAGGTACTAATTCCATTGCCCTTCAGACAAAAATGAACACATACAGTTTTGTCAACGTTCACCATCAGATTGTTCATTCGACACCAATTTACAAAATCCCTCACAATCCAAAGATAAAGATGTAAATCCAGAGTTTTTAGAAAAATATTTTCTAACATTTATTTTAAGTTTGCACTTCTAAGGTGCAGTTAGTTTGTCGGATTTTATTCGACAACTCATATGCAAATACCAACAACAAAACCCTAAATTCACAAGTTGTGAATAGCACTTATATCTAAATAGGTACCTACAGCTCATCTGAAATTTCATTTCACCACTTCATTCAAACCATAACTCAAATATATTAAGAATAGCTTTGGTAACCTCCTTCCTAAAAAAAATCAAGGTACATTTACTTTCGTTAGGACACTCTCATGTTGTTACTTTATCGTTTACAACTGGAAGATTCTGCGGAATATAATTCTACTCTGTCCCTTGAGGAGACAGAGTATTAATTTATTATCAATAACTCCATTTGCGAAATCGAAAAAACCTCGCTTTAATCGTTGATGAAACACAACCACCAATTATCATTTAACATTACAGGTACCATTTCTTCGAGTGTGTGTCTTCGGAGTTTTTGGAAAACAATACGAAGAATTTTTCCTTCAATGAGGAAAAATGGATTTAAAAAAATAATTTTTTATTATATGTTCACAAATTCAAAGTAAAAAAAAGATGATTCAAATAATTATAATCAAGTTTAGGTGCTGCCTCTTTCGTGTTGATTGCCAGATTCTGAATGAGCCGTATCAACCATCTTTCCCAAACCCCAAATAGCATTGCTACTTACTAAAATATCTAACGTTATAACATGTTTTACATTGGACCATAATCATTTCATATTATGAGTGATTTCATATTATGAGTGAGTTGGAATTATAAATTCATTAGCTACCAATCCAGCACTTATTCATGCATTTAAACATATTGTGTTTCCACATGCAGAGAGAGACAAGTCAATTGAAACAATATCTATCTAATTATTAACAACTTATATTAGGTAAATCTATACCTGACTATATATAGAAAAATAGTCCTTTCTATTTCGGGACATTGGTGAATAATCATCATCATCGCCAAGAACAAAATTTAATTAGGCAAACTTAATTACAATCAGTACACACCTAAGCCTTGGGATATTATTACGCTGTTTGTTGAAACTTATACAACTTCATCTTCTTCACTAGACTTCTTGATATTGTGTAGCCAAAGGGAATTTATCAGTCCTGAAATCTTTATAATCGTACGGGACACTGTTGATTCCAATAGGTAGGTGCCCATTAAATTAGAAACTAGGTGAGCAACTGTTTGTTTCTAAAAGATTTCAAAATGAACTTAAATCGAACTTAAAGTAAGTACTTGTGAATATTTAGTTTCTAAACATAAAATTTCACAGTTACTCGTCCTCTGAGTAGTATGGTACTAGAGGCACTTAACGCTATTAATATGGTAAAAAACTATTAATATAATAAATAAAAACACTTGGCTTGGTTTCACAAAATTTATAACGAATACTTGACAATTGTTTAGGGGTGTTACCCCATATTTAAAAGTTAAACCGAGTGACTTTTGAAAATGGGGTAAAACCCCGAAATAATTGTCAAGTATTCATTAAAAATTTTGTGAAACCAAGCCAAGTGTTTTTATTTAATATATTAAACAATATTTCATCAAGAGATCAGCGAACATTCAATCAACTATATGGAAAACTTTTATTGAAAATGTCGGATATAACTATTGGTTTCGTCGGAATAGTTACTACGATCGTACATACTTCTGAGAAAATCATTTGTTGAAGATCTAATACTTCTTAAATATCAGAAAGGTGCATTTTAGGAAACGATTTAGAATTCAAAGAGTTACGTAAACAACCGAATAAAATAGTCGAACAAAGAATAATAGACGGTAGCTTGTCAAAATATCTGTAAAAAACGCAAATGTAAGCAAATCTTTAAAGTTTTCATAAAGCTTTGAGCTTAGCATTTTGTAGGCTCATGTTTAATGTTCTCGATAATTCATTATTGGTCAGAGAGACCTATAAAGCTCCGATTGAATCTATAGTTTAAAACCGATTCTGTACGGCCCAAGAACACAGTGGGAATCGAACTCACAAGTACCAGTAAGCCTGCATATAGTGTCACTAAACCTTTCAGCTACTGAGCCTCTAACTTAGACGTTAACATTTGCTACTGGAAACTGGAATTATTGATACAAAACATCGTTCAAATTACTAATTGTTTAGTTCATTCAGTTAATATAATATAAAATTATTTTCAAAGTTATAAATTATTGAGTTTGCATAAAGTCACAATTTGTAGGGAGCGTTCATACCTATATACATACATCAGACCTTTTATAAATGATGAGTACTTTGTTGAACGAAACAGTTGGTCTTCTAAAAAATACTCTCAAAGATTTATCACTTGAATGATGATGGCGGCATCACATTGTACATTCTCACATAGTCAGCTCAACTGTGACATTCTTTCGATTTTAATATCGAGAAGAATATATGTATTAACATTCTTTTGACAGTTTAAATTTTTTGAATGATGTCTTAGTATTTCCTTCAATATATATGCATATAGAAAGAAATACAATTTATATAAACAATGAAATATTCATATATAAAAGTTAAGAATTCATATATAAAAGTTAAGTAAACTCAACTGTTGTACAAAAGCAGATGAATACTAAAAATTCACAGCTTCAGCTTAATTGTATCAAATAAATGATCAAGTTTGCTATGTTAAACCTCCATGCCCTTCAGCTTAATGCTTTCCTCCTAATTTCAATAGGGATTTTGATTTTTATGGGGATTATGGAAGAAAGTTTTTCACATCAGTATTATAATGTCGACATATTCCATCTACCATTTCCAATTGGTAAAAACATAATATATGAACCCAAAACTGCAACTAATATTTAATGTTGTTGTGTGTTTCACAATAACATTTATTTATTAATTCATATTACTACCTATTTGCAATTTTTTACACATGAGAGCAAATTTTATCAGTTAGTATAATAATACTTACTAATATTTTATCTATTGTAATGGATAAAAAATAATAAATAAATTAATAAAAATAATAAAATTAATAAAAAATAACTTTAAATTAATGCTATGACAAATGATAAGGCTGTAATTAATATTAATAGTTTCAAACGAATAAAATACATTCAATGACAAATCTACTCTGATAGTTCATAATTAAATGAGCTGTAAAAATTAACAATTCTTTATTAATATCAAGTTTATTTTGCAAACAAATTTTACATTATCAGAATAATGCTGTAAAATAAAGAATTGTTCAAATTTGACAAGTTTTTATTATTACCTCTCATTGAATAATGTGAAAAAAACGCTGGGGCCAACTGATATTCATTTATTTCAACAAAATAACAAGTCATCATCTGAAAGTTACCAACTAAAAAATTGACAGTGTATACATACAATATCTGGAAGCATTTTTTATTTCATAGTGTAGAAAAATTATCAGTTCGTCATTGCGCGCCAAAATAAGACGCGCGTTACAGACGCAAAAGCCTTGACTTAATTTATATTTTATGAACAGAAAATAAAAAATCACAAATATATACAAATCTTACCACGCTGTACTTCTCTATTTATAAGTAATCTATATACAACTTCAAGTGAATATTTCATTACCTAATACACATATACATAAAATTAGCAACTTCTTCAGCAAATCAATCAATTTGATTCAATTTTGAATACGAAATTCCAATATTTGATTGGGAAATAATTCATAGAAAATATCATGGAAAAATCTTTGAATTGAATTTTTATAAAAACATATACACCATCTAAAAATTATCCTGATTTCATCAGACATTTCATACATCATATCAAGGTTGCTTAATAATTATCAATAAAAAAACGAATGCAAGCGAATTATTTAAGGAATTCTATTTCATTAATAATGATTTTAACATTTTCGTAATTTTTTAATAATCATTTAATATAAACACGTAACAATAATGAAATTATCATTAAATTCATAAAGCATATCAATGACATGATATTCCAAACTGAATAAATTATGATTAAATGTTAAAGAAGTGCATGTTTGAATAGAATCAATATTAAAACAAAATGGAGAAATGCACCGTTGAAAAAGTACAGTAATTTGAATAAAATAGAATCACTTTGTTCAGAACTGATATTATCTTAATCATATTTGTTTTGCCTCGTAGTCAAATCACTTTAACGAAGCTTACTATACTTGGTTTTTATCATGTTACATGTATGTACAATCTTTTTTTCAATTATTCCGTAAAATTTCTATCTACAATTATTAAAAACTACAAATCAAACATTATGTGGACGAGCTGTTCAATTAATCTTCCAAATCGCTCTCAAATATCCAGACTTCAATTTTCAATTTCATTTTATACAATAAATTCTATGTAAAAGGTAAATTACAACTCAATTTGAAAGAACATCCTGTTCTAATTGAAATGGTCAATATCTCATAAATTAAAAGTTGAATAGGTTACAGTTCCTTTTTTGCAACCATGTAATATTTAATTTCCTTAGATCTTTTGGTCAATAAAGACATTAATTCTTACTTTCCTTATATAAACAAAACAAACCAACACTATAAATCTTCAAAACTTGTATATATTCATAAAATATAACTGTCAAGCAAATTTCAATTTTTTGCACTATTTGAATAAAAGATTTAAAAACTAAAGATTAATTTCGAAGCTTCTACGAAGTTGAAATTAATCTTGAATTAATTTCAAAATTCTTTTTTAATTCTTATTGTTATGTTATTAAAGAAAAAACATTAAAGTGCATTGGCAATTGACTATGAAAGTTTCATTTTCAATATATACAATTTTGTAAAACAAAATGAAACAAATTCAACATGTTAAGGTTAAAGGTACTTTTTTATAATAAAAATATTACGTATGAAGTTTTTCAAATTATAACTTTTTCTTATTCATATTATCGATATTTTCTACTTGAAACAATTTTATTTCAATGAAATCATGAAGCAAATTTCTTCAGAAAAATTTCAATAAATTTCTATTATATAAAGTGAAATGACAGAAATATACAATTTTCACTACTTCAAATATAGAATCAATTGAAATTGGAAAATATCAGTTAAAAAACTAAAACAGTACCATCAAGTGCCATGATAATACTCATCAACTATAAGTTTTGGTTTTCCTTTTCATTTTATGTTTGTAATATGTTGGTCAAATTTTTTAATTTTTAAAACCTAATAATATTTTGAAAGCTGCGAAAAAAATTACAAATTATGTAATTGATTTAAACAACATGTAGTTTTCTTCCTGGTTTTTCAACAAATATCAAATCTTCATCAGCATTTCATATTCAAGTTAACAAAAATGTCTTTATTAATATAATAAATTTATGAAAATAAAATATATCCAAGTTAAAAAGATTTTTAAAATGCAAAATACTTCCAAGATGTGTTTTTAAGAAATTCCAGTTGTGTTTTTCATTTGTTACATATTACAGAATCAATATCAAATTTGAAAAAGTTCTGCAACTCCTAAAATCAGATCCCAAGATATATATATATATATATATATATATATATATATATATATATATATATATATATATATATATAATATATAATTAATATATATATAATATATAATTAATTACATACTTTACCAATATGAAGCCATCATAATCACAAATAAAATTCAGAATTCCAGCGAGGAATATTATCTCTGGATTCCAATAAAACATTCAAGATCGACTTAGAAGATTTCAGATATCAAGTAATTAAATAGTAAATCTTAATATTCTAAAAATGTATATCACTTATATTCAATTATGTACATGAAGAAAACACGCGACGAAAATAAATTTCGTGACGTCCCAATGCAAAAAGATTTCAAAAATTATCAACACCATAGTGTACCTTAAAATTAGAAGAACAACTTAACCCACACACCGAAAAGCAATAGTTCAATCTTCGTCCGACAAAGGCTCGTACTGAGCGGACAGCAACGGTTTGGGTTCGTTACTCCTAGAGTTCGGATCATTTACCGATATGTCTTTGTGAACGAAAGGATACGAAGAATAAGCGTTCTGTGGCTGCTGACTAGCAGTGGACTGGTATTCGGTCTCGTTCTTCTCTTCATCTATCACCATATCGCCAGGAGAATCGCTCCTATCTTTCTCGTTGGGGCGAATCTCCTGGTTATCTTTCTTGTCATCCTCAGTACGCATTACTTCTACGATCCGGTTTTTCACGTAATCCAATGGAGACATGTGGCTCTGCGGGGGTTGTGGTTGGAAGCGCCTGAAATTCGGATCCACCCAATGGTTGTTCTCTGGCGGCGATACTGGCTCCACATGGTACTTCGAAGGTTGGGCCATGCGTATTATCTGGCGCTCGTCCTGCTGTTGAAGCTGCTGTTGCGGTTGTTGATGCTGCTGTGGATGTTGCTGCTGATGTGGATGCTGTTGCTGGGGTGTACCCGACCTCTTGTCGCTTTCTTTCTGCTGCTGCTGAATACGCCTCTTCCATTGCTCGTTGACATTTTCCTGGTTCATGTGATGGTACTACACACCCACAGACGGAGGCGCTTGCTGCCTTGCGCCAAAATCATGAGTTATTACAGAGTCGGTCAGCTCTTTCACCGTTAAACTTTTACTCACTCCTTCCGAATCGATATCGACGTTGATGACAGAGGGTGGACGATCTGCCACCGATGCAGAACCATCTTGCGCCTGCGGATTCCTATGAAAGCTTTGAAACAGAATATCGCTTGCGCGTGGCGGTTCACGGGTGTTGGTCATCACTTCACCCCTGCCTCCCTCCGCTGTCTGATTTATCTGATGGGTTATGATAGCATCTATGAGACTTGCGGCAGTCAAAGTAGACGAGTCGTTCCTTTGGATCGGTTGTCTGGGCTGTTGTTGGTGCTGCTGTTGTTGATGCTGCTGTTGTTGATGCTGCTGTTGTTGTTGATGCTGCTGCTGTTGTTGTTGATGCTGCTGCTGTTGTTGTTGGTGGTGATGTTGAGCTTGTTGCTGATGATAAACTCTTCGCTGTTCGTCCATTCTCTGTTGTCTGATGTTCTGTTGGTGTTGAATTATTTGGAATCGATGCGGTTGATCTCTGATATTATCAGCCATTGTTTTACCTGAAAATCGAATATCAAATAATTTTTAGTAGCAATTAACACTCAATTCATACCGAATTGGGCATGTTTTGCATACCATTTCAGTTAATATTCAATATTTAAAATTTACAAACACTTCAATATTTGTGGATATAGAAAACAAAAAAATAATGTTGACGTAACGATGTTAATTGTAAGTAACGATGGAACGATACTTACACTTCAGAAAAAAAATTACACTACTGAAGTTACTGCAATAAAGAGTATTTGGATTGGGAATGAAAAAGAAAATATTAAACAATTACTGGCACCAAATATTTCATTCTTGCAGGATACACATAATAAAAGAATTTAATTAATGTTCCATCATTGATTCAATTGAACAATTGGATTGATCAAATTGATTTAATTAATTGAACAAAAGAATGGCAGGTGTATACAAAATGAAAGCAGGGTATTGCCAAACTATCTTATTGAAAAAAGTTACAGACATACATAATTGTGAAAGTAGACAAAAGACAAGTTTTAGTTAAGTGGTGTGTCGAAAAGTGGACCAGTAAAATTTTTTAGGACTAAAATTATTCAATAAGTTACCATTAGTAGCATAAAAATCGTAAACATTTGAAAAAGAGTCGGGACTTTGTGTACAAATAGGTGCAAAATATCCAAATTAAAAAAATTACACAAAATATAAAATCCTATTTGAAATAATTATTAGTTATCCAAAATTAAATCAAATATCTTCGATAGCAACTTACCTAATCCTTCATGAGGTGGCGTAACAGGTACTGGTAAACTAGGCTGTTGCACTGCCACATCTACTAACGATGATAGTGCTTCATGACCTGGTGGCAAATAAGGTCTGGAATGTCGTTGGATAACACCCTGCCTCTGCTGTTGATTCTGTGGCGGTGGAGGTGTTCGATGCATGCCGCTTGCCTGATAATATTGTGGCTTGTCGTTTCTTCGGCCCAGCATCTGCTGCGAAGTGATATAGTCGTTGATGATCTGCCGAGAGCTCAGCTGTTGCTCGACATTATACGGCTGATGTCGGTATGGACCGGGGAACGGGCCAGTTTGCTGAGGTGGTGGGGGTTGAGGGACATTTTGTGGTACCTGTGACTGCTGAGTACTTCCCATCTTTTTGTATATTTCGTAAACTCTCTTGTCCGCTTGCATGTGTGGAATGTGAATGGGGGTCCCTTGTGTTATGCTACCCATCTTCGGGTCAGGTGCCATCTGTCGCAAAAGCCCGTCGTATCGTGGCTGCGTCATTATGGGTGTGCCAAGAGTGATCGAGCCCGCTTTAGGATTTGGATTTCCAAGTTTCGGGCTTGACTGTTTACTAGCCTGATTGCGTACGAAAGACGCCGGACTCTTCCTTTCCTGATGATAAATGTACTGAGGCTGGGGAGATTGATTCTGTCTGTGCATCGTAGGCTGCATCGGAGACTGTTTATGCATCATCGGTTGATGGAATTCCCTAGGTTTTTTGATACTCAAGTCCAACGTTTCCGGTTCTCTGTTAGAGTCCGGAACCTGGAGAACCACTAAATCGTCCCTTCCAGTAGGTATTTGTTCCGGTGGTTGCTGTGGAGGAATAGGTCCAGTAACAGGCGTTATAGTAGCTCCGATCAAAGGCGTTACCAATTTTGCTATGTTCATGTCGTTTCTGACCTGCCTCTGTTGAACTACTCCTGGTTGTTGAGGTGTGTTAAGATTATATTCGCTCACTATGGTTACCTCATTCGCGTCGTTGTTCAATATGCTCGAAATGGTAGGCGCAATACCACTGGAAGGTGGCGTTTGGTTTGGTTGTTGACTACCAGGATTCTTCATTAGGGAAAATTCTATCACATTAAGCACGAGATCTTTCACACTTAGCGGTGAAGCATTTTGTCTGACTTGCCCATCAGGTGCTACTGGTGTAATGGTAGCGGAACCTTGATAGTGATCTGGAGTATGTGCTTCATCTGCCGTTTCCGTAGCGCTAGAGTCATAATCCTCCTTCTTCACAGGAACTTTCGAAGGTCCAGCGATTGCTGGTGGACTTTCTGCGCTAGCCGTATCACTTGAATGCCTCTCGCGTTCTGTGACTGCTCCACTCCGAAGAGTGGTAACCAGTCGCTCTTCGCAGCTTGATGTAGAGCTACCACTCTCTTCCTCGTCTGTCAGTGTAGGTTTACGATCCCCCAAACAACTGTCAAGGTTCAATCTCCTACGATTCGTCGAATAGAAAGCCCTGATTTGGTGCTGCGTCTTGGCGAGTCTGTCTCCGATAGCCTGCCAGTTTGCGCCCAGTTCCGTAAGTGCTGTTCTCAACTTTGCAATTTCCTCTTCTGACCATTCTTCTGGTGGCCCGATCCGCCTCTGGATTCGGTTGAAGCACGCGGAACAGCATTTGGTCACACCGCTAGGTATGTGAAACTCAGCAAGCAGAGGCTCCTTCAGGTCAGGTGGTAGATCCTGCAAACGCTGCGGTAGACTCCTTAGCCTCTTTATCCTACCTCTCTGGTTCGGACAATTCAATAACGGGCAATGAGTATGTCTAGAACGTACCACTTTACAACGGCACGTATTGCACACCCTCCCATTAGGTGGAACTTGTTCCTCTCGGAGGCCATACAGCGAGGCGTGAGTTGCAGCTAAGGGGCGTGACTGTAGTTGTGTACCCAATTGGGCGTTGCACACAACGCATGTACCTTGGATTGTTTTCTCTGAAAAAAAAAGTACTTTTGAAAAGTGACGATCAATATATATTTACAATAATCAAAATATTCCATTTACAATTCTGCAGAAAACAACTTTCTAGAAATATTTGATTCTTCATTTTTATCTGTTTTCAACAAGATATCAAAATTGTTTATAATTTTGTTCTTAATGTCCAAATAACGTATCGAAAGGGTCGAGAATCTCGCGGCGGAACATCAACTTCTGCAATCTCGAAATAATTTGATCACTTTGTCCTTCGTGATATTGCCAGTATTTCACGTGTATCTAATCGACGGGGAAAAATCCGACAAAAACTTCCCAATAATCAACATTTCAATCCATTAAATTGGCTATTAATTGAGAAGTGCGACAGCACAAAAAACCGCTGATACGGGAGTTTTTGTGCAAATAAATGAACGTACATGTTAACAAAAATGAACAACAAGCAAATTTGATGACTCAATTACAATTTCCAAGGGCAGTTTTATACAGCAGAAGCCATCAGGTATCACAAAGACAATTCTTCTCATAACAACAGGATGAGAATTACTTGCTTCGCAGCAATAAAAAATAAAGCACCACTGATGGAAAAATTTCAGTTCGAAAAATAATGCTGAAGCTTCAGATGTTATAGAAAGTATAGATTCTGCCATAGATTATCAATATATAATGGCAATTTAATAGAATAAAACTTCTGACTGTACTGGACACGCACTAACTTCATAAAACAAATATATCCAGTCCATCGTAATAGAACTGATATTGTGCTTATTCAAATTAAACCAGAAGAAATGCATTTTTCACAGTAGCCATTCTCAATGCAAGAACCTTATAAATACCATGAAAAATTATACAGAGATCTTAAAATGCCGGGTGAAGACACAAAGGCAAATGAATATCATCAAAATAGTACTATCATTTGATTTCCATTGGAAAATCTTCGAACATTCTGCTGAAATATCAGAGAACTGGAACTTAACGAACATCTCTATAGATAACTGTAGAAATTAGTGTACCTTATTACATTACAATCAGTGAATAATATTACAACTGCATTTCTGAAGACAATTTCAGATTCGAAATACAGACTGAACTGTGGCTGCTTTTTGTCAAGTGATCAATTTTTCAATAATTGAGAAATCCTTTATTTACTCTCTAAAGTTAGACCATCAGAGAACGTCTTTCGCTCAGAAAGCATTGGACGCGACGGGATGATTACATGAAAAGAATCACCACAGCGCTGATATCTGAGAAAGAAGGATTAGCCTTAGTAGAAATTGACTATATTTTGCTTAGAAAAATTCTTTGTTAATGAGCTCGCTATCGTTAGATAGTTCCAAGTTAGGAGTCGATTAACTTAGAAACTAAGTCATTATTTCAGGACCAATTAGTCTCCTACGTCTGGGAAGAGAGTTCCAGTTGATCACGGTGTATCAGGAAGTAAAGAATTTTTATAATGTTTACTTTTGGTCACCTAAATACCTAGACCTAGTTATCCATCAAATCATCGTCAAAGCTAATGCGACAACTGTAAATGAATTTGCTGTTATTAGGCATTCACCGCCGGTCATGGTAGTATGACTTCTTCGATTTGAATCTTTTTTTGAAAAATAACTGAAAAACTATAAAACTCCTTCAATGAACTACTACGCGTCACATAAATGATTATACATGATCATGATATAAGCTGACCACAATTGCACAAAAGTGAATTATATTCATAAAAAATTTCGACACCCCACACTGAAAATGGTCACCGTATTTTTATATCCTGAGTTAATATAGTTACATGGAAATATAAACAGAATTGAAATTAGAAATATTCATTCGAACTCAAAATGAAGTAGTATTTACGGTATCTTCGCGTCCTAATATTTCCTCTCTAAAATACTTAGATGAAGAAGTAACATCCGTAAATACTATAAAAACTCATTATCTTTGATTTTTTTAGTCTTTGCAGACTTTATTACATGACGATGCTGAATGACTTCTCTTATACATACGGACAGTTCTAATAGTGACACGTAAAGAGTGAGAAAACACTGCTACAATCAGGAATCATAATTGTTGACATGCCAAACGACCCAGTTATAAGAGGATCGAAAAGATTGATGAACATATCTTATTTAATTCAAGTTATTCTATACTGGGAAAAACTAGAAGACAAAAAAATGGCAGACAGTTAAGACTCCACAATCACACTTGCAGAGAAACAGGTACTACAAAAAAAATGGAAAATTCAATTTTGTTTTGCAAGCAAACAATTTGGAAGCGACGTTTTCCCTTTTAAGCCAAACTAAAATGCCAGATTGAGCAGTTTACCCCGCAGCCAAGTATCGATAATAATGATAACGCAAATAGAATCGGAGATAGAGCCGAGAAACGAGTACAAGATACAAACCAACGTAATTAAGTCGGTATAATTGAAGTTAATTAATCGTCCCTTAATTAGCGAGTTTTGCTGGTTCTGTTGAACTTGGCGCGTTTGATGAGGAGTGGGGTATGCAGCGGCGGGAAAACGGCGGGAAGGGGATTTAGTTGGATGGATTGAGAGTGTTTTCTCTGGAAATTAGCCGTTAGGGATAAGTGTCAGGGGTGGGTTAGAGGTGGTGTTTTCTGAAGTGTTTTGGCGTAAGGTTTTTTTTGAGACACATAATTTTGGAAATCTCCGTTTTATGATACAACCTCCCCCTACCATTCAAATTATTTTTATTCCGTGAAATCATCAAACAATATTGCGAGAAATAGATTATATTTATTTCAATCCAATTTATTATATACACACATTTCTTATATGCTGGATGATGTGTATAAGTAATAGAGACTAAAATTATGCAGTGTATTATGAAAAATGTGAAAATTCTGTCAATCATATACTTTTCGTTTGTTTACCGCAGTCACTCTTCTCAACGAATAGACTAACATAATAAACGAAAATTTCTGCCGTTATGGCAGAATAAAAGTTTCTTCTACTATAATACCACCTACGATAATATTTTGAGTTAATGAAAATCAATGCAATTTTTCCGACGGAGATGGCTATAAAAGTATGATGACTACCTATATTTAGTCTTCAAATGAACCATTATCAAGATCATTACGCTTTTTGACCTTTTCATTTCGTATTTGATCGAATTGATCTCGGTTATATAATACACTAGAAGACTGGAGGAAAAAAAGGGGAATAATAAAAATTACATCAAGACCAACCGGTATAACATTCAAATTCAGTATAATAGTATATAAAAATAACAGTGTCTATCCTTAGAACAAAATTCAGAAGAAATACCACAAGTAGAATATGTCGAATACCTTGTAATGCATCTAGACAGCAACTTAGCCTAGAAAGAACATATGACAAAAAAAACTGAACTGAAAAGTAATGCAATAATTTGGTTGAAAGGGTGAATATTTAACATATCAATGGAAATTAAATTGTTAATATATAAAAGTATTGCTGCACACCTATGAACTTAAGGAAAAGAACTCTTGGAGAACGGTGCAAAATCACTTATAGTTGTTATGCAGAGAGTCCAATAAAGCATTCTCAGTATCTAACAAATGTGTCGTAAAAAAATATGAAATTTAGTTCTACATCAGACCTCAACATCCCTTATGTGACTGATAACAAGGAAAGAATACACCAGCATCATAAAAACATGGAAGAACAAACCAATCCAGCACTGCATTCATCAAGGTTGAATGCTGGCCAACATACCTAAGATAGACACATGCCAAAATTTGGCAAGCTACACACACTAAACAGAAGAGATCAATTCATTGAACATCAACATTTTATACACTAGTGATGAAACAAATGCACCAACCTACAAAACGTTTTTTTAAAATAAAACTAAGTAATTTTTTGATTTTCACTATAATTCGGCAAACACGCGAAACAATATTGTTATGTTTAACTAAATTATAGTGAAAATCAAAAACATACTTAGTTTTATATATATTATGTATGTATTTAGATTTTCATCAGGTATTGGCCCAATCGATTAATGATTGAAGACGTTTGATTATGTATTGAAAAACACTTCAGTTTTCTCATAACTTATGATTATATGTTCATCATATTTCATATAATTGATATATAACATTTCTGTTCTCATCATAAATACTTCTAGCTTTCAATTAGCGATGATATGACAGCCAACTCTAAATATACATCTTCGATTTCATAAGCGAAGTACGCACCTGAATGTACTATCAGAAACGCCCGCCAACCCTCTCAAACCCCCGAATCCGCGAATATCCTCTCTTCCAACGTTAAGCGTTTTGTCCCCTCCCCCGCTCTTTGCGCCCCATCGTCGTCCTCCTGTCGGCCGACGAGGCCCCGTTCCTCAATGTGTGCGGTGTGTTGATTTTGCCAGCTAATTACAGCGGATTATATCATTCGTTTACACGGGTTAGATTTAACTAACCGCCTCCGCCGCCCCTGGAATCCAAATAAAGCCCCCAGAACGATCCACCATCCAGTGGTTGTTGATAGAGTTGCGATTCAGAGAGAGTTGAGTTTCTTTGAAGAAAAAAGAGTCGCAAGTTTCGCGTTCTAGTATTTATTTGGCAAAAATTCATTGCGAATTTATGCTGTATACTTCTACCGCATTTGCGAAAATGTCCAAATATCAAATAATCTATTGAAGCTACGTATACATTTTTGAGGGAGTAGTTTTGGATATCATCAAAAGTGATGCTTTTCAAGAATATCCCCGTAAGACTACAGAATGTTTCTTCAATTAAGTCCTGTATGTAAATTTCAAGAAAAAAATTTCAAGAAAACATCAAAAACTACGTGTTCCATAATTCTTGAAACTTCTAACTGAATATAGAAATATCCAAAATGGATTATAAGGCTTGAGAAAAAAATTGGAATACCTAACGGAGCTTTCACTAATACAAACAAATATGCAACAAAAATACAACAAAAATAAATGTTTTTAGGTGAAATTGCAGATGATTGTTCAAAGAATCACAGTATTTCAGTTTTCAGCAAAAATACGAGGAAAGTAGTTAATTTCTACAATTAGATCGTCGAAAAAGAACAACAAGACATTTAATTTTTGGTTGAAAAAAGCAGTGGATTGTAAAAAACTCAAGACTCCTCTTCTTCATGCTCAGTGCAATTACTTGCAAATTCAAGTTCAGTTGTCCAGATGTTTTGTTGATCCGATTTTACCTTAAACTGTCCTCTACACACTTTTCGGCGACACACATACCTACTCTAAATAATAACATTTTGATAATTATTCATTTTGAAAAAGACTTTCATTCCAAAATTCAGGTCGTTAGGTTTTACTAAAAACGAAATTTCAAAATTTAGAAGACGAATTTCCAAAAATTAACATAATTCAAATTTTTAGATTTATTCATTCGTTACTTTGTGATAATGTATTACAGAGAACAATAAACTTTGTTTTTCATCACTATTGCGACAATTATATTTTATATTGAATGTGCTTGAAAATGTATTAGGTAATACCACGAAACCGCAGTCACAATATAATAAATCTATAGTAATAAACAACAAAGTGTAATTTTCTCTATAACATCCTATCGGAAAGCACAATAGTTTTAGAAAACACTCAAACAATTGTTTTCGCTGACTTGACACATTTCTAACATGTTTAATGGGTTCAAAATGAATGTTATATTTAACCCTAGAACCGTACTCTGGGGTACATCGGAAAAAAAATTGCTACAACTTTTTTGTATTAAAACGGATCTTTTTAATCGAGTCGAACTCATAAGCCACAAGAATTCATCAATTTTTGCTTTTCATGACGAACTTACTTTGTTACCATATGTGCCTCCAAAGCTAAGTAAAGGAAAAATGAAAAACGTGATTATGCTTTCTACTATCGACAAAGATAAATCTCTTGATTTACCAGAAATAATAGGTTTTTATAATCAAACGAAAGGAGGAGTCGATACTTTTGATCAGCTTTGTCTTACACACAGTGTTTCTCGCAAAACTCCTCGCTGGAGCCTTTGTGTATTCTAAGGAATTTTGAATATTGTGAGAATTAACTCTATGATATTACTGCATTCATTAAAAGCCGGCAGTAAACAATTTTTTAAAGAACAGACGGAGTTATCTGAAGGCTCTAGCTTTTGACCTTATAAAACCTCATTTGGAGGAGGAATTTTATATACAAAACTTTGCCTATGTATCTGCAAATAAGTATTGGCGGTATTTTAGAAAAAAACACGACATTCTAGTGCTCCAACCTCTTCAGATTCAAGATCTGGTAGATGTGCATTTTGTCCCAGGTCAAAGACCGTAAATCACGCACTCAATGAAAGATGTAAAGTTTTATCTTTAGAGCACCAAAAAAATATTTGCCAAAATTGTTAATTTTTGTTAAACTGAACTAAACAGTTTATCATCAACATCTGATGAAGCCACTGTGTTGGCGAAACAATATTGTCAGGTTTTTGAATTATTTACAGTGAAAATTAAAAAAACTACTTAGTTTTATTTAAATTATGTATTTAGATTTTCATCAAGCAACGGTCCAATCGACTAATGATCTATCAAAAATATTAATGTTGAAAATGCAGGAATACTTGTAGAATCTGATAAAATAACAATCAAGGAAATCATTAAAATCACGAATTCATCAAAAGAGTAAAAGTCTCCTCCTTGGTGTGATAGAGGAAACGTGAGAAATTCGGGTTCAAGTCTGGTAAAGGCATGTTTGTTTGTCTATGAATTGTGGAATTTAATGTTAAATGTTTAATTGTTGGGTAATGACAGACCGATTTGGTGTTATGAACCGGCGATGAGCCCATCGAAAAAACTGGCAAATATTCAATCGTAGTGAAGTGATGTAAGGTAAGTAATGCAATAATCCACAGCTGAATAAATTTAGCTATTCATTTAAACGGAAATTAATAGAATTGATGGATAAAAAATAGAATAGAACTGAGTTTAATGAGCATCCTTAATATAAAAGAATAAGTCCTTGAATTCGTCTTAATCATTACAATTAATTGAATGATCATAGGCAATCCATTGAACATTCTTGAATGTTCAATGTCAATGTCAAACATTGAATCTTGAATAAACAGAATTTGGAGTTCTTGTACTCTTACAGCAATCAACATAAAAATCATTTTTACATCTGTCCTGTATTTGGCTGGCCTAAAATAGCATTTTGAGATGTTGCACCGTATAGATAATTTCAATTCTGCTATACGTTATGTTCTTTTTAACATTCATCATAGCTAATATATATAACTTTCAACATACATTTGACAGGTGTATATGCATTTCACCTCAACATCAGCCTCATTATCTTACGCTGCAACATGTGAAACTTACCAAACTCAGTTTCAGGTACGTTAAACAAAGGTGTAGATGAGTACTCAAAGTATGACTATATGATAATTGACCTATATATCATTTTTCGTAAATATATACTGAAGAATCTATCTATTCTCCCTAGAAAACAAAATGTAATATTCCACTGCGACAAGCCAGAACTCTTTTGGGGTCGCTGGTTTTGAAAGTCTTTACACCTCAAATAGGGAATACTGTTTGCACGGTGAAACCTTTGCTTCCATTTAACCCAGGAACTTGGCAAAAGTTATGGATATAATGAATAATATATAATTCAATAAAGTATCATGTTAGAGTACACGACGAGTTCATATAACCTCTAATAGAAGAAGTCGTGGTCGAACGTAACCAACGTGTTCCGCTCGATTCACCACCGGTTTGCGAATTTGCCGACCAAGCGGCCCCATCACGTCCCGGCGCGCTCTTCTGTACACACAAAAACTGTGCGCACTCTTCTGTACACACAAAAACTGTGCTCGCTCTTTCCACCGGCTCTCCGTAAAATTGCCATATTAATAATTTATTTAATTAGATAAAAGAGCCGTACGATTGCATGTGCAAAGCCCGCACGTCCCTCCAGAAAGTTCCTTTTTCGAGAGGCAAAAAACGGTGGCGGAAAAGAGGGAGGCAGCTGTAGGTACAGACGCAAGACGCAACAAGGGTTAGTTTTAATTAGGGTAAGTTATTTGATTTCTCGTTATTCATTATTCATCATCGGAGGAGCCGGTTTTTCAGATCCTCGTAGGCTTGAAGGGTTGTTGAAACGAATTAAACGATACTTGCAGGATGTTCAACTGCCTCAGCAGTTCAGATAATATAAACAAACGAGGAGACATTTCAAGAAACAATTTTCCAATGTATATCACTATGAATATCTGAAACTTAGGGAATTGAGAAAATTACTTAGAACAAAGAATAAAATTTCATGGTTATTTGAAGTGGGCAACGAAATTGGGTTAAATGGTTACTCATACTTCAACAGCATGTTAAGATGTTACATATTGAATTAATATTTGATACACTGTTCACTCATTAGAATTTCAATGAATTATGGGCCATCTCACAATTACCAGTTGTTTTTTTGTGTTAGTTTACTATCCTTGATAAGATTTGGTTAGATTCAGTAGAATTCGCTATCGATAAATTGACAAGGAGCATGAAAATCATCACATAAAATCAATACGTTATATGAAATCTGCCATAAATATAAATCGATGACGTCACGTTCGAACAGGATTGAATGAAATTGAACAACCTAATCTAACAAATACAACGAAGCTGTAAAATTATCAACATTGGGAATTTTCAAAGTCTACTTCTTTTCACCAATATTAAAATATTAATTTTATTCTTCATCATGTACTCTCTAGAAATAATTTTTATTAAAGTGTATATGACATAGTGTTTCAATTTCAGTTATTCGCCCTCATTACCCACTTGCAAATGTTATTTAATATTATTTTTCTACGTTATTGTTCGAATTTTTGTGGAATTAGGTTTTTCTCCAAATACTCGCAATAATTTATTTCCGTTTTCTTTATCACATTTACAATTATCAATTAACAATGTTGTTTCTTTCACAAGGAAAAGAGACCGAATTGTTTGTGATTATAGCGTCGGTGGTCAGGTTCTCTCTCGTTTAGATAAGGCGAGAGATCTTGGTGTAGTCTTCGACCAGAAGCTTTCCTTTGTCCCACACATCACCCAACTTATTTCATCTGCTGCGAAAATATATGGATTCGTTATGCGTAATGGCAAACATTTTAATAATTCTTCAACATTCATAGGACTATTTAATACCCTAATCCGTAGTAAGTTGGAGTATGGCATCACGATCTGGCATCCATTTACACTTGCGATCAACGCCATCTTGAGGTTATTCAGAGAAGGTTCTTGAAATTCTCAGTTTGGAGGGAGGATGAAGTTTATCCACAGAGAGGAGTCAATCATTACGAATTATTGAGTCGATTTAGTTTAATCTCATTGCAGAGCAGGAGAGAAACATTATCACTCAAATTTTTGTACAAATTACTGCACAATAGTATTGATTGTCCTCCTCTCTTCTCCGGTTTGAAATTTCGTGTTCCTAGGCAAAATTCTCGTAATACAGAATTATTCCACCTAAAGACTCCGAGGACCAACTCCCTAATACAATCCCCCATTTGGTTTATGGAGTCTACATTCAATAGAGTTGCCAATAATTGTGACATTCACTTTGACTCCATATAATTTATTATCAGGAGTTATGTGAACAACAAAAATTTACTAAAATGAATCAATTTAGATTGAGTTCTTTGTAATACTTCAATGAATGCCATAATGTAGTTATAAGTTACTATTTGTTTTTAGATTAGATTGAGCTCTTTGTTCAATCTTTTTTTAAATTATTCAGTTAAATCTTTTTTCTAATTATTTAGTTTTCAACGTATTCATTTCAATGTATTCAACATTGTTATTATTTTCTGTAATTGGATGTTATACCTGTTGAGAATAAAGAACTTATTATTATTATTATTTACTGATCCTCGATCTGTCAGTATATATTATGTCGAACAGTACTTTCAATAAATGATTGTCTCCCTGATTTGAATCATCAAGTGGGATGTAATTTATAGTCTTTGTATCTTTCAAATCAGCCCGCATTAGCAGACAGGCTCGCCGATTTCAGTTAATAATACATTATTCTCCGTGTAGTTCGAATTCATTCAATTTCTCTTAGCTGCAGGCACAAATACTCTTTCTTGTGAAAATAAAACGGGAGTTCGTACTGCAAACAGCGCACTCCGGAGTCATTTCAATCGGAAAGAGCGGAAAGAAGCTCCGGGCGGGCTCCCATCTCATCATCGAGAAAGACGTATCCAGAAATCGTATGCGGCTCTCCCTACGGCCTCGATGTTGAGGCCTCAGGACATTTTTCAGTCGTTGCCGCCGCTGCTGTTTTTATTCGATCGGTCGGAAGTGATTTGACCTTGTTTGGATTCCGGCAAAATCCGGTACAATCGTCAGCGATCAGATTTTGAGTCATAATAGAGATTTTTTTGAATGGTTCGTGAGTGAATTAATATCTCCAAAAACAAACTTTTCGAATTATTTGATACTATTGACATAAAAATTAGAAAATCGTGTTACAAATATTTCACCAATTCTGAAGACGAAAAAAATCATTGTGATGTATAAATACTTTTGAGAATTAAATGTTCCATGTACCGTATTTAAAAAAAAATATGGTTGAATTTCAGAAACATTTTAGAATACACTCCACATACAATATTTCGGTGTACTAAACCATTATCAAGAATTGATAAGTCTGTTAGTGTTAAATCATTCATAATACATATTATTGCACATACATATATGTAAATATGTGCAATAATAATGAGCAATATATGCATATATATGTTGATTATATTAAACAATATTTATGAAAAATAGACAAGTATTTTCAATTTGCCTAATCACAAGCGTAAACTAAAGAACCACTGTGTCTAAAGATACCATAGAAACCGCGAGACCATCCTGAATATGTATCAGAGAGACCCATAGATAACGTTCTAATTACAGTGTGGTGTCACCCTATTTTTCTTCTACTTTGATTAATTCTATCTCAAAGACAATCTATGATCACTTCTATGACAAACATCAATATCACCATTGACATAGATAACTAAAGATTGCTCTTAGGACACTTGACAAATGTTTATTTAAAGGAATTTTGGTTTTCTAAAAACTAACCTCAATCGGAATTTTATCAAATAGCTGACACTGAATTAAAATTTTGAGACTTTCTTTGAAAAGTATTCGTTCCAATCAAAATTTTGAATTTTGATTGAAAACATTGAGAATATAACAATATCATTTCGATTCGAAAACTTTGAAAACAATTAATGAGGGCTCTCATAGATTGCATTTTGTTTATACGATATCCAATCTAAAAAAAATTCATCAAAATACAGAGTAAGGTTAACCGAAGTACCTCAAATAATACAAATCACTTGGCACACGAACACCACGTTTATATGATTGACTATAGTCTACAAAATTAATGTAATAATTATTGAAAACTCTCCGACATCATTATTCAACAATAACAAGATGACATGTCAACAAAACACCATCATGTCGCAACGATAAAAGCCCAAATCGCCTGACAAATGATGTGTGACAGTTGAAGTGTCAATTCAAACTTTGAGCTAATACTACAAAGTGGACGGGTCCACGAATATACGCGGCGATAATCCCGATTAATTCGTACTCCATTTCATCGGCTATGTATGAAATACAGATGGCGTAATCTGTCTCATTACGCCAAAAACACTCTGCCGTCATAAAATATTCTCAAAGACTCCTTTGCGAGCAGGATCGTAATCCTGCTCACATGTTTTTTTATTTGCTATTTGCTTGGAACATTCAAAAGTTAGAGACATGCGTGAATATCTTTCAACCACGAAATATCCCAAACATTTCATCTTTCAAATGCCCGTGTGATACTCTTCTTAAAAAACCTGGCCATTTACATTAAAAAGACATAATTGACAAGCAGGTTTCATTTATTATTTGGTGGAAAATTATGTTAAATAATAGCAAATTAAAATTGAAACACTTGGTTCAAGTTTCAATGAGTATATAACAGCTCTACATATATTTCAGGTGGTTGGCCCATTATCTTCAAGAGCATTCAGCAATATTCACTGATTAATATTGTTGAAATTGTTGAAATACTCTTAAATTAATTCAGATTGAATCAGATCCAGATTAAATTTAGATTCTAATTAAATCAGATTAAACTGTTACTATTATTGTATTATTGTAGCCTATTATACACTTGATAATGAGCTAACCACCCGAAACATGTGGAATGTTAATATACTCAGTGAAATTTAAGCCAAGTGTTTTTATTTTAATTTACTATTATTTACCAAAAATATATTTTGCTAGGCCGAATATATTCACTTATATTCAACCCTATATTGAAAAACAACAAATAGTTCTGAATAAAGTAAAACTAACTATGAATGAAAAGATACACTCTAGAATCTTTTTCCATAAAAGAGACTAGAGTGCCAGTAGCTACCCTTCTTCGTAAATATTGGACAGACAAATCAACGTGGCATTTGTATTTATTACAACTAGTTGAAGATAAACCGCCAATCATTATTGAAAGACCATGGAAATACCTATTATTGGACAAGACACAATCTGGATCTGTATCTAGAATAACCATGTCATGTCCATTGAACATGTTTCCATGCCGTTTAACATTATTAAGTATTATCCATGACTGATTAACGATAACTTTCTTATCAGCTTTTCACTGAAAAACAGAGCACCTATGAACAAATATTCAATGAAGATTAATTTCAACCCACATAGGCTCTATTTCGGATACCACACTATGTCGTATTATTGTATTCGTTGGGATGAAATCTTAATTTCAATACACCACTTTAACTCTCACAAAAGATTGTTTAAATTCCACAAAAACTATTTAATTCACTCGATATATGTACATTACGGGAAGTTAATCCATTTGTCAATTTTTAGTACAACTGAAATAAATTATTAACCTCTCAACCCAGGCTATGTGATTATTACCCCAGGCTATGTGAGAATTGATTTTTTTGTGGAATTTGGTAGTTTTTGAATTAAACTATTATTTCACAAAAATTTGTGGAAAACTCTTTCAGGATAATTAGAACATAATTTCACTGTCCGTTTTACCCCAAATGTATATGAAATCGAGTTAATTATGTACAAAGTAATTGGTTGGGTAATACGTATGTATAAAACAGAGATTTCTTTGACACTTTGTGATGCGCTATTTGTTATTTTTCCTTCTACACTCGTCGGTTATGAGGGAGCGAAAAATCTCTGTCAGCGACAATACGCGATTTGCCACCGTTGGCGTATCACATCCGTACTATTTTCCGAGACTTGTCCCCTAGGAAATTCGGCTAATAATGTCCAAATTCATGCGGAAAATCCGTTCATTAGTAGTCAGAGATGAAACTGCTGGGTGGAACGCTACAGACTTTTCCATTTTAACGAGCTCCCGTCCTCATTGTTTGGTTAAGAGAGAGGACCCGTGGGGCACGATACACGAATAGAGGGAACGGAGGTACAGATGCAACGCGAAATCGAAAAGAAAACGTGAAAATAAGAGAGGGAACACGGCTGATCACTGTCGCCTTTTTACTACTACTACTACTAAACCTGACCATATATACCATATATATATATATATATATATATATATATATATATATATATATATATATATATATATATATATATATATATATATATATATATATATATATATATATATATATATATATATATATATATATATAACGGGTGTTTTTTTTTTAGAGGTATAGAACTTTAAGTTGGCATTACTGTTGAAGATGGCGACCGATTCAACAGATGAGAAGTGATTAATTCTTAGTTTGGTTTGGCAATTCATCATGAATAGACTCACGCCTGAACAACGCTTGCAAATAGTGCAATTTTATTTCGAAAATAATGGTTCTGTGCGGAATACGTATAGCGCACTACGTCCATCTTATCGTCAACAAAATCGACTTTATCATCGAAAAACTGACTGTTTGGTGCGCTTTATGGGCTGGTGGAATCATTGGTCTCCAAGATCTTGTGATTTAACACCGCTAGACTACTTTCTGTGGGGCTATGTAAAGTCATTAGTCTATTCGTATAAGCCACAAACGGTTGACCATTTGTAAAACAATATTCGCCGTGTTATTGCCGATATACGGCCACAAATGTTGGAAAAAGTCATCGAATTTGAACTTCCAGATTGGACTACATCCGAGCCAGCCGTGGCGGTCATATACCAGAAATCATATTCAAAATGTAATGCCACAAGATTATCTTTCGAATAAAAAAAATTCTTGTCAATATAATGATCCATCGTTGTTTTATTGCAATTTAAAGTTCTTTACCACTAAAAAAAAACCCTTTACAAGTCTAATTTTGCAAGAAAGTAAGTATTTTTGTAGGTATTAATATATGACATTATTTTGCTAACTTGAGGGTTGTTGATTTATTTACATTAGTACACTGGGTGAATATAAAAATCAAGTAACGCGCAGGGATGTAAAAAAAAATGGAACATCAACTTACTAATTTTCTAGGATAATTAATTTGGGCTATTGAACTTCAGTCCCTGCAGGTTCAATTTTTGGGTAATTCAACACACTTTGTGATGAATTCAGTTATACTTAGAATAGGTATTTCTAAAAATTTCACATTTTGAATACATTCTGATATAGTTGAAGTATCCTGTACTGATCCTGTGCTGACAAATCCTGTAGAGGACAGTGTACAAAAATCTTCTCTATAATAATAATGGCGATAGTCAAATAATGGTTTATGTGGCTCCTGTAATAATGGTTTATTTCAGGAGCCATCAACCAAAAAAGCCAATGGATTTGGAAGAACCAAATACCAATAGATCTTTTCAAAGCTTATTAATTCAGGAGACAAATAAGCTGAGGGCAAAGTTAGGACGTAAACCATCAGATCTGAGAGCAG
Organism: Henosepilachna vigintioctopunctata; assembly: GCA_030704895.1. NCBI lineage: Eukaryota > Metazoa > Arthropoda > Insecta > Coleoptera > Coccinellidae > Henosepilachna > Henosepilachna vigintioctopunctata. The sequence continues at coordinate 13,997,593 of JARQZJ010000031.1, read as the reverse complement.
CTGCAGAAGCTACTTCCAGTTCTAATCGTAGTAGCAGATCTAAAGATAATAAGCTCACTGAAAGTAAATTGAACGATGATTGGGGAGAATTTTACCGACAGAACTATATCTTGAGAAAATTGGTTAGTTTTATTTTCCCATGTAAAATTCGTTTGGATTTGCCAATCATAAATAAATATTCAAAATCATCCTCACAAAACCTCTCAAGTATACAATAACCCAATCTCCTTGCCTATGAAATTTCTGATACACATTATCGTATCTTTCAAAAAAGAAAAATTAAAATGAAAATAACCAAAATTGAGCAACATCTTTCTGAATGCATTATCATTCATAATATTAGTTTATAATTACTTTGAAAGCAATTGGATTTTTATTGTCTGAAACAAATCTACTGAGTAAAAGTAAACCAGCCTTGCACACCCGGTATATACAACTAATCCAGTTCGTCGTCATCAAATATTGACAGTAAATCGAAGGGATTCCCCGGAGTATTTCGACCGTTGCCCATTCCCGCTCGATAACGAACAATAACAATAATGCACCGCGTTTCGAAATTCTACAATTCGTCATATGGCTAATTAGACGAGTCGTAAACTAGATGTGATTAATGAATTTTTGAGTCGTTTCGAAAAAAGGGAACACGAGCCACTGGCTTACCTCGGGGAGTCGATTTCGATTGTATGTCAATTCAGTTATTTCATTTATTTATACCCGGATATCCCGGATATCATCCGGTGTATATATATATATATATATATATATATATATATATATATATATATATATATATATATATATATGTATATATATATATATATTTTATTTCGAAAGTTTTTAGCAATAACAGGCTTTTTTGATATGAAAAACTATATATATATATATATATATATATATATATATATATATATATATATATATATATATATATATATATATATATATACTAGGTGATATATTGATGGTCGATGGCACCTTTACAAACAACTAAACTATGAAACTTTTATAGTTTTAATAGCTGTGTTCTATTGTTCTGAAATATTTTCAGCGTTCCAACGTTATTAGCTTATATCGAAAAGTCGCAACACCGTTGACATTTTAAACGATACATCCTATATTCTCATCATTAATCGATTGGGCCGATACTTGATAAAAATCTAAATACATAATTTAAATAAAACTAAGTAGTTTTTCGATTTTCAGTATAACTAATTCAAAAACGAGACAATATCGTTTCGCCAACACAGTGGCTTCATCAGCCAGTGTGATCAGTGATCAGTTTATCATCAACATCTGATGAAGTCACTGTGTTGTCGAAACGATATTGTCATGTTTTTGAATTAATTATAGTGAAAATCGAAAAACTACTTAGTTTTATTTAAATTATCCAATATTCTGATTACACATGAAATTTGTGATGATTTTTTATCGGTAGTACCAAAAATTGATAATTGTCCATCGTTGCTGAAAAATGCAGGCTATGTTCGCACAGAAAAAGAACAAGAATTTTTCTATGGCCATTTTTTCTTCCTTTATTTTCTGCGTTTTCACATCTTTAAATAAGCTCGTTTCGTTTGTTCTTACATGATAATGCCGTAATAGATGAAACTAATCATATATTTTAACCAATTTAAGACTTGTACATTATTGAAAATTTATTTATTGATATCTAATATCTAAAAGCTGCATACATCCTTTTCAGCTTTTCCTTGTGAAATTTCATTAGTTTCTTGTAAATCATCAGACATTGGTGATAAATCGAAATATTCATTTTATCCTACACTAAAAAATTATATGATCTTTCGAATCAAGACATCTTTTCGTAAAAAGTACGCCATATCCAAGAAAACGCAAATCGTTGCTGTACAAATTCTCCTTCAATTCACTACGGAATCATGTAGTCCACTGATAATGGACAAAAATATAAAATATATCAAAAAACTTTTTCCCAATAACAAATTACGAAAGTGAACAATTACAAGTGTTATTTCAATGTTTTCATAATGACTCCCTGCTGTTCTATAATTTATTAATTAGAATCCAGACCAGTCCGAATAAATTTTATCATGCTTTAATATTGATAAGAATGAATTTCGATTTTTACGAAAATCTCAATTAAGTCCATTTTTTTGTTATCATTTTCTAGATTCCCAACATTTCGAATTGGAATTATCACCGGCTGGCGAGCAGTATTAAAAATTACGGACCCGATCGTTCGATAGAAAACTGTTCTAATTAATAGAAGAGTTTCCGGAACTCTAGGGACGAATTAATATCAACCTGCTCGGTGTCGGTCGATCGGCATTGGACGCATAGATGATAAGACGGCCAATTCCAAACTAATGTCCCAAATGGGCCCGTCAATTATTCAAGAATACGTTTCCGTTCCCAGGCGACTCGGGCAAAATGCAATTAGTCAAAGATTACTCCGCGATATTATCATTGTAATCATATGGATTACTTCATTACGCCGTATTGCATTCGACGCATGAACGATGCCGATCAAACGGCGGCCAATTTTCCGGACGTTTTCCACGTGTACAAAATGGCGCGACACGACTGTTTGCCCATATATTATTGAGGAGAATACGCGACGGCGACGGTCGAGGGGCTGGGGTAGTCTTCATTAATAGATATTATCAACATTTTCATTATTGACAATATCGCCTCAAAGGTTCCCCCGGTACTCGATTAAATTATGTAAATGTGATAGAATCAATCTCTTTCGATATCGTGGCGATCGGATGTCGAGTCAAGCAATTCCGATATTTCCAATTTATTTCGTTGTCTTCTTCGAGGTATTAAATAATAAAAGAGAAGAATTTCAGTGGTTCTTAGTATATTTTTCTCTCCAGTCTCAATAGTTCCATTCTCTCCATTCAATACTTCATACAGTACTTCAAATTCCAACTTCATACAGTACATAATACCTAGACCAAGTTGTAAAACCGATATGAATTTGAAGAAAACTTAATGTTATCCAAATTTACCTCAAGTATCATAATGTTAGCTCCAACTCAATACTAAGACACCTTCTGAGCTATTGATTAAGTATTATAACGAAGAAAAATTCGCAAAAAATTAAAAATTTACTTATGTTAACTCAACAATTATTAGGTGCACTTAAAATATTTAGAAAAAGTTTCATAATAAAACAATTGTTAAACTGGTTTACACATATATTAAAAATAATGCTGCATGACGTACGTCTCGATGAGATTCACCTTTTTCAAATGCTACGTGCAGACAGACTAATGACAATTTCTCGAATCCGAATTGTTCTCGATCTCGAATCTCGAATTGTTCATTAGTCTGCACGTAGCATTTGAAAAAGGTGAATCTCATCGAAACGTACGTCATGCAGCATTATTTTTAATATATGTGTAAATCAGTTTAACAATTGTTTTATTATGTTTATCGATTTACATCAAGTATCGGCCTCATCAATTATTAGTTAGAAAAAGTTTCCGTAACTCAAATTTCTTCATATCTAAATCGTAGGTAAAAGAGAAGAGAGAACACAAATGAATACAGAACAGGGACTCGAAATTTCAACAGAAATCGGTATTTTTGATGATAGCTTTGGATAAAGCCACAAATTTTTCGCGAAATCGTTTTCATGGCATTGTCAAGCTCGAGGTGCTCGAAGACTCGTAAAATGGTGAAGAGAGTTCCGAAATGACGAAATTCGATCGATCCTTCGTTATCAGATGTCCACTTTTAACTGGGTAGAGAAAGAACGAACGCCAGAAAAATTTTCAGAAATATTTTTTTGTGAACGAAAAAGCGGAATTTTATAAACGCGTAATCGGGTTTATACAACTTGGAAAATGTATTTTTCAAGAAAACGTTTTTCTAGAAAATATAGTCCTCAAGGAGAACTATATTTTCAAGAATCTGAGGTCAAGGTGAATCAAACGCGCACTAATTTCAGTTTTATGTGCCTTTTTTTATTTCAGTTTTTACAAGCTTGAAATTCTTCACGTGTAAAAATTGTTTTCGGAAAATAGTAATAATTAATTTTAACAGTACGTCAATTAAGTTCTATGTAACTAGTGTCTTGTAACATTTTCCCACATAATAAATAACCTATCCGTTTATTTTGGACCTTTGGTGAAAAAATAATAAATAAAATCACTTATGACCCGAGTTTTATAATTACTTTTATGTTCACTTTTGCTAATTCGATATATTGTCTATTTTTTAAATAGATTTCTACATTCACGAATATTGTAGTAATGAATAATACCTCAGATCAATAAATTATCGAATTCGATAAATCAACTGCCACAATTGACAAACAAGGGCTATTTTCTTTTCATTAATTTAAAAGCTACGGCCAACTTTTCTAAAACAATCGTTTTTATGCTACTTACTCAACAGGAAAATCAACATTCCAATTATTGTTTCAATTTCGATTTAAAAATACGAAGACATGTCATTTTCATTATTCTTCATTACATTTTTCCCACTTTTTTGTTTTGTTCAGAAATTCGTAGCAAAATAGCAGTAATTCTACTGATTTCATCAGAATTGTAGTAATATAAGACTTCAAATAGGTGAATTTGTCACTTGTAGATAGACAATATAACGAAACGTGCCATAATATTTCATCAGATAGGCATATTATGTTGATGGAAAAACAAACTCCTTACAGTACATCCAGAAAACGCCTATTATATCCTTGGCAAAATAACCACTAGCCTAAAACAAGACATCATGAAAACTATTAATATAGGCAAATTGTTCACAAAACAAATTGGAATTGATAACAAGATGATTATCACCTCAAGATCAATAGAGAACGAATAACCACGCAAAGAAAAAAGTCAAGTCAGCAATACAATAATACTTTTTTCTTCTTCTTACCCAAACGAGTCCTTACTTAGGCTAAGGAAAGGAAGGTGTATTGTACAAAGGAAGAGACAACCACGCTTATAATTTCAGTCCACGCTATTGAATACAATTGTACAGATTGTTATAAATTCTAAGACTTCGGTGACAAAAGACTACTCGTATATTAACTGGTTGATGAAAACTCAAAACTTCTTTGAGATGATCAAGTAGTTCATTCGATTTATGCCGAAATTTACTGTGTTCTAGGATGCATCTATTATGTATTTAAGAAGACCAGAATGCGTTAGTTATCGTTGAGACAAATCTTTTGCAGATAATACAGGGTGTCCAAAAAGAGTATCGGGTATTTGTAAGTTCAATCAAACAAAAACTATTTGTAAATAAAAATGAAGTTTAAGATCGATAATACTGATATTGAACGGAAAATTTTTTGGAAAAGATCCTGTTATCTAAATGGTGATCGTTAGGTTGCTGGCGCTCTTCTAATCCGACACGAAGATTACCGATGAAATGCTGACACATAGCTCAGAATATTGCTGCCATTTCTGACCTCATGGTTTGCTTCAGCTGTTTAAGGTTTGTTGGTTTGTTCTCGTAGACCTTACTTTTTAGGTATCCCCATACGGAATAGTCAAACGGGCTAAAGTGTGGGCTTCTGGAAGGCCAGTTGATGTTACCCCTACGCGAAATCAGTTTATTCGGGAATAACTCATTGACAACTTCTATCGCTGCATTCGATATATGGCAAGTGGCCCCATCTTGTTGAAACCATGTTCTTGAGTTGAAACCATCAAACTGGTTTTCTTTGATGATTTTTTTATGTTTAACGCTTGTCTTCGTTTACGGTTGGATAACGACGCACTTTGACGAACCGACGCCTCCACTTCTTCGATGGCTTTCTCGTCGCGAACTGAACGTGGGCTACACGAGTTTTGGATTTTTACTGTCGCACCTGTATTTTCGAACGTATGGATCCATTTTCTAAAGCTATCGTCACTTGGTGCGTGGTGTGTACGGTATTCTGCACGAAACATACGTTGAGCAGTCACTACTGAGTTACGATGATACTCTTGTACGCAAAAAGCCGGGTACCACTCCAGACTAAAACTCCACAGAATGGCAGACGCTACGAGCCCCTCCCCGCTCCTTGTCATCCCTACGTTTCAAATACAGCACGAAAACAAATACCCGATACTCTTTTTGGACACCCTGTATAAGCCTAGATTGCGACCACTTCTTAGACGTCACATTCAATGTAAAGGTGATGTTTATTTCCGATAGATTTGTGCACAACGATGACAGAGGGGTTTCTTTCAAGAATCTTATAGGTGCCTTGGACCTCTTAGGCATTAACTGATATTCATGAGTCATTTGCCTCTAATACTTTCTTTGTAGTCCGGAAATTGAACAGAATTTACATAATTTGTTGTTTAATTGCCTGCATAGATGCTGATTTGACAACCCTATCAACTTTTTCATTAGGCTCAAATCCGGCGAGAGCTTTTATCCACACAAATTATACCACCGCAATATATGCTATCTATATTATATTTTCGATATAAGGATTTTTTTATGAATAGTTAAATGTCAAAAACACTCAACTCTCGATTCATTTCGGACAGCTTGACAAACCATGCGATGGATCTCCCTTTCGGCCCATATTCGGCAAATTCGTCCCAATAATCTCTCAATCTCGGTGAGATAAAGGGTTTCCCTGAATGGCCTTTCGCCTCCAATTTCAAATCGCGTTTCATCGCGAACCGGCGTCCCACTCACCACCACCCCGCGCTCTATCGTTATCATATCGCGCGCAATTCGCGGGAAAGAGACGGACTTGAAAGCCCGATGCCGAAAGAAAGAGCGCGAGAAGGCGCTGATCGCGTTATGAGCCTAATATATGGGGAATTATGATCATAAATGCTTATAAAGCGTTCCGACGTTCGACGATCGGGACGCGTCGATTTAGAGATACCGCATAACCAAAGCCCGCGAATTTTTTTCGTGAATTAACGTTGTGTATCACGTATTCAAATATCCAACATTTGTAACCGGCACCAGAAAACTTTTCCTGGAAAAACTCGTAAGTTTCGATAGTTGTGTAAGTTCGACGATACTTAAATTGAGAAAATATTGAAAAGTAGTGTCCCAAAATTAATTTAAAAACAAAATTGATAGTGAAATAGTATTTTGGACTCGCCAAGTGGATATAATGTGGAAAATGTTTACAGAGGACATCATATATATTTGGAAATTTCATTACAAAGCAAAGTTTCAAGAAATTTTACTATATTATTCCGAAATTTTTTTTATGTTACTTTAATTTTAGCACATCAATAGGATGATAAGGTTGTTCGAAAATTCAAATAAAATATTGGTTAAACATCTGTAGTAGAGTTCTACACAAAATGAAAAAAAATGAAAATTTACATACTTATTGAGGAGAAAGTTATACCTATTGATATATTATATTTAATTTAAATTAAACACTTATTCCAATGTTTCAATTGCGAAATTGTTCAATTTCAATTAATATCTAACCATGTTTCACCACAAGGGTAAGCCACAATTCAATATGAATATAATAGTTTTTTCATATTCTTTCTAATTGTTCACGCATATCATTCTATTATCTATGATGCACCGCGTCCTTTTGTAATATTTCAAACATTTTGTCACAAAAGTTTTGTCCGAAAAAATTTTTTCTCTTATACAAAAAATAAAACAAGATTTCATAGTTTAGTTCTTAAATATGGCTTTCTCATTGATGTATTTTTCAATGAATGAATATTTCAAACAGCAAGCAAATTATTTTAAAAAAATAAGTATTCATAGAAATTTTGCGAAATAGATAAAAACAAATATGAGAAATATAAAATAATTTGCTTCTATCAGCAGTGCGTCCATTTAATGTCATATTTTCAGCAAAGAGGAAATGTAAGTTAATTTTATATACTACATATATGTATACAAACAATTATGTATACAAATGTTCCACATAGATAAATAAAATCGATATAAATTTACAGGCATCTCTGAAATTAAAAATTTTACTAACTGCACAAAAGAAAGAAATATTCAATTCTCTCATAAACGCCACAATAATTTCAAGAATTCGAAAGATTAAAACTTTAATGTTTGGAAAAATTTTCATCACAAACGTCTCAAAAAGTCATTGTTCATATTTTGAATAGAATAAAATATTTGACAATACACATGGGCTTTTACAAGGTAATATAATAAATTGTAAAAATATATTTTCAAGGAAACGTGGAAAATATCAATTACTTTGAATTATTCGATTTGAATTTCGTATAATTACATGCAAATTGCAAGGATAATTTGCAGGTTTGAAGAGTCTTTTCAAGTTCAGAATTCAAATGGAAAATAGTCACGTTTGACAAACGCAGTCGCTACCATTAGCTGCAATAACCTAGGTCGCACTCCGAATTTGTTTTCGAAATTTGAAAATACGTAAATCAGTGGTGACGAATACAAATCTACGAAATTCAAACACAACTATTGGTCGACATGAGTATATACTCGTATTTATCTATTTCCCAGTATAACAAATCAACATTAAGTTTTAAAAGCATTTTAATGCTAAATTCTCGTCATTAATCTACAGAAGATCCCGTGACAAAAATTTTTATAATATTTTCATCTAAATATAACATCTAACATAATATAACAGAATTATTGTTTTACTTGCATTATTATTGTTTATTATTATTGTTTATTTTGCATTCGATCTGAAAGTTCTTGACTTGATTAAATCACAATGAACTTCTTGACAAGAGAACTTGATAATTATATCTTGTATACGAATGGTGAAAACGAAAACTCACTTCTGGAATCATCAAGGTTGGAAATGATCGAATAAGCAACTTATGTATCAAAATCAAGACAAGTCCAAAAAAGGACTCAACAGTTTTTCGAAATCGCATTTGCACGAGTCTCAAACATTGCCTGTCAAAGTTGAATAGCTTACTTTTTCTCCAATGAATCATACTTGGGAAACAAATTTTATAAGATTAAGTTTATATCTATACATAATATTGAGCAGTAGTAATCCAATAGTGAAATAGCGAAGAGCAAAGAAAATTAATTTCCCTACATTCTAAATTAATCGATAAAATATACGGATTAAATGTGAAGATATATGAAAATTTAAATAGTCGACAGAAAATTAAATTTGATTAATCGAAATATTGAATAAAGTATATTTTTCATGTTCAAATAATAACGGTGTTCTCCGAATTCCATCAATATTGACACACTACTATCCGTAATGAGTAATAAAAAAACCACCTATGGTAATTCAATTCAACCCATAACACATTTGTAGAACTATTCTACAATAGTAGACTTACACCAATCTTGATAATGCATATGTAGCCCGAAACATTGAATAATTTTCATGAATTTCTGTCAAGTGTTATTAATTGTACGATACAATCATTTATGGCAGGGATTCCCAAACTGGGGGGGCGCGCCCCCTCAAAGGGACGTGAAGATATGTCAGGGGGGTGTGAGCACAAGACCAGTTAAAAATAAACCCACTCATCTCACTAGTTTATTATGTTCTTTTTGTCTATGTTTTCTCTAACAGTATGTCTTTAAATTGACTCTTCAGATGTTGTTTTTAGTGTTATTAAAAATACATGTTTTGTTTTCAATGTAATTCTTGGTTTTTTCACATGCCCATAAAATTTACTGTGAAGGGGGGCGCGGATGGTTTTCATTTTAACAGGAGGGAGTGTGTAAAAAAAGTTTGGGAACCCCTGATTTATGGTGATAAACCATGGATATAACTTTTAGAAAATACTACGAAAAACAGACGAAACCAAAAATCGATAATCAATCAAACGAAATGAAATAATAGTGTGCATTTCAAAGTCGATAACTATAGAAATAATTTGATTTCAACAGAACGCTGCACCATGGAAATGTTCTCGCTGTACAGAGCTTGGCTTCATTTTGGATCTCCAGGTCTAACCGCCGGAGGATTTCAAAACGGAACACTGCCCACGGCTCCACATCACTTACAAACGCCACCGTTGCTCAACCTAACCTCATCTACACCGGCTCCCGGATCTCCCGACGTTTCTATACAAGTAGGTCCCAGTATGACCAATTTTTCGGCTCACAAAGCCATTTTATCAGCACATAGCGGCTACTTCAAGGCAGCATTGTTGAATCATACAGGTGAGAAATAAACATTACCAACCCCCTTTTTCGCGATTATAATAAAGCGACAAAAGTTTCTTCTATTATTTCAATAATGGATCACTACTACCGTATTGGTACTAATTGAGTACATATTTTCTTAATCCAAATCAGTGGTTCTTAACCAATGGTCCGTGAAAACATTTGTAATGGTCCGAGAAGTCATAACAAAATTGAAAAACATTCGATATTCTATCCATATTCTCATAAAGAAGATTGGTAACTGATCCTTGCCTCAGTGCAACTCAACAATCAAAAATTATCAGCAACTAAAATACAAGGTAAAATTTGAAAATGGACAATTAATACATGTGTTTTATTTACAGACAAAACCCTGATAATAACTTTTACTACCCCCAAAGAATCAGTGGTCACAACAAAGATTTTTTTCAAGTAGACCCTCATCCCTAAGAGGTTAAGAACCACTGAACTAAATTGTCGAAGTGATGAAAATGAAGCCTATAATTTAACGGGCATCCACAAATTTATAACATAAGTTATACATTTCTTTGATACATACGAGTACATCTCATATAAGGATTCGCTGTGCAATCATTTTTTTAATGCAAAGCATTATTCAACAATTCGATAGGAGGTTTTTAAATAATTTAAATTTTCTTAGAAGCCACATAAATTTTTTTTTTTTTCAGACACCGAACCTATATCAGTACCAAATGTAAACGTAGACGAATTCTCCTATCTTCTAACCTTCATGTATACCGGTTTCTTAGATCTCAATATTCGTAACATTTACAACATCCTACTCGCCACACATATTCTCCACATGCCAGCTGCCTTAGAGATATGTCGCTCTTTTCTGCTACGTAGCCAAAACATGGAAACTCGAACGAACGTCGTCAAACCCATAGCTAGCAGAAAAGCTCTAATACCCACCCAGCCCATCTACGCACCCAACGCGGTTAATTTCCTTCCGAAATCCGAGGACACGCCATTCAAAAGAATCGGACAGCCTGAAACTAGTACAATGCCGGACGATCAGCTCTTCATCGCTAAAGCGTCTACGTCAAAAACATCTAGCGAAAGAGAAGAATCGTTGAACAACTCTCACAACAAGAAGAATATTGATAAGAACAAGCACAAGCGGAGGATCGAGCAGCAGCCGCTTACCAAAGCAGTTATAGACATAGCTTGTTGCGACGGACCTGTTAGGTTTCACAGGGTCGCGAACAAGAACTACGGCATACAGCCAGGAGCGGAGAAACGTTACGAAGTGCAAGAGATCAACAGAAATGCCGCGATGAACAAAGTAATGAGCGAAAACATACGTGACAAACAGTCCGGCGACGAGAATCAATCGAGCGGCGAGATGTTCACCTGTTTGTACTGCAATCACACTTTCAAGTCGCAGTACTGCTATCAAAAACACGCCAGGAGACACCTGAATCCTGTCAGCATGGAAGTCAAACCGGTGCCGCCCAACGAACAACGGAGGGAAGTGAGGTTGCTCGATATGAACGTACAATACTATCCTTGCAAGACTTGCGGCTCCAAGTTTCCAAGCTATTATTTCGTTCACAAGCACAGGAAGATGTGCCACGCGGAAGAAATGGCGGACGTGACCAACAGGAACAACGAAATTGTAATGGAGAGACCCTGCGACGCAGGAAGAGAGAGCACCAACAGCTCCATAGACGTGGAGGGAGTGACTTCGGATCAAACCGATCCCTCAACTTAAAAATTGACTTAAATTTTTCTATATCAATACACAGGGTGAAAATGGCTCAATTTGTATATAGTTAAGAAAATTCTAGAAATTTATTCCTAATTCTGATGTACATATCAATGTGAAAAATTAAAGACAATGGTGTCACTGCAGCATAGTTTCTTCTAAATTGTTCCCTTGCTGTAATCCACTAACCAAATAAAAATCATATGTGTGTTTCCATTTCTGTTTTGATTATAATTTATATAGCTGAGTTTTGATAAATGTATTACTATAACGACTCCAATTTGTTGAGAATTTGTTAAGTAATTAATATAAGTAATTGGAATATATGAGATTCAACTTTTCTCCATCTAGATAAATTTAAAGCTAAGAAAATTCAAGGCCGAATACCTGTGCAAAATTAAATTGTGAGTCTACCACAAGAACTGTTCAATGATATTAAAAAATTATTCTATAATCATTTAAAAAACATTATTCAAAATCTATGAAAAATAATTGCGTTTTCTTCCATCGTTCAATTTGTCAATTTTATTCAAATTTAAAATATAGTGAAGTTCAGGAATTATCGAATGTTACGAAAAACTGTTCATGGGTTTTAGATATAACGCAAAACTTACCAGGGACATCTCGCGTGTCATCTTCACTAGTTTCCATTGGGACGTTCTCAAGGTCTTTTCTCCTTTCCTTTTTCTTTTTGTTTTCCATAACCACATTCATAACTGAGTGATCACTGCAAAATCAAAAACTACTCAGTCTCGAAAAAAGGTAGAGTTTTATGTTTTGACCACCAATGTTTTTTTTTTTTCAATATATTTGAGACGAAATTCAAATTGCCCGAAATTTGATGAACACTACAAATTACAAAAATATAGGTAATACAGGTAAACTTTTTGAGTGCATTGAATACACCAATGTGTATTCAATGTACAAATAACTCTTCAAACTATCCGCTTTTAAAGTAACACATTTCATGCCTATTATAGGACATAAAAATCACCATGTGGCTTGTTCAAAAAACTGAGCGTCTGTTCCCATGAAATATTTAGAAGCGTTAAAGACTGAATACATGAAAAAATTATTATTAGAAATATTTTCCTTGGAAGTTATTGCAAGGAACGGTCTTTTCCCTTTACAAATTATGAGCAAGACTATAGCTCTAATGAATATTCACTAGAGTACAATCTGTTATATCTTATTCGATTATTATTATTTAGAAGGTATCAACTTAGTTGACCATTCAAAAAAATTCAGGTAGAAAACTTGTAAATTCCTTTCTTGAAAATCAAGCTTAGATTACTTAAGCTTTTGATTAATATAATAATTGAAAAATCAATTAGATTACTATAACGATTTCCACGTGCGTGATTAAAATTTGATTCTATACCCTAGGCGCAGGGGTAAGCCCACACTAAATTAGACCTCAAGAATTTTTTTTTTGAAACACTATGAAACTCAGATATAACATGGAAACTTGACGTATTGTAAAATTTATATACGATCAAGTCCTAAGGCGACGGGATATAATATGAAGTTGCCTTGAGTTTTTAAAACCGAGACACCAAGAGAACATCTAAGAGTACAATCTTACCATGAGTTATCCACATCATAAGGTACACATCGTATCGAGCATACACAGTTGAATAATGTTTCGAATTCAAGAAACTGATTAGCGAATGACATAAATTAGAACTGATCAGTCGTCAGCCAGGCTTAGTAATATTCAATAATAGGTCAAAAACCAAAAAAAATGCTTTTTAACGTATTTTATTGAGGTCACGATTAAATAGAATAAGAAGATAAGAAAACACAGGTGATTTTCAACGACAATTATTCAATTCACTCGAAATATGTATAAGGTTCCTAACGCCTTGTAAGTATTCATTTGCATAGACCATTCAACACAAGGTAACAAGATTATAATGCGATTTGGCTTCGCACAACCCTTGATGAGCAAAAATATTGTCTACATGTAAAATGTAGCTCAAAATTTAGCCAAGCGTTTCGGATTTACTATCTATATATGATTAACTCAATTTAATAGCACATCTCAAACCTCATCACTGATGTCGTTCCTCACATTAATTCTTCACTTTAATACATGATTTCAACGAAAATTTTAAAAATGAATTGATTTCTTACTATTACATTTGTGAACGTACTGCTTGTTTACTTAGCAATTTTGGCAATCCCAATAACCCTTGAAGAAGCTGAAATAATCCGAATAGCGATGAAAATTACCAATTATTTATCAATTTTCGAAAGGGTTATCTATATGAGTCATGAAAAATGAGGATCCCATTCCACAAGATAACCTGAAAAACGAATCAGAACAAAAACCGTACAGATAGGCGACTGAAGGTTAACTTAAAGTTAACTGCAATGTTAACTCGCAAAAAATTAAAAGTTTAAGTTTATGAGACATGTATAAGGGTAAAAGATATTCTGGGGAGGGTAGTTTCAAAAAGGCTGACGAAGTAGATAAAAGAGATGGAATGCCAACATTAATTGGTCCCGAACTTTTACTAGAATAATTACCATTTACTTAACATTTCAAATGGGTAAAAGTGCAGCTAACAAACCTAGAAAATTTTATAATATATTGAACTGACGATATAGTTTGACAGTAAAACATTTATAAGTTGGGCTTGAGTGATATCTGTGCTTCAATAAATACTGTTACAACAATAAGTGTTGACACAGTTACAATTAAGCGACTTAAATCGACTGGTGAAACTGTTTGGATAAGCCAAAAAGCAGTCATAAATTATTAAATTAACCAGCGAAAAACATAACAAACTTATGATATGATGAGAATTTAATTGGAAGCAATGCAAAACTGTCAAATGCGTAAGGTTCATTTTATTTCTAAGACTAGGTGAATTTTGGATAAAAAAGAGACCTAAAAAAATATTAATTTCCGGAATATATTTCTGATAATGTATTTACAATTCAAGTATTTGTTTTCAATTTCAGAAAAGTTTAAATTGAAACTTATCCATGAATCTCTGTTATGGGCCCAGGAAAAGTAGCAGGATTCAAGAGCGATTAAAATTTCCACGAATGATAGGCACACAGATAACATGAAATTTGATATCAAATTTGGTAACGCACTCGCACATCGCAGATCCCGCCATTTCGACAAACACAATTTGCATCACAATCCGCGAGAGTGGTCCCCGCCGCCCTGGGAGCTTTGGGGGAGGCGGGGGAGACGATAGTCCGTTCAGCGGTATCACCGCTGACTGCACAATTATCGGCTAAACTTGCATATCAATTTCGCAAATTGATACTCTTTTAATCACGCCGAAATTGCATTTCCGCCAGAGGCAGGGCGCACCACCCCGTCGAATTAAACGCGATTGAAATTGACAAATTTGAATTTCAATCGGCGGGCTTCAACGGAGGCGAAACGCGCGCCACTGGGTCGAAAACGATACGATTTCGAATCGGGACGAAAAATGGAGAATCATCCGACCAACAATAGCCCATGAACGATTTGGATGATATAATCGCCATTTGGGCCGATATTACGAATGCTTCATAACGTATGGCAAATAAAATTTCAAAAATGTATACGAACAATAATTTCATAATTAATGTTCCGATAAAATGATAGTTGAAAGAGTCTAAACCTTATTGAAAAAGTATTAAAACGTATAGACATAGAACTATTTAAGTGTTCAGTTCTTTAAAAGCATCATGTAACTATTGTAAAATAACTATTTGACAAATATACAGAATATCAATAATTCAACAATAATTTTTTTTTGTCCACTAACAACGATGATCCTTTCGATTTGAGGTTAAGTTGAATGTACCCTTCCTAACTGTTCTCAAACTTTCACGAATGTTAGTATTGAATAATATTATATATATATATATATATATATATATATATATATATATATATATATATATATATATATATATATATATATATATATATATATATATATATATATATATATATATATATATATATATATATATATATATATATATATATATATATATATATATATATATATATATATATATATATATATATTGTGCTACACTATCTTCTTTTTAACATTTATCCCGTGTGAAGCCTTATGGGACTTACGAAGGGACTGCAATTCTTCCTGTTATTTCAAATCAGTCGAATTTTCAAAGAAGTTTGATGTATTGAAAGTTATTGACATGTCCGTTCTATAGTTGTACGTCATGTTCCTAATTTCGTATCAAGTACTTGTCCCATATATCTCATCATTAAATATATGAGATATTTGCTGGATACAAGTCAAAAAATGTTCAGAATAATAGTTCATTCCCGGAAACCAATGAATATAGTGGCTCCGGTACCAATAGCGTCTATTTGAATTGACTCTTCGCACAATTTTTGTCGCAAATTTGGTAGTATTTTCTTATCAACAATTAAACTTTGCCTTGCAATATACACAACGTTCATTGGTCTAATAGCAACGATTTGCTGTGAACTGTAATCTATTTCAACGTTATAATCGAATGCAGTTCGATAAGAGTTAAACGCAACATTTTCATATCGTTAATTTCGATTCCATCGATTCTGTTGAACTTCATTTGTGAGCTTCGCGTTGCTCGTTGTTCTGACTTGCTCCTCTATATCTTTTACTTGCTGCATTGCGAATTTTGCCACTTAAGTTTCTACACTTGATAGCTATCATTTTTAAAAACTAAATTTCCACTGTAAATTAAAGAAGCTATGTATTCTTCTTTATAAGACCGTGGTATATAAATATACCACGTGCTATGTTAGTAACGTGTATGTAAGTCTATTTAAACTTATCAAAATTTTATATCGAATTGAAGTTTTAATATTAGCCGTGATAGCTCTAAACTAACCGAAATGTGCGATAATATATTCAGTTTTTTTACATCCTCTTTTTGAGAATTGATAATTAATTCTTACTTATATTATTAATTAAGCAGTCTTAAATTTTCTAATTTTACACGCAATTTTTGAAATTTTTTTCCTGACAATAACAAACAAAACGATAAAAAATAGTGACATCGGTCCATCCGTTGACTCTACATTTTAGTTAGAAAACGTTTGTACAGGAAAAAGAAATGGGCTGTTTTTAGGGGCTTCCCGGCATTATTCGAATTCTTCTCGATGTAAAAACCATCCTTGGACTACAACGAACATTTTAAAAAAAGAATGATCAAAATTGGTCCAGGCGTTGTTGAGTTATGCGCTTACCAACACATTTTGCGATTCATTTTTATATTATAGATTAAGCCTGCATATAATGTCTTGAAGTATCTTTCGATTGTTATTTATAATACCTCTATTACATTCAGAAATTATTACTAATTAAAAAAAACCATTATTGACACCCGAATCGGTGATCTGTTTGACGAATTTGATCTGTTGTCGTTTGAAGTTACATTTAAAGTAATCTTGCTCATTGATGCCCGATTTCCAGTAGTATCCTTCCAATTTATCAGATTGGTATCGATCTTCATGATAAAATATGATTTTTCCATTTTATAATAATTATTGATAAAATGAAGTGTAAACAATATACAAAAGAGATTTGGTCCAGTATTCAGGCGACATACATTTTATTTGCATATATCATATTATGTATTCGAGGAACATCGGAATAAGAATCTGTCGTAAACTTACCTAACTATCTCTGACGGTGTTTCGTTCTCCTTCTTAATTGTAATGTTCGGTTCTAATTTGACAGTCGTCCCGTCAGTCGGCTGCCTGCCCTCCGAGGTGACCTTTTCGTCCGCGTGAAACTGTCCCGCTTGCTTCATCTGATTATTGTACTCCTCGAAAGAATTGAAGTCAGTGAACTTTTCAGTAGGAGGCGCTCCCGCCTGCGGCGGCGACGTGGACGGTTCCCGCTTAACGGTGACGTTCGCGCTGACCGTCGTCGCGTCCGCTGCAGTCGATAGAACGGAGGTGGACGTGATGGCTGCCGGAGTAGAACAGGAAATGACGGTGGTAGCAGAACTGGAAACTAGAGGGCTGCAGGTCGTTGATGACGCACTGACGCTAGCAGTGGACGTGGAAAACGTAACGACAGACTGCAGGATATTAGTTGACGTAACTGTAGATGTCGCTGTCTGTAACTGACACGTAGAACTGGCCACCGAAGTACCCGGATTCGATTCCTGGTTTTGAGGTAAATCTCGTACCACAGTTTTTTGTTGTTGCTCGCGTTGTAGCCTTGTTGTTACACCTGAAAGACAGTTATTCAATTATTTAAGATCATTACATGTCCAACAACTGTTACATTGAATTCCAGCAAAATTAATGAATAAGTAAGCCTTAAGAATTTGGGAACGAAATCTTTCACGAACAAACAATTATATACATGTGATCATATTTTCACTAATTTTTTTTTAACATCTAAATTAATGACAATAAGTAGAAAACTTTTTTTATTTGAGTTATCATTATAGTGGAGTATCAAAAAAAAAGGGCATATTCTGAAATTCAAGAGCTGAGTTTTGCAGATAATTAAAAATGTTCAAAAATCAATGCACATCTCACAGACTGCACAACTGAAGGTTTATGGTATATACAGTGTCACCTAGCGATTTTCATACGAACCAACTAATCAGATGCGAAATATAGCGCTTCGCCAATAGATGGTGCTATTTTCAATAAAATTTTATTGATTTTCATCGAACGCAACAGGTGCTCCTATTAATTTCAATAGTCGCACAATAATAATAGACAGCAATCTGTAGATATTTGTTTTGCCTTAAATTATTAAATGATGCAAATAAAATCACTTACCGGTGGTTAATATATCTACGACCGACGAATTAGCCGAATTGTTGACTTTGTTCGTATTCTTCGACGCCCTGGTTTTCTGTCTCGACTTCCTCAACAGACGCTTATAATTTTCAGTTTTTTTACTGGTATAGTAATAATGTACACAGTCGGCTACAGTTTTTCGCTCTAGATAGCTGGATATCATAACGAAATTTTTTGGATGTTGCAGGTACCTACACAAAAATAAGTGTTTTGAAATAAAAGACTTTATTAATATAAAACATTGTATATATATAAAAAAGCAATACATTTCTTGAAGAGTTTCTGAAAGTTTTTAATCATAACAATAAATTTTTTAGTAAGCCTGACATCCTGATCTGACCATGAAATCTTATTAGCTAATATCAATTAAATGTGAAAATTTGAGTGAATGTAACTCAATCACAGCAGAACAGTAGTGGTTGAAATTTTGAGCAGAGATGAATTATGACTTCAAACGCACAAAGCCTATTTTTCATTCTGAAGAAATGTATATTTCTCTCAGAAAGTCTCGAGTGTTTTTTACATCTTTCAATAATGCTTCAAGATCACCAATCTGTATCATTTGATTCCTCAATATAGCCAATATGTTATATGCGACATTAGTACAAACAACGGTCTTGCAAATCCTACAGTCAATAATGTGTATGCACTGTTAAGACACTTCAACCTTGCCCTAATTGAATATTTATACCATTATTCAACAGTAACAATTATATTACCATTACATCATAAGGAAATAAATGTTTCAAACAAGCCACAAATTAAATAAGGAACAAATTGCGTATAAATTGAAAATTACTTTTTTAATACATATTTGTAATGATACAGTAGTCATGAATTCACTAGCGTTAATAATATTATTTAAATACCCTCAAAAATATCAAAAACAAGTTTTCAAATAGGGTCAATTTTCGTTACTGTTAACGTTACCAATAATGCAGATTTTTATTGAGAAATGACGAGATCGAGGAATTAAATGCAAGGTACTCCTCCCAAACAAGATTCAGTAGCAGCATTAATAGGAACGACAAGACCTTAAAACTGACATATACTAAATAGGTTGCTTTCAAATCAAGACCAAAACACAATGATTATTTGCGTAAGTTCTGATGATCAATCATCAAACACGACCCAAATTAATATAAAAACGGATTATTCAATTCGATTTTTATTTTGAATAATCCATTCCGAACACATTAATTTATTTGAACATCTGGCACGAAGCAAAAAGTAATCGAAATACTATCGAAATTTCATACACATAAAAAGTGAACACTGTTATATATGAAATTTCAGGTGCAGTTAACTTTACAGATTTTTTCTGATAGATATTTAAGATGTCTAGGAATACGAGTATAACTTCAATTCTCTTACAGAATTCAATTAGACATCAATTCATTCATACTTAGTTTGTAGTCCAGAAGCCATGAAATTAATAACAGAAGAAAGTCGAATAATTTAATCAATGAGAAACTGCATATGAATAATTAACCGTTGCTGAATTTATTACAGTGAAAAAATATTTACCAGTGGTTGGAAAGTTTTCTAATGCCATATTATCTACTGTTATTCTAAAGACCACAAGTTATCCTGTTTTATAAAACACTAGTTGTACTTTTGCTTCCCTCATTTTGCATTACTTTTCTGTGCAAAGAATGTATAGACTAGAGTGACAATCAAAAGAACCATCGATTTTCTCTTCTCTTTCTTAATTTCATCATATTTTGAATTCTAAAAATTCATTTGTTTACCTCTGTATTAACTTAGTATATCATATGCATCTTATGATTCAAGTTTTGGCGAAAAAACTGTTACATTTTTGCGATATATTTTGAACAATACATAGATTATAATGGCATTATAATAACGGTAAATAAATAATTTGATTCAATTGGAAAAACCAATATATTTGCACAGAAATTCTTGTTTGCTTTCAAAGAAAAGCAAAATGACTAGTGAAATAAGGAAATAACGTCAGTACAAGAACACTGGTGATTACCTCAAATATCTATCAAATAAATTTAAAGTGCACGTACTTTTCTTTGAAAATTTCCTTTTCTTGAGGTGTCCACATGTTTATACATTGTCGATTCTTGTACTCCATCTCCATGTCTTCAACGAATCCGTTGTTGTTTTTGTAACGTAAATCCCTTTCCCGCTTATCTAGTAGAATAGGCGGGATAACAGCATAGCTTCGCATTTTCTTATCTTCCATGGCCTGCTCCTGTAGGTTGTCCATTATTTCCTCCATGTCGGCTTCTGATTTCACTCTAGCGCCAACGCGGTTGAACCTGCAAGAACCAGTAAATGAGTAATATTATTCGATTCATTCCTTCAATCAAACCAACAGAACCATATTGACAACAATATTTAAATAAACACCAATATACCAAAACGCAAATACAATATACACGTATAAGCATACATAAATTCTCAAGCATTGTTCCATGAGTTATAATTGGGGCGTCATGTCCTAAATTTTTTAGTTAATTTCGATTCGTCGAAATTTCCTATTGATTTCTTTCATAATAGATGATGGATGAGGAATGAGGAACAAAACATTATTGTACGTGTGTGTGTGTGCCTTTTGTATGTTTCCACAAATCGTCACCTGTTATCGCTTTGGCTAAAAATGAAGAGATTTATAGAGAGTAAATTTGGAATTAGTGTATCGCATGGTCCATGTATATGTATGTATGTATATATGTATATATATATATATATATATATATATATATATATATATATATATATATATATAAAATAAATTAAACTCTTGGCTTAATGTTTCACGATTTATTTAACAATATGTATAGTCAACATGTTTCGAGCGTTAGCTCATTTTCAAGACTAAACTACTATAAGAGATGTACAACAAATTTATATCTACAAAATGGATTTGAGTAGGGAGGATATGATTCTCTAACATTTGATATATACAGAAAACCTACATGCACAGATACCCTAATTCCTAAAGATAGCAGTCAACCGCTCAACATTAAACTCAGCTCTTTTTATTCTTTTATACATAGACTCACGACTATCCCGCTTTCCGAAGAAAATTTCAACAAAGAAGTGAAAACTTTGAAACTTTTAGCGAAAAATAACGGTTACGACGAAAATATAATAGATAATCTTATAAGAAAAAAACAACAAAAAATTCTTTTAGATTCAATTTATCCATCTAAAATTATTAAAAACGAACAAAAATATCATTTTATTAATTTCATACCTCATCTGAGTGAAAAAATTTGCGAAAGATTAAAGAAGAGAGAAATTAAAACCATTTGTACAAACAAAAGGAATATTAAGTCACTTTTAGTGAATAATAAAGAAAAGACAAATGTTGAAGACAAAAGCGGTATTTATAAGATTTTTTGTAATGAATGTCCAGCATTTTATATCGGCCAAACAGGTAGAAGAATAAAAACTCGGGTTGATGAACATAAAAGGTCGATTTTGTACAATGTTAATAAAACTGGATTCTCAGAACATTGTATTAGCTCTAATCACTTCATAGATTATGATAAAACTAAATGCCTACACTCAGGTAATAAAGGTAAACGTCTAGACCTTCTGGAAGCAATTGAAATTAGCAGTTCTTGGAAGAGAAAAGAAGAAATTGTAAATGAACAATTAGATTTTCAACTATCCTCCCTACTCAAATCCATTTTGTAGATATAAATTTGTTGTACATCTCTTATAGTAGTTTAGTCTTGAAAATGAGCTAACGCTCGAAACATGTTGACTATACATATTGTTAAATAAATCGTGAAACATTAAGCCAAGAGTTTAATTTATTTTAATATTCAATTATGTTTCACCAAGAGTTAAGCGAGAATTCAATCTCATTAATATATATATATATATATATATATATATATATATATATATATATATATATATATATATATATATATATATATATATATATATATATATATATATATATATTTATTTATTTATTTATTTATGTAATAACACGATCATTGAAATCACAGTGCATTTCACAGTAATTTTACAGTAATTTAGTGCATATACATATGGCAATCTTCTCTGTTGCCATTCTAATAAGTAAATTCAGCTGCACAGATGCAGATACATAACTTCTTATTTCACAATAAAATTGATCAGAATTTCAAAATTTTGTCTGAAAACACGTGCTGTGATGTCATTTTCATTCAGTTGGACTGCTCAGGAAGTAATAATTGCTGTATCTCAACGTGAAGATGATAAATGTGTTTAGACGCTCGTTATTGCGAATATAAATGCCACTGCACCTTGTGCATTGTTAAAAACGCCATCTATTGGCAAGTAGCGGTAATGTTCCCGCATATGTATCGTTCGCAGGAAACCAGCTTTTGACTGATTTTATATCATGTCAAAATTTGAGCTTGTTGATACAGAACTTCCTGTTTCTCCAGGGATAAAGTTGAACTCACCAGTGGAATTGATTTTATCTCCAAATTAGGCCACGATTACCAATATTCAATAATTCTCTACTAATGCCCGAAACGTGCTTTCTTATCATAAAATTTAGAAAAACGAAAGTAGATTTTCTACCGTTCTTACTAACCTTTCCTTATCTTCCCTCTGTTTCCTTAGCTCAGGAAAAACTTTCTCGAAAAACTCTCGGTATTTCACCTCCTTGGCCTTTCTTTTCGTGCTGGACTCAATTTTTTCCACCTTTCTGAGCCATTCTTGCATCTTCTGTTTGTAGGTTTCCGCTAAGACTTTGTTCCTCGATTCTTTCTCTTCTCGTCTTCTTCGCAAGGCATTCAACAGAAGAGGTCTAAATACTGCGTGTTTTCGTTGGTTTTCATGATACACTTGCGTATCGGTCGGTTGGTTATAGAGCGGCCAATCCACCTACAAAAAATTTTAATTTTGTGAATATGAAATTTTATTTTCAACAAGATAATACGTTAAAATTATGTATTTTCAAATTAAATTCGGATATTTATTCAAACTCAGCTTCAAATTTCTGTTCGCTTGTTTATTCCTTCGATGAATCTGAGCCTGAAATAATCAAGAACTCATTCGAAAATGAGAAAAATCTGAAGTTTGAATAGATTAGAATTTAATACACTTCCAAACAAAATTTAACCGAAACCGACTTAAATATTAAAATTGAATATTAAAAGCGTATTCAAATTGAAAAACAAGTTTAAAATACACGAAAAAGTTCACTTCAACAGAAAATACTTAAAATATGGATCTCAAACCAGCTTTGTGGCTATAGATATTGATCCATCTACAGAAAGACGTATTACTTTCCAACGAAAAACTCTGAATGCCACTGTTGACTATCAACTTTAAAGATATACTTTTTAAAAGTGACGTAACACAATTATCTCAAACTCTTCACTATCTAAACCTCTAACAATAATAATTGTTTGAAATATTGAGAAAAACACTCCCTAGATGATAACATTTTCATATTTTCATTGGTTTCGGAGTTTCTAACGAATATCCAATAAATAAACGAAAATTATCATTTTAAACTTTAGGAATAAAAAGTTTATTGTATACCAGATTACTTCATTTAATATTTTGACAGTTTGAAATTGAGTTTCCTAATCAATTATCGAGAGAAGATTACTACCTGCTTTCCATTTACACATCTATACAGAAATAACACAAATATGATTTTATTTAAATTTAAATTAAACTATTGGTTTAATGTTTCATTAATATTTGTGAAACATCAAGCCAAGAGTATGATTTGAATTATTATTTAATCATATTTCACCAAGAGGTATTACAAATATAATTAACACAAGAAAAATTATCTCGAATCCAACTACCTATTTGCATCTTTAAGATGTAATTTTTTGATGTTGCAGTATATCAATTAATTATTTCATGCCCATTGAACTACGAAATGAAACGAGCACTTCTTTGAACATTTGGAAAAAGTGGAAAACAAGAAACAACAGTCAAAACAACTGCTATACAGAAAGTTAACGAACATTCCAATTACAACTTCAATCTCTCAATCAAAATCAACCATTCAAGAAAATTGCCCGTCAAAAATGTAGGGAAAGGGCATGCAATGTCAAATAGGATATCGCCCTTTTTCGAATGCCCACAGAGAGATATCGAAGTCAGCATTTAATACTTCAGACACTATTGAGTTCAAAAACTACTATTCTGACAACTTAACAGAATTTACATTCCTTTCTTCACTGCAGATCTCTTGAATACAATGAAAAATTGAAGAAATTAAACTAGGTTTAGGTATTTACTTGTAGTAAACTGAATTACACGTATTCACTTGTAGTAAAGAAAACTTCACGTATTTTCTTCATTCTTATCACTCAAATGGAAACAATATCGCTAAGACTTTCTTAGATTTGCAGATTTAATAACAACTGTACGTTAACAAATGTCTCTCAATTGGTAACAAACTACAATACCTACATAAAGCGATAATGATGTTTTGAATTGGAAGTACCTTAAAACGGCCAGCTTGACAAAGCATCAGTTTCTCTATACATCAACACCGTAATACCAAAAATTGGAAGATTATCATAACTCAATAATTGACGAGAAAAAAAGAAAAAATAGAGAAACAGGTCTTCTGAGTACATGTTTACTATCTAAATAACGAAAAGAGCTCATTCAATTGTTAGTTGGTATACCTTCGGACCAAGAGATTCCAAAATTCCATGTGCACTCGCTGCTTTCTTCCTATTTTCTGCGTATATCTTCTGCGCCATACTTTGGTGTTTCGGTTGCGTATCTTCCTCTACCTCGTTATTTTCCTGAGGCCTGAGTGCAACTTCCTCGAGTTCCTGTTGTTTCTTCTTCAAGATAAGAATTTGCGCTTCCGCTTTCGCTATTTCCCGATCTACTTTACCTATCTGCTGAATAAGCTCGTCTTTGGTGGTCCTGAAAGCCTGATCTTCCTGCACGTTTTCGGGAAAAGTAGGGGATATAGCTTCCACCTGAGGATTGTATGTCCCCGGCTGTTCCTGCGACAAGAAAAATCAGTTGAAATTTGAAGAAATACATTAACCAATAGATGTGGGAGATGTTCAAACTATTTGGGTAATACATTTTTTCTCTAATCTGTGATTGTTATATTTGCATTTGTATGGATAAATACATTCAGCTCAGATGCAGAAAAAATAAATATGTATTATATAACTATCTAGTTAAACTGTCTTTTTCATCACAATGGAGTCGGATAAAACAGAAATAGAAGTTACTCACGATTGCAGCATGTTCGAAACATTGTAAAAAAATGATGGAACAATGCGAGAATATAAAATGACAGGGCGGCAAGGAATATAAGTTAACTAAAACCCTATAAACAAAATCGGTTTTTTGTGGCTTATCGAAATAGGGAAAACATGGATTAGCTTTCGGTTGAATTATGGTATTTCAGAATATTAGTCGTGTAAACTGTGTCACTAAACAGTGTTTTCAACAGTTTCATTGTCATCACATTTTTACCAATAAATTTATTTTGATTAACGTTGTATTCATTCACCAATGAAAGTTTCCCACAAATAATAATAATTTTCTTTAAGAATAGTGTTTTTGTGTATGTAACTATATAGACCGCGGTGTAAGACACTATATCAATTTTAACGTGAAGTGAAAATGGTAGACCACAATTTGGCTTTCATAATTCGGTACAGTTTGATGAGCATCTTTACTTTCGAAAATATTGAACTAGACGTATTAAAATCAGAACGCATATATGAACGAAATCGTAAAACGTATATCAAAATATACTATCGCACATGAAATTTAGACGACATGCATTTCTTAGTATTTGAAGATAATTTAATAATTTGTATTCAAAAAGAAGAGGAATTTCAGCCAAATTTAAAGAATGGCATTATAAAGCATTCACTAAAAGAAAAAACAAAATGTAACAGAATATTGACAATAAAACACTGACATGTTTAATAAAAGAACATTAACATCTAAAAATCATTTTCAAAACATTAACATCAAAAATCAATGAGAACATGAACTCGAGATATATAGCACAACAGAGAGCGTAAAAACAAAAACTATTTTATTGTTACTTATAAGAAATATAATATAAGAAATGAATTTTAAAGCCATGGAGTGCATAAGGAGATACATACAGAAGGTAGCTACTAGAAAACTATGGTCTATGTCTATGGTATCTGTAGAAATCATCAAGAACGAAGTTAACACTGGAAACCTAATCCAGAGAGCTGAAATGTTCGTGTTGTGATAAGAGCACTTTCGTAAACTTGACTCGGACATTTTCAGTCTACTGTCCATTTGTTTAGTAATCTAGAGCTAACTCTTGAGACTTTCGTTTCTCAGATGGATAACCACCTTTAGGCTAGCAAACATCGAATCTAAACATAACAGTAGCTTCAATTATCCGACCAGTTCTACTTTTTCTGCAGGTTGTTGTTCTCAAACGTACCTTCGTCATAATACGATTGTCAAAATAACTTGGAATAACTGAATAGTAGTAATTTTCAAGGCCAGTTTGCAATAATAAACATGCAGAGTTGTGCATGAGGTTAAATTTGTTTATTGGTCGATAAATATCTTCTGCACCTATTTCTTACCCTTGTATCTATCCTCAAAGGTTGAATCGTTTCCTTCGGTTCTTGCAGTCTCATTTTTTTCAACGGCTGACTCAGCTGCTGGACTCCCATAGCGGCTTCCAGGTGCACCACGTTGAGTTGTCCGACTTGACCGCCCGGGAGCATCGGAGCCTCCTGCCTTCCCCTACCGTATTCCGGATGCAGGAGCGAGATCCTGGGCTGGCGGTAATCGCGGTAACTGGTACTCGGCCCGGCGTTGTACGCCACCGTCGAGGTGTTGGCTTGGGAGTAGCGCTGAGACAGGTTCGGTGTGGCCTGATGTTGTATCTGAGGAGACGACGGATACGGATAACGACCGGCCGTGGATGAGGAGACGGGCGACCTGGACGGCTTATAGATATCACCCGCCACCGTGTTCTGGGCATGGTTATTCGGCCTGAAATCGAAAATTTCGAGTTAGTTACGAAGAATAAAAGGCGAAGAACAGCAATTCGAATTGGAAAAAGTTGAAAAGTAATAGAAGTCTTTTTACTCTACAGCCCCTCAAAATTCTATTCAGTATCGTGAAAACTGCTCATCTGAATATAGATGGAAGTTGTTTAAGATGTTCTGGTGGACTTTTCAAGTGAAAATTTAGAAAATCTTTCCTAGATTTTCAAATTTTGTGGAGTCTACAGTATCGATAAATTCAAGCAGTAAATTATGAAATTATGTCATGATAATTTGTAAATAGTTTTTCAATTAATGGATATCAACAGCATTCAATGATGTTTTGCGAGATTTACGTACTTAGTTTAATCAATTCAAATATATCTTGCGCGATATTCGATACATATAATTGAAGATATTCGTTTTAACAGTCGAACTAAATTGAAATAACCAAAATTTCGATTTTATTCGAACTTAATCGGGACTTAGTACTCCACAATTCATAAATGAAACACTCTCAGTTTAATATGCATACAACTATCAAATAACTATAGTTTTTAACTAAATGTTGATGATAAGCGTCTGATGATGAACACTCAGAAGTGTCAATCAAAAAGATTAACACTTGAAACATAAGAGAATATAATTGGAGAAGTACGTTTCTTTTATCACGGTTTTGGTTTGAACGAAAACTAACCATAAATAATTGTGAATTTATTCCTTTAAGTTATGTTTATTATACCCACTCAATCGCCCACGACACATGAGGTAAGACCGAGGTCTACAAGAAATGCAGTATGGAAATTTCCTACACGCAAATTCATTTTAAGTATCTGTTCAACATGTCAGTATCTTTTCAGTGACGTCCCTTTAAGGACTTTTCGAACACTTTCTTCTTGGTTCCTTTCATGTATAATAGTTATAGAGCATCTCAATATAACTTCAATTGACAACATCACGAAGAGTAAAAATTGGATACGGAAGAAACTGAGGTGAAATTCTGTACATGTGTACGTCTCGAGTGTCGTTACAATTTCCTGATTACGAATATTGTATCCATTACTAGAATGATTTATATTACTACATTCAACAATATTGCAATATGCTAGCTGAAATTTCCTACTGTATTTGTTCCATAATTTAGATATTGACAACACATCAGAAAAATTCTTCATGGAAAAGAATGAAATGTGAGAACTTCAATGTATAAGTTTCATAAATTTCCCAAAAATACATTACTTCACTGAATAACAACGGCATATTCAAAAATCAAAATCATTCGATACTTGTACATATGAAGAACACACTTCAACATAGTAACTTCATCGCACTGTTCCATAGTAATTTTTAATAAATATCCTCTTTGAAAATAATAACATTGGGAGCATGAATTGTTTTCCAAAAATAATTTTAACAAATATTTCCTTTCAATCAAGGCAGACTTTTCCAATTAAAAGTTTTCTTCTTATCTTACAGATTGTACAATGGCAACCTGATATCCCTGAGGTGGTCACCAACCGACGAAGAGAGTTTAATGGCGCACTGTCGTCAGCTCAAATTAAGTTATCTTGATTTATGTTGAGTTAGTTTGTTACCGAAGTAAGTGCATCTGTAATTACCATAAGGCCTTATTCACTGGTCTTATAATACCGATTACCTTATTATTACCTTACATAATAAGTGTGAACAGTATTCGATAACTGCTCGTTATTTGATTACTTAAAGGATGATCAGATTTTGTATTGTTATTGTTGTGATTACTCAGTCTATTCAGTATTTTAATTCAAGATCCTTCGATTCAACATATATTCCTCAGTTTAAAACGAATATGCGCACCTAAAACAGATGTAACACCGACAATTATCATCCCGCATATGGTTTAACTTCTCATTTGAAATGAAATACATTTACGTGAAATACCAAGTATAATGGGCGTACCCAGCGAAGAATAGGGGAAGTTAATTGCTCCTTCCTTGAAAATCTCGCCGAAAATGTATGAAATCGTACTAATCAAAATGTAAACGGTGACTTATGCACTAACTTTCGAGCAAAACGCGCAGTAGGCAGTGATAAAATGCATGGTGCAATTGCCATAAAAACTCACGCAGTAAGCAAGAACTATATCCGCCAGCCGCTGCCGCGGCGACGGTGGCGGACTATCATCTAAGATCATCATCATTCCTAGAGGCGAAATTCGCTAAAAACCATTGACCAGCATTTGCTCTTCCTTTGTTACACCCTGCTCGAAAAAAAACTACAGCACTAAAACTAGAGAAAATTTATTCACGAAGTATCCACATTTTATTAATTAGAACAGATAACATCTAAAGCTGATCTATCGCCACTTTTTAGGTAAATAAGCAGGAGGTCTTCGAAGATTTTCCAACAAGCAGAATGTTTTTTCCGAAAGTGAAAACAGCCCTGAAAATTTTACAGGCAATGTCTTGAGCGTATTGAAAGGTCATTCACTACATTCAGACGCAATAAAATGTAACTGAAATCATCAATGATCGAAGACAGGTTAAGTGGATATATATACTCAGTGTACATAAAGAATTTGTTAACAGTATAGGTTATTCTTTGCTGAAGATCCTTGGAAGTAACTTTTAAAGTAAAAGTAGAATTAAACAATTCAAATAAAAAAAATGCATAGTCAGATTTAAATGTATTCATTCAACTTAGTGGCTGTTTGCCCTGCACACTACAGTACATTTAGGGAGCGTATGATGTGGGAATGTGTGGCGCCGAGTGTCATTTTCTCGGAATATTATGGTGGGTATCGCCCCTTTCTTTTGTAACGGCCACTTTTACAACTAATTTCACTGCATAAGCTTCAACGTGAAAAAGTCCCTAAAACGAGGGAGCCACGAGACTTGCACGATTCCAATACTTAATGTTTCAAACTGATGTCATTGTGTAGTGTGTATGACAAAACAGCTGCGGAGGATCTGACATAAAAAATTCTAATTGGCCTCCCCTTGGCCAGAAGCTGGGTACACCCATGAAAAGGAGAGATTTAATAGCCTTACAAAGAACCGTGAATATTGTTAAAAACTACTTTGAACGAACACAATATGTTGTCAAAAATGACGTACGTGTTCCAAAATTGAAAAAAAAGATGAATAAATATTACAAACTGTTAATACCTAACGTTATATTCAAAACATGGAAACGTTATTAGACGAAATTAAGACACGAACGTTGAAATCATTTCAAGTGTTGCTTAAACCTTAAAGCTTAAAAGTAATAAAAACTTGGATGTTTCACATTCACATATAACGCAAAGGCATCCAATTCCGACCAGTGATGCTTAAGATCAAATGAATCGTTAAAAAGATAATGAAATTATTCAAGGATTAATTTGAAAAATGGTTTTTCTGAAAGATTATATACTCTTATTTTAAGAAATTTAAATTATTTCATCCTATAATAACTCGATCATTTATATATTTGATGTTGAACTGAAACGAGTGGAAATGAACCGAAAGCACCGTTTACCGACCGGCTGACAACAACCACACCTGTATCCGACCCCTGAGGATCCTAATTCTGACCGGCCATACTCCCCTACTGAAATAACCTTTATGGCTAAAAAATCAATGTGAATACAGTGAAAAAAAAGTATAATATAATCAAGTTAAAATATAAATTGAAAAAAGGTTCAATATTCGTTAGGAATTGAGTTATGTCGACAATGAGGGCAAAAAAAGTCAGAAAAATAACGAAATTGACTCATATAATAAAATAATTTAAGAAATTGAATTGCAATTTGTAATGATAATTTAGGAATAATTTTCAAATTGTTCATAATTAACTATATAATATTCGTATACAACCAATAAATGAATTCACCCATTGTTTTTCTTACGGAGCTCATTTATTCTCCGTAAGTCCCACTACTGGATATTAGTGACGGACTCTAGATTTTGCATTTGATTTCGTTCATGTCATAAACTTGAATATCACCTTTATCTGGCCATTTCCAAAAATTGCCGGTCATCGTTAATTAAGGTAGGTCCATAGATTTCAAATTGTTCGCCGGTCCTGTAATTTCTATTTTAGACTGACTTTTATTCTGCTTAACCGATGCTATTATACCAGGTAACGGCCAACGGTACAGGATTAATGCACTTGTAAAATGCCCCCTTTGCTTCTTCTTGAAATTCGTGACGCCACTTTTCCCAAACTAATGAATTTATATCTATCGAGATGTCAGAAGGTACACATTTTTTATCCGCAACTTCATTTTTTGAGGCTAGTTTAGCAGCTTTGTCTACTAATTCGTTCGGAGGAATACCCATGTGAGCTTTAACCCATAAAAACTTGACATATATATCTTGTTGTCCTAAATTTAATAAGGAGATGAAGATATCCTTATGAATGTACGAAAAACTTGAATCGAATTTCACATTTTTCAATGACATAAGGGCGCTCTGACTGTCTGAAATAATAATAAATCGTGTAGACTTATTGACATGAGGAAGCTCCTGGATGTAGTTCAATGCCATAGAAATGGAGGCCAGTTCTGCAAAGAATATAGAAAATTGTCTGTGAAACGCTGAATGGACATATGAATCTCTGAAGGGATCATAGACTGCAGCTCCAACTGGAGAGAGGGTGATTTCGAAGCATCTGTAAATATTTGATAGTAATCAGCGAAAGAACTTGAAATTATGCTCAGAAATTCTTCTTTAGTTGATATATTACTGTATGATGGAATGTGAACATCTGGAGAGATGCTAAAACATTTATAATCCATAGTGAAAATAGGCAATTTATTGTCAATTTTCAGAATTTCCGAATAAGATTGAGCCGTGTAGTAACAGGAAGAAATTAATGGATCTGCTCTTACGATCCAAAACTTGTGAGTTAAGGTATTGATAAACAATTCATGAATTTTCGTAATTGCACTACTGGAAGTGGATATTTTTTTGATAATAAATTTACCTGTTAAGAATTCCCTACGTTTTTTTAGGGAATTTCCCCCGATTCGGAACAGACAACATCATTCGGAGTACTTCCCAAGAATCCAATACATTTTTTAATAGATTTTCTCTGTAAAGAGTCTAACGGTTTTAAAACACTATTAGAGGCCGATCCGAAGAAACAACTTCCATAGTCCATTACTGATCTTATGTAGCTACGATAAAAGAGAAGGGCCATGTTTTGATCTGCTCCCCAATTATTATGACAAGTATATCTCAAAATTTGGTAGCGATTTTCCACATTACGTTTTATATATCCAATATGCTCCTTCCATAGTAACTTTCTATCGAGTAACATTCCTAGAAATTTAACGACACTCTTATGCTGGAATGTGAAGTTTCCTATTTTAAATTGAGATGGAAAATTAATACGCTTGAGAGAAAATGAACACATAACAGATTTAGTACTAGACAGGCACTGTCCATGATTAAATAGAAAAGAAGAGAAACCTATCATAGCATCTTGTAGATCCTGTTTACATGCTGCTATATTTTTATTGATACTATAAATAACAATATCGTCTGCGTATTGTAACAATTTAATATTAGGGTTATTAATTTTTTCTCCAACTTGTGATAATAAATAATATATAAAAGCAAACAGAGCTGTTAAAATCTTTTTATGAGTAAAAGTAAAATAAATATCACTAACTAAATGACAAATGCGTTTCACCTTGAGTTTTAGGAAATTTTCTAGTGTTGTTCGTTCGAATGTTTTCACGAACGAAACTCTTCATTTCAGGATTTTTGTTTGATTTTTTATTCTGCTTAATAACCGCGAGTTTCACCTTTCTAGTGTTGTAATTACGAACGAAACTCCATTTTCTAAGCGATAAGCATCCTTTTTCGTGTGTGTTATCTAACGGATCAGACCGCAGCGATTTCCAGTCCGGCTGCACTAATGTTTACAATGTGCAATGCCATTTATTAATATTTTCCATCGCTCAGCCGGTTTCCCTGGCCAAGACGAAAAAAGTGTGAGCAGTGGCGGCGCTTCATTACAATAGACTGAAAATTATCATGAGAGTTTTTATCGTATATTTATTATATACATATTAGATTTTGCTGCGAGAAACTCATGGATTTCGTATCAAGAGGTCTCAAACAAAAAGAACGTAGACAAGAGTTTATTCTCCATGTAGCTGTAAAACTCTGTAACATCTCGGAGGATCTTCGCTGAACCACACTGAGTTGGAAAAATCATTCTAATAAATAATGTGACGCTGCAAAAACCATCATGTGAAAGATTAAATCAATCAAAATTACATATTCGGTCAAATGGTGTGAAGATTTGAAGCAGTTTGAGTCATTAAAAACTACAAAACAAAATTAATTTCCAAGTTCTCGTAGTTATTTACAACAAACTTATATTTTATGCGTTGGGTCGAATAATGCCTCGCAGTCTTTCTAAATTAGAAAATTTTCCAGTGTTTCTAGTGTTGAATTAGTTGAGTTATGTACAAAATTTCACATTTCAATAAATTAATTTAATTCTGGAATCTTCAGCCATCAAACAGTGTTCGAAAACAAACGAATACTTCATGAGAGAATATGTACAACTAGCATTCATCTTCGATCAACGAGCAATATTCATACATTGTTTAAAAAAAATAATGAGATAAGAAGGGTGTGATATAAAGAGAAGGTACAAGATGACGAATTACTTGAGTAATATTATACAACAAAAATTGAATCATAAAAATATTTCAGTAAAAACATTACATTTATGGAATCAAAGTATATATGTTCAAATATTTTAAGGATAATGACAATACACTTCAAACGATCCTTCGCATATGTAACACATAAGAATTGATACAAACGACACCTTGTATAGTATTACAATGCAATTTCGATAAGGTCACGAAACGTAATTCCGTTTGGACAATGAGTTAAATAAGTTTACGGTGTCAGTTGCTTGCGGAAGGAAGTCCAAGGCAATTGAGAATAAACCAGTACACGAAAGCTTACGAGTTAATACGGTTAGATTATTTGACTACCTTGGGGATCGTACTTCTGGATTATCTGAACCGACCCAAGAATTAAATTGTTTACGTAGTCGGAGCCAGTTCAGTTTCATCGATTTCCCACGCCCACTCATGCAAACAATCTATCAAAGCACGCGCTGAGAATATATCTTGAGCATCTTTGTCCGAATAATGTAAGTAAAAGGCAAAAGTTTTATATTATTGACAAATAACACGAAAAACGCAACCACATTCTCTTGGTGATGATATGTGAAGATAAATGGAAAATAATAAAAGTAGGATGGTAGATATCAAATTGCCATCTATCATTATTAACTCATCAATAATCTAATTATTGATCATCATTAATTTGCTCAACATTAGCACAGTCGTATATTTGAAGCCTTGTTAATATTGAATTCAATGGACGATGAATCAACTCTGTGATAGTTCATGTTTAAATGAGAGGTAATAATGAATACTTGTCCAAAAATCACTGACTGAACAATTCTTCATTCGACTAGTTTCGCCTTTTACGACATTATCAAGAAATTCTTGATAATGCCGTAAAAGGTGAAACTAATCGAATAAAAAATTGTTCAGTCAGTGATTTTTAGACAAGTATTTATTATTACCTCTCATTTACTTCTTAATATAAATTCTGTTGATTAACTTTTTTACAAAATTGTTATATAAAAACGTTACTGACAGTATTTTATATGCAATATGGATCATATAAATTTAGATAAGTAAAGACATAAAATAAATTTAAAAATTATAGTTCAAAATAGAAATATGGTTGATCAAGATCCTTTATATTAATATTCAATAAATCAACTTATAATAAAAGATAACAATATAACTTAAATGATATTTCAAATCAAAAAGCATTTACGTGAGCACATCTGTTTGAAAAAAGTAGAATTTTCATGAAATTCACTCAGGTGATTTTCATGTCACCGATATATCGGCGACGGTGATTTATTCACCGTTTGTTTTAGAAGCCAGTTAAATCAGTGTTTGGTTCCACTGTGTACGTAAGCAATTGCTTTGTCCACTCCTCGTAGAAAAAAAAATTACGCCCATATTTTGAATAGAAATAAATGTTAGCACTTACATTAAAGTACCCTTGAAAAGTCACTTACGTACTCGTAAAAAAAAAGATAGCACGTCCATTCATATGAAATAGATGCCTAAATTCTAGGCGATAATCATACGCTGAATCGTCAAAACCGACCTAAAATAAAAACCGTTGAGACGCCTATGTAAATCGATTAAATATAAGATGCAAACATGCAGGCCGCTTGTCGTTTATAAATACAATACCACCCGCTGTTGGGTTAGCGGGACATGATTGCAGATTCATGTATGCCAGAAATTCGTGGAGTGCTTCCTGATCCACTAAAGATATTCTATCAGATTGAAACATCACAGAGGTAAGGTTTTTCTGGAGCGCCTCTAATAGAGATACCAGCTCTTGGAAATGAAAATTACATTTTTCAATATGTAAACAAGAAAATTGTAGATACCTAACAATAAATAATAATATATTACATATTGAAAGGTCTAACGCGGAAGGAATTGTAAAAACCAATAGAGCAGATAACGGTATAGTCATCACTTGAATGCAGCAGTAGTTGACACGTGTTTCGATTTTCTGGTGGGAGCTTGTTGGCTCTCATCAGAAAGGTGTATTCAAGTTTCAGATATACGAAATGTAGACGAAAAGATATAATATAAGATAGCTTTTTCTAGTAGAAAAATTCTTCATTGGTTTTCTCGTCTTCGAATTCGTAAATCTGATACTTTACTACGTCGTTCTGACGAGAGCCAAGAAGCTCGAAATACTTGTCAATGGCTGCTTCCAAGTGCTGGTTAAAGCGTTTTCCATTTTTTTGGAGTCTTAAAATATATAAAATGTTGGTATATGAAATTTATTGTGAGAATACATAGCGAAACATGTATACTTATGAAATTAAGAATTCTATGATTTCTCTAATCACGTAGTGGGCATCTTTCATTGACCCAGTGTCCTTATTACACAGATATGTCGAAGAGGATCCCTCTAAGAGTGGTCTAAAAGTGCTGCTTTTCATTCATAAAAGTGAAAAGGTTGATAAATAATGAGAATTTCATGTTAATTTCAGTAATTTTCATTTTTTAGAGCTGAAAAATCAGTTACTTATAGAGTAGTAGATTGGTATTTGTAACATAGGATTGTCATTTGTGTTTCTAAGTAGTACACGTTTGATCAAATTGTAGATCAATAAGGAACATTTCAACATATCCATGTAATATCCTAACGTTGTATCAGCGTTACTATTTGAATACTCTTCAAAATATTTTCACGAATTTTTTAAAGGTAATAGAGCAGCCTTTCAATAATAAATTAAATGAATAAAGTATTACATTTTATGATCATTTTCGATGACACTAAAAGTATCAAAAATCTGAATACATTTCTCAAGTTTTCACCTCCGGTTACAAATGAAAGGGCATATTAAGAGCTGACCAGATGTCAAATTGGTTATTATATTCCGTACTGACTCTGTCCAGATTTAAGAATATTTTGACAATTTTTAAGTTCATGCTGTTATTTTTTTGAGTAAGTATTCCTCTTACTTCAATGCGGCAAACTAACGTTCTTATTTCAAACAATTTCAAAAATCTAGAGTTTATTGAATTAAACGCTCTATCAAGGAGTCAAGCTAATTATGTATGAGGCTAAGTGATGCGTAAAGACGCATCACAATTAAATAGAAATATATTTTCTCTTTTCATGCACTTTTGTGCATTTCCAATGCTTAAAAAAAACAAATCGTCATCTTTTTTAAACATAATGAACTTTTATGTATACTTCGGCAAAGACTTACAATGCCCAATTCTAGAAGTGAACATAAGAACATGCAAGAAATCTAACCTGAATTCAAGTTTCAAGAATTTCCAGTTGCGCACAAAGAGGTTTTCCTCGCTTGAAACATTCAGGGTGCACCTTATTTATACATAACTATTACATATACATCATTCATGCATATATAGGTCGATTTTTTTAGTAGTTGTTTCAAACAATGGAAGGTATACAACGAAAAGAAGATGATACCCAGTTGTAATTTGGGTATCATATTTGGGTTATAGTCAACCAGATATAAAACATTACACTACCGATTATGAATGTTTATTTGTAACGCCAGAGTGTCGTAATCTAAAAGAATTGGATTCACAACGGTATTGGCACCTTAGTTTTATTTACATAATTGAATTTCGAAGCTTAAAAGGAGCGCACACTCTATTGCTGTAAGTCAGAGCGGAAACCTACAAAACGTTCCGCCTAAAGAAGTGAAGATCTGAATAGTGGTCCATATCCTTTCACCCACTTAGTTTATCCAATAATTTCAATCTATTCACGATAACGGTGTTTTGGCTCTTCGTCTATCCCACAGACGTGACGCAAAGACAACGTTGAGTGTCTACTTGTTCAAACTATGATTTTTATCAGAATACATAGTGGCAATATCGCAATACATGTGCCGTCCTTACGGGACGCCACTGACTTAGGTTTACGCCACGAAGTAGTCGTTTCGCAGGCAGATAAACGTGTAGTATCCGTCGCGTAAGAAGTCACGGTTCGTTTCTATATATTTTTGCGAAGGCCCGATGACCTCACTCGCATGATCGGATGAGTAATTCCACAAAGGTCGAATGATACGCTTATAGTAGGATTTCCCAGAATGTACAAAATTCACGTGTGAGGATTTATTTATACATTTTCGAGAAACGGTTGAAAAACTATCGCATTACACATGCTTAACACCCGATGTTACATTATTTACTACCTTTCGTAATGTGAACCCACCAACAATAAAGACGAAAATACATAATATATCTCAGGAAAAAACAATACATTTTTAAAATTTAATGAAAATATAGAATTGGTTGAAAAAATAACATTTATTATTTTGTATTTCAAAATATCGGTATTATTAGATTGAAAAATTATTTTCGAAAGAACTACGGAATAGTTTCAAAATCATTTATCAAAAACGTCGGAAAAAAAAATGAAATATTTTCCTTCTTCACTTTCAGTATAAGGAAAGTACTAGGAACTAGTATATACAAAATACTAAACGCGTGAGGCTATTCGTAAAGCTTCGAGTGGCGAGCGTAGTTGTGGATGCTATAACCTCGCATGCTTCTTGCAATTAATCGTCTTATAAAGAAAGATATTCAATCGTTCACGATTTTAATTAAGTTAGAAACTGTTTAATTCAAAATCTGCATTACTGTGGGCCACAAAAAACTATATTTCTACAGATTAGTAAGCAATGTAGATGTGGCAGCAAACATGAGATCTATCCATTAACAAGTGAAAAAACTATACAAAAATTCAAATTCTCAGTATCTAGAACACAAATTGAATGCATGGCCATCATTACGTAATAACGTTAGTTACATATTGCATAAATAACTCTTTGACTAGTTTTTGCAACATTTTATTGAATTATTGCTCGAAAATTTTTGTGGAACCAAGCCGATTGTTATTTATTCAATATTTTCAACAATATTTCACCAAGAGACATTTAAATCTGTAGTTATATAAATTTGACAACTATATTGCTATTAAAACAATCAAGCATTTTCAAAACATCTAGTACCTATCAAGAATTCGAATCTCATTCGCTCGAATAAAATGTTGAATAGCCTAAGATATTTATAATTATTATCATTATTGCTCAAAGAAGATGTCTATACAATTTAACGCAGATTCCGAACGGCACAAGAAATCGGTGGGAATCGAACACACCAGTAAGCCGAAAGCGTTATAGTTCCACTAGACCAGGGATTCCCAAACTGGGGGAAGCGCTCCCCAAGAGGGCGTGAAGAATTGTAACGGGGGTGTGAGCACAAGTCCAGTTAAAAATTAACCCACTCATCTCACTGGTTTACTAGTTTATTATATTCTTTTTGTCAATGTTTTTCTTTAACAGTATGTCTTTAAATTGACTTTTCAGATGTTCTTTGTGTTATTAAAAATACATGTTTTGTTTTCCATGTAATTCTTGGATTTTTTACCATAAAATTTACTGTGTTTCCATTTGAACAGGAGGGGGCGTAGTAAAAAAAAGTTTGGGAACCCCTGCACTAGACCGTTGGGCTACTGTGACTCTTGATAATTCTGATAAAATATAGCACTTTTAGAAGACAAAAGTGATTTCGTGAAACCAATTTTAATTTCATTAATCTCAAAAAGTTGATAACATTTTAAAAAAGTACGTTTTGGATTGCCAATGTGGTATAGCGCTTGCACATCTAAGCCTCTTCTACCCCACATCTACAAGCTATAATTGGTATGTAATTGATCCAACAGATGAAATAATTCGGAAACCGATCTCTTAAGATA
Organism: Henosepilachna vigintioctopunctata; assembly: GCA_030704895.1. NCBI lineage: Eukaryota > Metazoa > Arthropoda > Insecta > Coleoptera > Coccinellidae > Henosepilachna > Henosepilachna vigintioctopunctata. The sequence continues at coordinate 13,957,696 of JARQZJ010000031.1, read as the reverse complement.
TTGATTACTTTTTCCTTCGTCGAATGTCTATAATGACGACCAAACGTCAGACAGGAAACTTCTACAGGAAAAAGTGAACTAATTAAAATTTGCGACGTAACAGCCAAACCGTTACACATCAAGCGGCGGTAAAAATGAACTCTGGCCAATTAAGATCCATCCATACTTCGACAGCTCATAACGCAGATGATTGAAAAAGAATGCGCTGAAAATTATACGAAAATAAACAATATTATTATCAGATAACATAAATTACATCAATCGATAAGGCAATGCTCTATAATTTTAACTGATAATTTTTTTAGAAATATATTGAACAAACGACGATTCAATATATCAAAGAATTCAAAACTTGGCGGTATTGCACGGGTTATATTAAATTTTCTATATTTTTATTTCTATTTTATTTTTATATACATAAAGTTCAATTATTAATCAAAACGTTATCAAGTCATTCAATTTGAAACGGTAGCAATATATTAATAGCACTAATAATAATTAGGCAAACCGTAAGTAAGCATCTTTGTTCGTTGGTTGGGTGGTAATTCTTGAAATTAGCGGTATAGGCAATCTACTGCATTCGAAAAGTTCATTATTCCTTTTTTCCGTGGATATAATCTCTGGTAATACTAGAAGAGAATACCCCAGGATTGGTAGATTTTGATTTAAAAAAATTGGATTATTGTATATATAAAAATACACAATATAAATTTTACTTATGAGTAACCTAAATGAACAAAAAAAAAACGAAGGAGAAATACTGTGATTCATCCTGAAAATATAGGTTCCTGTCTAAATATTATAAAAATAAAAATTCAGCATTGATCGTTATAATTCAAATTACTCATTTAATACCAGAACTTTATATAGCGCGACGCATTGATAAAAATTGACATTTTTAATTCACATTGCATGCAAAAAATATTGTCCACTTTCGCATAACAATAACACATCTGTGTCAATAATACCATCCTGCATTACAAGAGTACGTCGATCTACTAGTTCTTATAGGAGCGAGATAACTCCGCTCCGATTGAAGTTGTTCAAACTATGACTTAACTTTATATTCCTTATTCCTTAGCACGACGACGAATGTGCCTACCCTGAATAAACACATTCTCTTAACCCCTACTACGACATCGCTTTCTCTTATTACGCCCTCTCTGCAATGGCCGACGCAGGAAAGCCAATGAAAAGGCGGAGGGGAGATTTTTAGGAGGGGCTTATTGATGCTACAAAGAGTAGTACTATTTTCGCGCTCATTTCTTGTTAGGAGTTGAAGAGGTATACTGTAACTGTATTTTGTATTTAATAAGTACGCGAACCGCATTGACAACAAACCAGTGTTTGTATTGTTTTCTCTATAGCTGAGAAAAAAGTAGTGGGGCAGCGTTATATTATATTCTGTAGATTGTCCTTCATATGCATTATCGGGGAATAATAACGAATAAATATATGCGTTTAGATTCAAATATTCATTCTGGCGTGTTCTATCTATATTCTGTCTAACTAAAAATATTTAAAAAATTTTGTTGACCATGTATCCTACAAGAAAAAATTCTGCTGAATTCAATATACTTACCGTATGTTTCTCGCTGGTAACTCATTATCAAAGGTTTAATGGAACTAATTTTGCTATAATTAATTATTGTTGACCTTGAATATGAATCTTCTGTTGTTGAAATGGGTATGTAAATATTTCTTATCGTTTACTATTTTTCAAATCTATAATCCGTGGTAGGAATTTCCTACCACATCAACAACTTAAATATGAATATCACATTTAAATTCATAGAAGACTCGTATTTAACATAATAATTGTGCCTATGAAATATATTATTACTATTTTAATTTGATTTATCACTATAAAACTGATCAGAATACGGTAGAACTCGGGTTCGAGCCCCGTTGAAGACATGGGTGTTTGTGTTTCTATGATTTTAAATAATAATGACATATGCTGGGTAATGTACATTGATTACAAACCCAATGGCCGTTCGGGACCGGCTTCAAACTGTAGGTCCACTGAATTAAAAAAAAAACGTTCTTTTATGACTTCGAAAAACAAAAACTATCGAAGAGATAACATAAAAGATTTTTCACAATAGATAGAAAGAGTTTCCAATTGATCGGACCGTTTTCATCGGAAAAATTGTACGAATCGGGAGAAAACGGGCGTAAAAGAAACAGGAAACATAGTAGGCCTTTTAGACCTACACCACTCTCGTGGATCGCCCCCCTTTAACGATTGGAACATAAAACAAAGAGATAGGCCATTATTGCTGGTTTTTATCGATCCGACCGAATGAACTATGGCCATTCTCGGAAGTAAAAGTCCCAAAAGTGTACAAGGAAGTGCGTCTCTAGAGAGATTAACGTACTTGCAAAAAAAACTGGAATAACCAGGTTTCTGTATGAATCCGGAATCGTCGATTTTAAACTATTCTTGACGATTCTGAATCTGATCCGATTGATAACCTGAATTGCACAAAAGGAGCACTATCGTTTGAGTTGTCAAGGTGAATAGAAAAAAAAGAAAATTTTAGAAGGTGAAGGTTTTGAACTGTAGGTTTTATGTGCCCAAAAATATTTAAAAAAACAGATAAATCAAAGTTATTTATTTGCTCGTTGTATTCCACGCCGAATAGTACAAAGTTATTTATTTGCTCGTTGTATTCCACGCCGAATAGTACCTTAGATGTCTTAATTCTTGAAAAATTATTGTTATAACTGAATATTATTAAGTTAAGGGAATGGTTTTAAAAAAATATTCGCTGGAATTAACGGATTCACTGCAAATCATATTGAATGTGAAAAATCTTGGGTTCATATAGAATGTTCCCAATATGTAACATTAATTTCTAAAAAATTAGGTTGGAGAACTGATTATTATAGCAGGCTTAACGTTTTTTGAACATTGAAATTCATCTTAATTCGCTGTTAAACGAGAGCTCAACATTGTTTAAATTGGCCAAAAAACTAAGTTGTTCGTTATCTGTTATTTATTATCTATTACATGGGAGACTTCTGGCATTCCGAATAATGGTAGTAACAACGATTAATCTGCTTCTTTCGCGAACATATTTTAGGTAAATGTGGCTCGTATTTTGAAAACATTCAATTATTCTTTCTCTTAGCTCCCAAACATACCTCAACTGCATGAGGTATGTCACTTGAAGCTCCGGCTTTCAGTTTATTCATGCACTGCAACCATTCATTCCAATTTTCACAAAAACTGGAGCGAACGTCGATGCTATTCTATATAAGCACCTACCTATGAACTTTTTACAGTATTCTAGGATGGTCCTTTCCAACGATTAACTGTTTTCTTGATAACCAAAGTTAAGATTGATGAAAAATAATCACTTATCGGAAAATTATCACTGAAAACTTATGATTTCGCTGAAATTTATTGTCTTGTCTAAATTAATTGTCCTATCTTTCAAAAGTGACAAATTTCATTTTCATGGAAATGGAATTTTCATCTGGTGTTCATTTGGGAACACCAGATAGCGAGTAAAACATTCAAAAATTAGTGTAGCCACTAGTGACAAAAATAATTCGGACATCAAAATAATGAAATTACATACATGATTGATGAGAGGTTCAGATAACAGGAATATGTTCAGTATCTGAAGCAGATTATGGGTTCGCATCATTTTTTCAAGTGGTTATTAGAAAAATGACGATAAGTAGGTACCTATATCTAGAGGGTAAATGCACAGATTACGTAACAAAAAATACAGGTAGCTACAATCGAATCCTCAAGTGATGAGACGTCAGCAGACGAAATTCCAGTCTTCACAAAAAATATTTTCCTAGCAGTAGGTCTTAATACGCAATATATAAAATTATCCCCCCATCTTTAACGTCTCATTCGAGTCACGACTGACAATCGTGTTCCCAGTTCCAGCGTCTTGCGAGACATGGCGGAATGATAATTCTCTTTTGGAGTTGCGGAGCGAAGACAAGTTCCAGGAAAGCCAACTCATGCATATGGACTCTCACGAAAGTACATGATATACTCCGCCAACATAATAAAATAATTTAATATTTACTGGAGTAAAGGCGAATTCTGCTGGAACTTAACGAATCGTACCGAAGATTCTGTCTGTTTTCATTAGAATATGATAAAAATTTTATTATTATTATTTTCATTGTTCTTAGAGCGGAGGTCAGAGACTTGTATAACTTCAATACAACTATTTAACGTCGATTTCGAACAGCCCAAGATTACGCCGGAATTGAACCCACTAGCACCAGTAGGTCCAATACGTTATAGGATCACCATAGCTTTCGGCCAATGAACTTCTCAGTGGTTTTACCTACTTCATACTTCTCACTCTATGAAAACTAATACCGGAATGATCTTCCCCAAATAAAATTGGTTCCATATTGAATGCTTCTCAACCAGTATAACCTTTCAGTAAGAACAGTCAGTCCGTGAAACCGAAATAATTTGTGACTGTACATTTAAAACACAGATTTGTTACATTTGCGATCGGTTTTGCCCTGCTTTTCGACAGAACTCATGTGTTTACCAAAGTAAGAGCTTATTGCCTTTATCCCGTATTTTCGAACAACCGCTGAAATCGGTTCGCCGAAAACAACGAATTATTTATTAGAAACGTCTAAAATCGTGTGTACTCGTTCAGACGTCTCTGAACATATTTTTTATTCCGTTAGGAAATTTTTACTTATGTAACTACTCATTACAGTCCCTTATTCATTTTGTAGCTATTTTTTGGAAATGGAGAGGTCGACGCAGAGATGCTATTGATTACGTTAACTGTACAATGTAGGTAGGTAGATAACTAGGATAAACACTCTCAATACAAATGTTCAATTAAATCTAACAAATTCGCAGTAAAATGTTAGACCGTCAGTTTTAGTTGTCCGTTAAAATACGTATACAGACAGAGTTCTTTTAGAAATGCCATATGAGAGAAATTTAATACTGCCAACTTTAGTTTCATTCATAGTTAATTGAAAAAATCAGAACCCCATTATGCAAACAGTAGTCGGTATTAAATCGATAGTTACGATAATCGAACTAATTTTCATGAAATTCTTAAATATTATGAATACATGATTTCATAAATTTATGATGACGATATAACATTTCAACTTCAAGCCGTAAAGGCTTTTGTCGCATTGAGAAATAAATCCAAGACAAATCCCACTGAAAGTGGAGCATAAAGAATAAATTTTATTTTATCCAAATGAATGTCTTGTTTACATAATTCATTGAATAAGTATTCCGTTACGAGTAGTAACACATATGTACCCTCATTTCCTAAATTGTTCACTAGAATTCAAATAAATAGGTAGATACAAGTGAATAACAACTCAAATTAATTATAAACTTAGGTTTCGCTAAATAACGTAATATCTGACTAAATGATTCTATGTCTAGATTTTCATTGTTCGTGTATGTAAAAAGTTGAGTATCCATATTAGATAAGAAAAGTACAAAATTCGATGGAAATAAAGATATCAATTTCTAGTAAGTATGACATAATTTTCATAAATCTTCTCGTTTATGAAATCAAATATCAAGAAGAATTACAAAAACAATTCCAAAAAATGAAATTGAAACAATTTTGTTAACCATACCTATAATATAATCTACGTAATTGTCAGGGCAATATATTAGTTTCCTGACATAGGTTTAGTAGATGAGTTACTGAAAGTGCTAAAAGATTCAAAACCACATAAAGTAGGTAGATACATTCCGTATTAGCGAATCTGACAACGTTGAAAATATGTAGCGGTGGTAGGGTGGATGTAGGAGAGACAACAAAGCAAGAAACAGGAGGCCATGAATGTAGAGTTTTTCCCCTACTTCAATTACGGCGGAGATCACTAGAGCGAAATGGACAACAGACAACTACTATTTATTCGGAGGGAACACGACGAAACTTTGATGTCAATCTAAAGTACTACAACAAAACCTCGGGTTCTCGAAAGGAGTTACAAGTATCTCCACGATGTCCAATTTGATTCATCGAGAAATACGGACCCAAAAAAATCGATTACATATCAGCTCATATCTCAACAAATAGCCAAAATAATTTTCCCTATAAAAAAAATTGTGCGCACTACATACACATGCGTAAAGGAGATCTTACTGTCTACATTCTGACCATAATTTTGTAGGTAGGTATTTTATTTTTTCAATTGAATCGAGAAATTATGTAAAGTGACTTTAATTCAAATTTGTATTTCCCTTTGCAAAATATAACGAAATCGGGTTTGAGCACCAAAGAGTTCCACTGACTTCAATATTTATTCGATGATTGCGTTTGAGAATTTTCTTTCAACAGTTGCGTGTAATTGATGCTTTATATCAAGTCCAATGAACGCTAATTTTCACATTTAAAATAGAGTAGAAGAGTATATCGTGCTGTTTTCGCATTTATCGCCAACAACTTCCCCTTGTAAAGAAAAAACACTTAGAGATGCTGTGCAAAATGAATAGGAAAGTATTCAGAAAGCCATCACGTCTAACTTAATTCGATATAAGACAAAATTCAAACACTTGAACTTTTTTGATTTACACTTTTATTAAACACATAACATGACCCGTTTCGTCGTTATAAACGACTTCTTCAGACGCTAATAGAATACTAACTGGTATTCTATTCCGTGGTGGCCAATCAGTCAGTATTCCGTGGTGGCCAATCAGTCAGTATTCCATTAGCGTCTGAAGAGTCGTTTATAACGACGAAACGCGTCATGTTATGTTTTTAATAAATGTGTAAATCGAAAGTTCAAGTGTTGAATTTTATCTCATATTTAATTATAATGGATTCACATCAAGTAAGCGCCAATACCATTCAATAACTTAATTGTTTTTAGGTAACAAAGGATATAACATCACTTTATTTTTGATTTTTTTATAATTATAAATCTTTTCTGTATGTAGATAATAGGACTTAAAGTTAATAGTAACTCGTTAATCTTGTAAATAATTCTATTGCAAGTAATCGAATAAATTTGATCGTATGTGAAAAAAGGTGAGAAGAGATACAAACGTTAAAACTGCAGTCTCAACTTCAGTCAACAAAACATCTCCGACAGCTGGTGGTGTATTCAACGTTAGAATGCTGTGATTCGCATACCTGAACAAGTATTCTGAAGACACTCTGGATCAGGTAGAATCAGGTAGAATTACGACAGATGTACGAAGATTGTATAAGCAATTTTTGAATAAGTATAAGGAGCCTTTCAATAAGTGAGCTTCAGTTTGTAGAATTTCTTGTTCTCTGTATCTTATTATATTTATTTTTGAAGCAGTGGAAAAATATTAAATATCAACCATTTGTGAAAAAAGTCTATAGTATAAAGATTATTATTATTAGGTGTTATTGTCGTAGAATACAGATTCGATTTGACACACCTTATATTATTCCCTACGAAAAAATCTTAAAAATTACTTATTTGTAGTGAGAATTCTTTTCAACCCAAGCGAGAAGCCATAATTTCACAAATATTACTAGTTTCTGTGATATATATCGTATGATGAATTTTCGATTGACTTTTTCTGATGAAAAACTATCTGAAGTTATACTTATGGTATTTATTCTTAGATCAGCACTTTATTACTTGTGGCGCTAGTAGTGACCGAGTTTATTTGGAGAATAACCAATTCCTGATAATTCCTCTCGAACGAAACGTTCGGAATATCAGATGATAATAGGAGATGCAGCATTCCGTCTGAATTTAAATGATTTCAAGAGTAGGTACTATTTGCCTGGCAATGTCAATAACAATTCATATAGTAAACTAAGAAGATTATTGGCATTATTATGTCGCAATACTCTGCGGTACTTAAAAAAAATTATACACGATAGACTGGATATAAGCAAAAAAAAAGTCGTCGTCAAATCGATAGTCACAGTACCTACCAAGACCTCCTTACGATAGCCGTGTTTCGATCGACAAGTTCGATATCAAGGTCAACTCGACGAACGAGACGGCAGCATACCTACTCCCGAAATAAATTAGCAAGTTATCGACGGAAAAGTAGGCCAAATCCGACTCCTTCCCGGTCGTTCGAAGTAGTTAGTGCTCACGCTAGTCGAAGATCGGAGTTATTATAATCATTCGAAGCGATTTGTCGTGTTCTGAAACGCCTTTATCTTGAAAGTTTCGTTGGGATTTCTCCCTCAGGTCTCGGTTTAAATCTCCGTCATCCACCTAGTGAAGGACGAAAAACGCCCCTTACTCACGCCACGTAAGCGAAACGAGACGTTGCACGAGAAGAGGGGAGGACGGGATGATGGTTTACGCAATTATAACCCGTTATATTATGGGCCTATTCGGACGCTCGAACTCATCGCACTATAAAATAGCCCTTTTCTGGGTAATACTAGTAATGCTCCGTATTCAGGACTGAATTGCTATAGACGGAATAATTTTGGTAGAAATGCTGCTGTAGACTTTAAATTAACTGAGAAGGTTTCGAATTTTAGGTATTTCTACGATATGTAGGAAAGAGCAATTATTGATTTACCTCTTTATAAAATTACATTATGCATTACAGTAAAAGCTCCTTTTTCGCGCTTCCTTTATTCGCGTTTTCACTATTCGCGGAATAGAAAAATGCGACTCAATTTCTATATTCGCTGCCACAGATTTCTTTATTTGCGGATCTAATAGCTATTTTTTGTAACTAGTTTCGGAAGTTGAACTTATTTAACACAAATATATATAGACTTTGAGCAGATCTAGTTTCGCATAATACATCAGGTCAACCTAGCGAACCCAAATATAAAAGTGGCATTTTTTCCTCCCAACATAACCTATGGAACATTGGTCGAACTTTCAAAATCAAATTGGATAATATGTAATGTGATTTTAATAAAAATATTATGGAATACTGGAAGGATTTTGATCAAAATGCATAGTAACATTAAAGAATCATTGGAAGAACTGAATCCATACACATTGAAATCATGCTGGAAAAAAATGTGGCCTACTCTTACTGCAGAAAATGACGAAGAATCTGTGCACATTCAAACTTTGACTGCAAACATAGCTGAAATTGCGAAAGGAATAGGATGAGATGGGTTCGAACAGATAGAATCAAGTGACTTCAGATGTTGTTTATTAGCAAGATGAAGATTTGACTGAAACCGACTTCGAGGAAATGTTAAATTCACATCCTATTGAGAAAGAGGCTTCAACGAGCACAGGAAACGCGACATTAAATTTGAAAATTCTTAGTGAAGGTGTAAGAATGGCTAATAAGCATTATGCTTTCATTTATGAAAATAGATTCGTCTTTCGAACGAATTCTTATTTTAAAGGCTAGTCATTTCTTAGTATCAGTCTGAATTGAAGGAACCATTAAAAACCGCCAGAATGAAAAAAATTACAAAATTCTTTAAACCATTGCCTAAGCCTGAACACAATAATTAATCAGTATGATTTCATTGAAATTAATTTTTATATACTTTTTTCATTTTGTCACCCAGGAACGTATACCCTATAATCTCATATAAATTACCATTGTTTGGTATTATTTCCATTGTTTGGGATTACCATTGTTTCTGTATTCGCGGCTAATTTTCGGGAGGTATACGTTGCTAATAAAGAGATTTACTGTAGGTACTTGATAAATTAAAATACCAAAGTGCGCAATTCCATATAAAGGTACTGACTTGCGTGTAATTTGATTATAATTAATATTATTAAAATTTACGGCAATTGGTAGAACTAAAAGCTTTTTCAAAAGTTACTTTTACGGAGGCAGAAGCTTTTTAAAGAAAGGTGGAAATTCGCACCGCCAAATATTCTAAAACATAGATATCAACAAAATTTAAACCGTACAAAATTTAAACCCTATTTTTATACAGCTAACTAGCCCTTATTCATAGGTTTGAGAACCTAACGTCGATTAGGATCTATCTCATAAAAGGAGATACATGTAGTATAGCGTGGCATTTTCGTGTCTTATCGTATAGGCGAACCATTTTTTTCAAAAATTAATATTTTTAAAGACAAATATCGTTTGAGATGACAGATTCTAAAAAACTGGCACAAGAACATCGGTGTTCTCGCATTAAATTTACGTTTATATTCGTTTCTCATATCGTAATCACTCGATTAAAGCAAAACAAAAAAAAAGAATACTTAATATAATCAGTTTATATTCTGAACTTCCATAAAAATTTTCAAATAAATCGTGACCCCACCTAAAACTACTTGCCGAACACTGACCTAGAAGACCCACAATGGAACCATGAAACCAAATGAGAATTTAATCTGAAACTGAATTATCACCGCATATCCATATAACGTTCTAATAAACTAACACACATTCACATACAACACGTGTTCTCCAGATATCGAAGTTGCGGGTATATTTTCCAATCTGCTGGACCATAAAGAGATCCATTTCATGTCGGTAGGTTTTACACAGTCAGTACATTCTAATAATTTGCATCTGAATCAACACAAAAAGAAAGCTACCAATAAACCAAATGTTGGTTGTGAGATTCAAATGACATAATCTCATGATGATCTAATTGAACCATACAAAACCACAAACATGAAATCTCATAATAAATACACTTACATGCAAAAATGTTAGACCTACGTATGCATCAAAGTTTTATTGAAACTCATCCTCTACCTTTTTCTTAATTCTTAATTCAGTGAACCTACAGTTTAACGCCGGTTCCGAACAGCAATTGGGCTTGTGATTAATGTACATCACCCAGCATACATCATCTTCAAACTGCTTTAAATCATAAACAAACACATACATTCATGCCTTTCATCAGGGCTCGAACCGGAGTTCTACCGCACCATAGTCGGGTGTTGTCCCGACTAAGCTACGGAGACCGACCATCCTCTACCTAGGTATATAGACAAGAAAAATGAAAAGGAAAGAAGGGCGCCACGTAGAATACACTTTATGTAATTCCCTACATCACTAACTCATGTAAAAAGAAAAAAACAGAGACGAAGGAAATACATATTTAGATTTATCCAAACTTTCAATTCAAAAAAGATCAATGAAGGCAGTATTAATTTCGAACAAACACCCAAGCGTTTTCCATATTACTTGGAATTTTGCACAAACTTGAACAGTATTTAAAAATTACAGATAAAGTGTTGAACAAATAAAATCAGTTGAAAATTAGGAAAGCACAGGTGCAAACCCGATAGCAAATGCCATTGCTTTCATTATATTTTACGAAATCTGATAATTAAAAAAATTTCAATACTCAACACGTAAGTAGTCATATCACAATTTCATTACGGTCAAGAAATAAGCAAGAAACCAACCTTGAACCCTAAATACTGTAGAGGTGATAAAGGTTATTTCCCCTTTATAATACATAAAAATTATACAAAAAACAGAGAATAAATGAGCAAATTACGATGTAGGTACTAAATACTAACTGATTTAGGTACAAAAATTGTTAACTTTTCACAATTCAATTTACAATTCACGAGAATTTGAAAAATCCGCTTAGAAATCTGAATATTGGGGAAATTGTTTCCAATTATGTGTACCTACATCTTATGAGTCAGTTCGGGTAAATCTTCTCCACTGTATCACCCACATTTCAAAAATGAAATGTTTAATCCAGTTTACTATGCAAAAATAGTGTTCATTCTCTACGAGTAATTTTCGAAATGTTCCGACTTGGATGTGATTTGCTATAACTATTCGATTATGGATAACATATAAAGCGAGTATAACGAAATTGTCTAAAGCAGGGTTGTCCAACTATCGGCCCGCGGGCTGCATGTGGCCCTCGTTGCCTTATATTATGGCCCGCGGAAGGTTATTAAACAAAAATTCAAACATATTCTTTGATCGCCGTCCTTGTGAAAAAAATTTCAATACATTCATTCATTACTAAATAGCCTCCAACCACATTAATGGTTTCAGTTATGGCCCTTATGGCCTTGCAGTTTGACACCCCTGGTCTAAAGGATCATCTTAGGGTATTCAAGTCTGGGTGGGCCCGTTTTAAACGATATGCCACGTTTCAAGAGATATGCTTACCAATCACACATTGTTCTTATTAGTAATCAGTGGAGAAAACTAAATTTTTTTACGCAATTTTATTTATTTTTATGTTTTATATTTTTGGCTCTTAGTTTCTAATGAAAAAGCTTCTGAGCCAGATTGAAAGGTAATCGCAAAGAAATGGGAAACTATGTAAGGGTCACAATAAAAATACTCTATCGCAATAGTAAAAAAGCTTGATGAGAAAATAAACTTACAAAAATCGTATGGGTACCGTATGTGAAAAAATTTTTAAGGGAGGGAAATAAGCAGTTAAAGATCACAAAGTACCACAAGTATCAATAAAATATTCTAGGAAAAATAAACGAGTGGCTATTTATATAGCACAAGTCCTTTGGTTGCTTACACCCGACCCTCAGAAAACCGCTTGGAAAAAAACAGTCATTTTCGTTTCAAGGCGGACGTGACAAGACTGCACATTTGACGAATTGGTGCAACGTCCTTGAATGACGGGTCGGTTAGATTCGCTGGACCGCGAAATGAACACGTGCTTTAGATCGGTCCGAAGTCTACGACCTCCTCAACATGATACCTAAAAATCATTCGAACAGGAGGATCAGCATGTGGATTAGTTTCGTTCCTCTACTGGCATATTTCATAAACTTAATGTTATTCTGTTAACCTACTCATTATATCAAGACAATTTATAAGAAGATTCATCATTTTACCTGAAAGATACTCGTTTCAATTCGAGATAGCACCCCTTGGACTATTTCAAGAATATATTTTTATAAACCCATTTGATTAAACGGATAGAAAACGGGGTATCTGGCTCTCAGGAAAATGCAACAGTGTGCTTTTTCCTCGATATGGGATAACCACATTTTGGTTTTCATGCGAATAATTATTCTCGAGAATCACTAATAATCCATTAAACTTGAACCAATGGATTAACAAAAATAATTTGCTTCTTATTCGGAGGTATCGAAAGGTATTCTTTCATAGCATCGAGTGGAAATGTGGCGAATTAGCTGCTTCCTGGATGGTACTAATTAGAAAAGTCCCTTGTGAGCATGAAAAGTTAAACAATGTTAATCAGTGTCAGGTAGACCAAGAGTATTTAGATGTGTTGTCATATATAATCTAAGAGGAAATCTATATTCGTCTCCTAAGACTACCTGGAGACTTACGTAAGGAATTAATTACTTTTGTTATCCACTATACAAGGCGCGTTGATGGCCATCGATACACGATACTTTGTTTAGTCTACGTTTTGAAGGTCTCTATTTTGTCATGTGTAGTACTTGAAGATATAAAAAATATCATAACCAATACCTATATGGTTATATTTTACCCTAGTCCTAGTTTTAATTCATTTCAGAAAGAAGGGAGTCTACTTGAGAAATTTGTACGTAGTCTTGAAAAGGAACAGACCTAAAGTTAGTTATTGGTAGTATTGAAAAAAATTTACCTAAATATGGTATTCAGATCTGGAAATATTCGTGTTCAATATGTCGATTAATAAAATTGAAAATTGCATATATACAAATATATTTAAGTCTGTTTCCTGTTTTAAATAAAATGTCACCAAACAATTTTAAAAAAACATTAGTACGTTAGAAATGATAAATTTGATATATAATTTGTAAATACAATTATTTACCCAACTTTAAATAAAATAAACCCACTACCACGGCCTACTTCAAACAGGCCATGAAAGAGTATATGGCACTGTGGCGATGGTGGTCTATGGAATTTTACAACCCCACTGTTAGTTTAGCTTGTACACTAATGCAAATAGGACGCTTCTCAGAATAAAAGTTAGATAATTTGAGCTTTTAGTATAAATTCTATATTTTTCACTAATTAATATTGTAATATATATGTTATTGTTGATAATTTGTTGAAATTTTGTAGTGCAATATAGGTGCTAGTGATAATAGTTTGTGGATAACACAACATAAAATTATTGAAACGAAGTGTTTAGTGTGTATCGATTTAATCGAATCGGAATCTAATTTGTGATGTGTTTTGATTAAAGATTTCTTACAAAAATTTTTTTGTGAAATATAGTGTAGAGGGTAGGTGTTCTGTAGGTAATGCAGTAAGTTTCAAGCTTTGAATAGGAAATTTTCTAATAAGTATATTCTCTTAAAATGACGAAAAAAAAAGACTAGTTGCATTCCTGGTTGTAAATAAAATTATAACAGCACCCTGAAGGCGGATGATCAACTAGTATCGACCTTTCGTTTCTCCAAAAATTCATTTCTAAAGAATGGATGAAATCTATACCACGAGATAATTGTGCCCAACCAAATATTCAATTATTTCTGTCTTGCATTTTCCTGAAACTGATATCAGGGAAGAGAAATTTATTCCGCCTGGTGGTAATGTGAGCATAACTAAAAGAACAACATTAGTCCCTCACTTCTATCTTTTACAATTTTCCGCATTATTTGTCAAAAAATGTTCCCTTACCTAGAAAAAGCCTCGAAGAAAGGCGGAGAAATTATTTAGCTCGCAATGATTTTATTTGAATAACATTTTGGAACAGTCAGATTTAATTGACAATTTCCAAGATTTAATTCTTCATTAATTCCAGTAGAATAAATATTCAACAAAATTCATTTTATTGTCATTGGATGAGACGTTGAAAGATTTTTATTGTTGCTGTGTATGTGGTAAAGACAATAAAAATATTCTGAACATGCTTTTTACCATTTTTTTAAATATCTTATTGAATACACGAAAAAAATGAACACGAGAAAACTAAATCAAAGAATAAATGACGAAAGCTTAATAATACTTTCATACAGTAGGTTGTTGGTTGCGCTAAACAAAAATATTATATTTATTTATATATTAATAATTCAATTTGAGTAATTCCTACACCGTTTCTTTCAAGTTTCCTTTTCCCTCAAATAATTGAATAAATTTGGTTAGGCAACTTTTTATGAAAATAAGTCTAAGTAATAGAAGTATTTTTTACACAGTGGGGCTTTATTGAAATCATCGTTGTTTTCCTGTTAATGTTCTACATTTTTCTGTACAGTAATATGTGCTCAGGAATAATATTTAGTATGTTATAAATAGCAATAATATTTTTTAATCGTTCGGAATATACAGAAAGAGTTGAAATAATGCTTGAAACTTTGGAACAACCGACGAGAAGAGTAGACCACCGGCACGATTTTAGCAAAACCGCCGGACTACGCTCTTCATGGCCTGTTCAAAGTCGGCCATGCCACTACGCTGTTTTAATTAGGTATATTGAAGTTAAAATACTAAATGTGTTCTTTAGAGTTCTGAATACCTATCCTGAATATTTATCGTGAATAAGAAAATTTTACAAATATTACTTTTGTAATACATGTCTGGTCTATCTTGATCATTTTAGCAAAATTATTATCTGAAACGTGAGATTTCAGAGGAAACGTCACGTACGTGTTGTTTCATGTACAAACAAGGGACAATTTAATAACAGATGAAGGGGCAAATTGGAGAAAACCTGTTCCTATCCGGTTCCGTAGTACTCCTCTGAATGCAATTAAAATATAGTCATAGTCATCTCCTTTAATGAGTATCTCGTATCAATAGCATACCAAATTTCTCACACGAACCGGATGACGATGACGACTTTGTGGTGACAAATGGGCTATGGGTTTGCGTTAAAATGAAGGATGTGCGCAATATATTCGAACAAGGAATAAATAAAATAATAACGACAACGAATGCAGAACTAAACGTTAAATAATTACCTACCAACAATATCAAGATGACTAAATGGATTTTACATTATGAATAATGTGTTGACAGTTAAGGAGTATGTAGGCCAATTTTTCTAGAATATTATGTTTATAGTACCAAGAGTATTTTGCGAATCATGAAGGAAACTATTAAAGATTCCTGATAGTGCAAATTTACACTCTCTCAATATTCGAGTATTTTCAGCATTTGGTAACCAAAATATAATTCAAGTGACATTTTAGTTACCCAAAGATATTTTTTATACAATATTTCCAGCTCAAGAATTACGATTTGATAATATCTAGCTTTTCGTTCTTTTTATATTTTTATAGAAATTCTGTTACGCTTTCGTTTTTTCATATTTAGGGAGAAAACCTCGAAAAATAATTAAAAATACATAAATATGCGTTAATGCAGGAATAATGTTACTCGATTTTTCGGGTAACAATTAGCCAAACATTTCGAAATGTATCGTTTAATAATATATAAACTAAATTGAAAAATATTTTCTAATACAATCGATATTTATTTCGGATCATTATCAAGAGTAACTAAGAAATGTAATCTTTTGTATTTTCATTTCTTATTTAATAGCACAAATAAGTAATATTCGTAATGTACTGAAGAGTTCTTTGGAGTTGTATCAAGTGTTTTCAATTAAGCGATCTAAATCAGGAAATGAAAAAAATTGGCCACGAGGTACTAATCCAGAACCAATAGTTCAAATTAAAATTCCATCGAGAAAATTTGCAAAATATTTTGCCTTTTAGGTACAATCATTAAAAAAATATTATTCCAATACATTTTTATAAAATCGCTACAAATATAGAGGCAATGAAAACTTTTTTTTAAATGAATAAAGTAAGGCTAAAGAAAAAGATGAAGATGAAGACAAAAAGATAGCTTACTACCTATATTTATTGAAAATTCAACTACTAAATATAGTCTTAGATTGTAGGGCCTGCAAACTATGCAGATAAATGAAAATTTGAAAAAAGGACACAAACATCTATACTTCTACATATGTATTCTATACACATTTAACATATTCAGTATTTTATTGAATTATCAAGATCATAGTAAGAATTCAATTTTTGAAGTACATATTCGCTAGAACTTATACGTGCACTATTTGGAATGCAATATTGATTTCACTCATTCAGGAAGCAGACTCAAAACGAAGTCGAATGCATGCGCATATTTAATGAAATCGTAGTATGTAATCTTGAAATTATATTCCAGAAATCACTAATTCGGAGGATAAAACAAGTGCTCATGCGTTTCCTGTTCATCTCCTATTATTTCTACCCCCTCCATGTTTCATCTCCTACGCATTCAACAGACAAATCTAACGAAAACGAACATACCTAGTATATAGCCAAAACAGCGATTTACTTTATTTCAAAGTACGCACGCGATATCATATGACCTTCAATTTCGAAATAGTTTTGCGTGCGAAAGTTATTTCGCCGCCCCCAACAAACTGAGCTGGCGTAGCATCCCCACTACATTTTCAGAAAAACTTAACGGGAGGCGGTCCGTAGCTACGTTGCCAGTTTCACAGACTTCTCGTAAGATTGGAAGATTTCACATACAATTCCTGGAGTCCAGGTCAAATTCGAAATGTTTCTACCAATACCATTCTACCAAAAACCCTGCGTTTACTCCATTAGATATATTACCAATTGAAAATTTACTTACACAATTTAAACAAAAATGTCTTACAATAAAAACTTCTAACTTACTTGGCTACTTAGACATTTATGCCAGACAAAATGAGATTTAAAAAATGGAAATAAAACAGACATCATGTAGGTAAGATAATTATAATTGGATGCGATAAACATTGAACAATCAATATATTTTTTTTAATTCAGTGGACCTACAGTTTAACGCCGGTTCTGAACGGCCAATGGGCTTGTAATCAATGTACATTACCTAGCATATATCAGTATTTAAATTACTTAAATCATAGACAAACACAAACACCCATGCCTTCAGCTCAATATAGTTTGTTCTTATACGCTGACACATTTCGACCAAATTGTAAGTCTGTCTATAAAATTTATAGTGCGTTAAGCCTAGCTTTTGAAAAAACTGTGAACATCACGCATTAGGAGATAAATAATTAATTTATGCGACTAGATTCATCTTTATGTCACAGATACCCACCCATGTTTGTGTTGACTGGAAACTAACTGAACATATCAAAAACACAAGCATTAGAAATGTTTGTCGGTGGTAAGTCGAACTTCCATTGTCTTTATTAAAAAATTTGAATACAAAATTCTGAAAAAGAAGTTATGTCTCAAACAAAACTCGAAAATGAAATTGATGTTCAAGGAATGAAATAACCTGAAATAAATTGGAATTGTTATTAAGACGTTTCAAAACATTTAAATAACACATAACATTTCGGTTAGTAATGTATCTTCCACCGTAATGTCAAGTGAACTTTAATGTTCAAGTTTTGTTGCCACATAACTTTTCATTTCTGAAATTTGTATTCATTGACAGTGAAATTGACAGGAAATATAATTCAGACAATACTTCAGACATAATATCGATGAAATCAAATTGTCCACATCCTTCGACCAATCATTAATGCTTGTGTTTGATACGGAATAAAAACCGTCATTGTTCATATAAATTCGATACACCTTCTGAGGCTGTTGGATTTTTCTTTTGATGTTGTTCTTATTCCAAATACAATTTTATTTGATTCGTTTATTTGTGTGTATTTATATTGGAAATTTCTACATAATCGATCAGATAAATTGTCAACTTTCTTATCACTGAACTTATAGACATAAACAAAGATATAAACATGCACATTTCCTTTAGACACGATATATACGTTATTAAAACCTCAGAGTAAATAAAAAAATATACCAAAATACACTATAATAATATTGAAAAAAGTGTAGTATTCGTTCAGGAAAACTTAATTGATTTGAAATGCCGATGAATAATTTCTCCTTTAATGAATTGATCATTTAAAATTTAAATGATTACTAACATAAAACGACTATAGTAGATAGGTATCTATATATTTTCCGATTACAGTAGACGTTGTTCATATCGATAAGATGCGATCGATTTGTTCTATGGGTATTTGATTCTTTCATTACGCAGTTTATTCCAAATCTATTTTAATCAATTTGAGAAAATTCCATGGAACGGTTTTTTCCAATTCACGAAAAACACAGACATGACTCTGTGTATCATCATCCAAACAAAAATGTTGTCACTATTAAATTTCTTGTATTTCTCTAGATACTTATACAAGTAGATCGAAGAGCTTTATGAAATTTTCTATCAGACAAACGCATAATTAAATGAATTAACTAAATGTAGATACTAAAATAACACTGACGTACATTTTTCTGCCGATTCGAAGTTATTTGAAACATAAATTATTTACCTTCTTCTATCATTAAGAGTTTTTTGGTCTTGTGAAATCATTCCAATGAATAAAACTTTACATAACCTGATAAAAACATATAAGAGTTAATAAACTGAAGTTTCATCATTGTGTTTTTATCTTGTAGAGTTGAAAATAAACATATTTTCTCTCAATTATATGAAATTTCCTTTCAATTTATCACTATATATCTCTATGTATGCTTAAATCTTTAAAACTACGCAACGGATTTTGATGCAGTTTTATTTAATAGAGTGATTGAAGAGGAAGAAGGTTTATAAGTATAATAACATCCATTAAATAGTGGAGAAATACTGTTATTTTGAGGTTTCTAATGTGATGTCGTGAGTAATTACATTTTTTCCGCTTACATTGCAAACGCAGGCTGACTCGCAAACCCTACCAGATTTATAAAAATAATGTACTAAGTATTGTACACATTGTAAAGGTCTACAGAAGACTGCGCTATGGTATATGTCTCTCTCTTATGGATATCCCACAATAACATTTTTTTGTCATTTACTACCTTTTAGAACTCATAATAGCTAATTTTCGAAGCTATTTTAACCAATACAGCATTAATCTTCATCCAATTGAATACATTAAATAGGTACATTGTTGATTTAATATAGATCTATATGGCCCTTTAAAGCATATGATTTAAATGAATATTTTCGAAGATATCACAGATTTACAGAGAAAGCGACTTTGTTTTATACTATGTAGTGATATATATATATATATATATATATATATATATATATATATATATATATATATATATATATACATAACTCGCAAATAAAAAATAATAATGGCAAAACAACGTTGGCCATTATTGGTCAGCTACTTACTTATAATACTATAAATAACCTAAATCAATTAAGTTCACTCATCTATCAATTGAAAGGACAGTTGATTCATTAACCTTAATTATTTTCATATTAACAATTTTTAATTATTTTCGTAGGTAATGCTATCATAATTAAGTTAAGTGCAGATATTGCTACATAACAACTACTAAATTTGAAACAGTCAAATCCGAATATTTTCCTCACAAATGTAGGTGTGTTATTAATATAAATTGTTTTCGAATATTCCACATTTACTACTACTGCACTTAATGCGTTTGTTATCAATATTATTATAACGTTTATTGTTATTCTGTGAAACTAAATTAAGGTTAGGTTATTGAAAACTTACATAAGGAAAACAATAACCTCGTGTAACCTGCTTTTGAAGCGAAATTTTACAGTGACGAAATTAATTATCGAGTTTTATTATTTTGTCGCTATTTCGTCAATTTTTGATATTCACTTATAAGTCAAAACTCCAAAGATTAAACAAATGGTTACTTACGACAGATGTAACAAGTCATTATTGCATGTTAGTAATCGTTATTGCCATCTTATACACTTACTTCATATCCCCCATAATTGTATGTCACACAAAATCTTTTCCATTCATATATCACACGATGAATAGCGTTCACTATTAAGAGAATCCATATTTTTTTACTAAATAGGCGAGTAAACTCATTCAAACGACTACTTGCCCGACATTGTTGACAAAACCGAGAAATCATCAATGTTTGGCTACTAAAAAAAATAAATTTGTCGACATGTGTTGAACAGACTTATAAGATGTTAACTTGAAAGAAATCTTTTATACTTTTCGATGGTTCCATAAAAACATGAGAGATATTTCCAAGCACTTTTGCATTTCCGTTGTGAATATTTGGAAAATTTCAATGATTAATAAACCGACAACTTTTTTTCAACGACGTTTATTGGATATGTTTTTTGCAAACTCAAAAATAGGTACTTGACTTCGAAGAACATCAAATACATTATTATTTGAATTAATAAATTTCAAAGTCGGACTAAAAATTACCAGTCAATTTTCTGTTCAATAACCCCATAAAGGGAATAACGAAAATGTAAGACTTACAATGAATTTTCAAACCTAAAAAAACCGTTATGCCATGAAAACGTAAAAGATTCAGTGAAAAATCTGTGAGTAAAAATTTCTATTTCTCGTCTATTTTGAGCACCAATTTTATTGATTTCTCTTTTCATTTCTAGTTATTAAGTCCATAACTAGTACTAACCTATACATATTTCATATATAGTTCTTTCTTTCTAAAATTCGTCTAAAAACTGATATTCTTTGTTTTACGTAGTGCAAGAAATGATGTAGATTTCCGCATCCATTGTCTTTCCGCAAAATTTGTTCAATTAAGGAACACAAACGTGCATATTTTACTAAGAATCAACGATATTTGCTTCCTACTTACTTTTTAATTGAAGAAGATCAAACCTAACCAACATCATTCAAATAAAACGGCAGAATTATTTACTTTGTCAACCAAACTGAAATAGAAATTTGATGATATACGAATGTACTAACGAAATTTGAGTTTAATTACTCGATAACAATTAAATATCATATTGAAAATAAAACTTTTATAATACGTCTCTATTTTTTTAAATGTCTCTCTATATTTCACTGAAGAAGAAAAATTTTGAATGTTTTTGAAACTATCGTGTAAATTATAAAACTAAGTTGCACTTGACTACAATATAACTTTAATGATATTGAAGTTGAGTTTTGATAGGTAATTTTTTTGACACCAAGACATTTAATATTCAAGTATATATGTTACTGTCCAAGTCGAAAGAATTGTGACGAACACAATGAAACCTAGTAACGAAATTATTTTAAATGAGCTGGTGACTCATAATTTGACATTCCATTTATGTTGTTTGTTACGTCATACAGTTATATTTAATCAAATACATTCAACTAAGATTGCTATTTGAAAATTTAAATATTCTCGTATTGGAAACGATTCGACATTATTTGTAAAGAACTTGTCCTTTAGTGTACACTTTAGACACATCTGTATCTTCTCTACAGTCTGTCGTAGAATGTCGCGTTTTCAATGCTATTACCAGCCATTCCTTCAGTCAATCAGTTTAGTGTTAATGTCAAAAGAACCGCCGATTTCGTTCTATTTACGATAAACGCGACTCGACTTGAATAATATAACATTATCGATATCGACCCCGGTTTCTTATCGTGACATCGTCAACACGAATCATCATATTACGAGTAGTTCCGTCGGTGTTGCCTTATCTGACGCGTTTAGAAGGAAATTCAAGGAATAATAAATGTCGCCAAAACGCGATTTTCTAGATTTTCATTTGACAATTTTGATGTACAATTTCACCATTAAGGGAGTTTAGTATTATATTATATATATAAAAGGTCTCGTTATATTCACATTTGATACCGATAGTATTTATTAATTCAAATGAGAATAATTCATTTTTCGATGCAGAAAATTAAATGATTTCTTTATGTCACTAACTTGTGATGGAATATTTTCAAAACGGATGTCTCAGTTTTCATCCAACTCGTTAACAAATCGTGTTTCACTATTAAATCTGCTGTTAGATGTTGCTACAAGAAAACATATTTGCAATACTCTACGCACTTATTTTTTATACAAATACTTTTGAATATTTCAGTATTAAGTATTGTAATATTTGATGTTCAAAAGTAGGTAGGTAGTAAAATTCAAATATCACACGCCGATTTAAGAATTAAACATAATTCGTATATAAATTTTGAAATTTACTTCAGTCTGATAAATTTAGCATTGTTATATTGCCATGTCTACTTTTAAATAACCGAAGAAATATTATGCTAACAAACCCTAGGGTATGTTCTGGTAAATAAACCTTCGATCTTATTCGTAATATATTCAGACTTTTATTGTTCGCCTGGCAACGCCGGATACAGTGAATCGCTTCACTAGTGTGCCGCCTTCGGCCGGCGCAAATTCTGTGTCGACAACTCTGTGCGAAAGAGATAGAACCACCTGGATAAATGAACGAAAACGCGCCAACGCTAGATCCCCGTTTTTATCGGAGACCCACTAGACGTTAGCGACGTTGCCTCGCGGACGTTTGTTTTGTCGAGCAGAGCCGGCAACGTCGAGCGCAATAAAATGCACCGTTGGTTTGTCTAATTCCAATTCTGTGAGGCTGCGAGGAAAGAGGAAACTGTGTTTGGTATGTTTACGCCATATTTTTCAGTTTTTGACATCGATTTCATATTTTTGAATGAAAATAAAAAACTGAAAATGTCCGAAGAGTTAAAATTGATCATGAATGTTGAATTTTTGGAAAATTACATACGTATAACAGATAATTCAAATGATAAAACCGAAATGATAGTCCGTTTCCACATTAACTGAAGTTTAACTAAAGTATTAAATTCAGTATGGTTCTCGAATAATCAGTGCCCACATAAATTTGGAATTTTCAATTTTTCTTGGTTGTAAATGAAGTTTGCTCATTTCTTTTTATCCGGTGCTATTGCTTCCGTTTCTATTTTTCTTAGTTCTTATATATTATAAAGTTCTTATTTTCCTTTTCTATGTATTCCGCTGCTAACTCTTTACCTCTTTTTTGTCGGTCTCACGTTCTCTTTTGGACCGACTTTTCTTCCATATTTATTTTGTTTATCGTTCATTTTTAGCAAATGTCCAAGTCATGACTCACTGGTCATTATATAGTTTTTTTCAAACTCTTCTCCTATTTCAGCGTTCCGTATCGTGTCCCTTTTACTTTAATGTTCCTAAAGAATTTCATTTCTGCAGCCTGTAAATGCCTTTTCGTGGCTTGGTATTGTTTCAGTATTGGTATTGGAATTCAGTTTTGGTATTTTTATCGCACGCATAAATGAGTACTGGTTTATTACGATTTTTTGTTTCATTTAATATTTCTCTACCTCTCAGCAGTTTTATTTTCTGAAGATTAAGGAAACTGAAACTTCACACGAAATCACAGTACCCAAATTGAATCTAATTTGTGTATCACTGTAAACACATTAAGATACCATTTTTTTCTATATACATTTCGTAATTCTATAGGATGAAGTTTGGTTCTGACCAGCTGAAACAACGCGTCTTCTGATGATCTAGTAAATGGTGTTAAAACGCCAGACCCGACAAAAATTATTTCATTGTGTGTTGAACTAGAGCGACGATATATAATTACTCAAACATTCAAAATAACAATCTGTCATATTTCATTCTGATGATAGAAATAATTGGAAAGTTAATACAAATAAAATTAAATTATCACAAAAAAGTCAAAAATTCAAATTGAGAACGATTGACCATCGTAAGAAATGGAAACAGAGATTCTGTGTAACGTCAGCTCAGACCAAAAAGTAAATAGTGGTGAACTGGACACATTAGTTGAGCAGTAAGAATTTAGTTCTTCGTAACTAAGAAAAAATTGGAATGAAAGATTCCTCTAAGTATGAAATAGTGAGAAACGTCTAGGTGACTAGATCTACAAAAAAAAACACACTAACCAATCCTATTCAAATTTGTTTCTGATTAACTATCATCCCTTGAAATATGAAATATATGAATGAATTCATAAACACAAAATTTCAGTCGACTGTGATGGCCATCCACGTATTATAACATAATTTTATAAACACAATATGAAGCACTCATTTAGAATATAATTTTGAGCAGAATAATTCAGAAAAGTAATTTAGTTCCTGTCAATTGCATTGGGCCCTTTCAACAATTTTATGATACCAAAGAAAAAAACATTCTTTAAACCTCCTCACGGTATGAGAGACGAGGTAATTTATAACAAAATAAAAAATTTAATCACAGAAGAATCTGAGGCATGTGCGGCATCTGTAGATGAAACAAAGAAAAAATCTCCTTCAAAATGAAATAGAAAATACGCGCGTCTTGCGAAAAACCTTTCGCGAACAGTTTATTTTCAATGTCAGACTGCATTGCACAGAGCTCCGAATAGCGAACAAATGAGAGGAGAGAAGAAGTTTGTTTGATATTTATAATCTGGGGATAACTAGAATAGCAGTTACTGGAAATATTTGATGGTATCATTAACATAATTTCAATGAAAATTTTGTTTTTCTTCGGCAGTCATCAAATTGTGAACTAACATTTCACATTTCACGTTGGGCAAATGCCTGTGCCCAACGGCTATTGGATTTTTAATTTGAGTACCCAGAATACTCATAAAATTAATCATTATTCAATTAACCACTAAACTCATAAACCTGCGCAAATACTCATTGCATATAATTCACTCACTTTGGAAGATCTGATCAAAACCTTTTTTCCTATTTACTTAACGTGATATAAATGTTTTGAATACATTTAGTTCTTCAACATCGCTAGACGCTTGAATGAAGTATCATTAGAACGAATTTAAATTTTAAAATACCAACTTGAAATGATTGCATCGAAATGAACAACTATACAACATTTTTTCATTGAAGTCTATTTCAAACACGCTGTTTGCTACTTTGGAAAATAATGTACTAACTCACAAGTCAATGCACTTTGCAATGAAAAATTAATCAATATTGGGAATTGAATGAGAATAACTGCTGCATATAATGTTATAGGTAGTCGTAATAGACAAGAAGGAAATAATTATTTTTTATCGAGTAGATTTAGAAATAGTTATTTCAAAGTGCAAAACGAAAAGTTGCCTCGGTTTCGAACGGACGACAATCTTTTAGCTTTCTTGCAGAGATATCTTGTGATGCTATGTAAACACACCGAGGTCTCTATACGCTATCTATGAGCGATGAAAGAACAAACATTTGTTGTTGTTTTCTACAATTATACTTTTATAGAACCAACTCTATTTTTCCGATAATGTTCACTGATTCACTGAAACAACTGCCCGAAAATGGGATCGATCTCTTTTTGTTTTAACATACCATAGAAGTCGATTGATTATTATTTATATCTTTTGAGCGCATTATAGGGATCAATTTTTTTTCAATTTTTCAATTTTTCGAAAGCCCGCCACAAGAGCTTCCACAACAAAAATAGGAAGACATGGGATACTGAAAACTATCCATTGGAGAAGTTTTTATATATATTTTCTTTTGCTACAAGGGTTTTTTTCTTGTAGAAAAATGCCAGATTTACTACTTCTGAGATGTCGCTGTTGGATTTCATGACTTTTAGAACAGTAGATAGAGAACGAACAGCGAATTGAATGGAAGTGTGAAGGGTCTTCCAAGCTTCCAGGAAATTAATAAGCTTCTGAATACATATGAATAAATATATCCAATCAGAAAATTTTTTTCGAAAATAAAATCTGTCAACTTTCGAGAGTGAATATTTTTTGCATTCTGAAGAATATCGAACTGGTTAGAAATACCAACAGCGCTTCTTCATCCTATTATGGAAATCAGCAGTGGCCTGCAGCTAAATAATCAAGTTTCGATGTTTTTTTCAAATGCACTAACGTGGTTTCTCCAAGGCAAGATGAATCCACCGATACATTCAAGTGATATCCCTATATAATAAATAGACCATACAGATACACTAGAATAAAAACGCATAGAATAAAATAGACCATACAGATACTCTAGAAAAAAAAACACATAGAATAAAATAGACCATACAGACACACTAGAATAAAAACGCATAAAATAAAATAGACCATACAGATTCACTAGAATAAAGAACACATAGAATAAAATAGACCATACAGATACACTAGAATAAAAAACACATAGAATAAAATAGACCATACAGATACACTAGAATAAAAACAAATAGAATAAAATAGACCATACAGATACACTAGAATAAAAAACACATAGAATAAAATAGACCATACAGATACACTAGAATAAAAACAAATAGAATAAAATAGACCATACAGATACACTATAATAAAAAACACATAGAATAAAATAGATCATACAGATACACTAGAATAAAAAACACATAGAATAAAATACACCATACAGATACACTAGAATAAAAAACACATCTAATAAAATAGACCATACAGATACACTAGAATAAAAAACACATAGAATAAAATACACCATACAGATACACTAGAATAAAAAACACATAGAATAAAATAGACCATACAGATACACTAGAATAAAAGCAAATAGAATAAAATAGACCATACAGATACACTATAATAAAAAACACATAGAATAAAATAGACCATACAGATACACTAAAATAAAAAACACATCGAATAAAATAGACCATACAGATACACTAGAATAAAAACAAATAGAATAAAATAGACCATACAGATACACTGGAATAAAAAACACATTAGGTACGCACTGATTGCCACTAACACACTCCACATACTCGAGAGAATTATTTTTTTTTGTTCGATAAAGAAAGGTCACGTGAGTATATCACTGGATTTATCTCTCCTTTTGAAGAGATAAGGTCAGGAAAGATGAAACAGCGCTGTATGTTTTTTTAACGAGTTCGATGTTTTTCGGAATGCACTAAATATTCATTTTTGAAAGGAGATAGTTCTTGTTTACGTTGATAACATTTGTGCAGACAGCTCTGAGTTGTATTCGATTTATTTCGAAAAAAAATTTAATAATCTATAGAGTGTATACGTTATATACCTATATCGTTTATAAGTAAGTAACCTATATAGTGTACTAAGATAATACAAGGTTAATTATATTATATTTATAATACAATTTGATACATTGCCTCACGTTATTCCAAAAACACAATGACTCTTCAAACTTGACAGTTTGCCAGAACGTGTTATAATAACGCTGTCGTAAAATCGTATTTATACGGTGTTGGACGTCTTGTTTTCGCATTTTTTTTTCTCTTGAAGTTTCTGCAACTGCAGGATGGATACGTCGGGCCGCCACTTTTGTTCTGAACTCTGCATTTAGACCGGCTATTTTCTGCTTCGAGCTACACGACCGAATGACGTAAAGTGACAGATGCGCACTTTCCGTCCGGTGGATGGCTAGGGTTCATAAAAAAATACATATACGTAAATCTGGCATTTGCCGGACAACGAACAGAAGCCGACAAGAAATAAATAATACCGTTTCATTTATTCGTTTTCTAAGGGCAGTGGTAACCGCACGGTTCCTCAAAAATCGACGGTAGCATCAATAATACATTTAATTACAACGGAAATTTTGGGGATATCTGGGAAACTATTAGTTTTTCACCAGATGTGATTTCAGATGATTAAATCATATGAAATATGCAAAGAGTCAAAAATTTGATGGTAATATTAGAGAGTATGTGAAGCGATAATAAGACTTTGATGAATTATCCAGGTATTTACCAGAGCAATGAGGCAACGCAAAGCTTATAGCACAAATACTATTCATTAGATGCAGGACATTACTATGATTTAATCTAAGTATTTTTACTAAGTACAGATTTTTACTAAGTATTTATTATAAACGAGTACTTTAAGGAAGAACAGAATCTTGTGAAATTTTATATCCCCAATTATCAATGAAGAGATGACTCTATGCTCCTCAAGGATCGACATTATACATAAATAACGGTAAATATTGAATTGAAGAGAAGAAAAACAGCTCTCTCCGTATTAATCAGCTTCAACAAACGTGAACCTTGTCTCGAAGGAAATTTATTTTCATCTGCCGTCTATATCGTCCCGTAATGACAGTTGTAATTCCTTCTAGTTGCAGTATTTGATAAAATTTTCCTGAAATTGTTTTTTCTATAATTAGAAAAAATATATTTCATTGAACGACGAAACGTCTCTACAGGAATATTATTTTTGTTGATGAATTTTTGATGGAATCGGATAAAACATCTCAAGTTGAAACGTCAAATGCTAAAGTGTTTTTAAATTCCTTTTAAAGCAGTTGTCAAAACTTTCATTAACTTCATTCGTAATCCAAACCTAAATAATCGAAAAAATATATAATTCAAAATTATTAATTATATAACAAAATATGTTATTTTTTCTAATTTAACTTATTTAAAGTGTACGAGCGATAAGTTTTTTGTCTTGCTGATCCTGTTGTAGCCCATCACCTACCTATTCCTATATCGGCAAGATTGTCCTTTACCATGTTAGAAAGTTGGCAGAAAACCCAAAATACAGAAAATACGATTGAAAGTTGACAGTCTTACTCATCATGGGTCATATTAAAATCATTGATTTGGGGCTACGTTCTTAAACAAATATATATGACAAGAAAAAAACCGTTTTTCAGTTCTTCAAAAACCGATTCAGAAACTCCACGTAACTTCGATAACCATGTGCGTCTTCCGCCACATATCGACGACAAGTGCCAGGTGAAGGCCCGTTGAATTCATTAAAGAGAATACCTCTCGCTATACGGCCTCTCTGCCCCGCTAACGTGTACCGAAGAACGACCGATAGAAGCAGTTTAATAAAATACCCATGCCCGCCGGCGAAATTCAAATGGAAAATTAAAATTAGCAGTCCGTCGGCTAGTTTCGAACGCGCAGACCATTCGTTTTACTCATCTAGCGCTCCTTGCATTCTTCCATCGGTTGAAGCCCCGCCATTCCAGTAAAAGTAGAAATTCGAGTAACGGTTCTCCGGGGCACGTTAGTTTATCATTTCGACGGACTCAACGGAAAATGAGCATCAGCGGAATGAATGCGGATTTTATCATTTTAGGTTGAGTCAGATTGGTCGAAAATAATTTTCGTATAGGCACTTAACACTAAGGAATATTTACGCATTGATAATAAAAAATTTTTGTGCCTACACTTGGTCTTCCACAAAAG
Source organism: Henosepilachna vigintioctopunctata (assembly GCA_030704895.1). Lineage (NCBI taxonomy): Eukaryota > Metazoa > Arthropoda > Insecta > Coleoptera > Coccinellidae > Henosepilachna > Henosepilachna vigintioctopunctata. The sequence goes on along the minus strand of JARQZJ010000031.1, from coordinate 13,927,903 downwards.
CTTGTAATTTAATGACGGACAAAATACCATTAACGTTGAAAAGGTAGCTTTGTTTGAAGTCGATACGCCGTAAACATGGAACATATTTGGGTATAACCTTTTTTGCGTGATCGAACTGCTTTTTGTAGAAACATTATATAGACTACTGAAACATTGCAGGTATCGAGCTAAGTCTGGCAGCTGGTCGAACTGTTTCATCGAAGCGGTGGAATTTCCAGGAAGCTATCAAACGTACGATTGTTGCTTAGTAAAAAAAAGCGATGACTTGGCGACAGTAACCCAGGGCTGCCAAAATTTCATCCACAGCAGTGCACGCTGTACAAAAATTAGATTTGAAATGTTGCTACCAAGTTTGTCGAAAATGTACATTAGTACTAACATAAGGAAAAAATTTAAAGCTTAAGCATTATATTAGGAAGAATATTAGGTACAATGAAGAAGTCCTTATTATGTCAACAAATTTCTGAATTCATCATTACAATGGCCAAATATATTATATAGTTCCATTATGGAATTATATTGGAGACAAGAATTTTTCCATTCGTAGGATCGGAACTTTGGAAACGCTCATCCTTGTAAACATGAGAGCAATAGTAAAATCAGTTCACATAATCAATGTAACTTTTATATTGAAACATGCGTCTACTTGCTTGAAGGTACCAGAAATATTCATGATTCCTGAACCAAGAAAACGTGTAAATAAAGTCATACAAACACTATTGTCAGAAATATACATCGAAATTTTTTGAAGGAATACATTTGGAAAGACATGCATAATTTCTTCTCACAAATTTGGCTTCAGAGAAAAGCATACCACAATAGAATAAGTGCATAAAATTACTGAACAATTAGAAAAAGCCCTATATGAAAATAATGTATGTTTGACGGCGTTCGTAGTGGCTCGAGCGTTCTATTAAGTAAGGCATCAAGGTCTCGATCATATAAAATTCAACAACCTCTGCCACAGCAATAAATATTCAAATATTACATATAACAGCTAACGTAAATACCATAGGGTAGTGTTGTAGATTCATTGATGTATCTTCGTATCTTAATCCATACTTATCCAAACCCCTTGATATTGATATTTAGCAGAGAAACATTTTGAGCTTGTGTTTTAGGTGAAAAGCAGAATATAGTGTGTGTTGTGTAGTGAATCCAAAGGGGAATAAAACGGAGTAAACGCCAGTAGGCGAAACAGGTTGAAAGACGAGTACATATAAATAAACATAAATAACAATTAAACTTTGCCTTGCAATATTGACACACAACGTTCATTAGTCCTATAGCAACGATTTGCTGTGAACTGTAATCTTTTTCAACGTTATAATTGAATTCAGGTCGATAGGAGTTAAACGGAACCTTTTCATATTGTTAATTTCAATTCCATCGATTCCTTTCAACTTCTTTCCAAGATTCACGTTGCTAGTCAGTTTGACTTGCTCTTTTATATCTTTGACTTGCTGCATAGCGAGTTCTGCTACTTAAAGTCTCAATTTACAGTTGTAATTTCGTTTAGTTGTAATTTTGGTTAGCTATTAGAAGTACAAACCCCTTCTGAACCTTCTCCTGACAATAACAAACCCAACAAAAAAAATTGTGATTGGTTAGACAACAGTGATATGAACTTGATTGAATAGCAATAAAGTTCAAATTGACTCTACATTTTAGTTAGAAAACGTTTTTATGGGAAAAAGAAAAGGGCTGTTTTTACGTTTTTCCCGGTAATTATTCGAATTTTTCTCGCCGTAAAAACCTTCCTTGGACTTCAACGAACAATTAAAAAAAAAGAATTGGCAAAATTGGTCAAGGCGTTGTTGATTTATGCGCTTACCAACACATTTTGTGATTCATTTTTATATTATAGATATTACTCGTTAATATTCGTTTTAGATTGTTTGCAATCTTTGTTTGGTAATGAATTGACCAAATAAAAATACTCATAAACATAAAGCAGCATGAATTTCATGTAATACAAAGGTTACCTGAATGCAAAATTAAGTGTTATTCAGCATTTTCTCTTTGATGAATTTTACGATTTCAATCTTGTCATGAACTAGTGGTAACATACCTACTCGAGTATCGTTCAAATTTGAGGAATGTTCAACAAAAAGAAGACAATGATAATATTGTGACTGATGCGAATTTTTCCGAAACAGCTTAATTCATTCGGCACGTTCCAAGTTTTCCAACGTTTCTTTATTACCGAATTCCTTGATGGCATATTTTCTAGGTAAATGCTGCGCTTGTATTATCTTTCGTCACAATACAACGATTTCCGCAATGGCTAAGGAAGTTGAGGATTAGCAAAAACTACTGGAAATACCTGTATATTAGTTAATTTGCCTAAATTTTTCTTCTTATATAAACCATTAGAATGAAAAAACCTGAATAATATCCAGAACAATTTTATTCACTTGGTTCTAAATTAATAGATGTGTCCTGCCTTATAAACATTGAAGAAATGCATCGAATCCCTTGTAAAACATATAAATTCAATGTGATATACATATAAAAGGAATACTTGATGTAATTGAAGTACATATGTATAATAGTGAATTATCAGATATTAAAGTGCATATACTATATAAAAAACTCTTAAAAGGGATAAAAACATCTTCTCCAATATATGCGCCCAAGCAAATTCAAGTGAAGAAAAAAACTAAATCATACTTATAATTACAGAAAAAAAAATTAAAATTTAAACACATAACGAATAAAAAAAACAATTCACATTACGGTCCAATTTTGTGCTTTATGAATCGAAATTGAAAAGCATAACCACAACAAAAATAAGTATTCGTCTAGTCTTATTGTTATTGTAAAACTATTCGTAAAGACATTAATTAACTGAAAACCGTCTGATTTGTGACAGATATCTTATACAGATGTTTGAAGCATACCAAAATCAAACCAGAAGTTGCATATAACAATAATCATAACTTCATCCGTAATATAAGACTATAAAACGTCAGCAATCCTTCCCTAACACAACCTACGAACTGTCTAACCATTAACAACCAAACGAAACAAATCGAATCGAGGATCGCCTACTAGATCTGTTCATGTCGAACATGTCCCTCCCCACCATTTCAACGTACAGCTGTCGCGGCGATGCCAGATGCAGACTGGAAGTATTTGACATTGTTTCCACCCGAACGAAACAACAATGTATTTATCCATGTACCTATGTATCTCCAGATTAGAGTAAGATTTGAACTACCTAACGTATTCGAAGATAACGAGGATTATTACGGAACAAGCAAAATTTGTTAGCTAATTATTAATAACCTTTTTCTATTAGTTATTATGGAAATCGAATTATCTTCGACATTTAGATGAATATAATCGTGAAACATTAAGCCAAGTGCTTAATTTAATTTTATATCTAATTATGTGTCACCAAGAGTTAAGCGAGAATTCAATCTCAGTCATTAATATGTCAAGTGTTTGAATTTTAGCTTATATTCAATTATGAGTCACATCAAGTAAACGCCTACACTATTCAATAATATACAAACATAGAATATTTATTTATTAGGACAAAAGATTAAGTCGACAAGGTTAGTTTAAACATAAATTCTTCTATTAAAGGACAAATTTTCTCAAAACATCAATCAGATTTTTCGGAATTCACATCAAACTCAGTGATATTAAACGGAAATAGAGAAGTACGCCAATTGTTATTTTTTATCAATAACAAAAAAGTCATAAACCGGTAAAAATTGCCCTAATGAAAAGTCTAGCATAAAAATGGAGATATTCCAGAAATTATTCGAAAAATATTTGAATTAGCAACGACTTCCTTATTGTTAGAATACAGTGAAAACGAGATTGTTAAGGTTCTTTAAACTTCAAGGAAAATGATTTTTTCATGAATTGATCTTCTGAAAATCTTACGTTATGGTATAAATATATAAACATCGGCAACGTCGCGCGATTCGCTCTTGCGGAACATTGTGGCAAAATCCGCTCTCTGGCTCTCCCGGTCAACTGCCCTTGTCACGGTCGTACGTAGAAGCGGCAACGCCCCTCCACCCGGATATCGTATCGGCAACGCTGCCTTGGCGAAAACAAAATAAACAGATCGCAGCCGACGCGCTATCATGGCGTTGTTCCACTGTCGGAGATTCACGAGCTACAATTTGAGGTCGATTCTCAGTTGAAGATGGTTAGGAGACCGGAGTGCTTATGTAGTTTCAGTTTGTGAACGTATACATACATACATTTAAATGATAACATCTGGAATATTTAGAAAAAAATACCATGGTATATTCACATTATTTTGACCGAAAGCGATTCAGATATTTATAAATTATTCGTCTACTTTAGAGGCATCCAAATGTCCTTATGATTTGAGGAAAGGTTTCACAAACGACTATAGGTACCTATATTTCGAAGGAATAATAACTTCCTATGAAATAAATTTAGACATGGAAGATCCGAACTATATTTTCGGTTGCATACCTTCTGAAAACTTTTTGAAAAATTTATATAAATCATTGAAATAAACGTGTGCTAGAAATCGTGAAAATAAATCATAATTTTTCACATATAAGATATATTTGAAGTACTTTTCAATTTCCAAAGCGGGGTCTGTCTTTTCTACTTCTGCATCTAAATTCTAAATTCATATTACAAAGAGCGAATAATAATTAGAACAGGTTCATCAAAAATTCCGGTGAAGATGATATAAATCGTCATATGAATATGAAACAGTCGTGCACTAAATAAATGAAATAATCTCTAAATTTTTTCGTTTGCATGTTCTAACGCTAATAAAGCATACGTTTTCCATAATATCCATATTATTATCAAACGTTATAAATAATTTCTACTTTCCTAGTGTTGTGATTTTCCTACGATTGAAATCAATCAATCAATAATCGACTTCCTCGCAGGTCGATAAACTCATATTATTCAACGTTGATATAATTATGGAACGAACTCATTGGAGAAACTAAGGTAATTAACCCTCTAATGGCGATTTCGATAGGCGACTATTGTTTGGCGATAAAAGATAAGCAAATGACTCATATATATTATAAACGAAGAAAATTATATTATAGATATCTAAAATTTAGTCGAAACTTTCGACTCCGTTACTTTCACAAGAACTTGATCTACGCAGTTTCTGCGTGAATTCAGGTTAAATCGGCATATTGAAAGATGTTTTTCTTTGGAACAAATTGTAGTAGTTGTATCACAATGTAGTTTATCCTTCATAGTGGCGTTCGCCATTCGAAAGAACAGGGTTCAAGAAAAGATTTAAAATCGACTTGAAACTGAGTTACAATTAAGAACAAAATTGTCAAAAATAATTCAAAAATTACTCAATTTGCGACAAGAAACAAGCTCATTTACAACCATCCTTTGATAATAATTTGTTATTTGTTTTTGAATTTGCATTTGTTATATTTTATTGTGATAAAAACACCTTATTTTTTCAACAATTTCATAAGCGGTCACCTAGAAATTTGAAATGTTGAAATATTAATTAAATTTTCCATTTAGAATTTTTTTACCAATCTGAAAATGTATAAGGAATAAGTAAGAACACAATTCACATTATTTATTATGTTATCAATACGAAAATATTTTCTGTTTTTCTGGTCCGAAGGTAATTTAGTTATAATCACATTTTTTATTCAATTGAAAGTACAGTCGAAATGTCGTGGATGTTAGCAGCTAGTTTACGCATTCCAATTTCGGATAATTATAATTAACTGTAGAACTCTCTGTTCTGAAGGAGTTGGAATTTCAAATAATTGTAATAAATCTGCTTACGTAATACTTGAATGGTCCCTATGTGGTGATTGGAAATACAAATAGGCTGCTACGGCATATCAAAGTTTGTGAAATAACAATAGGATTTATAAACTAGGTTCTTGATTGAAACTAGACAACATTTTTCAAAGAACAACCTTTTTCACCAGTTAAGTCTGGTTGTGAATACCTTCGACTAGTAGAAAACCGAAATGTTGTGCTGCATAAAGTTCGATCACGACCTTACGTCAATCTTTCAGTTTCTCCGCAAGTTAGTCATCTTGTTTACAAGGCGACACGATGTCGGTACGATTGGCAACATTTTTTCGACCGCATTTTGGTTGATTTCCTGCTCGGGAATGAATGAAATAAGGCGTAAAATTAAAGATTGCATCATTCATCGTCACGCCCGATTAGATTTCCTAGAAAAGTTGTACGGATACGGAAAACAGATCAGGTCGTCGATTTCTGTACCTAGATGTATTTTTTAAAAATTTATGTACCTACTGATGATGTCTTTATAATAAGTCAATGTTCAGAAAATCTAATAAATTAGTACAAATTCTCAACACTAAACGCTAAAGAATAGCTCATGCTAAATCTCGCCTTTTCTTATGTCGCACAATATGTGTGGCAATAAAGACGTTTATTATTATTATTATATATCGTTCATTAAACAATTTTTTCTGTAGAATGCCCAGAAATGAAGTATTGACGTATTTTATTTTTCAAGTATTAATACTAATGTTATATTGCCGGTCTCCGTAGCTTAGTCGGCAGAACACCCGACTATGGTGCGGTACAACTCGGGTTCGAGCTCCGCTGAAGGCATGGGCGTTTGTGTTTGTCTATTTCTTCTTCTTGCGGTGCCTTGCCTGAATCAGGCGTGGGATATCTTCTTGACAATCTGGTTGTAGCGCTTTCTATCTTTAGCTGCGTGGAATAATTATGGTTCTACGCCCAGTCCGATCCAATTTCTGATGTTTCGTAGCCATGATAATTTTTTGCGGCTTATCCATCTTCTGCCCTCAATTTTTCCCTGAACGATCAGGCGAGGAATGTGGTACTCGGGTCCTCGTGTCCAGGAGTTCCCGATCCTTATCTAGCTGCATGAGAAGTTCTTCATTGCTAGTATGTGTCGTCCAAGTCTATGATTTAAGTAGTTTAAATAATAATGATATATGCTGGGTAATGTACACTGATTACAAGCCCAATGGCCGTTCGAAACCGGCGTAAAACTGTAAGTGCACTGAATTAAAAAAAAACTATGTTATATCATTTGAATGAATAATTATTCTTCAATTTGAAAAGCTATTAATGGTTACTCTACATTATCCTTCAGATATAAAATTCCCTCACTTTCCAAAATGCATCTGCAGACAACCAACTCGGAAATATTATTGTTGTATATATGTACTTATGTATATCTCAGTTTCGCAGAATATGCATCCTTCAGATATAAAATTCCCTAACTTTCCAAAATGCATCTGCAGACAACCAACTCGGATGAAATTATTGTTGTATATATGTACTTATGTATATCTCAGTTTCGCAGAATAGGCGCCCGAAAATATAAGTTTCAACACATTTTTATTATCCAAATTTGATAAAGTCTGGATACTGAAATTTTTCAGTTTTTTTTTTTAAATATGGTTGAAAATTGTATAGTCGAAAATCCTTTGACTATAGTGTTGGCATTTTCATTTGTGACATAATTATCGGCATGGAAATTATACTTTATATCTTTCTTTGAAAAGAAAATATTATATAGGTTCATTGATCACCTCGAAAAAACTCAGTTACTTCTTTAGTCACAAAGATAATTTATAGAGTCTTCGCTGATCTCTTGGTGAAACATTGTTTAATATATCAAATAAAAAACATTTGGCTAGGTTTCACAAAATTTATAATAAATAAATAGTTACTTGACAATTGTTTCAATCATTTTACTAAAGATAATATATTTAATTAAGTTGAACTGAGTGTTCGCTGATCTCTTGGTGAAACATTGTTTAATATATTAAGTAAAAAACACTTGACTAGATTTCACAAAATTTATAATAAATAAATACTTGACAATTGTTTCGGGGTGTTGCAACATTTTCCTAGCCAAGTGTTTATTAATATATTAAACAATGTTTCACCAAGAGATCAGCGAACACTCAGTCAACTTTATTAAAAACATGAGCAAAACGAAAAACTCGCTCTTTTTTATATACGATCACTCCTCAAGTTCAAAACGATCAACAATCACATTTTAACAAAGAATGCCTAAAGAAAAATGCACTTCCCAAGTATACAAAGGTCAGCTGTTGACATAACCCGCAAGAATCAAAAACCGCCGTAAACACAACTTTGAAGATTTGTTGAAATCAAAGATTCAGAGAAAAATGGTATCGAACAAGACATAATTTAGGTGTTCATTTGAATATCATACATAATGAACTTACACATCGCCTAAATAGTATCGAATTGGATTATATAGACCGCATGTACAGGTTCAAAGAGAAACGTTTAGACGTTTTAGAGGTCTTTGAAATCAGCACATTCTGGAAAAAAAGAAGAACCGATTGTCAATGAACAAATAGAATTTCAACTATCTCCCCTTCTCACCTCTATCTTACTTTTCTATGTTCTGTTTTTGCAGATGTCTTTAATAACCTGATCGCTCGAAACATGTCGACTGAACGTTGTGATATTATTTTATTATTCAATATATTTCGGAACATTAAGCCAAGAGTTTGATTTAAATTTCTATTTAATCATGTTTTACCAAGAGGTAAGCGATAATTCAAGTTCAGTGATTTGAAATTACTAAAAAGTGTCTCCCTCGGCTACATACGAATAAATAATAAATAAAATGTGTGGCCCTCTGGGACTGCCACACATTTGTTGTGGATTTTTGTTAATCATTATTCATTTTCAAATTTAATTTTTCCGAAAGAAAAGTTGGAATTTTATACCATTTGTAGTTTGTACTAAGTATTTTCGACCCTTCTTCAGTAAACTTCAGTAAAGTGCGATGAATAAAATTCTCTACCTCGCCCAATTTTGGATTCGGTGAAATGCAAACCATGACTATGTAGGCCATTTCTAAGTTTGCTTAAGCACGCACAAATATCTATAACAAATGAGCAGCTGTACAGTCGTACCATATACATACACGTTAAGCGACGCTCGGCCGAGCTACATGGTAGGCAGAGTGGGGGGTGTTAGGTATTATTTTCGTTACGGAATTTCTTGATTCGGTCGCCGCGTTCAAAGCCCGCGATAGAAGTTATGCAATAGCTTAAAACATAAATAATGTAGCACAAAGAGTAGAACTCGTCTTTCGGAATTTTCGAAAATATTCACGAAAAATATATAAGGACCTACAAAGTTCGCCGGGTCATCTAATATATGTTGAATAACCTAAAACAAGTTATTTCAATATCATAATTTCAAATACTTATATTTAAATCAAGGTATTTTTTTTCCTATCAACAGTGGGACATTTGAAACAAAACTCCCAAATAATTTCAAGAATCGTCACCTGAACAAAATTAGATATGGATACGTAAAATCGTTAGAACATATACATTCCAAAGGTGATGGATGAACTACTAGGAATGAATATAGATCAAACTTACGTAATTTCTAAGGAGCTCGAAAAATCTTTGGGCTTCACGCTTACCTGAAAAAAACAAATATGGTTAATACTATGATAAAAAAAATGAGCAGGAATTACAATGTACTAATAATATGTGAGTGATTAAAATTCCATATGGCATGAATCATCAACGTTGTTCTGTTATCTTCGAAAGAATGGCATTATATAATGACATGCCACCGAACAATCGTCAATGAAATCTACGTTCTGTCATTGCGAAAAAATAAAGATAGCGAATATTGATCTTTCTATATTGTCATCGGTGTAATTAAATGACCAAATACCAACTCTAACCTAAAAAATATGGAATAATTATAACAAAGCTGAAGCAAAGTAGAAGCTGAAACTCTACAATAAATATTAATTATTATAATGAATAATCAAGCGTTTAATCAACTATAATAATTGTTATTGTTTCTCGCCGAATAGAAATGTTTTTTAACCTACCGAACATTTCAAGGCCGACGCAGAATCATTAGATACAATCGTTGAACATCGTACAACGCCCAACCTTAAAATTTTAAGATAACACATTTACCCATTCGCGTAATCTTGATGAATTCAATTCGAAACGTTTATTTGGAGAACGTTCACGTGTTTTCTAAAACTACTTACGTATTCGAATTAGTGGAATTTATTTATAGGAAATGAATAGCTGTTGAGACTTAGCAGCTTCCACTTACCGAAATCCATTCACGAAACTATTTTCAATTCGATTATTTGGTTCTCTCGAAATCGCAATTAACTGATTTAGTACCTACTTCAACAATTGATGAAGAGAGGAGTACGAAGCAATTAAATAATTTCGTAAATAATCATTTCGACGTGCTTGATAGTTTTTTAATAGTGTAGGTAAGTATATAACTTAAAACGACAGTGACATCTGTCAATTGTAAATTCATTTTGACAGTTTTCATTTATTGTTCATAGATTGAAGTAATTGAAAGCGTAATATACGATTACAGTTTTCTTTCTCTTGAATTTTGAAAAAAGGTTCTGAACATAAATATGGAATAACAATTGGAAATCGGTAAGTTGTGATTTTGTGTTGTGAAATTTTTATCTTGAATTATTCGTAATACTTGCTACTGTTTAAACCATATCATATCAAACCTGTTACACAAAACCTTCGATACTTGTTTCAGGCTTGAAGTTTGGTTACTTCTCAGCAGTTACTGCTTCTCATTTAGGTCCAATTTCGAACATCTTTGGAGTAGATAATGTTATCGTCTTTTTTTGCTGCTTTTGTAAGTCAACATTTTGGAGTACCTAAATCGAGTGTAAAAATTGACTACCTTTTTTTTGACATACCAGAGCTTTTCTGCCAGTTTGAAAATTGTTGTTATGAAACTAATGATTCGTTTAATCGTTAAATTCAAATGATTTAGCGAAATTTCATGAACATATCGATCGACATAAGTTTCGGACCGCTAACCCATTGTCAAGATTTGATGAAAAAATAGATTAGAACTCCGAATGAATTGAACATTTTTTGTTGTTTTTAATCCAAATGAAACTAAATCTACCCTGTTTAGGCATGTACTGCATATATTATAAACGTACGTTACCTATATAAAAACCAGCGATGATACCTTACTTTCATAAAAGTAACAGAATGACGATAAGACACCGAAAAATACGAAAGGGCGGATCATGAGCAGAAAAAAACAGAAAGGAGATTCAATAAAAAAATCTAAACCTACAACACTACTGTGGCTTGAGAGCCACATGCGTCTTTTTGAAGATTATTATTCGTTGAAGATTATTCGTTGCTGTAATTGTACCAGAGTTTTCTTTTCATATTTGTGTTATTATATTTTGAGAAATTATTATAGTTCTGTATAATATTAAGAATTAGATGATGAGGGGTAGTTACACGACTTACTGCTTTTAACTGATGTTAGGGAATATCTGCAAACAATGAATTTGTGATTGAGTTGAACGATAAAATACTACCTATCTGACCTCTCACAGTGTATATTATTTCCAGACAAAATTACAACTTTTCCGAAAGGACATTGAAAATGAAACACTCATTTTACACAAATTGAAAAAAATTTGTTCCAATATTAAAAAAAAAAAACATAACGATATGTCAAAGCCAGAAGGAAATTGGTGAAATTCTAAAAGAGATTTTACAACTTGCAATATTTTGAAAAATCTCTTCATTCATTTTTTAATTTATTGGAAATTAAAATTGATAGGGATACAAGATCAAGCACTAATATTATTAAAAGTCGTCGTCGATTAATGAATATTTGAACATTGTACTAGAATCGAAGTTGGTATACTAAATTAAATGAGACTTCTTGTCGAATTATTTCATTATTCGCAATTATGTATAATAATTCAATTTATTCCCATTCAAAATTCGTCAAATCCAAAACCATCAGTATTAACTTATCAGTTATCAGCAACTCTAAAATTTACCACGAAGTGCTTTCAGCAAATAACTATTTACCAAATTTTGAAGAATTATCAATAGAAGTAAAATAAACAGGTTCAATTTTCAATGTTTGAATTAAATACAAATTTTTTCTTTTATCCATACGTTTTTTTGAGAATATAATTTCGGTGAAAATAACATTGTGATACATTTTTTGCATACCTTTTGAATATGTAAGAAATATTTTATATATTATACATTGTGGAAATATTATTTATTTTTGAAAATTTCTAAAAATGGATCGGATTATCAAGGAGCTTGACCCCTTGTTGTATTTTACTGTTAATGATTTTGAATCATACAATTCTTGATTTCATAATAAGAAACGAAATAACCATCTCACAAAATGACGATAAAATGAAAAATTGATCACGTAATTACTCTTTCTGATAAATTAACGAACTATAAATACATGCGAAACGCAAAAAAAGTCGAACAATACCAAGAAAATTGGAGCCTGCTCGGCGGCTGGAGAGGAGGCAAATTGCGTCAATTAATAAGTCCTTTTCTTCGCTCTATAGTCTGAGGATGGTCGTGCGTTGCGTGAGTTAAAAACACTAGACTGGAGCGTCAACGACCCCTACAACTGTGGAGTCGTAATCATACCCATAGAAAATCGGGTCACGATGAGATTTTCGGACTATCTCAACAATTAAACTGCACGATATACAGAATCGAGACGGCATAGGCGGTTCTTTCGAGTATCTCTTTTTTTTAAACCCCGAGTGTCGTATTCTAGAGCATCGACGCCACTTCCCACAATAGAGAATTTTTAAAAAATGCTCCCACATTTTTTGGACAATTAAGAGCTACCAAACAAGAACAACTGTTGAAAACAGCGTAGAAGGTAATTAACTGTTTAATTCTATCTATATACAAGTACTAGTTATTACAAAATTAAGAAGTTAACAAGAATAGTTTTCTATAGCAATATTAAGCCTATTGTCAACATACGATAATAGATGAATATAAACTTAAATTCAAACACTTGAACTTATGATTTACACTTAATTGACTATATAGCATGACGTCATTACAAACGGCTTCTTCAGATGCTAACAGAATAATAATTATTACAAACGACTGAAGAAGTCCTTTGTAATGACGAAACGCGTCATGCTATGTAGAGAATAATAATTATTATTCTGTTAGCACCTGAAGAAGTCATAAGTTCAAGTGTTTGAATTTAAGTTTATATTCAATTATAATGGATTTACATCAAGTAAACGCCAACACTATTAAATACGATAATAGTACTTAATTCTACAAATCATTTAACAAAATTCTATACTCTATGAAAACAAAACTGTAAATGCACTTAATGGAAAAATACAATACAAACTTGTAACCCAAAATTAATTGAGTAATTACAAAACCACAAGTCTGAGAGTGCCTGTGGCCTAAGAAATGTGTCGATAAAAATGAGATAAAATAAAAGATTATTTTAAATCAATTCAATGTTTCATAGGAAGCAGCAAAATTCAAAAAAGCCGAGGACCAAGGTATCTTATACTTTTTTGCCCGAACGATTTTAAGGAAAATACGGTTTCATACTGTAAAGCTGCGCGACGTGTGTCATGACCGTGATCCAAAACCGATAAAGAATGTTTCGATTTATAACTAGATTTGATACTAACGCAATAATCTTTCTCACTCATTTCTCCAGTTTCTAAAGACTCTCTGGAGGGAAGGTATTTCATAATCTTTCGCAGTACCTCCTCTCTGTAAAACCAATAACTGTAACCAATTATCTAGCCAGAATTTATTATATAAATATAATCTTCCTAGCCTCGACTTTATGAGTCATTAGATAAATTCCTAATAATTAAGTTTTTAATTAGGAAGGAATTTAATTGAAACATTTCTTTATCATTCCTTTAATCACTTTGCAAACCAGATTTCAATTGTCTTTCTCAACTTGACAATACATATTGCGAAAAAATTAATTAAGCACCATCATCACAAACTACAAAACGGAGTTGGTTATTTGTTTTTCAACAGATGTATACAGAAACCAAAATTGTAAACTAATAATTTCGAGAATTTGATAGATATAGTGGTAAGTTACCTAATTTCTGCTTGTTATTTATAGAAAATTGGACAGGGCGAATAAATAAAATGTTTTCGATGTCTTGCATGTGCCATACACGACCGCATCTTCATTCAATATTGGTATGACGAAAGAAATTAAGGATAGGCTTTAGTACAGATGCATGTAAAGTCATTTGCTTGATATTATGATACTTAGAAAACGTGCAGGGTCGAGCTACACATAGAGTAAAGATAATTTTCAGCCGTCTCCATAGGGTATGCAGAGAGTGAAGGTCCCTCACTAGGAGATCTGGGTTCGAATACACGGACATTTATGTATGGAACTGAGTAAACGTGGTTGAATATTGAGAATATATATATGGGTAATGCAGTCTACTAGCACAAATTAGAAAACCATAATTTTCATCTAGTAAGTACTAGATGAAATTATGGTTTAAGCTAGAATTGACCAGACGAATAAGACCGAATTTCGATGATGTTGAGAGACCTTGTTTAATTTTCGATTTTTTGGTGACAGACCCGGAATCCAAACTTTTTTAAATGAACAAAATCATCATGTTTTCAATGACGTTGAATAATTATTCAGTAGACGAAAGTTAATAATGAATAAAAGATATAGAATATAAACTTAAATTCAAACACTTGAACTTATGATTTACACTTTATTCACTATAATAATAATAATAGAATAATGCTTCATTATTCTGTAAGCATCTGAAGAAGTCGTTTGTAACGACGAAACGCATCATGCTATGTAGTGAATAAAGTGTAAATCATAAGTTCAAGTGTTTGAATTTAAGTTTATATTCAATTATAATGGATTTACATCAAGTAAACGTCAACACTATTCAATAAAAAAAAATAATAAAAGATATATTGGAGAGGTTTAAATTTCATTGTGGTATTGTAAATATATGACTCAATTTTTCCGTAATTAATAATAATAATAACCTTTATTTAGCACAAAGTTATTATCAACAAACAGTTTGAATTCACATTTATTACAAATAATTTTTATAAGTATATTCGATCAAGTATTTTTTGAAGTCTCGATAACTCTGACAGTACTTTATATTTATGGGCAGTTTATTGTATAATACAAGCCCCCTACTCATCGTGGATCTATACATACTAAGTGTCCTATAGGTATCTATTTGAAAGTCATTTCGATGTCTGGTATGATAATCATGGTATTCACTAACAAACTGCAAATTTTCTCCTAGATAATTAGGTAACATTCTTTGTTTGATCCTATATATAGGTATAATCTAGTGTTCGATAAGTTATTCTCTGATTTACACTCATCAATTGTAACGTTGACGATATATCTCTAATAGGGGTTTATCTGTTACATTTTACTATTATTCTCATACCCCGATTTTGTATTTTCTGCAATTGAAGAGGTAAATTTATCTTAATTGAAGAGCTAAATTATAATAAGGAGTTTGGTTTTGGTCGTATTTTACCTATATATTGAGGTAGATCTTCAAGATGTTTTTAAAATAAGTATTTACAAATTCGGTGAAAGACTTTACATGCTGAATGTTTAGCAAGGTGGAAGATGCTATATCGATGTCTAATATTTATTTTGTGGTGCCGATAAATTTAAATTTGTTCGAATTGAACAACAGTCCACTACTCATTATAATATGCAAATTAGTACAGTAATTCATATCACACAATAGCAAGCAGCAGAAAATTATTGATACCAAATGCTACTTCCCCGATATTGGACTTTACATGAAGATACTCGAAAAGAGATGCATACTTAAATATAAGAAAAAACATCTAAATTTCTGGTTAAATTTCACAACAATATCAAAATTCTTGGAATCAATTAAATTTTTATATAGTAGAACATAATATAAAATGTTTTCAACAATTTTGCAATGAACTTGAACACTCATGTAGCGTTTAGAGCCTAAAATCACTAAACACACTTCAAATTTATGAAGAGTAAATACAAACTGCTCGAACCTGATACTCTCAAGTTTCATAAATGTAGGTATAAACAACACTCAATGAATTTCAAAATTATTCTTCAGATCATTATTTGACGAAAATACGAACGTTCGACATCAAATTCATCGCAAAATAATTGTATGATGTTCATTACGACATTATACGGCATTGAATTGAAAATAACTGACCTACCTACGTGAATTTCCGTCGAACGCTTCTGGGAAATGAGAGGTAATGACTGTAAATGAACAATAATCGAGTGAAAATATAAAAGAAGCGAGATGGATTAGACCTCGGTTTGTCATTAGGAAGACAGAATAGGAAAATTTCAATACTTTATTCATGAGAGCTATGAAAAATGCTACTCCGATCCTATTTTTCCAGAAATATGAACTACAAACGACATGCAATGCAGTCGTTATGTTGAATAAAAAATAACAAAAGCATCAATTGAAAGAACTGGATTTTCAAGAGAATTATAACGAAATTACTCAATATGCTTGCCGAGACGGATTTTCTGACAAACGCTTTGAATATTGTTCTTTCAAAAGTATTCAAAATAGGCTAGAAAATGAAATAATATTACTTCGTTTCAGAATAGTGTAATAGTGTAGTGTATGATGGACATTCCATTAATATGCAACGAATCAACCTACTTAACAATATTGAGTTCATGTCATAACTAAAACTGTATGGACATATCTTCCTTATTTTCATTTTAACGATAATTTATCGATTAGATTGTATTAGATAAAATACGATTATGTTCCGCGATGAAATATTTGGGAAACATATTCATATACGCATTACAACATTTAGCTATTAAACATGAGTAAATATAGAAATGAATCAAAAATTGTTGTAATTTTTGGAAAATTTCTGATATAAAAATCCCAATAATTTAATTTCATTGAATGAGAATATACTATATTACTTTCGTGATTAGGGCTTTATCTGTTTATACTAGAACTATGGATGGCTGAAATTCCATTCCATGAGATCAGGGCATTTTCCTCTTCTAAAATATTCCCCCTCAACCATTTAGGATGTTAATTTATTAACTGAAGAAAAAATCAATTTCCACTGAATTTTCAAGTTGAATTCATGAAATAAGAGCGTATATTTCTATTTTTGTACGAAATACTAGGTGAAAAATGAAAATCAACATTATTCGTGAAGAAAATTCGTTCAGTTTTCTAATACACAATTAGATCACATATGTTGACAGTTTATCCTAAATATTTATGTTCGTTCAAAGAGCCAAAGGAACTATACAACTAAGGAAGAAAATAAAGAACCTATATTAGAAAGAGAAGACGGCTGAAAATATAAAACATTTTCTACCCCCAAAAAAATGTAGAGAGGCAATTGTATTTCTCATTTGTGTCTCTCGTTTATGTCTCACTTACGTTTTCCGTAAGTTTACTGAACTTGATGTAATGGTCTATATAAAATTATATAGACCTATAAACTACCACGCTATAAGAATAACAGATCAGATAGACCTATGAACTTTTAGACGGAAGCTATGATATAGAGTGGTAAAGTAACAACAAATATGTGATTACTTAAGAAACCACCCAGAGTCGTAGATGTAAAACAAATTTGACTGACGATGAAAGTAGAGCGATGACTCATCATTGCCAACCGTGACATGCCGAGAGCGGTAATCTTTTCTTTTTCGAATTATAACTGAATATTTCAATAATATAGATGTAATTAAATCAGTGTATTGTGCCAATATGAAGAGTATATGCGAATACGCATCAGTTGTTTGGTGTCCAGAATATGACAATCATATCCAAAGCATTGAACGAGTTCAAGGGAAAATTTCTTAAGTGGGTTTCCTTCAAATTAGGTATAATACCGTCTTCTGTTATAAATTATAATGAAGTGCAGAGGCGAGTTAATTTGAGATCTTTGGAACTAGATAACTTTGGAGAAATAACTTTGACATTATGTTAGTTTATAAATTGATTAACAACTTTTTGGATTGCAAATATCTAATGAGCAAATTAATTCTTAATTGTTAAACAGTTAATCTTAGGCCAAGAGAAATTTTTCATATCAGTTTTGCTTCTACTAATTACAGCTTTAAATAATCCTTTGTTACGGACACAGTGCCTAGCGAATGCTTGTCAAGTTGATCTTTTCTTAATAACCATTTTTTCTCTAAAGTCATATTTTGAATCTCAGGAGCTCAGTGAAAGATGAAGAAGGACTTTTTATAATGTTTATTGAGATGTAGGGCAACTGTTGTTTTAGTATTGTACAGAATCTTATATTTATTCATGTATTTTTTGTATGTAGATTTTGTGGTAGAATAGTTTCATAAATTGTAAAATGGCATGTCCGTATGATTAAATAAATAAATAAATGAATAAATAAATATTTGACAAAAGGCGTGTTATTTATACCAATGTTATGATTATAAAAATGTATCCATTTCATTGCGGTAAAAGGTATCATTCATTGACTCTTGGTTGTTCGGCGTTTCGAAGTTGACCGTGTATCTAATTAGAAATATACTTATTTAATAATGAAAACAACGATTGTGGAGAAAACAGGTATATATATTCAATGATAAATGAAATACTCAAACTTATACGTTTTCCCAAATCAATAGAAGCCGTATACGAGAACGATCTGCGGAACGAACAACGCAACAAAGATTAAAAAGGCGGACAATACATAAAAGATATGTATTAAAGAGCGAACGAAAGTCTGCTACCGAATTATACTTGAAATAATTTTTACAATAGCGAGAAATTGAATCATTTGAAGGTGACGAAACCGTGAAAACGAATGCAGAAAGCAACGAATACAAGAAAGGAAACCAACGGAAAACGTTTCATTTAAATTCCAAATTAAACAATATCAAAGTCCATCGTGCAAGACCGCGTTTACATTCCGTTCATTTTCCAATTACAACAACGACGACGGAATATGTATTGTGTGTTTCTAATGATTCGTATATTTTTGCGTGTAATTGAGTTCTAGTTCCGGAGGTCTGCGACCTCGTTAAAAACGTTCATACCTACTCCTTGAAAATAAATGATCGCGCACGCGGAGTACCAGGACTCGACCACGTTCGTTCGATTGGACTTGCTTCGAGTTTCGGGCGATAATACGTGCAAAATATTCACGATTTTCAATTTTGAAGAATGTAACTTGAAAGAACTTGTTTTCCGGTTATTTTCGAATTGTTTGATAGGGCAAAATGCTTGACTTTATGAAACGTAAAAATGTATTGGGAAATCTTTATTTTCAGTCTTATTTGTGGATATGGTTAATTGAACTTACAAGATGGCATGATGACAAGATGGTGTGACATGACATTAGGTGTATTAATGTTTGTTTTTCATCTTTAATAGGAGAAATATAGGACTGTTCTTAAGTTTTATGCATGAAGTTCTATCCCTTCATAAAATTGTAATTTTTGCAGAAAAATTTCATCTAATTAAATAATAAATGGGAAGTAATATCGTCCCATTCCTCATGTATAGGTGTTCCTTATGTATCACAAATTGCGATTTATAACTTTACAAAATACAAAACCATTTCTAAAATTCTAAATATCAATGTATTATTGTGATCAAAGAATGATCACACAATATGTTCGTGAATTTTAAAAAATGGGAATTGTACCAGACAATAAATCGAATACTCATACACACACTGTTTTCTTCTTTTCTGTAAAATTCATGATATTCAATTGAGCCCGAATGTGGGAAAGCGACGATAAATTCCAAACACAATGGCTTATTTTTCAGGAGAAGCTTAGCAAGGATATCTGATGAATTCTAATCAAAGGTTTCTTTCTAATTAATTTTTTTTTTCAACTTGATATGTAATACCCCAAAATATCGATTTTGAGCTATTACAGATTTGGAGTTTTACATTTACAGTGAGCCCACAGATCTTTAGCACATGGTTCAATTCAGTTTACTCACATACAATATTTGTATATAACCCTTTTGCTGACATTATGTGTAAATCTTTTTTTTTGTTTTGTTTTTTTTTTCATTTTTTTTCATTATATAACGTTTAATTCGCAAATGGTTGTCATATTCATTTTGTTGAATTATTGTTGAATAATGATTAATTTATATTTTATTTTTTCTTTCTATATTCTATTATTAATTATTACTGTTATTTTTATTATGATTATTATATTTTTCCCTAATTTTTTGTTTCAAGAGGTTGAGTCAGATAGCTATGCTAAACTTCGCCTCTCACTGTTGTAACACAATTTGTGTATAAAAGTGAATAAAAACCTTATTATTATTATTATTATAAATCAGAATGTCAGTATTGATAGACCATGCTGATTTGTTTTGACTTCTCGTGTTTATCGATGTTCATAAGATATGTAAAATTTTCATAAACTGTTTTATTTTAAACAAACACTAACATTACCCCATGTTTATACTAGAATTGGTATTTATTTTATACAAGCTAAGGTTGATAATATATTTTTCAAGCTTCTTCAATTTGATTAGTCATACAGATTACTTTAGAGAACATAAGAATAGAAATGAGACTAGAGGCGTGATGTCATTTCTCTGTCCCAGACAGAACATTTCTCAAACCGCGTGGAACTGTCACTAGATGGGTATCAAATTATTCAATTCATTGCCACGAAGGCTCTGAGGAATAACAGAAATAAAGAAGTTGATAAGTGACGTACTCAAGAGTATTACATAATGATCATAGCCATGAGATGCAAATGCTTCTTGGTAAGCCCTGTTATTTTAGTGGAAAAAGAGGTATTTTCTTTTCTTCATTGTATAATGCAGGATTGTATTCGCAGACAGTTGAAAGATGCTTGAAATACTGGTTTCCTGCAAGATGATTTCCCTTTCATTAGAATGACAAAGAGCGCAAAAAATATATGTATGAATAAATAACGTACGTAGATAAATTTTAGTATGATAAAATAACTTAAATTTCGAGAAAACTTCAGTTATTTCGAAATGTTATACAAAATTTCATACAAAAGATGGATAACCATAAAAAAAGTTAATTTAAAAAAATATATTTGGATATTCAAATAGCAGAAGGTTTGCGATCATGTTTCAGAAGTAATATTTGAGGTTTTCGAACTTTCGCGTTGGCCCCCAAGGAAATGTCGCAGGTATAGTGAATCCTCACACCAATGGGAGGTGATATAGAATACCTCAATTTATGTTGGATTCTAAGGAACCGTCGCCGAGTATAGTGACTATCCATTTCACTCACGGCAGATGGTAGAAAATACTTTCATTTTAGACGTGTTAGACTTTTGAACATGTCCAAAGAAACTGTCACCAAGGATTGTGAATCTCCACTTGAGCTCAGGGTTACCAACTCTTGGAATCTTTTCCCCCCGTAGTCAAGTTGAAAAACCCCTAAAATTCCCTAGAATTGCTTTTAAAATTAAAATTCAAAAAAAAAATATATATTAAGGTTTTATTTTGCAATTATAAGTAACTTAAGTGTTTTTCATTAAAATTAAAATTTAAATATTATTAAATATTAATTATTATTAAATTTTTCATTTCATTTTTGGAAATGAGAATATTAGGAATAATTTATAGGGTATTATTTTACACAAAAATTAAATTATTTATTTACAAATCATGAAATTTTTCATTAACCTACATTAAGAACTAGTATTGAATATTGTCATCGTGAAATGGATTTTTTTATTTAAGATAAAAATCAAAATTAATTTCAGTTATTTAAATTATAATATGAAATATTTTGGATTACTTTAAAAATACCCCTAAGATTATCCCTGAAAATTTCAAGTCCCTAAAAACCCCACTAAATATTTTGTCCCCCTAAATTTAGGGAAAACCCCCAAGTTGGTATCCCTGGTTGAGCTACATCCTGGTGTTAAAAAATAGCTCAATTTCTCACAATTTTGGACTTGGCGGAAACGTCACAGATTGTAGTGATTCCCCTTTCACTTACGGGCAGGTATTATAGAATATTTTAATTTTTAACGTTTTTGAAATATCGGGCAGATCCCAAAGAATCGTCGCCAGGTGTAGTGAACATTTCACATTGAGAACACCTTGATTTTTGACGATTTGAACCATATCTCCAGGGATAAAAAATCCCCATTACAGCCAAAAGTAATGAAATACCTTAATTTTTGACGTTTTTGGAAGGCCCCAGATGAACCGTTGCCAGGAACAGTGAATCCACATAACACCTACGAGAAAGTGTTATAGAAAATTTTTGACGTTTTTGCAATTTGGGGCTGGCCCAAATAAACCATCGCCATTAAGATCCCCCTTTCACTTATGGCAAACTGGTATAGAGACCAATATAGAACATGTTATCCATATAAAGTATTCTTGAGGTGTAAGTCTACCAATCGCTAGTTCTTAATGATCTTGACTACGAAGTACGGATTGTGAGCTATACTCACTCTATGAAAATTTGAGGAATCGCAACTGTTTGATTTTTATGATCTATTATTAAAATAGTTATAATTTGTAGAAATTAATTTTATTTATCACTGCGAATATAGCCTTTTATCATAAGCAAATTATGAGTATGAAATACATCGTATTTATTATCATTAATTGAAATATCTACGGTTTTAAATATGGAACTAAAATCCCTTTGATCCTGGTCGGCATAATTGAAAAGGTGTAGGGAATGGTCATCGTCATTCGATGGAAGAAAACATATCACAGAATAGTATCACTATTCTGTGATCACATTGGGACGCCCCACCTTCAACTGTCAGCATATAAACAGGACTACCTACATCCAATCTCCCTTCTCTGTCAGAGCTCTTCTCTGACAGTTACTTCTATGTTCAACAATCTGTCATTTTAACTTCCATCGAGTAACACCAACAGCAACAACCACGTATTCAATAGTTCCTTGTCAATAATCATAAATATATATTCTCAATAAAGTGTCGTTTAATATTTCCACGCATAGAATATTATAGCAACCACGTTATAAAGGCATTTAAGACATTTTGAATATCTGGCTATACGTTTCATATTATCTTTTACTAAGTACTATGATTTTGAAAAATACTATAAAAACAGTTTATAATTGGCATACGCGATGTATGTAATGGTGACTTTAAATATGGCTCATTCAAATCTCATTTACATTAAGGCGAAACGAGTAGAACGCCGAGAACACGAATGTGTAAATGAAGGTTCGCTGTTCGTTTGGCGTTTAGTCACACTAGTGTAAGGAGCGGTTATTTAGGCCCAATCAAATGGTTAAGGTCAGGCGAAAACGTATTATTTCACCTAAACATCTAGGACCATCTTGTTCTCAAGTGCCCACAACATTCGAATATCTCGTCGAATGGAAATATTCACGTGTATACGGGTATCATGTCCATTGGTGTCAATACACCGGTCAACCAATTTCTGCCATGCATTTTCATACTCACACATTAAGTTGAAGCAGTTTTAAGGCTTTGAGTTAATAATAGTATGTCTATGGGGCAGCGATCGATATTGGGGCGCCATGGCAGTCGCTATGTTCCTGATAAACATTTCCGAAACATATTCAAGTAGAACTCGTCTTTCGCTCCAGAATAGAAAAACATGCCCCTCACATTTTTTAACACTCTACTATAGAAAAAGCGTCAACCATGAACAACTTTACGATAATCCCTAACAGGAACTCGATACCTTTCTCGTCGATATATTTCTCGTTCTTTTTTCCTCGATGGCTCACAGTTATTTCAACGGACTATTCACCGCGCGGGAGCTTTCTTATGGGAACAGGTCAGCCGCGTGGGGCATCGTACTAGTGAGGGGGGATTAAGAAACGTTTCAATTGTTCGAGAAATGCATCTCGCGCTTGGTGAGACGATTGAAGGTGGATTGCGACCCAAATTCCAAAAGACCAAGAAGCGCCGCATGCAATTATTAACGTTACGTTTTACGAGGCCGGTAGATTCTTCCGTTCAGTCGACTAAATTGACGAGAGAGATCATGGGATGCCGGTTGAGCCGTAATATTCCATTTAGAGGACGTATAGGGTAACAGAAAGGATGTTAGTCCGACCGAAATGGACTAGAATGGAGATTACGGACGATTTGACCGCAAAAGATCATCTGATTATGACTCAGCGGTTGCACTTTTTGTCATTAGCGGACAAGTTAAATTATTATTGATTTCTTCGTTGAGTACTATTAAACTATCAGTATCGTCGATGGATACTTGGTATGACACAATAATTAAAATTTTGTCATATATTAAATAAAACGTATGACGCGGGTTTCGGAATACAACATTTTCTTTAGATGCTGAATTAATTAGGGATCAATTTTATAAATAAATATGTTAATACCTGTTATATTGTGACAAAACAAAGAAAAACAATTCAAATTGAGACCAGATAATAAAAGGCAGGTATAACCAACAAAAATTATAGTAAAACATAAAAAACAAAATAATAAAAGGTAAGTATACGAACTAACAGGTAAATAATCGTTCTAACCCGCTACTTGTTTCATAATTTTTAAATTTATTGATTTGGAACGACTGGACTTATGTTCTCTCTATTCAATATCTCAAATTCTGAACTGAGTGTGACACTCCTCTATCAAGTGGTGGCATTATAGGAATAGGTTTCTTCCTATCAAAACTTTTTTATGCTCGGATATTCGAATTTGGAAATTATAGAAGTTTTACCTATATGAAATGTATCGCAGACCACAGTTAATTTTGTACACCATACACATATTATTCTAGTGAGTTCTTGATTTATTATTGTTAATAATCTTTCCAATATGCCAAATCAAGGATACTAGGTCCTTCATTCTTACATTACGTTAGCGATCCTGAAATTTTATCGTTGGCTGCTTCAGCACAAAAGAATACCTATCCAATGGAAGGGGAATAACTTTTATACACTTAATAAAATAATATTTCAAAGAGTTGAAATTAGAATGATTTAATTACTGTGAATATTCATGAAAACTGTGAACTCATTAAATAATATACTTGCAACTATTAAACATATTATTACTATATGATAATATACTATAGATTTCATATTAAGTGTATTCACATAAATACAGAAATACTCCTATTATATTTAATTACTGCATTGACAATGGTAAGTAAATAAAATACGTATTTGTAAAGCAGCATTATCGAACATGAATTTCATGGAAATTTCAACTTGGCTACTGTTAACATCTCCAGATTAGCTTTCAGTTCATATTTCAGGACAATATATATATATATATATATATATATATATATATATATATAAATTAAGAACAAGGTTTGTCAGGCTGAAAAAGGAGTTAATAGTTTTCGTTATTTACCTGAGATTTACGTTGCTTGTTTATTTGTTTCATATATGTTTCATACATATGTTTCAAGCTAATTGGCTCTCATCAGAACGGCGTAGTTCAAGTTATTAGATTCTTCTATTAGATTAAAAAGACGTAGTGCGCGATACGTATTCCGCACTGAACCATTATTTTCGAAATAAAATTGCAGTATTTGCAAGCGTTGTTCAGGCGTGTGCCAATTCATGATAAATTGCCAAACCAAACTGAGAATAAATCACTCTTTTAAATTGGTCGCCATCTTCAACAGTAATGCCAACTTAAAGTTCTATACCTCTAAAAAAAAACACCCGTTATATAGGAGCCACTACCTAGAAATATGCATATATAGTCTTTATCTTTATGGGTATTTATAAGCGAATTTCGAATTATTGAATTACTTAATGACAATGAGAGTTTTCGCGTATGAGAAATCCACTAGATGGCAAGACGTAGATATGAGGTCTAACTGCTACGTGATTGGTGAATTTTAACATATTTGTCAATGTCATGTCAAAAATAACCAATCATGCAGTAGTCGGACCTCACGCCTACGTATTGCCATCTAGCGGATTTTTCATACGCGAAAATCCATCATTCGAGCAGCTGCATCTGATATACCATCAAAATATACAATTGTGAACGTCATCGGGACAAATCTAAACCAGAATATGCATTTCCTACAAGTAATTCCAGAGCCTAGGCAAGTTTCAATCAATCAAAGTGACATTAGCAATTAAGAAATGACAGTGGGATTCATCAATAACGCCGGTCGGGACGTCTGGCACGAAACGAGCTGCGTGATGTTTCATAGACACAAACAGAACCGTGGACGCCACCTTGTCTTTCAATGTGTCGAAACGCTACGCAGGCGAATTTTATCCTTACTGCAAAGGTGGAAGAATAAATTGCATTACTTAACTTTTGGCATACAATGATATACAGTATGACGGAAAAGTATGGAATAAATTCCGTTTTTCTGAAATATATTACTTGGAAAAAATCCTAAAACTTGTGATTCCGCTGACAGTGTTAATGAAATCAGATAATTGATGTTTTTCAAACAAATACATCGTTTATCTCATTTGAAAGTTAATCCAGAAAAACATTATTCCAACACACACACACACACATATATATATATATATATATATATATATATATATATATATATATATATATATATATATATATATAGTTTATCCAGGGATGGCAAAAATCATGATTTTAATAATTTATTTGAATTAAACGATTTGATATATTTTTTGTTCATCGTAACAAAACATTTTAAACATTAAATTATTAACACAAAAAAAATTTTGTTCGTTTACAAAATATTAAACTAATAGGACTGTCTAAAAATTTTAACAAAAAAATTGAAGAACAAACAGTTCTTTTTGAAAATAAATTATGAACAATATAATGGGAGGTTAGGTAGTACCTTTTACTCTATATACCTATCAATGAGTAGAGTCTTTTTTTTATAAAAAAGGATAGAGAATAATAATAAAACTATTTTACATTAAGATATTTTCAATTTTCATATTCAGTGATTTCATAACAAATACTAGTTTTTAAACCAGTATCGATTAGTTATGGGTCAGTAACAGTATTTCATTTCAACATTGATAAAAAAAATGATATTTAGTAAATATCCATATTTCACCTTCTATACAGTATCGATACCTCAAAATGGAAATGTTTGTTTTTCGATATTTTAGTACCGGCAGTTATATTATAATTTAAAAAAGTAGATTCAATTCCTTATATTTTAATTTCCATTTTATGTTGTTACTTTATCTGTGACAACCTGAAAATAAACATAAGTGAATTGAGGAAATAATCGAGTGAAAAGAAAAAGAAATATTTATATGACCATGTTTTCTTGAATATATACTTAAATTAAAACACTTGAACTTCTGCTTTACACGTTATTGACTACATAGATAGCATGACACGTTTCGTCGTTACAAACGACTTCTTCAGATGCTAACAGAATAATGTTTAACATAATGTGTAACATTATTCTGTTAGCATCTGAAGAAGTCGTTTGTAACGACGAAACGCGTCATGCTATGTAGTCAATAAAGTGTAAATTTTATATTCAACTATAATGGATTTAAATCAAGCAAACGCCAACACTATTAAACATGTTTTCTTGGTTATAATATTTTTTCGGGTTTCAACTCTTAGTTATTCTGTTTTCATTTCTATTATTATTCCAATTATTTTAATTTTTTCTGCATTTGTTATTTTCTATTAAAGTACAATAAAGATGATTTGTAATTGTTCAGATAATTTCATATTACGAGCACGTATATTTGAACGTAGTAGATACCTTTCGAAAGACTGTTTTCCAAAGCTGTTACAACAGACACTGTTTCCAGAAAACGCCTAAGGGGCAAACACTCGGAAAAATTAATATTCTTGGTAAGTACCACAAAAACAAAGTTTTCATCATAAATTATTATAATTTCATACTTTTCAATAAAGAATGCTAATAATACTCGTTATGGTTTTTATTCTGAATTTTCCAAAAACGATTCGATACGAGTAACTTTTCTATCGATATCAAGTATGTATCGATACTGGACCAGCTATATAGTATCGAGTAAAAATATCGATACCTCAATGGTATCGTTTCATCCACAGATTTATGTTTATCTTGATTCACCTCAATTTACTCATTTCATGCGCAAGTTCTAGCCAGTTTCACGGAAATATAATCGAAGTTACCTGAATGGAAAACCCCAATTTCATGAATTCAATCGGAGATAATTCAAGACCTTACGATTTATGATATCACATCAATAGATTCTTTCTCTACGAAAACGTAGTTTTTAAAGATCGCGACTATTAGAAATAGTATTTGTGGTATTTGATCTTGAAAAAGATAACGATTTGCTTAGGATTCGTTCCCGGAAAGAAGATCCACTGCCAAGTCTGAACAAGTCACGAAAAGATATAGTCAGGCAACTTTTTGTGTAGATGAATCCTATTGATACTGTCGGAATTATTTTTTTACGAAGCGAGGCTTTTAAAATATCGAGTTTGCTGGCTCTTGTTTTACCCGTTTCAGTGAAGGAATTTGTGCACTCAATAAGGATAATATTCAATATGGGATGGATAACAATATTTTTAACCTGTTTGCAATATGCAAAGAGAGTGGAAATAATCATAAAAGGGAACATAACTTTTTAATAATCATAACTTTGGGAACAACCGACTAGTAAACCCGACCATCATCTAAAATTTGGCAATGCCATGGGCCAACTCTCTTCATGGTCTCGTAAACGCTCTGCTCAAATTTGATTTTTAACGAAGATTTTAATTAAGAGTAACAATCTTACTACAATTTTTTATTAACTTTGGGTAAATTTCGATTTTCTTGTATATTAAGAAGAAAATGTAACGGGATCCAATTTACAGATATCGCTGGTTATTTCATTAGTTGATTCAGTTATGTGAACAGTTAAAGCTATTAGGTTTTATGCAAAAAAGGACCTACAATCTAGTTCCTTATGTCTTATCGTCATAACTTGAAAATTCTTGTTGAAATTTGAAAAACAAAAATATATAATCGAAATATTATATACCTCCCACAAATGCAAGAAAGCATATATGATATTTATGAGTTCAGTAAATCTTGGTGGACTTTGAGGAATTTTCAATTACGAAAACATAAATTACTTAACCTATACTACATATTCTGACATTTTCTTTTTGTTTTGTGTAGCACGATTTCGAGAATAAAAGTTATTATATAATTAAATAATGGCTTCTAATAAATGAATAACTAATATTTCATTCGTTTATATCTGAAAAGACTTTATATCATAAATTCCGAACAGAATTTATGTCGATTTGAATTGTTCTGATAAATTTCGACGAAATTCTTCTAAAATGATCATATGCACAGCTTGTCATCTCCTCAGGCAACAAACAAACAACTAACAATAGAATTTCTGTGCTGTAAGAAAAGTCGACAGTAACGCCCTTGAAACATTAGAAAAGAACCAAAATTAAGACTGTGTGAAGTACTTTAACCTGCTTAAATTACGATAACAATTATGTTTAACCTGAGAACAAACAATGTTCTTATAGATAAATGACGACTTGTTTAGAATAATCATCAACGAGAAAACAATTGTTTCCTTGAGACTTTTAAGATCAAACACATAAACAATGCAATGGACGTTCTAAAACCGAGAAGGCGTAGGAAGCGAAAAATTATTAGACTGTAATGGAAGAATACTTCAGATCAGTTCGCAAAAGGCAAAGAACAAGCATTGTTGTATTCTTTTCTAGAGCAATAATGATCTGAGTTATTGTTCGTGTTAACCTTCGAGTACGTTTATGAGGTAGACCAAACTGTTACTCTTTTCAGATGGTCTCTGTTCGTCATTGCGGTATAATTCCTGGGAAACTGACAATTTGTGTAGCGACTGAATTAAGATGAATACCGTGGAATTTAGACGATTAAAAATAAGGCATAAATAGTAACTAGCAATTTAGCTGTAACAACAATTCAGTACAAATCTTCATATTTTCAATATTTTGTGATAAGCCATAATTGTAAGTTATGTCGTATTTTAAAACTGAAGATTAAACGTAGAAGTACCTAATTTCTATTCTATTTAAACACCTACATTCATTTCAGTTTTAAGCTTTTGAGAAAAAAAAACAAAACTTAATTTAAGAATGTAGGTTTATTGAAAACATTGACCCTCACATCAGCTCGTTATTTAAAATTTCAGTGCTCTTTGATATTACAGTTAAAAATTAGGCAGTTTTGTTAGGCATGTAATATCCGAAACAGTGATCAAGGTTCTATCTAGTTTACGTTAAAGTCTTATTATAGAGCCTTAATTTGAATTTCTCAAATCATCTCAATTTGATCTTATTGAGTTTCCAACAAAATGATACTATAGTTTTTACATTTTTACATAATAAGAACAAGATGGTGAACCAAATAACACTTTCAAAAAAGAAAACAAAAAGGAAAAATTTGAAATTTTATATAACAATTCAAGACAAAAATAAGATGTTGCAGAAAAATGTGTGAATAATGTAAGATTACAGGATATTATCAATTCAAGAATGCATTGAAAATTATCTGTGTGATATTGACTTTTGAATTATTCGCTTCAATATTTCAACGAAAATGTATTCGCAATCATTGAGTGCAATATCATTTATTATACGGTATATACGGACATAACTACTACACGAAATTGGAAAATCCTTTTTTTTTGGTTCGTCATTGTAAGGACAAGGTAAGTATAAAAGTAAATTTTTAAAAGTTTGAACAGAAATTATTTGAAAATCTGAAAATTTGTGCAGTAGGTGAGTCAATATATGGACAAAACATTGAGAACTTAACGTCATTTTTTCAGACGACAGTTTATAAATTCAGAAATATTGACAGTATGGATACATGATTGACGAGATCGATACTTGGAGAAAATTAATATCCATAATGAAACAATATTCAGAATTTTCTCATAATTTAATAAAAATACGCATGACGCGTTTCGAAGTACTACTTCTTTATCAAATGCTAAATAACAATAGGTGTAATTTTACAAACTCAATACTTATAGCTACTCTCACAGAATATACCAAGTATGTTCTATGACTAACCTAGAGTGAGGACAATAGAATACAACAGATATGTTATACAAAGAAAGAAAGAATACACCTGAATTTGAAAGCAGAAAATCAGTTTCTTAAGTCAGGTATACCAACTAAAAATGTGGGAAAAGTTACAAAAGAATTATTTAAAATAAGATTTCAATAATAGATAATAATACTTACAAATATGAAAGATTGTAAGCGTCAACTGTGATATTATGACCTCGAAAAATCTATTTAAATTGAGTTTTCAGTACTTAGAGAAAAATACGCAGATTTTTAAACTACATACTTAATAATTCCTCATTTAATTAAAGAGGAAATATAAGGAAAAAGTGCCTGCTACGAAATACGGAACATCCAGTTCAACTAAAGAATTAAAAGGTCAATCAACTTCGATACATTAAGCGTGTGTATATCAAATTATTGACGATCCGACTGATTCAGAATTATTGGAATGTAACATTTCCTGATTAGTTCATAGGTGCCCCCTCGGCTTCTTACAGGATAAACAGTAAAAACATTAATAGTAGCATAAATAAAGGAACGCGTCTTCCAGGATTTTCGAAAACACAACGAAAAAAATATATGGGCGAGCCAACTAGTTAAACAATTAAGAGGGCACTCAAATATTCTTCTTAATCCGAAAGGTATACTTATGACGTCAAAAAATCTATTTAAATTGAGTTTTCAGTAGAGAAAGATACGCAGATTTTCAACAAAACCACAGACTTTATAATTCCTCATTTAATAAAAGAGGAAATATAAGGAAAAAGTGCCTGCTACGAAATACCGAACATACAGTTCAACTAAATAATTAAGGTCAATCACCTTCGATACATTAAGCGTGTGTATATCAAATTATTGACGATCCGACTGATTCAGAATTATTGGAATGTAACATTTCCTTATTAGTTAGTACATAGGTGCCCCCTCGGCTTCTTACAGGATAAGCAGTAAAAACATAAATAGTAGCACAAATAAAGGAACGCGTCTTCCAGGATTTTCCAAAACAAACACGAAAAAAATATATGGACGAGCCAACTAGTTAAACAATTAAGAGGGTACTCAAAAATTCTTCTTAATCGGAAAGGTATACTATTACAAGCCAATTCCTCCCAAATGCAAGGTTAAATACCAAGCATTAACTTTTCGATACGATCGATAACCGACTAAAGCGATATCTTAGACGAGTTCAACCGTCGTTCCATCCCTATTATTCACCTTCGTATACGACCCGTTATTCGATGGATGTATTTAGAGGAGCGTTCCTTTCACCAGACGCAACATTAACTAGAGATGCGCGGAAAATCGATGAGGGGAATGCCCTTTCGCTTTGTTGACGTTAAGCCATACAACAGAAAGGGCAGTGCACAACCGGGCTACCATAATTATTCAACTCTGGACTATCACTGGAGACAATAATGGCGCTGGTGAACTAAAGGAAAACTAATTTACTGTCACATAATAGAAATAAAATGAAACGTTGCGCTTTGGACTCGAGAAAATGTTTTTCGAAGAAAATCGAAGACAGAACAACTTGTAATCTAGGATGGAAGATTAGGTAAACCACGTGTTTTACTGAAGCTTCAATCATTCAAGCTCGTCAATCATATTTTAAAGTTTATATAAATTTTTGTTTAAAAAGATCTAACAATTCTTAATCTTAGTTCTCCCTAACAGTAATATCCACTTGGTTCAAATGTGAAATGTGAAAAGAAAACAAAATTGAAACAAATGGAAGAGAAATTAATTCTATCTTAGCTAAGAGGACTTAAAAATATGAAAGTAATGCCTAAATAAAAAGGAATCTTCAGCATGTACATTGAAGAGTTATGAAATTAAAGTAAACGCAAAGTTAATGAAATAAAAATAAAATATAATATCAATTGTCTCCTCAAACAATGTACTGGAATACTCTCACCTCACCAAGCGTACTACAAACTTCCAGCTTTAGGCTAAAATATCTATTCCTCCAAACCTTCTCAGAATGGTGATTCACAATAATTCCAGTACACAGAAAAACTGCGAAATCCAAAAGAACAAAACCTGAAAGTGAAAATAAAAATTGAAACTGGCCTTGCGCAAAGATGTAGCGTGCGGTTTACTGTGTAACAGAACACAGGCTTTGATCCCCAAAAGGGTACTTCTTCTGTTCACAATTTCCAAATAACTAACAATGCCAGAAGAACTTAACGACCATAAAATTATCCCAATACTGGATACTTATTCTTTTCAACAAAATTAAATTCCTCAAAAAATATAATTTGATGAAGTTCTCAACACGTCTCCTATACTAATGATAATTAGTTTCTGATAATTTTTCAGAAAAAAACCAGCCGACTTTTTTCCCAGTGAGGTTAATTTTCCGTCATCTTACAAGCAATACAGCACGACAATCAGACCTACTTAACAGTAGGACGAAAGAGTACCAACCTAACATATCGAAACTAAACTTATTTCTGTCACCCTTTCTGACGAAAATATATGAAACTAAACAAAATTATAACTTTATACATGGCAAATTAGATGGAGATATATTAGAGATAAATTAAAGATCTCTATTCCGAAGAGAAGGATTTACGAGATGAGGAGTATATTTGAACAATTTAAACTGAAATGAATGATAGGCAGAAGTCTATCAGCAGATTGAAGATGTCATGGGTTGATCGAGTCACGAACGAGGAAGTGTTTAGAAGTGTTGGTCTCTAGTTATTGAAAAATATAAAACAACGCAAGGCAATAAATATAACATAAGGGTCAATTATACAAATGGGCAAAGTAAAAGCTAAGCGAGATTAAGTTCGAGAGCAGCTCTCTTTCTTGCTTGGTTTCTGAAAGAATGAAAAATATGGATATCTACTGAAGGACAATCCCATATAAAATACCAATGGACCGCGCTGAAAAGTGTGGCCTTTACTTACTGAATGGTTTTATATTTCTACAGTTCTCAACACCTAAGAAGCAAAGTGCCAATTCTTGTGTCGTAAACAATTTTCACGTAGTAATCGAAGAAAGAGGTGTTAAAAAGCAGAATGACAATAAGTCAATACAAAACTCGATTTTTGTTCAAATAGTGCTGTTGACAGCTCGAACCAGAAGCAACGCGAGCGAGGTTTTTACTTACAGGTTTCAGACTTTATCAAAGTTTAGGCGCCACTATAAAAATTCTATCAACTGACATTTAGTTGAAATAATTCGTATCTGAATTGAAAAATTCGTATCAAATTAATACTTGAGAAACTCTGAAACTTCAGCGTTTTATGAAACATTGTTTGGTACATACATAAAAAGTATATTACACTTATACAAGATGAACAAAAAGTGTCCCTTTCGTACAATAAAAGTTAAATTTTAAAGTTTGAGATGTGAAAGGTAAATTTTTTGAACTATACGCGTTGTAAATCAGACACTACCTTGTAACTTCCACTCGGAAAAATACTTAAACGGACGAGATGAACAACGCAATTAAACGTATAGTACCCCAAGTGAACATATTAAACACATTCTAAAACAATGGTCATTATAACAGCAATCTGAGTGAAAAATCAACGTCGCGTCAATCATTTCCATTGTGAGACTGCGAGTTTTCCGGAAATAGCACGGCACTATAACGTATCCGGAACGAATTTAATTATTTCGTGTGTCGAGCGGAAACCGACGTTTCCTATTGGATCATTTTTCACGGTTGCAAACTGAATTCTCCTCGAGAAAACATAATTTGACGAAAAATTCATAGTTTCTACGTTTGTCCGAAGTTCTATCAGAATAAACGAAGTCTCCATCATCATACAAGAGCATACGAACTCAATAATTTTTTTGATAATTGGTTTTGATTGTTCACAAATATCAATAGCGCACCACTTTTCCAACAAATTAAACAGAAACAGTGCCGTATATTTGTGGGCTATTCAACAAGGCTTCCGATTAAACCGGAAAAAATATTACCTACAACACGTCGTACAGGAGTTGTGTCTAAACCTGTAATTATCAGGTGTAAGAGGCTAGATGAGACATAGAAAGTTCGAACTGGTAACAACTACTTATTTCCAGTTGTTTTTGTTATATTCCAGCCCATAACAAAAACAATCATTTCATTATAAGATCAATTGGTCTTTTAAACATACCTTAGTATTTAAAAATCATTTGTGATCTGCTAAATTCAAAATGGCAACTATTAGCAGTGGATTATATTACATAAGTACTAATTTTTTTATTATAAGTTCAATTTGTTTTATAATCATAAAATTCATATATATTTTTTCAATTCGTGGACCTACAGCTTCGTCGGTACCAACCGGCCAATGGGTTATATGACTCAACAATTATCATCATCATTAAACTACTTAAATCATAGACAAACACATATACCCATGCCTCGATGGGGCTCGAACCCGAATCCTACCGCACCATAGTCCGGTGTTCTCCCGACTAAGTCACGAGACCGGCTAAAATTAATATTTCTCGATGACAACAATAAAATCAAGAATAAAAAATTGTTAAGAATGCTTTTCATGATTTCTGATTGATTTCCAGTCGTCGATGGTGACATTTGTTCGGAGTTTCCTTCAAAAACACCTTTCAGCAATAAAAAAAGTATTGGCACATGTTATGGTTTATTTTGGAGAAATTAATTTCAGTTAATTGTTGATAATTGACGCTAAAAAGAATATTCATTTATTCAATATAATTCACAATATACTTATTAAATTTGTAGGTATTCTTCAAAGTAAGAAATAGTTGTTTCAATATTTTTGCCCATTCCACTGAAGTACTAATGATTATTACTTAATTGCTTATTTTATTGAGGTATGGAAAAAAGTCTTATATTTCCCAATATCTTTTTCCCCTCAAAGCACAAATTTCAAGCAAGGGGCTAAATTAAAATTTGAAAAGAAATTTGTTGACTATAAAAACATCAACAACATTAGAACAATAATTAAGATATCAATTTGTTCAAAAAGATAATAATTAGCCCATTTCTATTTTTTGGAAATTAAACCTAGGTAGTATCACTGTAAGTAGTAACCCCTATTTTATATGGTTTGCCTTTGAGCTCATAACTCGTTATCCTGTATGTTCTTTACATTTTTTCTGTTTAAATTTTTTATAAACTGAAACTCTTTTTGTAACTCTTATGGTTACAAAAATTGTAAAATGGCATGTTGTATAATCAAATAAATCAAAATCATTTAAAATTTTCACTCTATTAAGACAAGTGAAAAAACATTTTGCAACTATGATAACAAGAGAGAAAACTTTAATACTCAAAATGAAAAAGTAATTGTCGCTTCAGAACTAAATACAAAAACCATCGAATAACTACTTTAATTTTAGGTTGGAAAATAATCATCCAAGCTACTTCCCACGAATCTACCCTACCCTCTCTTTCACCAATGGGCATGTGGACAAATCAACGTACTATAAAAAAGTATATTGTTCATCTAAATACTGAAAAGTCAATTTCGACATATAAATTACAGTGGCATCTATAAAATATTCAATGGATTCAGTACATTAATATTGTAATGGCGATAGAGCGCCAGAGACAACTGACTCACGAATAAATCAATTTTTATACATGTAATTTAAATATTCCATTATGGCAATCTCAAACAGATGACGGTACCAGTCTAACTTGAACAAAGTTTTAATTCGATGCCAATAACGAGTTTTCTCCAGGATAATGTCGAAAGATATAAATAATACGTGTTATGCATTTGATTATATTTAAACTAAGAACTCCATGAGCCTCATAAAGTGAAAGATACGAGTAATACAATTTCGGCAAGATTAAGTTCCTTTTTTAAAATTTTGACAATTTTTTTCAGAAAATCAATTTTTCCGTTATATCGAACACAGCTTTAAATAAACAATTTTCCTATACTTTTCAGTTTCGATCAAACAATAATATCCAAATGATCAATTTTGCAGCATTCTTCAATGCCTACTGTAGGTAAAATATGAATAGTAGTAGAGTACTAAAATATAATGCAAAAAGATAAGAAATCATAAAATAAAAAAATTACAATTTTCCATTAAAAATTCTTTG
Organism: Henosepilachna vigintioctopunctata; assembly: GCA_030704895.1. Lineage (NCBI taxonomy): Eukaryota > Metazoa > Arthropoda > Insecta > Coleoptera > Coccinellidae > Henosepilachna > Henosepilachna vigintioctopunctata. The sequence goes on along the minus strand of JARQZJ010000031.1, from coordinate 13,891,026 downwards.
AAATATAATTTTATTCTGAAGTTAGACCACCCAATCAATGAAAATACAGGTGTATTCTAGTACAAATACATTCAGTAACAATTTTTTTATATTAGTCACCTGGAATAATCCCATCTAATAATTCGATATACCTACTTAATTGTTTGTTAGGCGGAATGATTATGTAACAATAACAATTCTAAAACGATAAAAACAAATTCGGAATTCATCAATATAATATCCATTTAAAATAATTTTCATTTGCTACATTTGCATTTATTTGAAGAAGGAACCATTTTGCATATGTTGTGATAATTAGTTGAAAATCGAGACCCGAGTCATGTGAAAGTAGGTGATAGCATGTTCTTGAACGTACCAACTGTACTCTTGGAAACAAGAAACAGTATCAATAATTACTCTTATCATTTATCGTTCATTCTAGAACGGTTATTTACAGTAGAAAAACACTTTATTCATCACCTGCCTTATTGGAAATTTTTTTTTTTTTTTTCTCTCGCAGGTTTCCTTATTGCAAACCCTATTTTGGCCTTGACAAAATTTATCATTAGCCAGCAAATAATAGCTTCAAGTTAATTTAATTTTTATACAGAAACCTTGTTAACAATACTAAAATTGGTAAGGTATTGATTGTAATCTCCAGCACAAACTCATAAAGAATAGACAGCGCAGAGAGAAGCGTACAGATCAGCAATAGGATAAAACACAGGGACACAATACGCCAAGGGACCCATCATGGCGATTTTCTTCTTCTTACACAAACTATAAATAGGCCACGGAAAGGGAGGGATTTTTTACAAAGGGATAATTATACAAAGGAACCTACAAACATGCTTATAATTTCAAACCAATCGATTGAATAAAGTTGTACAAAATTTCATGAACTCTTAAGGAATGTAGGGATAAAAGGAACCCTATATTAAAAGGTTGATAAAAACTCAAAACCTTATTAAGATTATTGAGTAGTTCATCTGATTTATGCCGATAATTACTACATGCGAAGATGAGATGATCCAAATAACCTATTTCCCCACAAGAGCATAACGCGTTTTCCCTGAGTCCTATCTTATTCAGATGAAATGGGCACAGATTATGACCACTTCTTAGACGGCATATTGTACGTACAAAGTCACGTCTATTTCCGATAGCCCTATACCAAACGATAACAGAGGGCTTTCTTTCAAGAGTTTTATAAAAAGACCCCTTAGGGCTTCCCTGGTATTCATGGGTCCATTTTCTTCTAATATTTTCTTTGAAGTCTAGGAATAGGTCAGAGTGTACACAAGCTAAATGTTGAATTGCCTCCATAGATGCCAACTTGGCAGCCCTATCTACTTTTTCATTTGGCTCAATTCCAGCATGAGCTTTTACCCACAGAAATTTCACCAAAAAACCTCTCCGATCTAAGTTATATTTTGATACGAGAATTTTTTTATGAATAAACGATAGTGAACAGTCTATTTTAATATTTTTTAAGGAGAGGAGCGAGCTTTGGCTGTCTGATAAAATGAGAAACTTATTATTAGTAGTTAGTGGTTGAGACTCGATGTGTTCAAGAGCCATGGAGATAGCAAACAGCTCGCCGTAGAAAATTGAAAATTTTTTGTTGAGACTTGAATGTCTTATTCTTTCAGACGAAGGGTCATACATGGCGGCGCCAACCGCCGATAAAGTAGATTTGGACGCGTCTGTAAATATTTGCCTATATCCCAGAAAAAAGGTGTTGATTATTCGGATGAAATCTTCCTTGATAGAAATGTCCTCATAAGTAGGAATAGAAACTTGAAAGGAAGATTCTAATATTCCATAATCTATCGAAAATATTGGAAAGTTGGTCTCCACGTGTAGATTTTTTTGATGGTCTATAAGAGAGCTGTAGCAGGCTACGAGAAGAGGGTCAGGTCTAACTACCCAGTATTTATGAGTTAGAGTAGTCAAGAAGAGATTGTGTAATTTAGTAATTAATGGACTTGTGATAGACATTTTTTTGAGAAGGAATGTACCAGCTAACAACATTCTACGATGAGCCAAAGGAAATTCTCCACTTTCAGAAAGTACAACATCATTTGGAGTACTGTTTAGCAATCCAACGCAGATTTTCAGGGATTTTCTCTGTAAAACATCCAGGCTGTTTATAACACTCTTGGAAGCACTTCCATAAATAAAGCATCCATAATCTAGAACGGACCTGATAAAGCTCTTATAAAAGAGGATTGCAATATTCTGATCTGCACCCCAGTGATTACGGCAAACATAACGAAGTAATTGAATTCTTCTTTCAGCATTAGTTTTCACTGAATTAATCTGTTCCTTCCAAGAAAGCTTTTTGTCCAACAAAATTCCGAGAAATTTAACCGATGACTTGTGCAAAATACTGAAATTATCAAATTGAAATTGGTTTGGTAACTGCAAACGCTTGTTAGTAAAAGAACATATCACTGATTTAGATATACACAAGGAATGTCCATGATGAAATAAAAATTTTTCAAATTCCCGTACAGCCTCCACAATATCCTCAGAACAGTCGGTGATCGTTTTATTCGAGGAGTAAAAAACGATATCATCGGCATATTGTAAAATTTTAATGTTTGGGTTACTGAAAGATTTTTCTAAGCGATGGTAATAAATGATGAAAAGTAATGGAGATAAGATTCCTCCTTGAGGTAGACCAATACTAGTATATCGAGGTCCAATCAAATTATGACCCATTTTGAGAAAAAGTTTTCTATTAGAATAAAGGTTATATATGAGGGCAGCGAATCGAGGGCTTAGACCTATTTCAATTAATTCTTGATTCAAGGTATCCAGAGAGATGTTATCATATGCACCTACGATATCTGCAAAAAATGCCATCAAAATGTTATTCTCGGAGAATGTTGCATATATATCAGTAACCAAATGACTGATACAGTCATTAGTACTGTGACCTTTACGGAAACCGAACTGAATTCTAGGAAATAATTTATTATATTCCAGCCACCACTCAAGGCGACACTTTAGAATTCTTTCGAATGTTTTGAGAACACAAGATCCCAGGGATATGGGTCTGTAAGAATCGGAAGATGTTGGATTTTTGTTTTGTTTCAGAATTGGAATGACGATATAAGTTCTCCAATCATCTGGGATATTTCCAGTACGCAAAATTTCGTTCAAAATATGTAATAGTATACATTTTGCACTACGGGGTAGGTTGAATAGCATGATGTATTGAATATTGTCAAATCCAGGGGCCGTATTGGAATTGTTTTTAAGGGACCTATCCAGTTCGGTCATTGTGAAGGGTTGACATAAATTATCGGAATTTTGAATTTGAGGTAACTCAATCATTCTATTATGCGTACCAGCAGGAGACAGTTTCGAGAAAAATTTATGGACCAATCACCTTCAACTATCGGGTGTGAAATCGTTTGAATGTTTCGAAGTTTTTTTATGTTTTTCCATATTGACGAGATAGGTGTATATTTGTTCATAGAAGAGCAAAAAGCTCTCCACGTATCACGCTTATTTTTTTTAATGACATTTCGGCACGTAGCTTCTTTATTTTTGTAATTTAAAAAATTTTCCAGAGTTGAGGATAGTGAATATAAACGATACGCAATTTTTTTATTTTTTACTGCTAACTCACACTCGGCGTTCCACCAATTCTTGTTGAATTTGGAGACAAACTTAGAGGAATATAGCGGGATACTTTCGTTGCAGGCCATAATCATTCTGTCTCTAAAAAGTTCATATTTCCAAACATTGTTTCCACTAGAAAATAAAAAAGTGGAATTTTGCATAAAATCGTAAAACTTCTGCCAATCGGCCTTCTTTGTGTTGAATAATCTCAACGAATTTCTAGATACTTCTTCAATAAGTCCTAGATGTAAGTCCAATATTATAGCAAAATGATCAGATCCCAACGTGTCCTCGAGGACAAACCAATTAGAAAGACTAAATAATGATCTAGATCCAAGAGTGAGATCCACCGCTGATTTTCTCTGGGAAGGAGGCGTTAATCTAGTTGCGGATCCATCATTCATTAAAAATAAATCATATTTCTCCATTGCAGAAAGAAATTTAGTTCCTAGTGGGCTGTCCCAAGGGGACCCCCAAGCCGAATGGTGAAGATTGAAGTCACCTCCAACTACCGAAATGTCCTGTAAGGAGTCAAAAAAAACATTCAATTCATCCTCTACAAAATTTGTATTGGGAGGCATATAAATCGAATATAGAGACAGTTTCCGACCATTTTTTAGCTTCACGGCTATTGCTATACCTTCTACGCCCCTGAGAGGAGGAAAATCGACGTATTCGAAGGCAATGGATTTTTTAATAAAGATTGCTACTCCTCCATAACCATCTATCCTGTCGTTTCGAAATATATTAAAACCTTGTAAAGTGAAATTGTAATGAGGAGATAACCATGTTTCGCTGACTAAACAAATATCTACATTATTTCGGGAAATGAAAATTTCCAAATTACCTTTATTTGCCATAATCGATCGAGAATTCCATTGAAGTATTTTTATTTTACGATCCATTGAGAAGTTCTCTAATTTTATTTTCTATAAAATCTACGTTTGAACCATTTTCAAAATTTGTAAGATCTGAACCACTGAAATCTTTTAAGATATTTTTAACTACGTGAAATATTATGTTTATTAGCGAACTAACGTCTGTACCTTCAGTTTGAGGGCAATAAGAAAAACCAATACTTTTCTTTTTGAGGCATCCTCCATTTTCTCCGGTAAAGGGAAAGGTTTTATAATTTCTAAATGTTTACGTTTGAGTTCTGAAGACGAAAGGTCAACCGGCTGTCTTCTCTTTTGAATTTTTAAAGGAGGGAAATGTTTATCATTCTTTGGAGGAGAAGTATTTGTAATTACAGGCCCCACTGTTGAGGCCGTTGTAATAGAAAAACTATTCTTAATAGACTCAACAGCTTCCCTATATGCCATATTATTCACCGCCATTTTTTGTTTTATTTTTCGCTGTGTTTCAAAGCTAGGACAACTTTTACTGTCGTTGGATAAATGGTTTCCCTTACAATTTACACAAACAGGGGTGTCTGATTCACATTTGTCCAAAACGTGGGGTCCACCACATTTGACGCACCTAGGATTGCTTCTACATAAATTGTCTACATGTCCAAATCTGAGACATTTCTTACATTGAACGACTCTTTGGACATAGGGAAAAACTTCGCGAACACAACTAAAAATTACTATCCTGTCTGGTAATGATTGACCCTTGAACGTTATGAGGATACTTGTTGTTGGAACAAAATCGAGAGATCCATCGTCTTTAACTATTTTCTTTGTTAGTCTCCTTACTTCTAAAATTTTAAAAACACTGCCTGTTAGAGGTTCAATATGGGTTTTTAATTCTTCGTCCGTTATATCCAAATCAATAGATCTTATGACACCCTGTCTACGTATGAGAAAACTGGGAATATATGCTTCTAAATTATTATCTATCAAAAATTTTGACATCAAGAATTTATTCGCACCTAAATAGGATCTAAATGAGATTTTAATGCGATTTTTACCATTTTTCTCCAAAGATAGAATACTATTTGCAATAGAATTATCACTTCTATGTATCATCTTTCCGATTGACATGGCATGCAAATTTCCTATATTCCTATTTTTACTCTCTACATAAACAATAAATGGACCGACATCTGTTAAATCGTATCTTGCCGAGATTCTTTCTCGTAATGAATTACTAGAGGGCAATTGAAAAATATTATTAGAAATAGAATTTTCCTTGGGCACCGACGAATTTGTACTGTTACTTTTTGATACAGACGTTCTTCGATTATCTCTAGCATGCAACGAACTCACCGAGGGAGTACTTTGAGAATTTACTGACGAGGCATCAAGCGGAAAATTAGACGTATCCATATTGTCGAAATCCGTTTCCAGTAATGTATTGAACGCTTCCCTGATCACTTTGGATGTTATACCACCCCCTTTGTCGGGGGGCTCTGCACTCGAGTTCATCTTAATTTTATTTCAACGAAAGAAATAAAAATACAAGTATAATATAATAACACAATAAACGCGTATGGCGAAATAGATAAGGAAAAGACACGTGTGTACTAATCGAAATCTGGAACCAAACTGTATTGGAAATTTGTTCGCCATGAAAACTTGTATTGAATTTTTCTGAACTCGAAAAAAATCGAAAAAAATATTTTTCTTCACTTCAACATATGAAAAATCATTTATTTCTGCAAATTGCAATGACATTTAACGTATCAAAAAACACTTCGAATTATTACATGACTATGAAAATAAAAAGTACTCGTATAAACAATATTACTCATTTAGCGAAAGCTATACGAAAGCTTACATGTTTTGAAAAGTCATTTTAGATAACATGCCTATCTCATTATTACACTAAATTGTTCATTATGATTAACCACCACTAGTAATAGCTTTTAAGAAATTGTAGGTATGTCAACTATTTTTATATTTACAAAGTCTACAAGTTTGGATGTAAAAATTGTCAGTAATGCCTAGTATTTTCCCTATGAACAACACATATATGTTACATTTTTTATTACATGGAAGCAATTGATTTTTAATTTTAAATATGAATATTCATGTAGTTGAGCATATTTTCAACTGGGTGATAAACGTCGTAAGACAGCCGCGGGTATATCTATTCCACTTTGAAATTGTTCGCATAGTCCTATTCTGTTATTATTGTATAATTGTTGAGTTTTTTCCTTGGTCAAACCGAATAATTTAATGGAGCAATATTCAAAGTGTGGCATCATTATTGACTTGATCAGCAATAACATAAATACTTTGACAGAATTTTTCCAATTGGTTTCGAAAGAAAATTTCTAAGGTATAAGCTATTGCCACAAAATCCTCTCTGTTAGATTCTTAACATCTTTGCCACACACATAAAGCACAGTGTCATCAGTGAATGAAAGTATACCTCATTTTTTCACAAGGGAAAAAATATTCATATATAAGGAGAACACCCACGGACCTAAGACAGTTCCTTGGGGAACGCCAAAATCAACTTGATTGTTATCCTACATTAAACCTAACTTTTTGTGGTCGCGAATCCTACCAGAATCTTTTAACCAATTTACTATCCCCTCAAAGTACTAGTTCAGAGCCAATTTTATTTAGTTTTCGGAATAATAATCATATACAAAACGTTTCAAAAGATCTTTTGAACTTAGTACAATCAACAGAATGCGAAACGAAAAGTTTCAATTTCTCAGGCATTTTCACCCTAATTGGAGAAATAGTCATTGATAAATGATGGCAAAACGATTCGAGTTCGACTAAAAAGCAGACCTTTGAATAACATCGACGAACGAAGCGCAATCAATAGGGTTATTTTTCGTCGTCCCCGTCTAGTCGCGAAAAGCGACAAGAATTCACCTACCGCTTACAGTCTCAATTTTTCCCCATGTTTACGTTGGTTTTAGAAAGGTTGTGCGAACTGATCGTTCCTAAACGTCAGGCATTTGAAATTATTATCAAATTAAAGCTTTTCCTGTGATATAGAGGCGATTTGATATATTATGACCGATAACATAATTGAAAACTCGATAAAAAAATGTTTTATCTCATAAAACTGTGTATTGTATTTTATTTCAAACGAGTAAAATTTCAAATTGCCATCTCGCTTTTTATGTGTGTAGAATAAGATTTTCATTATACCGAGCAATATTGTAGTGGAAAATAAAATATTTTTGAAATTTTTAAAATGTGCTTAATTTATTGATAACTTGACATGGATTTCAACACGTATCTCTCCCCTCAATCAACTATTCACAGGAAATTCAATCAACAAGGGAATGTAATAAAAACGTTTTCCTACACTTATGAAAAATGTGATAGAAAAGATGATTGCAAGATTGAATATGCACGGGTAAAGGATATGTTTGTTTAGATTAAAATTAGTAGTATTAATAGTATTTTAATTAAAAAAAGTATATAAAACTCTAGACTTTGTTTATGAAATAAAATATGGCGGGGTTCCTAGCTATATCTTTGACTGTGTAAAAAACGTTGAAGATGTACATGGTTACGAAACAAGGTCTAGGGAACAAAATGATTTCTATATTGATAAGTGCAGTACATCTAAATGCCTAAATAATTTATGTGCGAAAGGAATGATTGCATTTAATAGTCTAGAATCTAGATCTTTCGGATCTAGACTCTAGATCTTTCGGATCTAGACTCTAGATCCGAAACTTAAATTATGTAAGAACCGTAATGAGTTCAAACAATTATTGTATAATTTTGTAAAAAACAATATCTAGGGTGAAATATGTTGTTTTGATGTTGTATATTTAATTTGTCTTTTTTTTTGTAAAGTGTATTAGCTGTGCTAAATAAAGTTTACTACTACTAAAATGCACCCACAACTAACACTACTGGGAGAGAACATATTGAAGACTTAGTTCAATACTTGCTTAGTTTATTTTAAGACAGAAGCTTACAAATTTAATTATCACGTGATTTGGAAACAAAACATTTTTTACATTTTCTCTTCTGTTCGGGTATTTCGATATGTTCTCTCTCAGTAGTGGTAGTTGTGGGTGCATTTTAATCTAAACAAACTACCACTAACAATATATACTTAATATAATGTATATTATTTTTATTTCACAGGAAAATCAAAATGTCGCGTTATTAAACGGCTTTATTGTTCTTCGAACGAAATGAATGAAAGTTCGAAAATGAAACATTCGATATATATTTTGAACAGGACGATATTTGAGTACTCTTGAGACTCTTTTTTTAATGTGCTGAAAATCGACTTTTCGAATTGGCCATCAGAGAAATTGATTTAAAGTTTCGAAAAATTAAAAACATCATTCATCAAAATCGAGAATACACGTCGCCCAGAAGCTTGTAAACAGACATAGCTTGTTTTTAGGGGCGTTCGCGTGGTGACCTCGAAAACAACGTGACTTCAATCGATCCGGAGAATCTTTCCCCGGTTCTAATTCGAGGATAGTATAGAGAGCTGAAGCACGTGCACGTCTCGAATCCAGGGATTTTCATGTTTTGAAGAACCGTCCTCGAAGGATTTGTAGACTTAATTTTTTTTCAAACACTGCAACGTTCATGAAGAAAAATTGATTTTATATAAAAATAAATTAACGCAAAATGTAGATATTTAAATGACAAATTGTCATACTTGCAACAATCTGATTGTAGATTCAAATACATTTTGTATATAGATCCTAATATACACGGTATATTTGAAATACAACAAAATAGATAAATATTTGACCTGGAAATAAATATTTACTCAAAACTGGAGTGCTCTGTTATAGACGAAAACTGAGTCTTCTTTTCGGTGAAAATTGAAAAAAAGCGAAAGAAACATAGTGAAAAAAGAATTATAGGAAAGATTTAAATAAACTAAAATCCTTCAAATATTTGAACGATTAATCTGACAAACATTTGAAGACACATAATTACTAGTATTTGAATTATCGAACAAATATTCGATGTTTCTTATATATTACGAGCATATTATATTATTAAAATATTTTGAACTTCCTGTCTTTCTTCAGAGTTAACCTGCAAAAAGCAATATATCTGCTGCGAAAAAAATGAAAATATTCAGACAAGAATACCTTAACCTTAAGGTAGTTTTCATGGCGAGTATGTACACACAATTGTGAATCTATGTATATAAAAAGAGTCAGAAGTATATAAGTATAAACATATAAGAAAAGTATAGAAAAATCAACAATTTTTATTTCAAACCTTCCATTTTATATGTTGTTTATATTCATAAAGATTGACGTACCTAACACGATAAATTTTTTAATGATAGTAGGAATCCTAAATTATAGTTGATAACTCACGTTCTCTATAATACCTGAGATTAGCAATTCCTTATTATTGGTCCTAATTAAAATTATTACAATGCCAAAAAGTTACATGATGAAATCGTTTAATTATTTTATAGTATTATTAATTTAATAATACTATAAAAATTCATTCGTGTACTCATTTATTTCGTGTATTCATTTAATGTGTTGAAAAATAATATTTAGAAAACACTCAAGTAAATGACTTCATACAATAACATCATTTGAAATAAGAAAATTAACATCGCGAAGAAACAATTCATATCATTCATATATCTTCAACTCAATCATTCATAAATCAATTTTAGTGCGTCAATTTCATTCTATTAAACTGCACAAATTTTTTTTGGTTTACATTATATTTTTACATTATTATATTTGTTTATTATACCTACTTACTGAAATTCGAAATATTTTTTATAAAAACCATCTTCTGACTTTCGACAGAACTGAAAAACTTCTTTCAATTATTTCCAGAAAGGTGAAAATAACCACAATTAAGTAGTTCTTCCTTTCTGTCATTTTCAAAGAGTTGAATTGAAGAATGTGAGTTCCCAAGACGATTAGGTTGGTACCCTTTCTGATGCACGTTATAACGGAACTAGTATGTTTGTGTTTATCTCAAAAATTATCGAACCGTGGCTTCGATAAGACCCGTAATATGCAGCTGAAAAACATAACCATGAAATTCGGCTTTGTTGAACAGGAAACAAAATCATTATTTCCACCAAAGGAAGAAACATTGTTCAGTCCAATATAACCACTTACAGCTTTATACTATGGACATCGTTTTTATAGAAAATATTGAAAAATTTCGAAATTTTTCGAATTTCGATTGAATTCTCACTTAACTCTTGGTGATACATAATTATATTAAATTAAACACTTGGCCGAGGGCTTAATTTAATTTAATATAGAAATTATTAAGCATTTTATCATTTGATGAATAAGTGAGTAAATCATTATTGTTGTTGCCAATATTTCTTACGATATGAAGTTTTGCATTTCAAATATATTTCTGGTTATAAGTTCATTTCAACTATAGCTATGAATCTCCGTAATTTAATCTTGAATTATTCCTTCTGCAAAATTTATTAACAATTCATAAGTAATAAAGTATTTTTTCAAGGTCGCAGTTTTGTAAAATTATCCTCACCTCGAATTGCAGTACTCATTTTGTTTTTAATAAGAAATTTCGCATACAAATTGAAGCATTTGACTAATAAAAAAGTCGAGTCGAAAAAAGTGTACCTATTATGGCTACATAATCACAAATCAACTTTACATATTAAGGCCATGCAGACATAATGTCAGCTATACATACTAGGTAGTTAAAATATCTGTGCTTGGAAGCGAAGTTATTTTAGTTATCACAAAGAGAATACTTATTTGCTAAGATTGAAATAGGTGTATGTAAGATTCATTTCAAACCATATCTACAATGAAACGTTTATATTCATAATTTTTTAAATGAAATTATTACTATATTTCAACTGAAATAAACTTAATATTTCTCTCCCTTTTTTATTTCCATGTCAGAAGGGTTGTGGCACTAATATTATTATTTATATAAGTTACTCAATTGCCCCCAAATCCAGCGATTATCTACCGCAGTCAAGTTAGTTCGAATATGTCGCCCGTAATGTCCATTATTTGATCTGTATATCAAGAACTGGCACTTTTTAAATCTTACTTTGAAATTCTTTATGATGGAAACTAGTAAATCCCGAAAAATGATGGGCTAGTATACCGAAAAATATGTCAACTGTAATTTTTTTTGTAGAAATAAGGCAGATGTTTCTCATAATACAATACATTTCAAGTGTTCTACGCAGTGTTAGTTATGCCAGGAATTGTTGGACATCAGTTTATGTAAGCTGTCGTGGTTTCCTCTGGTAAGATGATCTAAATATTTATGCATCTTCGACAAATTATAGGTAGTCGTTCTAGTATTCCTTGTACATTTCGGGGAAAAACTGGTCAGGGCTCAGAACTAGTTTAACAAATATGAAGAACAGCACTAATTTGACGAGAGCCTCTACTTTATTTTTAGCTATATATCTCTATTTCTAAAAAAATCTTCAAATAGTTATGCGATTCTCGAGATCGATGTAGATACCATATCGGGGAAAAACTGGTTCAGGGCTCAGAACGTTTAGCAAATATGAAGAACAGCACTAATTTGACGAGAGCCTCTACTTTATTTTTAGCTATATATCTCTATTTCTAAAAAAATTTTCAAATAGTTATGCGATTCTCGAAATCGATGTAGATACCATATCGGAGAAAAACTGGTTCACGGCTCAGAACTAGTTTAGCAAATATGAAGAACAGCACTAATTTGACGAGAGCCTCTTCTTTATTTTTAGCTATATATCTCTATTTCTAAAAAAAATCTTCAAATAGTTATGCGATTCTCGATCGATGTAGATACCATATCGGGGAAAAACTGGTTCAGGGCTCAGAACTAGTTTAGCAAATATGAAGAACAGCACTAATTTGACGAGAGCCTCTACTTTATTTTTAGCTATATATCTCTATTTCTAAAAAAATCTTCAAATAGTTATGCGATTCTCGAAATCGATGTAGATACCATATCGGGGAAAAACTGGTTCAGGGCTCAGAACTAGTTTAGCAAATATGAAGAACAGCACTAATTTGACGAGAGGCTCTACTTTATTTTTAGCTATATATCTCTATTTCTAAAAAAATCTTCAAATAGTTATGCGATTCTCGAAATCGATGTAGATACCATATCGGGGAAAAACTGGTTCAGGGCTCAGAACTAGTTTAGCAAATATGAAGAACAGCACTAATTTGACGAGAGCCTCTACTTTATTTTTAGCTATATATCTCTATTTCTAAAAAAAATCTTCAAATAGTTATGCGATTCTCGAAATCGATGTAGATACCATATCGGGGAAAAACTGGTTCACGGCTCAGAACTAGTTTAGCAAATATGAAGAACAGCACTAATTTGACGAAAGCCTCTACTTTATTTTTAGCTATATCACTATTTCTAAAAAAATCTTCAAATAGTTATGTAATTCTCGAAATCGATGTAGATACCGTCTTGTGAATTCTGCTCCGCATAGTTCCTAACTATAAGTTAATTAATGAGTTAATTACTCTCTTCCAAATTTCCAAACACATTTTTCTTGTGAAGCAAAGAAGGAAGCATACAATCGAAAGTAAACCAACTGGTAGACAAGACCAAAGAGTAAGACGGTTGAATGTAAAACATACAATTCATTACAGTGATTCCAAATAATCACTCTACTTGATAGTGGTACTTCTAACTATTGTTACTTAAAGCTTCCGCTAGTTGAGAAGATTATTTGATTGGCGACCAATACATAATTGTCACATTAACCGCTTGGAGGCACTGCAGAGGAAGTTCTTGAAATGTCTCTCATTTCGAGAGGATGGTTTATATCCACCTAGGGGTTGCGATCACGCTTGTTTGCTATCGAGGTTTGACACTAGTAGCCTCCACACCATGAGAAGTTTGAATGCATTGAAATTTTTATTCAATTTGCTCAATGATAATCTCGACTGTCCTGAGCTTCTGGGTACTTCTGGGTAAGTTCTTCGTTCCTCAGAGGTGCACTAGAATAAGCCAGACATTTTACTCAAAAACCCGAAGAACCTATCTCTCGCAATCGCCTCTTAGCTTTGCATGTTCTACTGCAAACCAGGTATCAAGATGCTGTGATTTGCACTGGGACTCACTTGTTTCTATCATCAATGTGTATCGTAACCAGTGAGGTATCTTGATTTCTTCGGATTTCAGTTCTGAGTGATTTGTTTTCTTGATTATTATTTTCTTTATTATTAATATTCTTGATTGAACATTTCGATATGGACATTATAGATTTAGACTATTATATTTGAATGTTTTTCATTATTATAATTATTTCTTAATATTGTATATCTATGTTGTTATTGATATTTTTAGTAACCATACTTATTCATTATGTATTTTCCTGTAATTAGGCAGTTACCTGTTGGAAATATATGCTTATTATTATTAAGATAAAGTTCATCCCTCAGGGGTCTGTGTTGTCTCGAACAATTTTTAATCTTAATTTTTTTTAGACGTAGTAACGAATACAAAAATGAAACTGAGATCCAAATGTTAGCTTTTTTGACTACAAAATCCCTTATACATTCTACCTTCTCCAAATCCTCGACCTTACAACATCGGTGTGATTATTCACACCAATTTCCTTTGCGACTTCATCTACCAAAACATGAGTGTTAATGAGATAGTATTTTTTCAAAGCTTCGCATTTGTAACAATCTATTTACCTTTAAAGTTAACCTTATGACGAAAACTTGAAGAGTATAGAAACTTGTACGGATATGTGCTTAAATCATCAAGGCGTACTTGATTTTATTAAATCCTTTCCAACATAACAACAATCTACTAGAAAATAGTAACCCCCTTACGGCAAGAAAGCCTCACGACTTTTCTGCACTGACATCAGATTTCAATTCGCCATATCCTGTAACCGCAGTGACAGCAATTACAGGGAACTGCATACGTACGTGAATTAGATACGTCTCCAATTTGCAATCATCGCGACAACGACAAACTTTATTGAAGAGTTCGGAATGCATAGCTAACGTTGATTTTGGCTGACGCTCACTAATGATTTTCCATTTATTTGTGATATATGAAAACTGAGTGAAAATAATATAGCTATATTACGACCTAAATTATTGAAATGAAGGAAATTCGGAAGATATTCCGTCATCCAGTTTTTGATTTTATTATTACTTTAATCCTTGCCTTAGTAAGTACTTTAGAAATTGGAGGGTTCATTTTCTATTATTCAACAAGGACTGAAAATTGGGCGGTATATTTCTAAAGAGAAAAATGGATATAAACTATTTCAATTTGTTAAAATATGAGGAACAGTTATAAAGTTGTTAAACTTTGATAAGATAGGTTCAAAAATATTGATAGGAAAAGATTTACATTATTTCATATTCAATACCGTTTTTATGACATTTCAATGTCATAAATTTATGACTAAATACATCGACATTTTTTACCATAAAAAATTTCATGTATTTAGAGATTTGTTATCGTTTTATTGACTTGACTCCACCTCTTGTGTGGAGTCGAGAATAAACATTAAAACACGCCTTTCATATTCTAGAATATTCATGAAAAAAATACCTGAGGTGTCAGTTCGCCATGTCATCTAGTTGTTAATATTTTATAATACGCATAAATCTATTGAAAGGATGATTGAATTATAAAATATTGTTTTTAGGGCTCGAGGGAAGCTCTTAGTGTCCATTAGACGTAACGTTTCTCATACTTATTATCATGATGAAAATTCACTTTCATCTATTTATTTTAAAAATTGATTACCTCCAGAAGTTTTGTACGAAATTTTGTAATTCACAAAAGTACTTGATTGAAAGATATACTCAAATGTTCTTAAGTTTTTCAACAAAAAAAAATGGTTATGTGTGTTTCAGTACCAACTCTACACACGTTTAAACTCCTGATATAAATATTCTTCAAATTTTCCAAATAAGTATTAAGTATTCCGTTTTCTTAACAAATTAGTGACCTTCGGATGTGACACGTGGTCAATGAATGTTGCAAAACCAAATTTGTTTCGAGTATAAATGCTAAAGGTGGATTTTTGGGGGAAAAAGGGAAGGAGGATAATGGAGAAGGAGAACAAACCAGGAAATAGAACAGCTCTACATAGTTACAGATAGATACAGATATACAGAGTAGTTAAAGCTTAAAGAAAAAGGGTTCAATCATAACACCAAAAAAGGTCTGTAGCAGAAAATAGGAGGAAGAAAGATAGTAAGGAGACCAACAACTTGATGATTGAAAGATGTACAAGGTGATATGAAAAGAGTGAAAACAAAGACTGAAGGTGGAGGGTGGAAAATAAAAACATTGGAAAAACTTAAATTTTGTAAAATAGTTTTTGCAAAATGAAATTTTGTTCTTATGCTGCACTATAGGTATATTCTTGAGGGCAGCTTACTCCAAACAATTTTGAAAAAATTGAAAATTTTTTTTTCATAAATTTCTACTATATACTCGTAGAAATTGTATAGAATTAGTCCTGAAGGTCGGCAAGACCGAGAAGCAGGTATAAAAGATTAGGGAGCACTGCAGTAAATCCGGCCGCTCGAACGCCTTCGGTTGCGGCAGCTGCTGCATGCCTTCGGGTCGTCTTATTGTTTAGTTCTTTGTTTTATTGTTATTGTCTTGTTATTTTGTTGAACTACTTTGATAATGATGCTTACGAAGACCAGGAAGGAGTTGTGTATGAAGCTGGAATGGATATGTGAGTAAAATTCACTTTCTTTACGATTTTTCACGAATAAAAACTTTGAACTGATTTTTCTCCGAACCACATTTTTTTGCATGAATTACACTTTCATTTCAAAACTATTGCACTTATCGATATGAACCAAACGGCATTTTACTCTTTAGATGTCTGGCTATGGCATCAAGCAGAACCAGAAATATTCATTATAATTTAAAAAAGTTATAAACAATTAAAAGTGAAAAAAAAAGGTAAAAAAATTCTGCTTGAGGTCATAGCCAATTTGATACAGAACATGAAACCGTTTTGTTTTTTGCTTTCAGATAATTATTTTCCAAGAAATGATGTCATTCATCTCCGATTCAGATGAGTTTCAGCAGCCATTTTCAAGAACGCCATTTTGAAAAAAAAATTTTTCAAGTAATTTCATTTATGTGCTTTCATATGTAAATAAATTGATTACTCAACATGTTTTGTACTATAAATAAAATATATTGAAAAAAATTATGTTTTGTGTAATAAGCTGGCCTTAACAATTAGAAACATAACAATAACATCACATATTATCAAGTTTATTAAACTTTATAACATAAATTACTTATTAACATATAAACTGTTTTATCGAATTCTAAAAGATACGGAATAATATCCATGAAGTACGAGTATGCAACTTCCTTTTTCCCTGTTGATACCAAACAAACTTCAATTTAAAACTTCTTGAAGATGAATTAATTTTTCTGGCACTCATCGTGCGTCAATTCTCATGGAATTGGGCCAAATTTCATATTCGATTTTTTCTTGGCATTGGATTTCGTTTTTCGACGTTTTTCCGGAATTCTACAAAACGAACGCCGATAGGAATGTCGTATTTTGTATCTTTCCTTGTAAATTTTATTCTTAGATAAGAT
The DNA here is from genome assembly GCA_030704895.1 of Henosepilachna vigintioctopunctata. Lineage (NCBI taxonomy): Eukaryota > Metazoa > Arthropoda > Insecta > Coleoptera > Coccinellidae > Henosepilachna > Henosepilachna vigintioctopunctata. The sequence continues at coordinate 13,873,957 of JARQZJ010000031.1, read as the reverse complement.
TTGGATAACCGATAAACACGAAGTGTGATAATATTTCAATAATAAATTCCTTTCGATATGAAAGGTATTTTTTAGAACTGAAACGTTAGTAAGATTCGCGAATTTAATCATTTTGAAAGAAAAGGTGTCATTATACTCAAAGTATATAGTAAATTCCTTTCGATATGAAAGATATTTTTCAGAATTAGAACGTTAATAATATTCGCGAATTTAATCGATTTGAAAAAAAGGTGTCATTATACTCAAAGTATGTAGGTTATTTCCCTGTTTTTATTCAATCCCAATAAATACCAGACTTGAACAAAAAATGAGGATACTGTTAATTAACTGCATTCCCGTTTCCGTAACCGAACAGTATCAAATGTAAGTATGAGAAACAGAACTTCTCTTTCAACAAAAGATTTTTTCTTTAAAATATGTATTTCAATTAAATAATTTCAATAAACAAAAATAAATACGAGAAATCTATATCATAAGATTATAATACATGGAAAAATTGAAATGAGGTACCAGAATATAGAAATATAATATTTCACATTTTTTCCCACTTCACCTCTTCTGATAAATGGCATCACGTATTGCGAAAATGTAGGTTTTTGAACAGGGCGATGACTAGTATCGACTAAGTATTTTGTATATTAATCACTGTGACATTTCGTATAAGAGGTACGCCATTGAAATTAATTGAACCCGATTTGAATAAAGCGTCGTGAGTATAAATTTTTTTTATTCGGAATTAATTTGTGCTCGTAATCAACAAAACGCTGACGAGCAAGTAACAATTGGTACTTTTCAAATAGGACAACAAAATCGTACTTTTATTTTGAATCACTGTGTAATTTCACATAAACGATAACTAAATAAATATAAACTAATATTCTTAGCAAATACCGGAAAGTAAGGAAGAAAAAATTCACTTCTTTTTTACGTTTCGCTACAAATTACTCTTAGTTTTGTCAAAATCATGGAATCATGGAAAATGTATAACCAAAAATGTCATTCATTGAAAATTATTAAGTATTCATTCCAAAGTGTTAAAAAAGGTACGGTTTGAAGCCAAACACAAACAAAAAATAAATTTCCACATTTTTACATCTTATATGAAGAGAATACAAATTTTTTGTTTATATATAGCAAACAAGAAGAAACGGAGCAAACGGATCCTTTCACAATATAATCGAGCGTTTTTCCAACTAAGCCACAGAGGTGACTACAATTGATTTAATAACAACAAATAAAATTGATGCAGAAAACGATAAAAATTGATAAAAACTAACTACCTGAAACGGTGAATTATAACATGTGGTTTCAGGGTCAGTTGAAGTTTAACATCATATTGAGTATCTACATATAAATCGTAGTCGAATGCATTCTTGTCTTTATTATAATAAGGACATAAAATTGAAAAACGTAATGCAAATATTTCAATTTGAAAAAAATCATAAACTGATAAAAATCATAATTTTCACATCGAAGTAATATGACGTACAGTGGCCCATCATTAAGTTTTTTCCATGGAAAAGACCCAAATGAAGTTAATTCATTTTAATTGTGAAAACCCCGATACTGGTAAGTCGCCAACGTTCTTCACTTGGATTATTTGTAGTGGCATCTAGTTATGAAAAACCTATCGCATTTGTACAAGACATTGAATATAAGTATTTTTCACTAAATTAAAAAATATAAATTTTTTCTTCCATCTTATATAAATGTTTTCAATCATAAAATAATAATGAATAATAATAATATAAAAGACATATATAAAAAAATCCATTAGCAATGCGTCTAATTTCCGATACTAATAAGTCAAAAACCACAAAGTCATGGTTTTTTAAAATTAATTTTTAACTAAGTAAGTCAATTTTTTCACATAAAACAATTTTCACAGTGATTAGAAGTAGTTATAACTAATTTAGATTTGTACTCAATGCTTTAAACAATGCTAATATTTTATACAGAGCGCTCAAAACAAATGCGACAAACTTAAGGAAAGGATTTCTTGGTTAAAATAAAGGATTCTTTGTTAGATAAACGATGGGTGAAAAGCCAACCATAAGTTCTCGCGTTACTCATATGACGGAGAAATAACGTATTTATTTTTTATTTTAGTAACGAAATTTAATGGAACAGTAAAATATTCCGGAAGTTAGTATCAATTTCTATATTTTTTTCACATTTTGAAAATGAGTAAAGAGGAAGGAATTGAAATGCTGCTATCATTATTCTCAATAAATGGCATGGAAAAATATAAATTTCAATAAACGACTTTATTTAGAAACTTCCTGTCTCTTACAATTTATTCATTGCGTAAAATAAAGCAATAATAAGCTTAAGAAATGACAGAAGTCCACTAGATTTATCTTATCTTAAATATTTTTTCATTTCGATATGCATTCTTTTAGTTTCTATTTTTTTTTATTTGGAGACGATTTTATACTTTAATGGAAAAATTGCAGGAGACAAAAAGTTTCTGAATGAATTTTCTTTTATCAAATGAAAAATATTTTTTTATATCATTGCATGAGTTTTTTCGTAAATCTAGTGTAGAAGGATGATATTAGTCCCTTCAATCCCTGCCATTCGCTTTGAAAAAGGAAATAGTAATATGAACTTCCATACAATTTTATATTGTATTATTCATTTTGTTTTTGGAATAAAAAACGACAACATTATTTTCCCGCCATTTTGTAGCTCCACGTATCTCCAAAGATTGTCTTTTGATCCAACGTTTATATAAGTAGTTAACAAACTTTTTACCAAGGTATGCCAGCTTCCAGAATTCAAGTTTCCATTTGCTTTGAAACGCCATGTATACCTTATACTTATTAGAGAAATTAAATTCTAATAACTAAGTTAGACAAAAATAGAAAATGTGAGAAGACATTTCATATTTGTCGTTTCCTTTACCTCAATATATGTTTCACCGTTTCTGATTCCTGGAAAGGCCGATAGATTTTAGAGGAAGGAGTAATTATTTTTCTGAATTTCATACGTTTTGAACTGTGTTTGTGAATAAAAAGATCAGACTTAATCATGGCATTACCAAAACACAGAAAAATTAATAATCTAATACTGTCAACTATTCACGACTTCACAATGAAGTTTTCATTATTCTTGAATATGCATCATCCGAGAGATAATTAGCATTGCCATTCCTAACTATGCAATAAAAATTGTGCAACATTATTGACCTAATGTTGACTTGTTGGCTACTGATACGTGTTATCTTGGTTAGTGAAATATTTGAGTAACTGTCGCGTTATCATCATCTTTAACAGAAGACGTCGGTTGTGCGGTTTTTCAAATTTACTGTTGTACACAACTTGAAAGAGATTGCACAGACTTCCAATTAGTTGAACAATTAGTGAGGAATGTCAAAAGTTAGTTTTACGCTCAAAATGAAGTTTTTGAGGATGTAGGTATGGTTATTTGAAAAAAGTCATTATTCAAGAACTTGTAATACAAAAAAATCATTGAATACACAGATTCTCGGTTATCTTAAGACTTATCGAGTAAGATGAGCGACAAAACGTTTTACAATGAACAAACTGGAAGTACAATTCTAGGTTATCCCCGGGTAGAACCCCCGATAATCCATCAGCTGTTTTGAAAGCCGTTTCATCCCTGCTTTACTAAAAAGATTCAAACACTATTACAGATCATATATCCGATATCTCAGGTACCAAAATAAGGTACCCAATCTGATTTGGCTACTATTGCAATCTAACTCGAACAAGTCTGAAATATTTATAAAAGGACAAAATTCTATGTCATTCCATCACAGACTAAAACCCACTGCAAATATTAATTCCTTTAAACAAAACTTAAATTGAACAATACAAAACCAAAAGACAAGGTGCAAGGAAATTCAGGGGATTAGTTATTGACGACATACCTAGTATTTGTTGGGAAACTAATGAATAAAATTTATGAATGAATTATATCCCTACAGATATAATGTGTGGAAAAACCAGGGTTACTTAAGGACGATTGAACATCAAACGAAAAAATTCTATTGAACCGTTGATAGATCGACACTCAAGATAGACTTTCATCTATTTAAGATAAGCGAGAAAAGTATTTTGCTTAACTGGAACATAACCTAATAATTTGTTGACAGATAAATGCTGTGTTAATTTTTCACGGTTCTGTGTCATTCGAATTAAAAATGTATGAAATTATAGACGAAGATTTAGATATTGATAAATTCTATATAGATATCAACGTAATAGCAATTAGTTGTGCATCAAACAATTATGCTAAAACGCCATTTATTAACCATTTTGGCATATAAAAAAGAACTTTGTGTCATCCAGGTACTCTACGCCCAAAATATACTCGTATCTGAAGACCTCGGCCAAGAAAGTAGAGTAAATAAATGTATCTTTTCCTCAATAACTAGTCACTAAACAAAAACTACATTAAAGTATGTACTTCGTCGACAGAAAGGGAAAAATAAATGTGATATTAAATAAATGGCCAGCTCTAAAGTGCGTCAAACAATCACTACATTTCAATATGTAGATATGTTCGTATTTTCGTAAACTGTTTAGAGTAACTAACAGCAGCCGGTGTCAAAAATGCCACGACAATCAAATGATATGCAATATGTTTCATCTTTACTTTGTTTACCTAATACTTGTTTTTTTTTAAATTGAATAAAATCTGAATCTCGTTCAGATTAGTATTTGCCATATAGATAACGAATTACGAATACCTATTTGTTATTATAGCAATTTTATCGAATTGAAGTTATAACGTGGTTTAAACCAGAAACATAAAAATAAATTATAAGTAGGTATTATATCGATAATTTGGTTCAGTTGCCTAGCAAATAATGAAATTTTGCGGTTTGCTTACTGAAAAATTTCCTGGTGAAATATTCTCGTCGACTTCTCAAACGCATGAGCGAGATTACTCCAAAATGATAAAACAGAAAAAAATAGAAAAAAGAGAAATTTTAAAATGTGAATGAAATTTAACATTGCGTTGTTACAAAGTGTTCTTTATTCATTATTTCGAAATTCAATAACGCTAGTTTCCTTGTATAATTTGAACATATCACGTACAAATATTGAAAATTTGATAGGTTCCTCATTTATAACTGAATTTCTACAAATATCTAAACCCTAAAAACCTCAATTAGTATGATTTCTATGTTAAACAAAAAAAAGATATACGGCGAGAAAATTATGAGTACTTATGTACTTTCAATGTTATAAATTCATTACCTCAGTTAGTTAATTCTTTAGTTACCCAAGAAAGGATAGTTACCTTATTCTTTCTTGGAAATGAAAACATTTAGTCTCCGGTTCCACTTAAAATGATGAGATTAACTTCAGTATTAAGTACTAATGTAGGTGAAATAAATCCTTCAAACTACTTATTAGCGAAAATTGTGATATCATTCGAGATGAAAAATATTATCATCATTCAGCTTTAGAACATTTAAGAATATTAACATTGAGATTGCCTTTATCTTTAAGACTTTATTATTTACTTAAAATATTTTCTCGTTCAGCGTCGCATACCCTAAACCCAAGCCTACTTCTATTTTATTCGTGAATGCAACTTTCTGCATTTAGAATATAATAGCACTTAATAATGTGAAAACATAAAAATCTTACCTGTGGTTTTGCTGTTGTCTTTGAGCATATGACATAGCATTATTTTGAACCGCATGTTCAATTCTCACTGAGTGTATTTCCATAGCATAGACATTTACGCACAATTTTACTCATTCACCTATCATTTCCGAAATAATGCAGCGAAGGGCAGCCGCATTTCTTATAATCTATTTCGAAAATGAATGCAAAATACGAAAACCTCGCGATTTCATATTAATTCCATCATCAAATTACCTCAAGACACACATACATTTTACGACCCTAGAATAAAATCAAATATTCTAATACCGTATAGAATATGACTATATTTACGTATTCTTTAAAAACTTAAAGTAACACTGAATTAATTTTTCGAATATCACAGAATTTACGCGTTTGAAACGTGTTTTTAATCGTGAAACGTGGTTATTTTACAACCTTTATTTCACATACGGCGTACGTCAACCACACAAACACAAATTCACTAGATTCCATAACTTGTCAAAATTCTCGTTACGAATTTTTAACTTTCCGTTTTTCTTGGGGGATTTTTCACAGTCAAAACAGAATTTCTATAATATCGTAGTTGGCTATAGCATTGCCGACATCTTGGTTAGCTCGGTTGTAGAAGCAGAACGAAAACAGGTCTGGAACAGTCCATTTTTAGTTGAGAGGGGAGGAAGCATGGTACAACGGAGATGAAAAAGTCCTACTCACTCGCTTTAACTCTACGTATTTTTGACCTCTCTCTCTAACCTGTCCTAGCTATCTCATTTCATTGTTCGATACGATTCAGTACGAATTTGTTGAATAGACTCAAAAAATGCGTATTGCCTCGATCTTCGCCATTTTTATATGGCACGACATTAAATATAGTATTCTCTTAGAAAAATGAAGTTTTTCTGATTGATATTGCTTGTTACAACCAGACGCGGACTCAAATATTGGCATGTCCACGTTGGAAATGTAATAAAAAAGGATGGATCCATAAGACGATTCTCATCAAAATAAAGATCAAATGGTGAAACGGTAAAAATATAAATATGTATTTTCATTCAAATTTTAGTGTTATTGTAATTCTTTGGCTTCATTTACTGTCAGTCTTAGAAATTTACACTGGCTTACTAATTTTTATAAATTACAGCGAAACTGAATCTACGTATGGTATAGTATATAATAAGAGGAAGCACAATATTGATTTTAGGTTACATCGATTGTTGATTAAGAAGTTTAGCAATTTATCAAAGGGCATTATTTTCCCAAGTTTCATCCTGCAAAATACAATGCTCACTTTTTTGAGTAATGTAGGTTGATATTATTAGTATTAATATTTTCGATATTCATATAATCCTCTGAATGAAATTTCTAGTGTCATTTACAATTTTTTATGTTACTACGGAATGGACTGCAAATTCTAACCACTAATGCATGACCTCATCATTCAAATAAACGTGATAGCACATTGTTGCCATTTTCGATTGACTTTAATTCACTAAAATTCACAGATCCAGTCGGAAATACTTATATAGAAAAATTTGATTAGGAGCTGCTAAATTACTACATGAAGTAAACAGAACAATTCGATTAAACAGCAAATGAGTCACGTTATTTCATATTTATCCAGTATTCGGGTTTCAATGCTATTCATCAATTTATTGTTGGCAGTGTGTTTTGAGGAATATAATTTCAAGTTTCAAGAATACTGAAATTTGATGAAGAATGAAGAAAACAAAGGCCGCTCTAAGTTTGAATTAATCAATAAAACAAATTGGCCTGAATGTTTACGATTCATGTAAATCCAATTCAAAAATTAAAATGGAAAAAGACATATTGTTTTCTAGATTAATGAATTTTTATTCAACCAATTATCAGGTACACTTCAGCCTAAATAAGCTCTAGTAATGGTGAAGTTTTAACACTTCAATTCTTAAACAAATTACTCATAGCCTGTAAATATTTACCATTTCTCCTGCTTATTCGTATTTTACAAATTAAAAAATAGACTACATCAACCCATTGAAATATAATAAAGCTCCCGTATCGGAAATTTGAAACTGAATATAGGTTGATAATTTAAATACAATGTCAAATCCATCTATAGACATCTATAAGATACTTGACCTTTCGGACTGATAAGAAAATTTCGAACAGTCGTTATCGCATTTTGTACGTTGAGTTTATCATTTAATGAATAGATTGCGATATAACACATTTTCTACACCAGAAATGTGGAAAATCTTCTAAGCAAATTTCAGCAATTGCAAATTAATATGCTCTATTCGATTTGTGTAAACGGCAGTTATTTGTGGCATAAATTAATATGAACATATTCACGAAAGGTCACATATGCGTATGTGCAACTGTATGAAAGTGATAACCATTTATTTCATTGTACAGTCGTAGTAGTAAAATTGCCATTGCGTTCGTTAGTGAAATTATTCGATATTTCGAATAAAAATTCTCGACTATCTATAAACTTATACATTACTAAGAAGCGGAGCGCTAAGGCGAGATCATTCAGACACACTACAGACGCAATCTCTGAAGCGTTTTGGGGAAATGTCTACAAAACCTGCCATCTTTGAAGGTACACAATAATATTGTCACAATCACTATGCCTTTCTCGAGAGAATGAATTTCTCCGATAGAGGGAGCTCACGTGAGTAATTCACTGGATATTTACAGCGTTTCGAAGATATAGACAATTGATGCGTTTGAAGATAACATAGAAACTCGGTTGTTTGGATGCATGTCATTGATGATTCCCATACCAGGATGAAAGAGTTCTGCACGGTAGGCATTTCCAACGACTTCGATGTGCCACATGCTATAGGCACATTCGAACATGTAAGAATCTAGCGGATCCGACAGACATTGTCTTCTACACACATTTTCAATTAGAAAATGTCAAACTTTTTTGAATAAGCTGCAACAATCTTGAGCGTTTTGAAGAAAATCTTCAGTAATAAATTATTAAAATATCTAACGTCATAACATGTATATTCATTACAATTCGACGAATCGATAATGTAAACCATTCTCGAATGGACCTAAAAACAAATAAATAATTTCATTCGCCTTTGTTTAACTACGAAAATGAACTCTTTAAAATTTTAGGGTTATGTTCTGATATGAGAAAAATAAAATCCTAGAATACGATCGCGGCGCACCTACCGGGTCCAATTGCCTAAGCCATTCTCGTATCTATTTTATGATTTTATAAAATCATAAAAAAATTTCAACAGTCCAGCTGTATAGTAGGAGGAGTTAAGAGACATTTACATACGCACGTGTATATATATATATATATATATATATATATATATATATATATATATAACGGGTGATTTTTTGAGAGTTAAGTTTTTCAGGTTAGCGGCATGGTTGGTAATGGCATCCAAACGTCATCTGTCAAAGTGAAAAGTTTTCAGTATACTCTGCCATTTTATCATGGAAAGACTTACAAACGAGCATCGATTGCAAATTGTTGAAATTTACTATCAAAATTCGTGCTCTGTGAAAACTGTGTATCGTTTGTTACGACCATATTATGGTCGTCATAATCGACCTGACGAATCAACAATTCGTGCTGTTATCACTAAACCATTAAACCATTGTCTCGCATGCCTACAGTGTGTACTGAAGAGAATATTGCAGCCGTAGCCTACAGTGTTAATGAGGATCGTGAAGTGTCAATTCGTCGCCGTTCTCAGCAATTGGGCATGTGTTACTCAACCACATGGAAAATTTTACGTGTTGATTTGGGTCTGAAAGCCTATAAAATTCAACTTCTGCAAGAATTGAAGCCGAATAACCTACCACAACGTCTAATTTTTGGTGAATGGGCCTTAGAACAGCTTAATGAAAATCTGCTGTTTTATCGAAAAATTATGTTCAGTCTTGAATTCAAAATTAGCTCATTTCTGGTCAACGGATATGTAAATAAACAAAACTGTCGCATCTGGAGTGATGAACAGCTACATGCCATGGCATCATCGGGCTGGTGGCATCATCGGACGATTTTTCTTCAAAGACGACCGTGGAAGAAACATTACCGTCAACGGCGAACGATATCGAGCCATGATACGTAACTTTTTTTGCCCCAGTTGACCGAGTTGAACTTGATTGACATGTGGTTTCATCAAAACGGTGCCACATGCCACACAGCTCATGAAACAATGGACATGTTGAAGGATGAATTTGGTGAGCAGCTTATCTCTCAAAATGGCCCTGTGAATTGGCCGCCAAGATCATGCGATTTGACGCCTCTGGATTATTTTTTGTGCGGTTATGTAAAGTCGTAAGTGTATGTGGACAAGCCTAACACCATTGAGGCCTTGCAGGATAACATAACACGCCTAATTCGCGGGATACAGGACGAAATGTTCGAAAAAGTGACTCAAAATTGATCGTTCCGAAGGGACTATTTAATACGGTTTGAATATATGATGCAAATTGAGTGTTTTATTCGATTAAAAAAACTACGCTCAAAAAATCACCAATTATATATATATATATATATATATATATATATATATATATATATATATATATATATATTAAATTAAATTATTTTACCTCAGTAGCACTGATTATTAATAAATTGTAGGTTACTGAAACTTTTTTGTAAGGTTAATTATTTATGTATTCAAAAATGCCATTCTTTCTTTATTTTTTGCAAAAATCAATATAAAAAAATATCTCATGAAATTAATTCGGTAGGAACATTGAGCAACACGAAAACTGATCTTTCTAATCACGATCTTTCCATATGTTTCGTTTTTCCTGCAAAAGATACGCATATTTTCAATGAAGCGGCAAAGAACAATTCATGTTCTTTGAGCTAGAACCTAAATTTCAGAACATACTCATCCACAAGAAATAATTTTAGAACTTATCAGTTTTTCCTTTGTTGCTGGTGAAACATGAATTAATTTACGAAAATATATGAAAAAAATATCTGAATTCGTTGGTTATCGAGATATGACAGTCGAGAAAAGACATTCGGAGACAAAAGAGAGTCAATAGCCGAACGGTTCAATGATCTATCATACATTTTCGGCTTACTGGTGCTGGTGGGTTCGATTCCCTCCGCGTTCTTTACTCGTTAGGAAACGGCATTAAACTTCAGGTCCAACATAGACATTCTGCAAAAGAATAACTAGGTTTTGATAGAATGCCCCGAAATGAAATGGAAATGATTGATTTAATGTACTCGAACACGTTGCTATTGTTATTTATTTTAAGTAAATTATTCACATTATTATATAAGTTGTCATAAATACGTTTTCGTTCGTTATTGAATTTCAAATAACGAACGAATTTAAAGTATTGAAAATTGAAAAAATTGAATAATTCTTTCATGTGACCAAATGCTTCTAAAATTTTCATGGAATATCCTAGTTGTTAGTCTATATTTAACCGTTATTTTGAATCCTATTCAAAATTCGCTAGTTATTAGACTTAACCGTTCTGACGACCACCAACATCACCAGCGAAGGAATATAAATACCTAAACGTTGTCCTGTCCGGTCTTCGAAATCACTGAAATATTGAAATCGATATTTTATTCATAAAATCGCATCGTTCTCCTCTCTTCAATATGGCCGCTCAAGCAGTAAAATCGATAGGAAAAAATGGTGTATGTATAATTAATCCCAAAATTGTAAAATCGTTATTTAGCGAAGGAGGGAAAATGCAACGTTTGATGCCTGCAACTTACTTCGCGATGCGAAAGAAACGTCGTATAATTTTGTTTTTCCGCTTTTACGCCCACCTTTTTTTATCGATTTTCCCGCTTTACACCTCTTCGTAATGAACTATGGAAATTTATTGGATGAGCTGTCACGTTGTAGCGTTTTCATACCCTTTCATGGGATATCTTCAATATTATAATTGGGATTTATTGATCCAATTCAAATCTAAGCTTAGACAAAAACGATTTCAACGCTATTTCATTATATATATATATATATATATATATATATATATATATATATATATATATATATATATATACAGAAAATGAACACTAGAATATTCATTCAAAAAATTCAAATTAACTAAAAGAATGTTATAGTAGAGCTAGATATGTGAACGTGTAAGATGTGATGTCTCCATTATCCTTCAAGGATAATGAAGACATAATAATAGTGGTGCAACTGACGAGTTCCTTGCAGAACGAAACATATGTCTCACTTCCATAAGATGTGGCATCGATTTCAATATTTCTCTAACATTTAACCCTATAGTATATATATAATAAGTTTTTCATATTGAAAGAAGCCTGTTATTGCTAAAAACATTCAAAATAATTGTACGAACCTGGAGATAAAAAAAAATGAACACACCTTTAAATGAGGCCACCAATGGAGGTAGCCGTTGACACAGCTGAGAGTTCATGTGGAAGACTAACATTAGTGACTTCCTTTTAAAGATTGTTCTTTTCTTGTTGTTTTTTTTTTTCATCTTCTGGTTCGTACACCTTGAACTTGGCGACGCCGTTCTGAATAATTACAGAATTATTCTGTAAGCATCTGAAGAAGTTGTTTGTAACGACGAAACGCGTCATGCTATGTAGTCAATAAAGTGTAAATCATAAGTTCGAGTGTTTGAATTTAAGTTTATATTCAACATAAATTCATCCAAAATTGAAATGAAATTATTTCAACTTCCGTGAAAATTGTTTGTAATACTATTTATCTACATTTTCAGTGGAAATTATATCATGTTAGGTACATTGACATCAAAGCAAACTCCGATTCACATAAAGCAACCAGGATTTTATGCGTATTGTCAAGTTTTGGAATAAACTGTTCCCGTGAGATAGGGCATAGGGTATAGTTCTGCCACACGGGATATCAGAGTTCGAGTCCCGGGATACGAGATAAGTAATGTAATGTATTCAGATTACAAATCCAATTTTCGTTTGAATCTCACGTAAAATTGTATTGTCCAAAGTATAATACACATTCAAATTACTTTCATAAAGTGCAACTACTCATTACATATGATTAATATAATATATCTATATATATATATATATATATATATATATATATATATATATATATATATATATATATATATGTTATATACGAGGTCTGTTCAAAAGAAAAGGTAAATGGTAAATTTTCTATATTCGCGGGCTCTGCATATTCGATTATCGAAATTTTCGTTTTTCATATGTGGAAATTATCAACCTTTTTGGATAATTAGTTTTTGTTTGTCAACTGAAAAGGTTAGTCACGTTTTTATGTATCGTTCGGTTTCACTTTTGAAAAAAATGGATCAAAGAATTTGTATTGATTTTGCGTTGAAAATGGAATACTGAAAAACTGTGGCATTCGGCGAGTCTATTTTGTCTCAAAAAAGTGTTTATAAGTTGTGACAACCACTTTACAGAAGGCCGAGAAGATGTTGATGGCGATAAGCGTCCTGGAGTTGCAGTCAACAAGAAAACATCGAAAACTTCAGGAACAGCGAAAAACAGCGAAATTTGTTCAGGAAATGCTAAATTTTAAGCGAAAGCAACGTCGCATTAGTATCGCTCAGGAGTTGTTCGATGACGTCAACGACGATCTAGATTTGCTCAAAAAGGTTAAACCTTTTCATGAAAAGTGAGTTTATGATTATGAGATCGAATCAAGTCCCACTCATCCCAAGGGAAGCGGCCAGAAGAGCTAAAACCGAAAAAGGCACACCGAGTTCGATCAAATGTGAAGGTTTTGGTCAGTGCTTTCTTCGATTACAACGGCGTAGTACACCATGAGTTATTGCCAACAGGTTGTACGGTTAACAAGGAACGCTGCAAGGAAGTTATGTAACGTTTTCGTGAAGCAATACTTCTCAATGATCGGTATTGTGGAAATACAAATCATGGATTCTGCATCACGATAATGCACCAGCTCAAAATCAATGCTTTATTGTTTGAGCTGAGTGACCCCTACTGTATAGATGTGAAATACTTGTAAATCTTTACTACAAGGGCTTCGACTTCAAGGGAAAGCACATCTACCGATCACACAAGAGTAGATTAATCATTCTCTGATCTAATAATTTTGCTCAATTATTTCCAAGGAACTGTGCCCTGAATCTAAACCGGGACAATTTCAACAACAGGACGGGGCACCGGGACAATACATTATATCCGGGACTGTCCCGGCAAAACCGGGACGTATGGCAAGTCTACTTATTATTAAAACTAGGAAGCTTTTTGGATTTGCGTATAATTTATCACTTCTCATTGAGTCCTACTTGAGTAATCGAATGTCAATTCGTACAAATTGAAAATCGCAAATCGAGAGAATTTGTAGTAACTTCAGGAGTGCCGCAGGGATCTAATCTTGGACCCCTACTATTTGTCCTGTTTGTTAACGATCTTTTAGAAATAGTGGACTGCATGAAGGTGGCTTATGTGGACGATGTTTATATATAAATTTATAAGTGACCAGAATGATATCAGCCTGTGGTGTAATAATAATTGTTTACACTTGAATGTCATGAAATGTCATGTGGTGAGTTTTACTAGAAAGAGAAATGTGATAACTTTTGATTACAACATTAATGGTGTTAATCTGACTCGACTTCTGGAGGCTGAGGATCTCGGCCTAGTGTTTTCATTCATATCTCATATCAACCAATTATTTTTATCATGTAGCAAGGTTTATGGTTTCATCTTCCACAATGCTAGATTGTTTTCGAATACCTCAACACTGGTCCATTTATTAAATGCCCTAGTGAGAAGCAAACTTGAGTATGGCTGTCTTGTTTGGAGACCAATATATAATTGTCATAAAAACCGCCTGGAGGCACTGCAGAGGAAGTTCTTGAAATGGCTCTCATTTCGAGAGAATCGGTTATATCCACCTAGGGGTTGTGATCACGCTGTTTTGCTGTTGAGGTTTGACACTTGGATCCTCCACACCAGGAGAAGTTTGAATGCATTGAAATTTTTATTCAATTTGCTCAATGATAATCTCGACTGAGCTTCTGGGTACACTTAAGTTATTCGTTCCTCAGAGGTGTACTAGAATAAACCAGACATTTTACTCAAAAACCCAAAGAACCAATCTTCTCTCGCAATCGCCGCTTAGCTTTGCATGTTGTACTGCAAACCAGGTATCAAGCTGCTGTGATTTGCACTGGAACTCACTTGTTTCTATCTTTAATGTGTATTTAAATCGTAACCAGTGAGGTATCTTAATTTCTTCAGGTTTGAGTTCTAGAGATTTGTTTGTAATATTGTATTTCTATGTTGTTATTGATATTTTTAGTAACCATATTTATTCATTATGTATTTTCCTAGTCTTTGAGTATTCGATTATTACGGCATTATCATTCTTGATAATGCTGTAAAAGGCGAAACTAGTCGAATAAAGAATTGTTCAGTCAGTGATTTTTAGACAAGTATTTATTATTACCTCCCATTTAAATATGAACTATCACAGAGTTGATTCATCGTCCATTGAATTTATGTATTTTCCTGTTATTGGGTAGTTGGAAATATATCCTTATTATTATTTTAAATCGTCTCTTGTTTTTTTCCGAATACACTTCAAAATTAACTAGGTGAGTTTTTTTATTTGAAATATTATTTTGACCCAAAAAGCATACGTAGAATTAGAATTGATAGAGATGCGAGAAGGTCCGAGCCTGCAATTGCTGTATTTTGGAGTTTTGAACCAGATACCAGGTATCCTGGATTAAAAAAGGCTGCTTGTCGATTTATTTCTATACTCGGAATATCCTTTGTACCAAGATCATTTCATTCCACTGTGAAATTCGTGAAATTCAATACAATCAGTGATTAACTAACCAACATCTCAAACAATTACTAATATGTGCTGTCACCAATTAAACTAAATTTCAAAGAATTAACAAGAGGACTAAAATAAATGTGTTTTCCAATATTAAAATTTTAAATATTCAAATTGAATACACATATTTAGTACTTTTATTCATATTAATTGAATAAGTATAATTTTGTAAGAAACATTTTTTTAATAGCTTTTTTGCATACCTCGAACTGCGAAGGAAACCCTGATACATAAGAAGTATAATATTTCAAAAACCGTTGAAAAAGATCAGTAAATAAAAACATACATAGTTAAATAATTCACACCTGTGTTATTTTTGTAGATTTTTTCAAATCGTAAAATCAATGCTAGTTTCCAGTGTCGTTCTTTTAGCGCATGAAACCGAAATTTGAGAAAATTATTTATATAAATTACTTTTTGATTCCACCACGTATAGAGTATCTCGAAGTGATTGTTTTGTGTTTGCCTTGATCCCACATGAATTGAATATCTAGTACGTAACAGAACTACACAAGCGCATATCGGTTAAAACGAATAAAAAAATAATTATTCCAATTCAGTTATTCCCTGTCGATGTCCGTTATACATGCGAGCAATAAAACACACTTATAAATAGAAATGAACAAATTTCCTTCCCTTTCATTGACATACGGGAACATAAAGCTGGATTCGACTTGGAACAGTCCTTTTTATGTCTACCGAATAAAATAACCAGGACGACGGTTTCATCTCTTGTGATCTGATTGACCATTCGGAAATGGCCCTTTTATGCTTGAACTTATTTTTTGCTCTATTTTTATGAATTTCCAGATAACGGAAATGATCATACTGAAGGATTCGTCATATATGAGGGTTATTTCTTTATTCCATTTATATGAATAAACAAATAGATAAATATATATATATATATATATATATATATATATATATATATATATATATAAATTGATTTATTGCCTGTTTGAGATATTTATTTTGAAAGTTTTTAGCATTAAAACGTCATATTATTAAAAAAGCCTGTTAATGCTAAAAACTTTCAAAATAAAAAATATATATATATATATATATATATATATATATATATATATATATATATATATATATATATATATATATATATGAAATGAAATTTTTTTGTGCATGTATAAATACTAAAACATCCAAACGAAAAATTAGATTAAGCAATGTGAACGTGTACAATGTGATGTCTGTACTATCCTTTAAGAGATGAATGTTGAAAAATATTGAAATGGATGCCACACCTAATGGAACTACAAAACAGCTGTTTCGTTCAACAAGGAACTCGTCAGTTGTGCGACGTCCATCCAAGTTAGGCAAGGATTTAAATCTCCAAACACCTTCTTATGACTCCAAGTGAATAACCGTCAAGTAATGAATACTCCACAATTCCATCTATAGGAATCAACAGAAAGCTTCTTTTTTATTGTATTATATATGGTAATGCTAATACACTTCTAAAGCGAATGATGAGCCAGAAATATAATAATATTAAATATGAATGTTGAATATTAAAGAGGTAAAAATTACATTTTGACGTTTGATATTCATAGTAATTTATAAAATTCAATTATTCAATAGTGTTGACAAAGTCGCAAAGAAACGTCAACTAAAATAAATATTTTCTCAATCGAAAGAGTTTGTTATTGCTAAGAATATATTTAAAAAATTAGTTTGTTTTGTTTTGAATGATAGTGGAATTAAAGATATTATTTTTTTAAATTTGTAATTCGAACTGTTTAATAACTGCTATTTTCAAAATTTTAATAATTGATATCACTTTAACTCTAAACATATCGGAGTTTTTTGTAACAATCACATGACATAAATGGCTGTAAGAATGCTTTTACTTCGTAGATTGTAGAAAAGCAGTGTTAATTATGAAAAAGTGGCTATGGACTCTGTGTTTTCCAAATTCGGTTTCGAGATTGCAATGAGTGTCGAAGTTGTCAGCATTGGGAAAATAAGATTACAACTCCGAATTCAGAAATTTTCAGGCGGAATCTGTAAATAGGCTCTCTTTCTTGAATGGCCCCATTCATTTCATCTTTAAGGTAAAATGTAGGTACAACTAAAACTTCTACATTTTTCGAATACAACTTTGTAGAACTTAAATTTGATGATGAGAGTTGGTGTTGATGAGAGACAACAAGCTCGAAACACTTCTTAACGACTACTTCCAAATGCAGACTATGCCGACAAATTCTGAAATCTTGAAATTCTTACACTTAGTTTTTTTTTCAATTTTTTGCACAATTCTGACAATTGACGAACACCATTGGTGTATGCAATGCAATGTGATATCGTTCCCATCTTACAATCAGTGTGTCCGCTCAACAGGAAAGCCTGGGAACGCGCTTTCTTTGATATGACAACAAACTTAGTAGTCTAATATTTATGGGAATCTGCCTTTGTACTTACTTCAGGTTATTATACTCAGAAATTCTTTTGAAATACGAGAACAAAGGGAACAATAATGTAAGTAATTCTTCACATTGTTTTCCTAATTTTATTTAGTAGAAGATTTTCCAAAGTAATTTTTATCTTTATGAACTCTAGATTTAATTTTAAGTAACGTTGATCTTAATTGAATATAATTCAGCGATAAATTAGAAGTTGTAATATGTTCACAAGAACTGTTGAAGGTACTCGAATTCTGCATTTGTGCGTATTTAAAAAAAATACGATTTTTCTTTTCATTATCAATACTCAGTGTGACATACTCAAAAGTTAGTAATGAATGTAATATTCACAAGGTAGGTATGTATATAAGTCAGGGGTCACCAACTAGTTTCGCTCTGGGTTCATTTTCAGAAATGAAATGACGTTCAAGGTACACACATTTTATAAAAAAAATATTTATTAAACAAAGGTAATTACGGAAATTACAAAGATGTTTATTTACATATCAATGAGAAAAGTGATATTTTTTGTTGATGATTATCTGTCTGAAGTTTGGAGTGAAATTGGTGCAAGCTATTGGCATTAAATCCTGGAGAATGGAGATGTTCATCAGTACGTCGAGATCGAAATTTATTTTCAAGGAAGTTCATCTTCCAAAATGCTGCTCCGCATATATATGTTAACCCAAACAAAGTAAGTAGTTTCAAAGCTAATTTTTGAAGTTCTGGATATTTATTACTACACACAAATTTTATCCAGAACTCCTCACTGGAAACTTCCGTATGTTTGTGTTTTAACACTGTGTTTTAAAACAGATCGATCATTTCGAACTGCAGAATAGCTTTATCACTCCCGAAAACATTTGCAGCTTCGTTGCTCCATTCATAATCGGGATGCAGAGAGTAAATGCTTCGAAGGATATCTACATTTTCAATTTTCTTAAAATCGGCGAACCTTGTTTGAAATTCCGATTTGAGATCTGAAATGAACAAGACGTTCATGTATTGGCCGACTTCAATCTCATTGCCATGTCTCTCTGACATGAGCTCCCATATAAGCTTTCCTTGCCTTGAAGTTTAAGGTTCATTGATATGTTTAAAAATATCCGTCAAAAAAGCAATGGCAGCTACTTTTTCTTTTTCGTTTAGAAAACTTAAGTAGGCGTTTGTTGAAATTTGATCATATACTATTGGAAATATATGTCTTCAAGTGCTCTAAAAAGAACCTTTCTAAAACCTTTCTAATACGCAGCATTAACTTCTTTCAGATAATTTAATTAACCAGAGAGCAATAGACATTTTAGCAATTGTCTATTGCTAAAATAGAAAAACTTTGGACTAGGAGATAGCTTACAAATCCTATGAATAAATGCAAAGGTTCGACTTGACAAATTCCTGATTGTCCCTGAAAAAATCACGAACATTTACTTACTACGAACATATCTTCTATTTTTATAATTGGTTCTCCAATTGGTTTTCAAATTTGAATTTCGGAAATTAATTTTATGTTTATTTAGGTAAAAATAAGTTAGTGGATCTTTAATGGATCATGGCTGTCCTTGTTGAGATACCCTAGTATCTTTCAACCAACGTTTTTCCATTTCCAATATTGGAACTTTTTATTATGTTATAATTAACGTGATCATACATCCCGCTTTCAATCAATCTGTCCCGTAGTCCCCAGATATAGTCCTGCTTTTGCAGATAGATCAAGCGATAATTTGAAATGTATTTCTCACAAATGCTATTTTATTCAAAATTGAACAAATTACTCGACAGACAGGTTATTGGAATTGGATGTAGAGCCCACATATTCCATAACAAGATCAAAACTGCAGCTGATTGTTTTCCTGTGGACTTTGAATGCATCATAGCAAAAGTTTACTCATTTTTCTACACCTACAGGGTTCGGATAGAAACTTTGAAAGGGTTTTGTGATACTACCGAGACAGAGTATCACAAACTGCTTGGCTACATTAAAAGAAGGTAGCTTGCGTTTCTGCCATCGCTTAGGGGAGTTATTAAAACGTTTCAGCTTTTGAAAACGAGTATCGCAAATATCTAAATATTTCAAAGACGTTTCGCAAAATATCCAACTCGAAATTGTGGTTATATTATCTGCACACAAAAGCAGCGACCTTTCATGAAGCTGTCTTGAAAATCGAAGGGCAATATCTGTCGGCCAACTCTAGAATCTTGACTATTGTAGTGTTTCAATTATTTCATGTTATTCTATCTACTACAATAAAAACCTTGTGAAACACTTAAAAAATGCTTTTTTCATGCTATAATTTAGCAGATATCCAGCTTTGGTGAAAAAATAAATGGTCGAGTTAGTTAAACTACGTATTGAATTTCTCAAAAAAAAAAGAATATAAGATATTTATTACAATATCATCAGTTTTTGGTACTTATTCAATATTGTATTTGTTCTGCTGTGAATATTTTCTTGTTTGAAAAATTTTATAGTTGACGAAATAAATAAATGAGTGTATTTATGATAACTTGCGAATGAGACAAGCTATCATAATCAAGCTGTGAATAATAGTTTTGGCTAGTTAAGAAGTTGATATGAAGTGAATCAATCAATTTCTCTATGATGACCAGCTTAACAGTGCTTTATTCAGTGTCAACTGGCCTTTCACATGGTGACCTTGAATTACCAAAGAAAATACCGAATCGAAGTATTTAAAATCTTTTTTTCGCGTCAGTATGTCAACACGTATTCTAGATAATTCTTTTGTTATTGAAATATTTAATTTAATATAAGTTATTGATATTTTAAGGATCTCCAACAAAGACTAATGCTTATAATTAATTAATCGCAGCTTATCCCAATTCATCATAACGAAGCCATGTATGCAATTGGCTCCCTGAGTCAGATGGAGACAAATGTTACCAATTGTCGATTAGGAATTTCATAGCATGAATCAGAGCCAGTAGTTAAATTTTTCTACATTTATGTATTGGCTATCGCACACAATATTTCAATTCACTATTATTTTCCTGTTAAATAAGTCTTGCCTCATTTAATAGACTCAGTTAATCTAAATTATTATGAAGTGAATCAATCAATTTCTCTATGATGACCGGCTTTACTGTGCTTTCTTCAGTATCAACTGGCCTTCAACATGGTGACCTTGAAATACCAAAGAAATTACAGAATCCAAGTATTTGAAATTTTTTTTTCGTGGCAGTATGTCAACACGTATTCTAGATAATTCTTTTCTTATAGAAATCATTTTATGTATGTTGATATTTTAAGGATCTCCAACAAAATACTAATACTTATAATTAAATGATCGCAGCTTATCCCAATTCATCAGAACAAAGCCATGTTTGGAATTGGCTCCCTGAGTCAGATGGAGACAAATGTTACCAATTGTCGATTAGGAATTTCATAGATCAGAGCCAGTAGTTAAATTTTTCTATATTTAAACTGTATTGGCTATTGCACACACTATTTCAATTCACTATTATTTTCTTGTTAAATCAGTCTTGCCTCATTTAATAGGCTTAGTAAATCTGAATTATTATGAAGTGAATCAATCAATTTCTCTATGATGACCGGCTTTACGGTGCTTTCTTCAGTGTCAACTGGCCTTTAACATGGCGATCTTGAATTACCAAAGAAATTACCTGAATCGAAGTATTTAAAATCTTTTTTTCGCGGCAATGTATCAACAAGTATTCTAGATAATTCTTTTGTTATTGAAATCATTTTATGTATGTTGATATTTTAAGGATCTCCAACAAAGACTAATGCTTATAATTAATTAATCGCAGCTTATCCCAATTCATCAGAACGAAGCCATGTATGCAATTGGCTTCCTGAGTC
This sequence comes from Henosepilachna vigintioctopunctata, assembly GCA_030704895.1. Classification (NCBI taxonomy): domain Eukaryota; kingdom Metazoa; phylum Arthropoda; class Insecta; order Coleoptera; family Coccinellidae; genus Henosepilachna; species Henosepilachna vigintioctopunctata. The sequence goes on along the minus strand of JARQZJ010000031.1, from coordinate 13,852,275 downwards.
AGATTGAGGCAAATGTTACCAATTGTCGATTAGGAATTTCATAACATGAATCAGAGCCAGTAGTTAAATTTTTCTACATTTAAACTATATTGGCTATTGCACACACTATTTCAATTCACTATTATTTTCCTGTTAAATAAGTCTTGCCTCATTTAATAGACTCAGTTAATCTAAATTATTATGAAGTGAATCAATCAATTTCTCTATGATGACCGGCTTTACGGTGCTTTCTTCAGTGTCAACTGGCCATTCACATGGTGACCTTGAATTACCGAAGAAATTACAGAATCGAAGTATTTAAAATCTTTTTTTCGCGGCAATGTATCAACAAGTATTCTAGATAATTCTTTTGTTATTGAAATCATTTTATGTATGTTGATATTTTAAGGATCTCCAACAAAGACTAATGCTTATTATTAATTAATCGCAGCTTATCCCAATTCATCAGAACGAAGCCATGTCTGGAATTGGCTCCCTGAGTCAGATGGAGACAAATGTTACCAATTGTCGATTAGGAATTTCATAACATGAATCAGAGCCAGTAGTTAAATTTTTCTACATTTAAACTATATTGGCTATTGCACACACTATTTCAATTCACTATTATTTTCCTGTTAAATAAGTCTTGCCTCATTTAATAGACTCAGTTAATCTAAATTATTATGAAGTGAATCAATCAATTTCTCTATGATGACCGGCTTTAATGTGCTTTCTTCAGTGTCAACTGGCCATTCACATGGTGACCTTGAATTACCGAAGAAATTACAGAATCGAAGTATTTAAAATCTTTTTTTCGCGACAATGTGTCAACACGTATTCTATATAATTCTTTTGTTATTGAAATCATTTTATGTATGTTGATATTTTAAGGATCTCCAACACAGGCTCATGCTTATAATTAATTAATCGCAGCTTATCCCAATTCATCAGAACGAAGCCATGTATGCAAGTGGCTCCCTGAGTCAGATTGAGTCAAATGTTACCAATTGTCGATTAGGAATTTCATAACATGAATCAGTGAATCATTCATTCTTGATAATGCTGTAAAAGGCGAAACTAGTCGAATAAAGAATTGTTCAGTCAGTGATTTTTAGACAAGTTTTTATTATTACCTCTCATTTAAATATGAACTATCACAGAGTAGATTCATCGTCCATTGAATTTACATGAATCAAAGTCAGTAACTGTTAGTTTAGTAAGAGTAAGTGTACAGTTAATACAGCTTCAATTTTTCTACATTTAAACTGTATTGGCTATTGCACACACTATTTCAATTCACTATTATTTTGCTGTTAAATAAGTCGTGCCTCATTTATTAGGCTCAGTAAATCTAAATTATTACGAGTATGTAGTGACTCAATCAATTTCTCTCATTGATGCCCTATATGGAGTTGACTGTAAGAAAGCATCCCGTTGATAAATAAAATAATCTCAAGTATATTAAATTGAATATGTTCATTCTTAGATCGCTATATATATTCAAGGTAATATACTCGATGAATGTAAAGATGAAGGAGGCAGATAGTATTTCGTTGTAATTTTTCTATGTGATTTTCGACCGAATTATGGCCCCCTTCGTCAAGGCCAACCTATTTTAGCATTCACACTCAACGAACGATAAAGAGCAGACGACTAATTCGCAGAAATTCCGGCGAACATGCATACTGTCAATGTCAGTGACTTCCGACGGCCGTATGACGTACATTTGCACGGTCAATATTTCCGTATCATCTCAAAATGCACACTGCACTATCCAACGAATCGGCGTAATTAAATCGGTTGTATACAATGCACAAATTTAAATAAATTCCGAAGTTCAAGGATTGAAAGTTGTTTATTTTCGTAGCTAGGTTGGACCTCCGCCTAGAGTCTGATATAATTTATTGCGATTTTGCAATTATATGTGCTAAATAGTTATTACGAACAACTAAAAATGTGAGTTTAATCTCGATTACTAACTGGATGCGAAAGCACTGAATAAGCGGGTATGTAGTTACGTCCTCTTCATAATTTTTTCTTTTAACTCGAGAATAATTTCTTGAGAAACTCAACAAACATTGTGAGCGGGTAACAGATTTTGACGTTGAATTTTCGATACTATTATTCCGCAATTAGCATTTTTCACTTCAGGTTCATTGACCATAACATTCATTCAATGAGATGAGTAAATAAATTCCAGCTTTGATTACACAATGCATTATTTTTACTAAAATAACAAAGAATCTAAATTTTCTCTGAAAATTTTAAAAATTTAGGTATTTCAAGTTGTTTTATCCAGTGCTAGATTATCCATAAACAGTGTAGGCAACAGCTGTGCGATACTACTGGTTAGAGATCTTCTGCTCGTTCGGTCCCTCTATAGAATTTGTTAAATTGATAATCCAACAAAATGCTTCATGTAAAATATATCTAAAATCATCATAAAAAATTGCATATTATCATGAAAACATTCATCCAAGTAGCTCTAAAACATACGTTCAATCGATTTACTCGATATATTAGAGGAGGGCGATAAACAAAATTGGCAACAACCACATTCGTAATCTGCAAGCTTTTCTGAGCCTAAAAGAATTTAGATAATGCGGTCCTCTATTTTGCACACTCGACTCCCTCCAGCTCCTTATCCAATGTGAAAACTTCTTCAGGCACGTTTGAATGAAGAATAAGTCGTCATCGACATTGTCAATGATGGGTCAACGCTGTCACTATATCTGTAGCATTAAGTAACGGGTGTTTTTTTAGAGGTATAGAACTTTAAGTTGGCATTACTGTTGAAGATGGCGACCGATTCAACAGCTGAGAAGTGATTTATTCCGAGTTTGGTTTGGCAATTCATCATGAATAGACTCACGCCTGAACAACGCTTGCAAATAGTGCAATTTTATTTCGAAAATAATGGTTCTGTGCGGAATACGTATCGCGCGAATTTTGTTTAGCGATGAAGCGCACTTCTGGTTGAATGGCTATGTCAAGAAACAAAACTGCCGCATTTGGAGTGAAGATAATCCTCAAGTGTATGTCAAAACACCGTTACATCCAGAAAAACTGACTGTATGGTGCGCATTATGGGCTGGTAGAATCATTGGTCCGTACTTCTTCAAAAACGATGATGGCCAGAACGTTACAATTGATGGTTATCGGTATAGAGCCATGATTACTAACTTTTTCATTCCTGAAATGAACAACCATGATGTCCAGGAGCTGTGGTTTCAACAAGACGGCGCAACATGTCACACAGCTCTTGCCACAATCGATTTATTGAAAGACACATTTGGTGACCGCCTAATTTCACGTTTTGGACCTGTGAATTGGCCTCCAAGATGTTGTGATTTAACACCGCTAGACTACTTTCTGTGAGGCTATGTAAAGTCATTGGTCTATGCGGATAAGCCACAAACGCTTGACCATTTGGAAGGCAATATTCGACGTGTTATTGACGATATACGCCCACAAATGTTGGAAAAAGTCTTGGAAAAGAGGTGCAATCGAAAATTGGACGTCCAGATTGGACTACATCCGAGCCAGCCGTGGCGGTCATATGCCAGAAATCATATTTAAAATGTAATGCCACAAGATTATCTTTCGCATAAAGAAAAAGTCTTGTCAATCGAATGATCCATCGTTGTTTTATTGCAATTTAAAGTTCTATACCTCTAAAAAAAACACACTTTATAACTCAGATGCTGAGCCAGCTGAGATTTTGATTAATGTAAGTATGCAAATACTGTGGAAAGTGAGTATGAAATAAATTGAGATTTTCAGATATACATGTAAAGTTATTTCTTCGTTCAAGTTTGCTGCACTTTGTATAATACGCTCGTCCTTTTTGTTGAGTCTCGCTGGACGGAGGCATGGAGTGTGACTGTCAAATGTAAGTTTTGAGATGACGTTTTTGAGAGAATAACTAAGGAGATAAAGATCACACAGTAAATAATAAATAGATTTTTGAGAGTTTTAATCGAGTGAAGCAAAGAGTGATAGTAATAAACTTTAATTATTGTTGTTTCTGTCGTTTTACATGTAACTTTGTAATTAATGTAAATATTGTAAATAATAGCTAATAAATAACTTTGGTTCTACAGAGAAACAAAACTCATTATTGTTATCAAGTCAATTTATAAGAACCATATACATATACCTAGTTTGAAGAACAAAGAAAGCGAAGTATTTGTAGCAATTTCATCTAAAAAATTAATAACCTCTTTATCTATTTTTTCCATACCTAGAATTACTATGCAATAAGCAATTTATAGTAATTTAGGCATTATTTCACTAACGTGACAAAACAAATTTGTAGAGTCATAATATTTTTCGGTAAATATCAATATTTTTCAGAATATTACGAAATTTACGATTCGTTTTTGTTCTTTCATAGGACCACTCGTTTGTTTTTGTCAAATTCTATTATTCTTATATGATTTATCAAAAGGGTCTCGAAGATGCCTAGGTGTGGTTAAGATATTTTCTGCATTTCATGATGCATGAAACCACAAGGTCAAATTCAGCTAAAAACCGATTTGTCCAACAACACCCAAAACAATTTGAAAAAATCTTTTCGTATTCAATTTCGGTTCAGATGTACCTGCAGAAAAGTTACAAGCACCCTGTTCAGTCTAGCATATCATTCTTGCATTATATATTATCTGGAAATACTATCTTCCGTTCTTCAAACCGATGACTTCACAAAAAAGTTTTAGGGTGATACAAATTCTCGATTTTTCACATTTTTCAAAAGCTTTGAAGTCCAAGAAAGTGCGAGTTATTATATCTATTTTGAGAAAAATCTCAACTAAGAAAAAATTCGATAAATTAAAGGCTTCCAAAACGCTTTACGTTATACAATTCTTCTGCCGTTAAACTCGGAAGAAGTCGGTGAATCATTAATTTCGTTTTTAATTTTTTTGGAAAATTAAATATGAAAAACACTTCTTTCATTTTTGATGAAAGTGATGGATTCATCACAACGTGTAATGATAATACTATTTAATCTATTATATACCCACAGGAGCATCATATCATTTTCGAAATTTTGAAATATTCTTCTCCTATAAACACATTTACGAATACTTACCTATTTACTTAAACGCTATGTTGTTACTATTTACCTTTAGATTATAATTGTTATCATATGTGGTTGGGATATATTTTTTTAACTGTAGCAGTACTAAATGTACACGAACTTAATTGAACACGTTGTTCTAACTTAACTTTCTTATTCTAAACTTCATCTACTCTATGACTACACCAGTTGTGCCAACACTGATGTCAATTACTTTGGAAGTGTTACCAAACTATAAGAATTACTTGGGTTAACAATTAGTTTATTATAGATTCACTTCATATGTTTTTCACTCGTATCTACAGAAATTTCAGAAAAAATTAAAAAGGAATATTTTATATGTGGGAATCGATATTGAAAAATGAAACTTTGTAAGGTATTAACAAAATTCGTTTTCTTATTTGAAAGATCAATTAATACCAAACCACAGATCTGTAGGTTTCAATTTTCAATGATTTTGTGCCATAAATCCGACAAAGTTTGTGCAATGACCTGGGTTCATTTGTTTTTCTAGGTACTCTTCGGTGAGTAGGTCATCAAACTATAAAAATATAGGAATACTAAGGCTTGCTGAAACCTTCACTAAGAGTACCGAATAAAAATGTAGGACAGCGTGCAGAGTGGAAATACTTCCTGAATACTATCCTGAACAAATGATGAATAACACACTGCTACGGCCAACTTTACTAGTAAAGTACTAAAGTTGGCCGTGGCAGTGCTATACCAGACTGGACACACAAAATAACTCAAGATATTCATATGCAGCATATATGATTCAGATGGTAATATTAGAACTCGTTCATTCAAACAGGTAGAGTACATAACACAAGATGTTTTTAATGTGCCGATTCCAAAAATGCCACCAGATTTTTTCTTTCAGCTGTAGTTTTTGAGATACACGTTACAGGTTAAATGATATATTTTTTTCTGATAAAGGACAACAAATAAAGAGATGAATATGTACTTAATAGTCAAAATAGAAATTTCCCAGAATGTAATTAGCCAAATGGATACCTGGAATTGTCCCTGACCCAATGTTCCTATAGTAGGAACTACTCAATACAATGCTCTTAATTACTTTTATACCTGTAATTGCCTATGACCCGATCCTTCTATACCTGCTTGGCTGTACTTGATTTAGTATATTACTGAGTTTTCCCAAGTAAAGTTGTGCTATCATTTTGTGTAAATTTTGGTCGTTTTGTAGTATCAAGACACTAAACTGAAACAATGGCATCCACAAGCAGACGTACCTGTGTAAATCATCCCGATGTTTTTTGTTATGTGTGTGGTGAATACACTTTGAAAGAGAGCAGAAAAACGATTTCTGACTTTGTGAAAAGGGCTTATCTTGCCTATTTTGGCGTTCATTTAGGAGATCAAGATAAATCTTGGGCCCCACATTTCATATTGTGTTGAACATTTGCGACAGTGGACAACTGGAAAGAGGAAGTGCCTAAAGTTTGGTGTACCAACGGTTTGGAGAGAACCGCGGAACCATCATGACGACTGCTATTTTTGTTTCGTTAATATTAAAGGCATTAATAGAAACAATAGACACAAATGGACATATCCTACCATGAAGGAAGAAAATGAAACAATAGCATTAGTTTTGAGAAAAATTAAATACGAAGAACATCAGTGGTCAATTTGTGTTGATTTAAAAATGATTAACTTCCTCCTTGGACAGCAGAGTGGTTATACAAAATATCCTTGTTTTTTGTGCCTTTGGGACAGCAGAGCTAAAAATGAGCACTGGGTTAACTAAAAGCTGCTGCTATATTTGATGGTCCTCAAATAAGGCAACTTGTTAAAGATCCACAATTCAAATAAATACTTAAATCCATGTGTCTTTGTTTTTTTTTAACTGTCAATAGTAATATTATATGTTATAACAGTTATAACGTAAATTATATACAGTTTTTTAAAAAATCTCAAAAACTAGATCTGGACTCTGATGCACCAACTTATGGAAATGGCACCAACGAATTTGGTATATTGAGAATTTCACAAATACTTACTGTGTATCAGTATATCTTTAACACAATTAGGACAATCTCACGATATTTTGGTATATCTAAAAGAAAAAAGCAAATAGTCTGCTGAGGGACTGAATCATTTACCAAAATTTTCATATTTTATTTCAGAAAAATTTTCTTTTAGAGTGTTTATCTGAAGGTGGCAATGTGGATTCTGTAAAATCAAAGAATTGATATAATGGAAGTTCGACAGCCTATTGGCCAGGGAGGTAGTTCTGTGAGTGGACCCGATCAAAAAAAACAATCATAATATAATTGTGATAATGTGAATAATGATAATACTACAGTATTATTATCATTTACATTGAACATGTACATTTCGGAAAATTGACGTGAGATAAGTAGCTATGAAAGATTTTGCACAAAATCTCACATCATGGAAACAGAAGCTAAATATGCAGAAGCAGGCGTTAAGTAAATGAATACAAAGAATTGAAATTTTGGTAACATTGTCATATTAATATTACCACTGACCTTGGTGGTAATGTAACGAAATAATAAAAATAAAATTTGAAATGAAAGCTCATAAATAATACTGTTTTGATTGAGTGGCAAAACTAATCCTATTGTATTAAATAATATAATCATTATTTTGTCGCAAATTCATTATGATAAACTGTAAGATAAATTCTAACACTTGAACTTTCAATCACACTTTTTTACAATCTTCCTTTTTTGAGGTTAACTTAAGTATACCTATTATGTAAACGCCTGTCGGAAACCCGATGAAACGTGTCATGTTATTCATTCAACTAGAGTGTGAATCGAAAGTTCAAGTGAATTTATTTTAGGTTTATTAATCCTATTGTCATTTTTGTATGTTTTCTAGTGTGTTGTTTTCAATCTTATTATAAACATGCGTTTTCATTATGATATTTACATAATTTTATTATGAGTTTAGATACATTAGATATCTTAAGATTTTTATTATCCACTATTCTCCATTAGTACTTTCTAAGAGAAGTAGTCGTCAGAAGTAGGTCAGATGTATAGTAGTTTTATTTTAAATCGAATAGAACACTCAACTTGCATCATATATTCAAAATTTTTATTGAAATTGATAACTTGGCCTTTGCCATTTATATTTTAAAGATAACTTCATGTAAATCTTGTCCATGACTCCGTATCAAATGGTCCATTCGGAAGGTCCAATTTGACACATGCCCAATTACTGAGAACGGCGACGAATTGACATTTCATGATCCTCATTAACACTGTACGCTACGGCTGCAATATTCTCTTCAGTACGCACTGTACGCATGCGAGACAATGGTTTAATGTCCAACAAAGTAAACTTGGTGCGAAATTTGGTGATCACAGCACGAATTGTCTATTCACAAAGGTCGATTATGACGACCATAATATGGTCGTAACAAACGATACACATTTTTCACATAGCACGAATTTTGATAGTAAATTTCAACAATTTACAATCGTTGCTCGTTTGTAAGTTCTTCCATGATGAAATGGCAGAGTATACTGAAAACTTTTCACTTTGACAGATGACGTTTGGATGCCATTACCAACAAGTGCCGCCAACCTGAAAAACTTAACTCTCAAAAAATCTCCCTTATTATACCTACATCTTTCGTTGTAACCTACCTTTGGCAATAAAAATATATGTCAGGTCAAACGAAAACATAAAGAAACTTTAGAAGCTAATACAATATGGTATTTTTCAATGAAGCTCTGTTGTTTCACAAAAATTTGAAAATTCTTCAATTGAGTACGCTTCACAATCCATCAAAAAATTTTTCAAATCCTTTTTCCGCAATGCCTTGTTGTATAAAAATATCACTTTAATGAATAACTTGATTCTACAAAAAAATTATAATTGATTTTTCTATTTCGAACTTTCAGCACATTATCAACTCTATCGATGAAGTCTCTGAAATACTAAAATCTAAAGGCTTAAAAGGCCAAAACATGTATCTATCGAGGAAATTTTATGTGGAATGCATTCCACTTAGTGATAAGATAATAAAATACAATAATTGTCACAATTAACCTTACTAAAGCAGGCAGGAATTACTGTGCAGGAATTGCAGGAATTGATTTGTTTTTGGGCCGATATGGATTATTTACAGATCAATCTACATATTATGTTTAATGTTGTACCACATAAATCAAATTAAAGTTATATCCAAAGAATATATTGATTTTTTGAAACTATTCGGTGGACAATAAAGGGTTTGTTATTTACTCCGAAGATTTCCATTATCATTTTCTAAATTGTTTAGAACACAGGATACTTGAACGAATTGGCCAAATTAGGAACACTAGATGCTTCGGAAAACATTGAACTCCTATATTATTGCTCCTCCTATAAACTCCTATAAAATTAATTTTCTTGGAAAGCACAACTACAAAAACAGAATTTGTTTCGTGAATTATCTTTTAGAGTTTATCGATACCGAATAAGTATCGATACCTAAGGACCGATATATTATCGAGTAAAAGGATCGATACCTGAATGCTATCGTTTCATTCCTATTTTGGAATGAAATGAAATTGGTCTTTTGCACAAAACAAACCATTTTCTGAATTTTAGTGAATTTATAGTCCCATTTATACAAAAATTGATCATTTTGGGATATAGTTGAGGATAACCCGCTGAAGTAGAATATCCAAGAAAAACTTTCATAATCTTTGCCCGAAATATTATCGGTAACTCGGGCATAGAAAGAAAGCCACTCGAGCAGAAATCCGACAGTGGTATTTCTCATTTCTCTTTTTCGTTGTAGTTCTCTATTCAAGTTCTGCAAGAGTTGCAAAAAAATGAATACGGAGAAACCGCTAAGAAACAGCGCTTCGACTCTCGACATTGTAGCGAAAGAGAACCCACGAAGTTACAAGGTTGCAATATCCCGGCATTTATTTCTCGTTTGAAACGGGTACTTATTAGAGGCCGTTCGGAGCTCCAGGGGACTTTGGCAACGTCGCATCTTGTCGGTTATGAAATTATTCGAGAAGGCATGTTAAGATTGGAACAGTATGTGTGCTTCCAATGCTTTTTCAAATTGTGTTTATGTCAAAAATATGAACTTATTATGATAACGTATAATGATTAAAGTATAACATAAATTCAAACATTCTAAATTTTGATACACACTTTTATTGAATAATAGAGTGGCACGATTTGTTGGGTTACCGACTTCTTTCGAAGCTCACCGAATATGATTTTAATATCTGATATTCCGCATAATGCAGAGTATCAACTCATTTTCTATAGGCGCCTGAATTCATCCAGAATATTTCTCACATTATAATATTTCTAAGGTAAAATTTTATCCTTTGATCTTAGTTGCCTGTATTTTGAATTTTGGTATACAAATTACCATAAAAATTGGATTAATTGCACATTCGACTCATAGCTAAATGATTATTGTTTATTTGACATCATCACAAATGTCTGGCTAGTTCAGGATATGATTTCAAAAACGGAAAACTAAAAGTTTGACACAAGACTTCGACACGATATGTCGAATTCTTAACAGATCTCTTTTGAGTTTTAACAGCAAAAGAACGTTTTATAGAATTTATTGGTGATTCTCTGATCTCTTTGTGAAACATGGTTTAATATATTGAACTAAAAACTTTCGACTTTGTTTCACAGAATAATATTAATTGATTGAGAAAAGATGAAAAAATCTTTTTTACCGTTAACGATTCGCTATATACGCGCGAGTTGTTTGTCAGCGTATGCTTTATATATCTTATGGGGTTGAGATTTCTGATGAGTCAATCTTCACAAGATTAAGTCACGAAAAATCTTAGTGGACATCATTCTAGATAGAAGGACAGTCACGAACTGAGAAATCTCTAAAAGGGCAAAATAAATCTTGTCTGAAGTTTCATCATGAATTTTCGTTCATTATGATTATGCATGAGAACACTTTACATAATAAGACAATACCTTATTTTTATTTTATTGCATATATTTTCCAATGAATCAATGGATAATACTTATTATTCATTGATCCTAATGTTAAAAAACCGTCACGACGGATTTTTATGTTCAACTCTAGGAATAAGCGCTGTTCTAATGTTAACATGTTTCAAGTTCAGACTATCGATCTCGTAGAACTCTAAAGAATTCATTACAATGTTGCCAATTGCTCACCAATTGACTCCTATTCACAACCTCATAATACCATTAATCTAGTTTATTTGTAATCATTTTGTAACTTGCTATCAAAACAAAAACATAAATAAAGCACTTTTGATTACATGTTATTCTCTGGATGAAAATTATGAGAATGACGAAGTGGATAATTCGCAGAATGTCACTAAAGAATTATTTCAAATATCTGATTTCCAATAAGTGAGAATATGAAAAACCAAACGTTCATAATTTTATATTTTGGCAATACTAATAGAATGAACTTTTCTTGATTTTACTAGAAAAATCATATTTCGCTATTTGATTTTGGTATATAATTTCCTGAAGTTCGAAAATATAAATTTTCATCGAGTATCTAAAGGTCACTTACCTGAAATAAAAAAGGAAATTGAGATTTACTTGTTTGTTTTCGGATTAAATTAGAAACGTTTTTAGTTTTCAGGTATGAAATTGATGTTTTTAAAGGTCAAATGAAAATAATCGATTCAAAAAATTTTAACAAAATTTACAGTTTTGCTTTTTTTTCAAATACAAAATGTTTAAATATAGACAATTGTAAAGTCTAATAATAATAAAGTAAATATTATTAATTATAATTTATTAATTTATAAAGTAAATTTTCACTATCTGTTGATATGTGAAAAATTTTAATCATACTTAATTTAGAAGGGTAAGAAATTTGCAAGTAACAGTTGTGAATAACTATAAATTTGTCTCGTGTTGAAAGTTTTTTTTCAGTTTCACAAAAAAATTAATACCTAATTTAAGTTACTGAATAGTTTGATATCAAAGTATACTATAACTTTCTTTCGATAATTTTTTGACAAATTATTCAAAACAACATTATAGCAGAGCTGGCTATGTGAAACATGAACAATGCGAAGTCTCCATTATCCTTCTGGGGATAAATGTTTGAGGGTATTGAAATACCTACATTTATTGAAAGTGTTAAGCGAAGCAGTTAACTGTTTCGTACTACAAGGTACTCATCAGTTTCGCCACGTCCTGATGAGTACCTTGTAGTACGAAATCCTCGCATACATAGGGATGTCCTTATGCACATAGGTGTAGTGGAGCGGCATCGGGTGGGAACGGCGATGCCACACTGATTTAAAAATAGAGAGGCAACTGTTGTTTATGCAGACAAACTCATAAGAAGGCCAATTAATTTTTTCGAGTGCCTTAAATAGAGGAACCTGGAACTAAGACCCTTGAGGCCAAGAGAGCTGCAATTGTTAGAACTTCTAAGAATTGAAATTATGAGAATTTAGAAATTCCTTACGTAAAGTATATGTCAATTCTCATCTTTGTAAATTTCATCCTGCCTGAGAAGTGGTTCCAGATGATTCTGGGAATTGCTCTTTCAATGCATAGGCGTTGGATCCTTCTCAGGTAGTAAACTTTGTGTTATTTTTAACTTTAGGGTAGTTTTCAGTTTTACTTCGAGTCTTAAAAGAAGAAGTACGTCTCCGGGACGAGTCCCGTCATAGTTACTTTTCACGACACTGTAAATAGTTATTTGTATATTCCTTTGTTAAATAAATCTTTAGAATTTAATACAGAATTTCAATCGAGCTATCGGAAAGGGAAATCTGAAATTCAACAGCAATCACTGGTAATTTTTGTGATGTTTCCTTAACAAGTAGAAAAAAATAACTACTATTAATGACCAGCAGTTGCTATCAAGTGTTATTAACAACCTTAAACCAATATTTTCACAACAAGAAGCAGTAACGAACCATCTAGGGCAGGGACCAACAATTATGAAAAAGAATATGAATCTCTCTCTTCAGAACTGAAAGTACTTGAAATTAACAACTGGCTTCCAGAAAAATATGTTAGATACGATGAACAAGAAATCGAAGTTCTCTGTGCAAGATTTAGGTTGAACGCCAACAAAATTAAAAACAGTTTCAGAGATCCTGGAAAACAGCACTACGATTCTGAAGGACTTAAACCCTCTGATAAACCGCACAAAGCTTATTCCTTGCAGTTCAGCAGAGTGTGAACGTGGCTTCAGTCACATGAATATTATTATATCGCCAACACGGTCAAAACTGACCATCGAGCACGTATCAGCATTAATGTTTATCAAGTTGAATGGACCAAGTATCCAGACATGGAAACCAGAGAATTACGTCAAAACATGGTTAAGACGACACCGCACACCTGATGACACTAGAACTCGACGAGTCAACCTCCAACCTGACAAAGAGGAAGAAGATGCATTTGCCATTTTTTTGTAAATACATTATAAAATTTTATTGAATATGTTTAGTTTTTAATCTTGTGTTTGAATTTGTTAGTAAACGTATAGATAAAAACATGTTACATCTTCTATTTTTTCTTTCCTGTCATAATTTTATCCCTTCCATAAGCTACAGGCCCCCCTACATCCCCCCCGTTCACCCCTTCTCACTGAGTTGGGGGGAGGAAGTACCCATCTAACCAATTCCTCCCATTGATAAGTCAGTATTTAGCGTTAATACACTGAAAATGTTGCCACTACACCACTGCTTATGCATTGATAATGCATAGATTAATGTGCATCTCAAATCTTAGGAATCAATGAAAGGACATGAATACATCTATAGATGTACTATATTTTAGATGGATATTGCTCTGCTAAAATGTTCTTTTGAATAATTTGTCAACAAATTATCCAAAGAAAGTTATAGGATACTTTAATATTGCAGAATTCTTTTTCTTGTAAATTTCTTTCATATTGAACAGTTTATTGGAATCAATATACTTCGCATAGAAACTGTTATACCAACACTTTCGAATACTAATTCGAAATTCGAATTCGAGACTAGATAATCCTAAAGCATTAAATTACACATAATACATAAGCCATTACTCAATTGTTGAATGAAAATAGCCCTAGAATGACAATAGTTCTAAATGGGACCAATTGTCTAGAGACATTGCCAATGTTTGCACTACGCAATAATTTTAATACCTCCTAGAACAATTATGATACTATGTTATGCTGAAAAGACTATTTAAAGTCACATAGCGTTGCAAGATCTAGAATTCTATATACTCAAATTTACAACTTTTGTAAAGAGTAATCATTCTTGAAAACTACAATTGAAGAAAACGATCATAAATAAATTTCTGCTTCCTATCATTAAATGCTAATGGCACAAAGTGTGTGTTAGATATAGTCGAAATTATTTGTTTGTTCAATAATAACATAGTAATATCAACGTCGAAACTTTGAAGTAATTTTTAGAGTAATGACTTGAAATTTTTTGACAAGTGTTAACACTTTATTTTATGTACATAATTGTGTCACATTAATATACTGAACATCTTGCGCGTTCATCGAACATCATCGAACTTGTCGAATTGAAATACTATACAATTGTTTCGTCTTTACTAGGAATCTTCAGTAACATACACTTAAACAATCGAGTTTCGATGGTTTTCCTAATGCACCCAAGTCCTATCTTCAAAATAAGGCGAACATTCATTCGTGAACTGATCACCTGAGCTCCTCTATCGAAGAAATGAGATAAACTCTCTCGAGCATTCTAGGTCGCTTTCTCGTGACAAGATCAGTGAGTACTTAGAGACTTTGTAGACGTTAAAATCAAACACTTCAACACTATCTTCAAATGTGTAAGAATGGTCAGATGCCTTATCGCTTCGGTTCACACCCCAGCGAGCAATTCTATAATTAGTTTCCAGATTCACGAATCGTTTATAGTTAGTTAATACTGAGACTCTTAATCTAAATATTTCGAATAAGACTCTCAGGGAGCTGTCTACCAAAGAAAAACTGTCAACGAGAAAATAACCTATCACTTTCGGGCGTAATATGTTATTACTCGTGCTACGCCCGAAATCAGCGGACTTGTTGAATGGAAATAACATACAATTGTTAAATTTTTATTAGGAGTCTTCTGTGGTAAACGTAGTACACTTGAAGATAGGACTTGGGTGCGTTTGGAAAACCATCGAAACTCATCAGTATTGAAGCTAATCGAAGAGTTTCAGTGTTTCAGGCTAAATTTATATATATATATATATATATATATATATATATATATATATATATATATTTATTTCGAAAGTTTTTAGCAATAACAGGCTTTTTTTGAAATGAAAAACTTTATTTTTGTTGACGTTTCGTTGTTATATTACAACTTTGTCAAAATAATATAATATAATATATATATATATATATATATATATATATATATATATATATATATATATATATATATATATATATGAAGCCTGATGATGCGAATAATACTTCGCGAAACCGATAGCTAATTAAACCAAATTTTGGAGTTGTGAGAATTGTGTTTCATTTAACCCTCATTATATATATATATATATATATATATATATATATATATATATATATATATATATATTTCTTGAAATTGATTTATTGCCTGTTTAAGATATTTTATTTTGAAAGTTTTTAGCAATAACAGGCTCTTCTTTGATATGAAAAAGTTTATTTTTGTTGACGTTTCGTTGTTATATTACAACTTTGTCAAAACTAATGAATAATTGAATTTATGAGTTACTATAGATATCAAATGTCAAACTTATTTTTTAGAAAAATCAAATTAGTTTTTTTGTATCTTCACTCATTGATTTTCATTATCAGAGGAATATTTCTGGCTTAGCATTCGCTTCGGAAGTTTTAGGCTTCTTCACCATGAGGAAACCTCTGAAAAACACTTATTAGAACACCTGGCTTACCATGAGTTTTTCAGAGGTTTCCTCATGGTGAAGAAGACTAAAACTTCCGAAGCGAATGCTAAGCCAGAAATATTCCTCTGATAATGAAAATCAATGAGTGAAGATACAAAAAACTAATTTGATTTTTCTAAAAATAAGTTTGACATTTGTATTATAGTAACTCATAAATTCAATTACTATTAGTTTTGACAAAGTTGTAATATAACAACGAAACGTCAACAAAAATAAACTTTTTCATATCAAAAAAAGCCTTTTATTGCTAAAAACTTTCAATATATATATATATATATATATATATATATATATATATATATATATATATATATATATATATATATATATATATATATATATATATATATATATATATGTAATTTCAAGTAGGTATTTCAATATTTCTAATTTATACTCACATACTCCTTTCTGAATCAGATGTCGATTTGTCTAATTAAATTAGATATTGTGAAAATAAATGGTTAAATATTAATTTCTCCAATCCACCTGATAGCAGGCATTGACATGTTTTTACATTTTGTTTTCAACATCTCTGTTCTATCGAAATGAAAAAATAAATCTCTTCGTGAACAAAAACAAAACATCATTTCAAATTAATATCTAAAGTATACAAAAACT
This sequence comes from Henosepilachna vigintioctopunctata, assembly GCA_030704895.1. Classification (NCBI taxonomy): domain Eukaryota; kingdom Metazoa; phylum Arthropoda; class Insecta; order Coleoptera; family Coccinellidae; genus Henosepilachna; species Henosepilachna vigintioctopunctata. The sequence continues at coordinate 13,835,693 of JARQZJ010000031.1, read as the reverse complement.
GATACCGAAAAATATAATGGAAACATCAATTCACACGTCATAATATAGATATAAAAAAAACATTATTCTCTTTTCAACTCTTTATCTTTTAATATTCGTAGGTAACGTAACAATATAGCATCAGAACATACCTACAACATAGTACAAAAATAACAGAATTTATTATTTAAATAATTGCTTATTTTATAAGTTCTTCAAAAAAATTTGACAGGTCTTTTTACGGCTTAACTTTTAATGACATCATTCAAGACGAAATTATTCACGTATTTCTTGCTTGTATCATATTTTCTCTGGCTCTCTTGAAGGCTTCCAAAACTTGTTCGACGCTCTTCACCAGAGTGGAAGAGTTCAACTTGTCGAATATATATTTTTCTCGACCTCTCGCAAGTTGGGCAGCCTCGTTGTATTTCGTCAAAAACGCCTGCGATTGATGGATCACGTTCATTCGGACAGATAACGTCCCGGTGCCCACCGTTTGGACGCCGTATTTATTGAAAATGGATCCCTGAAACGAACCGAAATCAATTTCGTATATTAGTGAAGAAAAAGTAATTTTTTCTGTGATAGCGAGAACTGTGTTCTGTGGCATTAGATTTGATTACTTGGTAATTTTTGTGTGTGCTAAATTATGATTTCAATGAATATAAAGAATAATTATTTAGGTATTCGTTAACAATAAATATAATAATATAATACAATAATTATAATAATTATAAAGTGACATAAATGATTGAATTTTACTCTAATTCAAATTTATTTTATTACTAGCTGACCCAGCGAACTTTGTTTCGCCTTAAAGGCAATAAATAAGCAGATTTTGGAATTTATTAAGTTAAATTGTTTATTAGAGAATACAAATAAAAAAATTAAGTACAGTACGTGTTTTGATGAGACAAAATTACAGAAATTATAGGTCTTGCCAGTGTCTTGTCAAAAAGTGTGCACGCTTGAGATATGCTTAACGTGACTAGGTATGTAACGTTCCGTTGTCTCCAAAGATACCTCCGGGATGCAAGAACCCCCTTTTGTCGAAATGGCGAGGAAATTTTGTCTAATGGACTATTTTTAGAGCATTGAAATCTCCCCAAAAAATACCCCCAATTATCAAAACACTTTTTCCAAAACCCCGCATCAGAATTGTGGTTTTTTTTTACATTGTCCTCAGCAGTTTTTCACTAAGCTGTATTTTACTTATGAAAGTTTGTCTTCTGAGCCTTAATCGATAATTAAGCTGCAATCAACCAAAAGACAATTCGCCTCAGAAACTGATCAATCAGTTTTTCCTTCAACAGTTTGTAGTTTATTGGCACTGGCATTGATGAAGAATTTATGAAAAGTTAACGAAAAAGCTAACGAATTTTATAAAACAAACCGAGGAAATATGAACAAACGTTCTACTCAGAAAGCATTAAACATATGGTTTGAAAATGGGATATATTAATTGTAATGAAAACTCGGGAATAATTGACGAATTTTATTAATTAGTAACCATATTACAATGTAAAAAACAACCGAATTAAATGATCGAAAAATTTCTACGTAAGCTCGCTGGGTGGAATAATAAACAAATCATGAACGTCTGAAGAAACCCCCGTTAGGTACATATTCCAGATTTGAAAGCGTTGTTTGACAGTTAAGATAACATAAAGAAAAGTGCTCAGGATTGCCATGTTTGTTTAAAGTCCTCACCTGCTGTATTCAAGCCAATTTGGACGTTTTAAAATACGAGTATAAGAAATAACTAGTTGAAACCTTATTATGCCTAGTATTTTTATTATCATTCAAAGTTTGGTTTCTATTCATAATAGTACCCCGCGATCCTGTATCACGTGTATTTTTTTCGTACAAATATCATTGAAAAAAATCATAATATTATCTTCAATTAAAATATAGCTATAAAATTTACCTATCTAGTTATATATATTTAATGGGCATAATCTTCGGACCACGGATTAGCCAGGCTTTCATCAATAACCATCTTATCGATTATTGCATAAACAATTAGTGAGCTGTGAGCACTGTGTTTTATTGAAGATTAACGACTGTAAAATGAATACACCATCATCACTTCTATTCACTTTTTATTCAATACTTATATTCACATTCTCATAGCCCCTTTTTCCAAGTGATGTTTACCGAACCTCATCAACACCTTTTCCCTGCTCACGTGATAAATGCATTTTCGGTCAATCGACAATATTATGGAGACTTAAACTTAAATCAATATTGTAGGTTGTATATTGAAATGGTGGTCCTAAATGGAGCTACAATATATTTTCGTCAATTCATACTATCAAACTAAAAAATATTTTTCGTTTAGATTTTATAATGTTTAATTCGGTATGATCAACCGGATTAAAAATCTCCACTCGCATGTTAAAACTTGGCGACGTCTGTTCAAACACAAAAACAACTTTTGTATTGAAGTAGGTAAAGTACGGAACCAGGTAATCATATATTTTTAAGCAGTATGCGATCCCGATCAAACATTTTGCAAGCTCTCAAAAGCAAATGTGTAACAGCTTTCATTGTATTCGAAGACTAATGAAAGAATTCTTAGAAATTTTAGTTGATGGAACAGGTACACATCTGTCTGCATGTTTGCGTGTTACTAATTGAAACAAAGAATTCTTCTATTAGAAACGGAACTCGTTAAATAAATAAAGATCGAGAGAAGTTATCTGCTACTTAAATTTATCCTGTGCCCTTGAAAAAGAATTTAAGAACATCTAACTATTCATGATCCGTCTTCAGTCAAATAGATTTTTATTATAATACATGAAGAAAAACTACATAAGAATAAAAGCATAAAAACATGGGTAGGTACCTACTTTTACTGACTTTGGCAGACCGATCCACGTAATGTCGTTATAATTGGAACAGTCACCTATAAAAAAACGCCTCAGATCACTCATACGACCATCCGTCAGTCGGTAGCACGGAAGATCGAAGTGATACGAATCCGGCTTTGCTATTGGAAGACATTTGAACGTCAAACCTTCGCATCGATATCTGTCCCACGAACCTCGCGATATAACCTCAAAGTAGATGTATGGGTATTTTGGAAAACCTGAAGAAATAAAAAGAAAAACCTTACAAACTATCGGAATTCATCTTTAATACAATTTACAACCATATTTTCTTAACAAGAAATACTACGATTTTCAGATATTCCTAACATTCTTTCACTATAAATTTAATAATTTTGCAAGTAACAAAATTTTTAATTCATTTTTATTACAAAATAATTCATTGTCATATGTTGTTAGATTTCATATTATAGGTAGGTACAAACATTTATCATTGAAAATTATTTTGTGCTTTCTGGTTCGAATTTTTTAAATTATACGTTTATTATGAGATTATACTTCGTGGTAAATCGAATCTTGTACGTTATCCTCAATCATATTTATTATAATCTATAGATGCACACCATGTCGAAGAATCATTCCTTAAGATGTATGTTTATGTTTGTGAGGTATAATCATAAAAAGGGTACATAAGGTAAAGTAATAGAGGTATGTTCATATAATAGTACATTGTACCTATATCTGATGAAGCTAATTTTTGGCGGAACAATGGTAAGTTTCAACAAAGTAAAGTGAAAATCACTAAACTTCGGTTTTCGCACTTGGGGTCATATATTTAAACTTAAACAATGAATGTCTTTAAAGGAAGTAGTTCATTCCAATTTATTGCCGATGTGTGCTGATTTTTGATACACAAGTAAAATGAATATAAAAAATTAGCAGACGGTAAGTCGAGGAAATCCTTGTCAGATAATGCATTTGAGCGGTCGATAGACGCTCCAACCCGGTGCAAAAGTATCAGCTGACATAGAATCCACCATGTTGTAGCAGGCAGTTGATTTTACTTTTCTTCAAGATATTGGTTTAGCAACAATTTGAAAATGATAGAAATGTGTTTTTTCGGGCTTGAGGAGCTAACGCCGCTCATCCCCTCCACTGAACCGTAACTAACGTTCAGAAGAAGCCTTTATGATACAAGTCTCTGATGCAGTTATTGCTTGAGAGGAAATGCTTGACCACATTTGCACCTGCCTCCCGGACTATAATCAGTCTTCAGACAGAAAAGGCAATGAAATGAGGGGAATAAAACCTATACCAAATTCCCTTAAGGGTTTTTACCAACAGTCGTTTCAACAATGTTTTGACTGTTTTATGATCTTTCAACGGCTTGAATACTTACTACGGTTAGTAAATCCAGAAAATATTACCCACTACTATAATAGCTTTGTTCGCGGTAAGGATTCTGAACCGATTCAAAACTATTCGCATGCGTAGTTTGAATTTTGGCGTTCACGGATCACTCAGTTCCGAACTTTTAGTTACAGTTCTGTGTTCGCGGATAAACTGGGACTGGTTCGGAATCGATTCGGAATTGGTTCTACCTGTTCGAAGGATCAATCTAGAACTGTAAGTTCGGGACTTGCGCATTCACGATAGTTTGGCAATTGGTATCATAGAAAATTATTTCTATGATTTGTTTATACATGCCACATGGTAACGAAACGGAAACATTCAAACATTCTCTTGAAGTTTTTTAATTGCATCGATGCGACATGGTCCCTGTATTTTTAATACAATCCAAGAGAAGAAGAGTGTTTTGGTGGGTCCATTTATAAGTATATTATATTATTATAGTAAGTATGGAAAATGGTTGCTTACTTATAAGTCGACTTCCATAGAATAATGTGTTATTGTATTGTTCTTTGATTAGAATGACAATTGCAAGCGGTATACGGCATATTATTCGATGAGAACAACCGTGATTTGAAAATTCCCTAAACTAGTTCTAAAATCGTTCGCGGGTCGAAATAATTCCGAACCAGTTCATAACCGAGCATGCGTATTAAATCAATCCAGAATCAGTCATGGATTAGTTCTGAATCGGTTTAGAATCCTTACCGCGAACAAAGTTATTATTTTTTTAAACATAGTGAATTGGAATTCCTATTGCAAGAAATAAGGTGTGAACCAACATTTTTTCACAAGCTGTATATGAAGAAAAACTGATATTTCCATATACCTTCAAATAATATAATGAAACATGTATATACCTAGGTACCTATAATTATAGAATTGAAAAAAAAATCAATTTAATTTGATAACCACTCGTAGTTAAATCAGTAAATGGATTCACTCGATCGTTAAATATTATTAATTTTCAATACTTGCCTTTATCGAAGAAATCTTGTATGTCATAATTCAATATAAGATCGAACACGTGACCAAATGTGACCAAATTAGAGTGACCTTTTCCACGACAGGTTTGGGTTATTCCATTTAGTAGACCGGAATTTTTGCAGGTCCATTTTTCCGGCAAATCTATGAAATATTTGACGTAAATGTCGTCGTATTCGAAATGTTGCCCCGACACAATTTCGAAGAAAATGTGCACTTCGAGGGTGTTTTTCGATGGCAATTCGAAAGTTGTATTTAGGGTAATATTTTTCAACGATAACCTGTATTCAGATATCTGCAAGAGAAAGACTGCATAAGTGATGATTTTCAGTGTGAGTGATGAAAATAATAATGTGCATTTAATTACTCTTTTATGTTAAGTAATTCAATAAATTTTAAAAAATTCAATTTGCAAATATATAATATAAATCTATTTCTCGAAAAAAAAGACTTGGTGTTGATTACTATACATTAATAACACTTGGTTGAATTCTTTGATAGACTCAACATCTATTTCGGGCTACTAATACGTTATCATGTGTTCAATACGATGTATTTAGTTTTTTTCTTCAAGTTATTTGTATTGAACTTTTTATAATGAGTTTGTAGCCCAAATCATTTTCTAAAATATCGAATTTCAATTTAAATTCCAGATCAATTTTCAGGATAAATTGAATATAACTTAAATTCAAACACTTGAACTTATGATTTACACTTTATTGACTACATAGCATTGGATAAAATATATCGGGAAATCAGGATAAAATATATTTGGGAAATTTTCATTATTTACATCGGAAAAAAAGGTTAAATGTAATTTCTTATTGAATTTAATGTGATTTTTTTTTCGATGATTTTAGCAAAACATCGAGTTTTTGAAGAAAATGTAAAGTTTATGAGGATCTGATGATAAATTCGTGATCTGCCCCCTGAGTCGATGAGAAAAAGTCAATTTCCACGATAAAATTTTCGGAAAATTTTCGTCATTTTCATGAATGTAGTTTCCGAATAATTAGGGGTAGTAGAACACTTATTTTCATTCAGATTTTCAATAAAACATCTAATTTGGAAGATAGCTTTCAATTCCCCAGATTGTGAAATTTTAGCAACTTCCCATGGAGTTTTTGAGGAAACTTGCACTTTACGAGGAAACTATGTTTATGAGGAAACTATACAGTTTATGAGGAAACAATACAGTTTATGAGGAAACAATACAGTTTATGAGGAAACAATACAGTTTATGAGGAAACAATACAGTTTATGAGGAAACTATACAGTTTATGAGGAAACTATACAGTTTATGAGGAAACTTATGATAAATTTATGATTTGCGTTCCTGACTTTATGAGAAAAAGTCAATTCTCGAGATGGTAAAATTTCTAAAAATTTGCATTATTTTCGTAAGGAAAAAATCGAATAAAAAATATTCTTCCGATTTTGATGAAAATGTAATTTCTGGCTAATTAGAAGTCGTAAAACACATATTTCATCGAAAAAATAAATTGGAAATTTTTTTCCGATTACGATGAAAATGTAATTCCTGACTAATTTGAGGTCATAGAACACATTTTTTAATTAGATTTTCAATAAAACATCTATTTTGGAAGATAGCATTCTTTTTGCGTGATTCTGAAATTTTAGTGCAATTTCCCACCGAGTTTTTGAGGAAACTATAAAATTTATGAGGAAACTGATGATAAATTCGTGATCTGAATGAATGAACCTCAATGAATGAGAAAGAGTCAATTTTCAGGATGAATAGTTTACGGAAAATTTTCATCAGTTTCGTCGAAAAAAATGTTTTTTTAAATTCAAAGAATCGTGTGATATTTATTGTTGACTGACATTTAAAGCTATTTTGTTATTTTTTAATTCAAAAACGCCTTCAAAAAGATATTAAACGTTAACGTGGCCTTATTGGGGTAACCTACCTTATTTATTTATTGGTTAATGTTTACTAAGAATAAAATTAATAAACTAGAACTTCAATCCATGCCAATGGTCATTATTAATATCAGTATTTGATTGAAATAAATGTCCACTAAACATTGATACGAGTATTAAATACATTAATACGTATTACGCCTATGTATGTATATTGAATCATACTTCGAGAACATTGAATGATACTTCGAGAACATTGAATGATACTTAGAGAACATTGAATGATACTTCGGTAGCATTGAATGATACTTCGAGAACATTGAATGATACTTCGAGAACATTGAATGATACTTCGGTAGCATTGAATGATACTTCGAGAACATTGAATGTTACTTCGAGAACATTGAATGATACTTCGAGAACATTGAATGATACTTCGGTAGCATTGAATGATACTTCGAGAACATTGAATGTTACTTCGAGAACATTGAATGATACTCCGAGAACATTGAATGATACTTCGGTAGCATTGAATGATACTTCGAGAACATTGAATGTTACTTCAAGAACATTGAATAATACTTCGAGAACATTGAATGATACTTCGGTAGCATTGAATGATACTTCGAGAACAATGAATGATACTTCGGTAGCATTGAATGATACTTCGAGAACATTGAATGTTACTTCGAGAACATTGAATGATACTTCGAGAACATTGAATGATACTTCGAGAACATTGAATGATACTTCGAGAACATTGAATGATACTTCGGTAGCATTGAATGATACTTCGAGAACATTGAATGTTACTTCGAGAACATTGAATGATACTTCGAGAACATTGAATGATGCTTCGACAGCGTTGTGGCTATGATTTCGAGCATCTGATCAAAATTAATTTACAAAACATCGGTTCAATGTATTTTTTATTCAATGGTACGTACTTTTTCCGTTCAGGGTTCGTTTGTGTTATCGTGTTCAAGTTCGTACACTTTGAGTACGTCCATCTTCGTAAACTTGACTACGCCGTTCTGATGAGAGCCAACAAGCTCGATACACTTGTCAACGTCTGCTTTCAAGTGCGGTCTATACCGTTTTCTACTACTTTCGCTTTATATATTTTTTCCGCGTTAAACCTTTCAGCATATATATATATATATATATATATATATATATATATATATATATATATATATATATATATATATATATATATATATATATATTTTTTGAAAGTTTTTAGCAATAACAGGCTTTTTAATATGAAAAAGTTTATTTCTGTTGACGTTTCGTTGTTATATTACAACAGTTTTGACAAAGTTGTAATATAACAACGAAACGTCAACAGAAATAAACTTTTTCATATTAAAAAAGCCTGTTATTGCTAAAAACTTTCAAAATAAATACCTCAAACAGGCAATAAATCAATTTCAAGAAATATATATATATATATATATATATATATATATATATATATATATATATATATATATATAACCTATATAATTACCTTTTTAAAAATTTCATTCTCTTTTTGAGCCAGTTCTTCTGGAATGTCCTCAGATGCGTTTTCGATGAAATAGTAAAACGTTCTTATTGAATCCGAGTTCAGTTGTAACCTATATGGTAAACGTTGAGAAAAATCTGGACATATTATTAAAATATTTTTTTCTTTGTTGTACTTTAGTGTGCATAGAATGTGTTCAAATTTCACCCAGTTTTCTTGAATATATTCTCTAGAACAAGAAATTAGAGTTATTTTTGAGGAATAGGAAGGAGAAGTTATTTTTATTCAAACTTTCTACAACTAGACTACAAATAGTCATTTGGTGATTATTCAACAAACTTTTGAAAATTTTCGATAAATTTGATTTTATCACGTTTTATTTACGTGTGTCAGCTTTGAGCAAATAATTTTTAAGAAGAATTTCATCACCTTACTTTTGAAAATTTCCTACTATAGATGTTAGATGTTTTATAGCTAATCCTACTCAATTTCAAATATTATATCAATCTTTTTAGAAAATTAACTCACGTTTCCCATAGTTACAGTTATCACTTGTTCATTACTTAAATCAGTCAATATATATAAAATTATAAGTATATATTTTCATTTCAAAGCATTCTTACGAAAGCTAGTTTTCTTTTATAAGCACCCTATGCTTACAAAAATCACATGCTCTTAGCAAGGCCACGGCCACCTTTAATACAGACCATGAAATGAATATCTGTCATAGAGTATACAGTGGTTCAACAATCCCGCCATTAGTTGAGCTGGTATACTAATGCAAATAGGATGCTTCCAAAAACTTTCGCAGTTTGAAGTTAAATAATTTGAGCTTTTGGTATAAATTCTATATTTTTCAATTGCGAACAGTGTAATACATGTGTTGATGTTGATAATTTGTTGAAATCTCAATATCAAACTATAAAAACCAAGTGTTTAGTTTGTTTACAAATTTCAGTGAAACGAAATCAATTTTGTGTTGTTTAAGACTTTCGTAGTTTGAAGTTGAATATTTAACGATTTCAGTTCTAATCCTCTATTCATCAATTTTTTATAGTGTTATTTAGGTGCTAGTATTGATAGTTTGTGGACAACATAACATCAAATTATAAAAACGAAGTGTTTTGTGTGTATCGAATGTAACTTGTGTTTAATCGAATCGAATTTGTGTTGTGTTTTGAGTACGGATTACTTACAAATAATTTTTTTGTGAAATATAGTGTAGAGGATAGCTATTCCGTAGATTATTCAATGAGTTTCAAGCTTGGGATAGGTGAGATTCTAATAAGTATATTTTCTAACCTATTTATTACCGATAACCATCGAATAAATAGATAGCTATTCACAAATCTAACTAACAATAACAAATTCTTTCAAAATCCAAACTTTCCTCAAAACAGAATTTTTGGAGGGAATTTTTGGATTTTATTTATAATATTTTAATTATTTGCAACGGGGAGGACTGAATATACCTACAGATTTAATTCAAAATGTCTTATTTCACATGTGTGCCATATTTGAAAAAATTATTAATGAAAAATTTTTCCAACGGGCCTTTTTGAATAATATACAACAGAAAGCAATTTTGTGTAATCTCACTATTTCAAGAGTGTCATTGGATGAGTCCTTGAAATATTTTTTATTGTTGCTGTTTATGTGGTGAAGACAATAAAAATATTCTGAACATGCTGTGTTCCATTTTTTCGAATATGTTATTGAATGACTACACAAAAAAAAATGAAGCCGGGCACTAGAAAACTGAATAAAAAAATAAACGAAGAAAGGTCAATACTTCCATAAAGTAGTTTGTTGGTTGCGCTAATCAGAAATATAATATTTATTTATACTTAGGTAAATAATTCAATTTGAGTAATTCCTACAGCTTTCAAGGTTTCTATTCTCTCAAATAATTCAATAAATTTGGTTAGGCAACTTTTCATGTAAATAAACCCCACTGACTAATAGAAGTATTTTTACGCAGTGGGGCTTTATCGAAAACATCTTTGTTTTCTTGCAATAATAAGTGTTTTACAGTTTTCTGTTAGAGAAATATGTGCTCACAATACCCAATATAATATTCTAAATAATATAAATACTAAAAATATTTCTTGTTTGTTCACAATATACAAAAAGAGTTGAAATAATGCTTGAAAGCTTGGGAACATCCGACTAGGATAGTATATCACTGTGCACAATTTGGCAACACCGAGGAACTACGCTCTTCATGTCCTGTATTAAAGGTGGCCGTGGCCAGGTCTTTGAAATCTGTAGATTTATAATAATAATAAAGAATTATAATAACTTTTTCAGTTGATTCTGTAATTACTCTAGTAATAAACATTCATGTTGGTAAAATTTATGTTATGTACATATATATTAAAAATTTCAAAAACGAATAAACGCTCAAAATTTGACTTTCTCTAATATTCAGTTAATCTAGTGTTTCGTCTTAAATCATGTTAAACAAAAGTTTTTGGCTGGTGTCACTATTCGTACCTACTAGAACTCTTGGCAGTTTAAACTATTCCTAAGCGCTCTACTACAGTTAGCACAACCTTTGAATAAAATTTGAATTTTCAGGTGCTTTTTCTAGTTGTTTGAAGTTTTATTATTCATCATAATTAAATAAGGCATAAATTACCCAAACTACTGTAAATGACGATAGGGATATATTCCTAACAGAATGGAGATAGGTTGAAGGCAAAAATTATTTTTTCTTTTTAGAATGGTACTAAATACTCACTTTTTAACTTAAAATTAATTTTAGGTTAAACATTTTTATGGTTCAATTACTTCACGTTATTTATGAAACACTGGCACTTTTTTTAAAATAGTAACATACTGAATTTGTCAAGTCACTAATGCGAAACTCTCGTCTTCAAGGAAAAATCTGTTTACTATAAATTTCACATAACCACAGAAGACGATAAAAAAATGGATGGTGCATCTTATTGTCAACATGTCAACTGATTTCTATGTCGTGTATTTTATGACGGGAACGACGAACGTATCAGACGTAAATCCAAAACTGAAACTATGTGATTTTATCACAAGCATATTATCCACAAATAATAAATTATTTAACAAAATAAAATATTATATTTTAAAATATTTACCCCATGTCAGCCATGATAAACATTACTGAATAATCGTCCAAAGTACCCACATCCTCGATTGCTTCATCTAAATAATGTCGATAGTCATATTCTTCATTATTTTCCAGAATCTCTTCGAGAGAATTTTCCTCATGAGCTTGTTTTCTATCGCACGTATTCTTCAAAATCGAGGTGCTCTACAACATACGTTGATTAAATAGAATGGTGTTATCTAAAAACTCAATCTCACCTCAATATCACAATTAAAATTGTCATTGTCAATGTAACTGAAAAGTATCCTATCATCGGTTGCATTAACTGAGTTAATTAAAGAAAGGTTATATTGTTTTTCGATGTCAGTCACACAATTCTTTTCGTCTCCGTAAAACTGTTTTTCGAAATTATTGAACACTTTTTGCTGCCATTTGAATTCTTTTATTTCCCAATTTTCCTTCAGTTCAGAATCGGTAGCAATCACCAAGTCATTTATTTCTTTTATTCTAATCCTAAAAAAACTAATTTCGATTATATCTAAATCATATTAAATATTCTTAAAATCTCACTTCAATTTCAAATTATGTATATCATCTGGACACCTGTATATTGCAGTATATTTATTTAAGGTCTGATAAATTGGATTGAAATTTTCCATTTTATTTTTCATTACATCTATTACAGTACATTAATTACTATGTCTTTCATTGGTTCCAATTCGTTCATTTCATTTCAATATATTTACTGGAATTGAAACTCAAGTTTAGTTTTTGTTTTGTATAATACTTATTGTCAATCACAACATTGAAATTGCTTAGAAACGCATTGGCACTAAACTTAACAAGAGTGCCAATATATTGCTACTGAATATTTTGAAATTAAGTACATTGTATCAGTGTAACAGTCTTTAAGTTTATTTCTTGCAAAGGCGATTAAAATTTTCTCATAGGTTAGATTCACTCTTATTTATTTCAAATTTCTGAAATGAAATTATGAGTTGTACTTTTCAACAATTAATGAATAACGGAAAAAGACTAAGTTCGAATAACCTTGAGTTTGACGTATTTGACCGAGCAGTGATTCACACATACATGCTGATATTTGTACTAGGATGAAAATGGTAGAATAAACGAGGTTTCTGGTCATTTTTGAATGTTAAAATGAAATTAAAATGTTTATGAAATTCAGTATTTCATACATCTGGAGATATGTTCTAAAGGAAAATATACTCTGTATTTAAAGGTTAGAATAAATGTATTATTACAACAAAATACCGGTATTTCATAATGAAATTTACTATGATCGTGAGTCATAAAACTGTTACGTTTCATATGTGTGTTGGTTATTTTTAAAGATATTTTTAGGTTACATATTTTAGTTTTTATTCCAACATACAATTTTTTTCAGTTAAACTATGTACCCAAACCTAGGAACTATGTCTGGAGACGGTGATCATCAAGTTGAAATTCCGTTAGATGATGGAAGGAATAGATATTATAACACTATATTCGAGAAGGTAAAGCAATTTTATTTCAATAATTAAGTTCCTAAAGGAAAGCCGATAGCTTGTATTTAAAGTAATAATTTTTTTCAGTATGATAAGGATAGGGATGGCCTCATCAATGTTTGTGAGCTTAGGGATTTAATCGAAAGTGGAGAATATGAACATGATATACCACCTCATGTAGTGAAACATATTCACCAACTGGCTGATGCAGACAACAACAAAAAAATAGATTTCAAAGAGTTTGTTGAAATGATCAATAATCCAAATTTTGAATATGTTTTTGGACGATATATTAATAGGTAAAGATATAGTTAGTATTATGTAGAGGCCAGATCACTTATTCGTTGTCATTTTGTATTGTCATTATTGTAAACCTAAATAATATAACTATTTTATTATTTATAGATTTATTCAGATGACAATTCCATCAAGGCGAAGGTTACCAGAAACTGTCACTGATGGTATTTATGAAGAAGAGTACTCCTGTTACCCTCCAGCTGTAGGAATGATCATCATATCCCTGATAGAGATTATATTTTTTTGTGTGGATGAAGCAACTGAAAAAAGTTCTACTAAAACTGTTTCTGGGCCAATTGCGAATGTATTTATTTATGATCCATACCAAAGAAAACAAGTGTGGAGATATATTACATACATGTTTGTGCATGTTGGGTCAGTATCATACTAATATCTAACATAGTTTTTCGAAAATGAATTCTATTGATTGAATGAAATTTCTAATAATGAGTAGAATTGAAAATTTATTTTTTTTAAAGGCCTTTTCATTTAGTTGTGAATTTATTGGTGCAAATCCTTCTTGGAGTGCCTTTAGAAATGGTGCATAGATGGTGGAGGGTTCTACTAGTATATTTTGCTGGAGTTTTAGCTGGATCCTTGGGAACCTCAATAACAGATCCTACAGTTCGGTTGGCTGGAGCAAGCGGAGGAGTATATTCTTTGATTACAGCACATATTGCAACTATTTTTATGGTAAGTATGGCACTCTAAATATAATATGAAAAGTATTCTGAAATGAATAATTTCCAATTTCATTTCTAGTTAAAAATAGTCTTATAATCTCGCAATTAGGTAGATACGATAGATTGACTTGAGATATAAATTTTATGATACCTGATTTTGAAAAAGTATATATATATATATATATATATATATAATGAAAATCTTATTTTCATTAGCATTATTTCAAAGATTAATTATTGAACCATAATACAAGTAACTAAAAAACTATTATTTTAGCAAATAGTAGAAAACAGATTGATGAATTTCAATTCATCAGAACATCTTGTTATACTTGGTAAAGTATAACCTTGTTGTTTTTCTACTTTCATAGCAAAGTGTAGAATATTAATCCTAGTGTTTGTAACATTTAACTTAATGAATACAAAAACATATTTTATAACCCTTTCTATTTCAGAATTGGAGAGAAATGACCTACCCAGCTCTTCAGCTTTTAGTCTATATTGTTGTTATTGCTTCAGATATTGGTACAGCTATTTACAACAGATATGTACTGGACGTGGGTGAACATATTGGCTATGTGGCACATTTGACAGGTGCCATAGCCGGCCTATTAGTTGGTCTCAATGTTCTGCGAAATCTTGAAGTTAACCAAAGAGAGAAAATAATTTGGTGGACATCTATCATTGTCTACACTTCACTAATGGCAACAGCAATAATCTGGAACTTGGCTTGGCCAAGTTATTGGCCTCAAAAAAATGTGATATTAGTGAATGATTATCAAGGGTTCAATAATAGTGCAAACAAGTTCCGTTATAATTAGGAACCTTTATAAATTATTTTTTCCTCATATATGATATAAGTTTAAAATGAAACAGTATTCCATGTGTTGAAACATATTTTTATAAGAGTATTATCGTTTTGATGATTATTTGTTAATGAAGAATGTAATATCTTAATTCTTTCATGATTCTAAAGATTCAAAGATATTTTTTCTGTTTAGTTTTTTCAGTATTTATTGATGAATTGAGCAGCTTTCAATGGCAGCTAGATGTTTCCTACAATCATATATATCTTATGAGTTTTCAAGCCTTTTTTCCCCAATTTTTTTTTAATAATTTCTCTAATTTTGAAATTATATAAGCACACTACACATTCATAGTATTCTGACATTTTTGTGAAAACTGTTTCTTAAACTATATTTATTAGATCTGAATATATTTTAATCAAATTGTTAGTTTTGACATATTTTGATACTCATTTTATATTTGTAATTTTGATTATGTACCTTTTTAAATGACTGATTTGATGTAGCAAGTTTTTCTATTTAGTTCCCCCAAATATCCAAAAAAAAATTTTTTTTTTAATGTATTCAATGCTATCTAAAACTAAACATTAGAATATGACTTATAAACTATTTTTCATATGTCGTTTATGAATCCAATCAAAATTCATTAAATTGAAAATAGATTCTGCTATCTGTTCTGTGAACATATTCTCATATTAAGAAGTACTAAATATGTACTCTCATGGCTTTTAATCAAGTACATGAAATGAGTATAAGGGTCAGAGCAACAGGGTCGCTGTGGGCTACAGAATAATATAACCCCACCATTAGTTGAACTGGTACACTATGCAAATAGGGCGCTTCTCAAAACATTCGCAGTTTGAAGTTAAATAATTTGAGCTATTGGTATAAATTTTATAATTTTCTATTGTGTATATATATTGTGTGAAACTGTAAAAAACAGTGTTTAGTGTGTTTACCTTACCGATTTCAGTGAAGCTAAATCAATTTTGTGTTGATTAAGACTTTCGTAGTTAGAAGTTGAATATTTTACGATTTTAGTACATACGCTCTATTCATCAATTTTCTATAGCGTAATATAGGTGCTAGTGATGATAGTTTGTGGATAACATAACATCAAATTTAAAAGTGTTTTGTGTGTACCGATTTAATCGAAATTGAATTTGTATCGTGTTTTGAGTACGGATTACAGATAATTTTTTTGTGTAATATAGTGTAGAGGACAGGTATTCCATAGATGATTCAGTAAGTTTCAATAGGTAAGTTCATTCTCTTCAAATGACGAAAACTTGTTGCATTCCTGGTTGTAAATCAAATTATAACAGCACACTGTGGGCGAGTTGGCAACTATATAATACTAATATAATAAAACCCTGCAAGCGGATGGGCAACTAGTATAGACCTTTAGTTTCCTCAAAAATGAATTTTTAAAGAGTAAATGGATGAAATGTATACCACGAGATAATTGGGCTACAAAAAAACAGTTGTTTGTGCCTTGCATTTTCCTGAAACTGATAACAGGAAAGAGAAATTTAGAGAACTTTATTATTATCGATATTTTTAGATATAAAGGAAAAAATAAATTAAACTCTTGAGAATTTATTTAGAGAACTTTAGCGTTATTATTTTCGACTAGTCTTGACTAGTCTTAGACTTTTTAGATATAACGCTCGAAACATGTTGACTATACATATTGTATGCTTTAAGCCAAGAAAAATATTCGTTTCACCAAGAGAATTCAATCTCATTAAATAAAAGAGTATGCTTTTAAAACGTTCGAGATATCTTACCTGCAAAATTCACTACTGAAAAATTAAACAAAAGATTTAGAAAATATCGGTTGTTAGGCGGTTCTAATTATAATGTTACTGTCGACGAAGTTCTAAATGCTGAAAAGAACATTCAACTTAAACATGTACCTATTCGCGGAAGCATCAAGGACTGAATTTTCGCTTTCAGATATACAAAAAAGAAAAACAACAAATTGAACAGCTGATCTTGACTTTGACTATCCTAAAATGCGGAATTGGACGAGTTTACTTTTATTAGTACGAATTGTTTGAGAGAATTTGAAATTGATGAATCGGCTCATTTCAACCCTTTTTGAGTAGGTAATATACGCCAGAAAGCAATTTTGTGTAACTATTTTGATTGGATGAGTCCTTGAAAGATTTTTATTGTTGCTGTTTATGTGGCGAAGGAAATGAAAATATTTTGAACATGCTGTGTTCCAATTTTTCTAATATCTTTTTGATTGACTTCACAAAAAAAAATGAAGCCAAATATGAGAAAACTGAATCAAAAAATAAACGAAGAAAGTTCAATACTTTCATACAGTAGTTTCTTGATTGCGTTAATCAGAAATTTAATATTTATTTATAATTAGGTAAATAATTCAATTTGAGTAATTGAATTACTCCGTTTCTTTCAAGGTTCTCTTTCTGTCTGATAATTTAATAAATTTAGTTGGGCAACTTTTCATGTAAATAAGCCCCTTTGACTAATAGAAGTATTTTTTAAGCCGTGGCGCTTTATCGAAAACATCGTTGTTTTCTTGCAATAATAAATGATTTACATTTTTCTGTTACATAAATATGTGCTCACAATAGCCAATATAATATTCTATATGTTATGCATACGAATAATATTTCTTATTCGTTCGTAATATACAAAAAGAGTTGAAATAATGCTTGAAACTTTGGGAATAACGGACTAGGAGACTAGAAACCACTACCACGGCCACCTTTAATACAGGCCATGAAGAGCGTAGTCCCTCGGTGTTGCCAAATTGTGTCGAGTGGTATACTATCCTAGTCGGATGTTCCCAAGCTTTCAAGCATTATTTCAACTCTTTTTGTATATTGCGAACAAACAAGAAATATTATTAGTATTTATAATATATAAAATATAACATTAGGTATTGCGAGCACATATTTCTGCAACAGAAAAATGTAAAACATTTATTATTGCAAGAAAACAACGATATTTTCGAGAAAGCCCCCACTGCGTAAAAAATACTTCTCTTAGTCGGTGGGATTTATTTACATGAAAAGTTGCCAAACCAAATTTATTGAATTATTTGAGAGAATAGGAACCTTGAAAGGACTAATCCAATGAGACGCTTAAAATAGTGATATTACACAAAATTGCTCCTGGTGTATATTATTCGAAAAGGCCCGTTCGAGAGAAATGTCATTAATCATTTTTTTCAAATATGGCAAACATGTGAAATAAGACATTTTTGAATGCAAAGAAAATGCAAGGCACAAACAACTGAATATTTTGTTGGGGCCCAATTATCTCGTGGTATACATTTCATCAATTTACTCTTTAAAAATTCATTTTTAGGGAAACTGAAAGTCGATAATAGTTGCCCACCCGCCCGCATGGTGCTGTTATAATTTGATTTACCAGGAATGCAACAAGTTTTCGTGATTTTAAGAAAATATACTTATTAGAAACTCACCTATTCCAAGCTTGAAACTTACTGAATCATCTACGGAATACCTATCCTCTACACTACATTATCCGTGTGTTCCTCGGACTATGACGTCATTTGCATAGCTGAGTCGTGGTTGAAAAATGAAGTTCTAAGTTCAGAGCTTTTCCCAGCTTCTTACAATATATATGTATATATATTGTAAGAAGCAATTTATATCTTTTTTTTTCAATTTGGAAGATATTGTAGCGAAAAATAAGAATGATGAAATTATAATACTTGGTAATTTCAACTTGCCAAGGCTTAGGTGGGAATGTGGGAAGAATTTTCAGTCGTTTTATCCGATGAGTGCCGTTGAATGATTCGTTGATAACTTTTCATTGATTAATTTAAAGCAGCACTCAAACGTCTCAATTTCAAATAGTATATTTTATAATTATTTAATACCCTATTTTTACACTAACTTGGCAACTCTAAATTCTAAATTTGATGAATTATTATGTTATATTCAAGATACAAAGCCAAAGATAATACTAATCCCGGAAACTTGGTTAAGTTCGAAGGATCTTGAACTCAGTTTTAGAATACATGGTAACCAGTGGCGGATTAAGTGTATCCGAGGCCCTAAGCACATAGCCTGTGTAGGCCCTCTACTGCTTAAATAGAAATGGAAGGAATGGAATGGAAGGTAGAAAGTATAAAATGAAAGTTCATCAAAATAGAAAGTGTAGTAGGTATAATTTAAAACTTAAAACATTTTTTTCCTTGCATTAATCAGAGCAAACTCCGAGATTACATCGTCGAAATTTATCTGACGAAGTATGTCTGCCTCAATACATATTAATGCTAAAGAATTAAGCTTGTCTGGACGGATTTTTGTTCTTTGCGGGTTTTTCAATCTTTTTGTTTGTGAGAAGGATCGTTCAGCAGAGCAGTTAGTAATCATTAAGCTGTGAAAGATTCTAAACGCAACTTCTATATTTGGGAATACGCACTTTACTTTATCTTTAATAATCATTTCATATAGATCAGAATGGGTGACCTTTGTTTCTGAAGATTCATATTTATTCGAAATATATTATATTTGTGAAAATGATTGAATTCGCCGAGGAAGTTTCCATTGGAGTCTTCTGGGTAAGATTCTAAGAGCAATTGGATATTTTTTTCATATTCTGAGCATGACTTATTAAGATTATCAAGTTCCTCTGCATTTCCATTATTCACTTGTTTCTTCCTAATTCGTCTTCGAGTTTCCTTATATTCCCCATTAGGAAAAATTTTTCTTGCCTCGCCTTCAAATTTTTCAAATTGATTCCTCATTTCAACGAGATGACCCGATAAAGAATGATACAAATTGGAACACGTTTTAAGATCTAATCCTTCTTCTTGGAGTCCTTTACTGGTGCGATGAAAAACTTGTAGAATATCATTCCACAAGGTGAGCATAAATATAAACTCAAACTCTTGCATTTTGTTTGAAATATTTTGTGATTCTAACCTGGTCTCACCTTTTCAGCTTGTGTCCTCAGCAATTTCATCTAAAGCATCCAAAATTTTCGGATAGGATTGTAATATTGCATTCGTAGCTACAGCGTGAGCTTCCCAACGAGTGTCCGACAGCGACTTCAGAACGCTATCGTTTCCTATTAAGTAATTCTCTTAAAACTGCCCAACGATTAGTAGAACCCGAAAAAAAGTTGTATAACAACTGCACAATCGAAAAAAAATTCACTGCGATCGTACAACAATCAACAGCACTGCGACCAATCAAGTTTAGAGTATGTGCAGCGCATGGTATAAATACAGCATATTTGTTGTGCTCTAAAATTTTTTGCTGCATCCCTTTGTATCGTCCTGACATATTAGCAGCATTGTCATATGATTGTCCTCTGCACTTTGCAATATCTATTTTGCAACCTAGATAACTGATAACTGAGTACTATATTTGCCATCTCTTCTCCGGTATGACTTTTTAAATTTAAAAACCTCAGAAATCGTTTCACGGGCGTTCCATCAGACGGCGATACGTATCTCAAAATAATACTCAGTTGATCCGTATGTGAAAGGTCAGGCGTGGAGTGCACTGAGAGGCTGAAGTACCCAGCTGATTGTATTTGTTCGACAATCACTTTGTGAACTTTATCACTCATTAAATCGATAAGTTCGTCGCATACTGTTTTCGATAGATATGATGGATTGCCTTTCCCTTTATTTCCATATCTTGCAATATGGCTTGCTAAAAATGGATCAAATTCAGCCACAAGTTCAAGTAAACCCAAAAAATTCCCATTATGTATATATCCAAAAGACTCATCATGTCCCCTAAAGGCCAAACCACGTTCTGCAAGCCGTTTGTATATCTGCAATAACTCGTTGCAATACATTTTGCCAATATTTCCTTTCTTCTTTCACTTGTGCCTCTAGATTTTTGGTGATCCCTAGACCTTGTCTTCGACTCAAATAAGTTAGCATAAAGTCCTTATGAGCTGAACTATTTTCATGGTGCTCAATTGCAATTACGTTGCGCCAATCACTAAATCCGTCAGCTGCAAATTGGCTCGGCGCTGTGGCGATGGATTTGTTACCAAACGACTTGCAAACAAAGCAATACAAAGATCCTTTGAGAAAAAAAGTGTGGTGACAGTTGTTCGTCAAAGTTGAGGGACTTTTCGAAGTTTAGTATGAAACATAAAGTTAGAATTATTGTTGAAAAAAGCCATATTCTTTATACGTGTACGTAATCAATAGTGAAAGCATAAATATAGTACTTACCTGAAAACTTTGTGTGGGGTAACGATAAGTGTAGTTTCAATCAAAGCCACTCCGTAAATAAAGAAGGGGTACGTGCGGTAATGCGTATGGGCGCTATCATTTGAAATGCAAGGACAACTCACTCAGTCGGCCTCGCGGCGCGCCCCGCCTGGGGGCCCCCGTAGGCCAAGGGAGACCCTTCATACTCCCCCGAAGGGGGCAGGGCCCTGCGGGGGTGTATGAAGGGTCACTCCCGGACTGCTCACGCCTTGTGATTTCGGACATATTGTGGATGAATCTCGATAAAATGTAGGTATAAAATGAAACGCCAGCAGAGGATGGAGGCCCCTGGAGAACAGGGGCCCCAAGCACGTGCTTGTAGTGCTTATACGTTAATCCGCCAATGATGGTAACTCACTTTATAGATATGATCGTCAAAATCGTAGGGGCGGAGGTGTATGCATATATTTATCTACATTTATCACTAGAACCTTCTCCGTTGAACCTATTGATGTTGTTGTTTCTGATATTGAATGCTTTTGCTTAAAAAATTTTCGCGCCTCCTTTGTTTTGCATTTAGCATGTATATATCGCCCTGGTGACTCATCTTTTTCTAATGATAAAATTTTGGTTGAAAAAATGGAATATCTGTCTAGCCTAGAAAATCTTTTACTGATGGGAGACTTTAATTTCAGAGATATTTGTTGGCAATTGTCTGTGACACCTTATGATTTTTCGAATGCTAAGAATATATTTATGGACTTTGTTCGGAGCTCTGATCTACACCAATTCATAACTGAACCCACCCACTTCAGAATAAATAATCTGCCATCGACGCTGGACTTCAGTTTAGTTCGTCGAAGTTGCATCGACGCACCAGTATTCAGTTTAATTTGGAAAATGTTAATTTTATTAAACACACCGTTGTCCATGAAATAAATGATTTCGAGGGGCTTAATCACCAGTTGGGTGCTATAGATTGAACTACAGAGTTGGGCAACCCGGGGAATCCGGAAGAAATGTGATGCAATTTGACGAAGATTATTGATAACTGCAAGAAACAGAATACATCCAAAAAAACTTTTTATAAAAACAAAATAAAATAATGAATGAGACTGAATTCTCGCTTAACTCTTGGTGAAACATAATTGAATATTAAAATAAATTAAACTCTTGGCTTAATGTTTCACGATTTATTTAACAATATGTATAGTCAACATGTTTCGAGCGTTAGCTCATTTTCAAGACTCAATTCAAGACTAGAGTCTTGAAAATGAGCTAACTCTCGAAACATGTTGACTATACATATTGTTAAATAAATCGTGAAACATTAAGCCAATAGTTTAATTTATTTTAAAAAAAAACAATGAATTAACGGTGAACTGATCTCCCTTATAAGGCACAACAGAAAATTGTGGCGTAAGTATACACGCTCAAAAAATCTACGGGATTTACAAATTCACAGAAACTACGCAAGGGAGTTGAGGAAGTCTATACACGAATCAAGAGTTGCTTATGGAAATTCCATAGGCATATTCGGGCTTTCTTATCGTCAAAAGTTTCAATACCATTATTGAAAAAAGATGATGGATTACTCTGTCCGGATACTTCAGAGGTTGATGAAACTCTTGCCAATACATTCTCCTCGGTTTTCTCGGTTGAGCCATCTGAAGGACACTTTCAAGAGATTCGTCATCCGCGGGTTGAATCCACACTACAGAATATCAGCTTCACACCAACAGTTGTCGAATGACATCTTCAAAGGTTGAAAAATAACTCGTCGCCGGGACCAGATAATATTTCTTCTCTGTTTCTTAAAAAATGTTCCGAAGCACTTGCGTTTCCTTTGTGCCGTTTAATGGTAACTTCTTTTAATGCTCATGTCTTACCACATATTTGGAAGACGGCATCAGTAAACCCCTATTTTCAAAAAGGGAGACAAGTTAGACCCCAGAAATTATGGACCTATTAGTCTCACACCTGTAATTTGTAAGGTTATAAAATCTATTATTACGGAATATGTGTCTTAGTTACTTCTCTTTGAAAAAATTATACCTAAACAACAACACGGCTTTGTTAAAGGTCGATCAACAATGACTATTTTGCTTTGTTGTGTAAATAAATGAACAATTGCGCTTGATAGAAAACAGACTATGGATGTTGTTTATTTGGATTTTGCAAAGGCATTTGATAAGGTGCCCAGACAACAGCTTCTGCATAAATTGGAACATTTCGGTATACGTGGATGTCTTCTTGAGTGAATTAGGGTTTTTTTTATCGAACAGACATTTTTGTGTTAGGGCTGGAGATTCTTTTTCTACACCAAGGCCAGTTTCAAGTGGAGTACATCAGGGATCCGTTTTGAGTCCATTGTTATTTGTTTTATACGCCAGTGATTTTCATCTAAATGTTCAAAGTGAGAACGCCTTTTATGAGACGACACAAAAATTTTCGCAAATCCACTTTCAAACGGTACCCAAATTCAGGACGATTTAAACTCAATTTTCGAATGGTGCGTGGATTGGTTATTGTCTCTCAATAAAGACAAGTGTGTAGTTATGCATGTGGGTGAAGACAATCCACGTTTTGATTATTCCATAGACGGACAAAAATGAAGCAAAGTTAATTCTTATTACGATCTTGGAGTCACAATAACTGAAGATTTGAGTTGGTCGGAACACATTTTTTGCATAACTAGAAAAGCAAATAGTAAACTTTACCTTTTGAAAAGAGCGTTTGCGAAAATATCCTTTCAGGCATCAATTCGATTATATAAAACATTCATACGTCCTACTATGGAGTATTGTGGTGCTGTGTGTTGTCCGGAATTGGTGCGGGACAGAGATCTACTTGAAAACATTCAGCGTAGGGCTACTAGACTATCATTCAAACTTAAAAGACCGAATTACCCTCTAAGGCTTAATTCAGCTCGATTATCAATATTTGAAGCTCGTCGACTACGTTGTGACTTAATCATTACTTTTCGAATCTTGAAATATAATTTTGGAGATTTCAAACATTTATTCATTTTTGATGGCAACAGAATTCGTGGTCACAATTTGAAGCAGAGGAAAGAATCATTTCATACATCTAGGCGGCAGCATTTTTTACCTAATTGTGTATTGAGTGTATGGAACAGTATACCTACTGAAGTTGTGAACTCTCAGTCAGTCAATGTGTTCAAGAGGGTGGTAGATGAATTTTTGTTTTCATTTTGGGAAATTGTTATTGTTATATGTTTTCGTTCTCAATGTGTACTGATCACTATTTTTTTCCTCTTGTTGTTATTATTTTTTTCTTTTCTCAAATGTTTATCTAATGTATTATCCTCACATTGCAGTATTCTGCAAAAAAAAAGTGTTAATGGGCTTATGGGTCTTCAGACCCCTGCCTTTAATTATATTTAATAATAATAATAATAGTCGTCTGATACTATAATTATGTCATTCCTTTCTCTCTGCGCGGATGATATAATGCGGAATTACTTTAATAACGTTGTTTTCTTGTTGATGTTTTAAATTTTTCTGTTACAGAAATATGTGGTCATAATACCCAATATAATATCAAATATGTTATAAATACCAATAATATTTTCTATCCGCTCGGAATACACAAAAATAATGAGTTGAAATAATGCTTGAAACTTTGGTAACAACTGAATACGAGAGTAGACCACCGACTCGAATTTGGCAACACCGCTGTACTACCCTCTTCATGGCCTTCTAATGAAAACAGAAGTTCGGAACAAATTGATGACAGAAACTGTGAATGGTACTTTGTTGGATGCACAACATAGGAAGGCAGAACATGTATCGATATCAAGCCAAATAACGAGAAGATGCGCAAATTGAAATTAGTTGTGTACAAAAGAATAAATACCTCCACTATCGCATCTGATGCTGCACCTAATGACTCTTATAGTGACTAATCAAAATTGTAATCATAGGTTTGAAAAATCTAAACTATATGTAATCACTCAATAGGTAATCTAATGCTTGTTGTGTGAATATTAAAAAAAATATATATAAGACCAATACTTTTTTTAAACCAAGACTTCAAAAAAGGCTACTACTCTCTAAAAAAATAAATTGGTTATATTATCACTTTTGTAATTATTAATGTACGATTTGACAGTTTCAATTACTAGCAATGTGTTATAGTTATTGCTGTACGCAACTGAAACTGTCAAATTGTACATATATAATCGTAAGAGTTACGATTTGTATCAATTGAAATCGATATTTCAGCATATTTCCCATTTGATTAAATTTTTCTAATTTTTATGAAATGAGAGAGAAAGTTTGAATGAATAAGAAACCCGCCAAAACACTGCTAGACAGGTTACTTAATGTGGTGACGTCACGATGCAGTAAACAGAGTAACCGTCACATTGTAATACGACTGTCGTCTATTAAATTTATTGATTGTTGAAGATTTCATAACTTTACTGCGATAAAATGTCGTAAAATGGTGTGTAGTGCCACAATGTACTAACACATCTATTAAAACCCCGGAGAAAATGTTTGTGAACCTTCCGACAAACACTGAAACTCGGAAGAAGTGGTTAATTCTCTCTCGTAGAAACCCGAGAGAGAATTTAACAGCACTACAGCCTGGTGCAGGCCAAAGCTTTCTCAATCTGCTTTCTCCAGACAGGGCGACTTGCAACACTGTCCAACCACCTTGTAGCTGGTCTCCCTCTTCTCCTTGTGCCCTCTATACTTGAAAAAGTCAGCTTTTTAACTGGGTCCAGGTCTTCACGTCGAAAAACATGTCCCAGCCATCTGATCCTGTATAACTTTATGACCCTTAGTATATTTGGTTGTTTGTATCGATTGTATACTTCATTGTTATACAAACTTCTCCAAACATCGTTCTCTTTGATTGCCCCAAAAATTGACCGAAGGATTTTTCTTTCGAAGATGAGCAGTCGATTCTCCTCTGTCTTGTTTAATGCCCAGGTCTCACTTCCATACAGAATAATCGGTCTAATTAGGGTCTTGTATAAGTTTAGTTTAGTGCCAATAGAGATAAATTTTGACTTCAATTGATTTTTCAGACCAAAGTAGCGTCTATTTGCCATCAAAAGTGGGTTCTTAACTTCTACTTTTAACTCATTTTAGTTTGTTATAATAGTACACATATATTTAAACTGAGCTACTCCTTCAAAAACACAATCTCCAATTCTTATTGGCTGCACATTATTTGCTCTATGGCTTACAACCATAAATTTTGTTTTTCTTCGTTTATTGCCAATCCCATATCTCTGGCAGCATTCTCAAGGGCAGTAAAAGCCTCAATCACATCCTGTTTTGTTCGCCCAACAATGTCAATATCATCTGCATAAGCTAATAGTTGTATAGATCTCTGCAGGATGGTGCCTCTAGTATTGATCCCCGAGTCTCTTACCACTTTTTCAAGCGCTATGTTAAATAGCATGCATGACAGAGAGTCTCCCTGCCTAAGACCTCTCTCTGTGTAGAAAACTTCTGATACATCAGACATGAGCTTAACTCTACATTTTGCACTTCGTAAGGTCATTTTGACAAGATTAGTAAGTTTGGCAGGTATTCCGACATCACACATAGCCTCAAACAGTTTATTTCTATTAATGCAATCATAAGCTGCCTTGAAGTCCACGAACAGATGGTAAGTATCAATTCCATATTCTTTTGTTCTTTCAAGGATTTGTCTAAGTGAGTGTATTTGATCTATTGTAGATTTTCCTTCCAAAAACCATTTTTGAAACATAGGGAAGGAGTCTACGAAAAAGTATGTTTGAAAAAGTTTTAAAAGCCACATTCAAAAGTGTAATGCCCCTGTAATTGCAGCAGTCCAGCTCGTCAAGAATATTTCAAATCATATTTTCGAGAACTTAGGACGAATATTCATTTCTGAGTTCACCAGGACCTAACGCATCAAAATTAATTTAAATAACGATATAGTGCGCAAAAAAGGATTTTCAAAGAATATTTCAAATCATATTTTCGAGAACTTGGGACGAATATTCATTTCTGAGTTCACCAGGACCTAACGCATCAAAATTAATTTAAATAACGATATAGTGCGCAAAAAAGGATTTTCAAAGAATATTTCAAATCATATTTTCGAGAACTTAGGACGAATATTCATTTCTGAGTTCACCAGGACCTAACGCATCAAAATTAATTTAAATAACGATATAGTGCGCAAAAAAGGATTTTCAAAGAATATTTCAAATCATATTTTCGAGAACTTAGGACGAATATTCATTTCTGAGTTCACCAGGACCTAACGCATCAAAATTAATTTAAATAACGATATAGTGCGCAAAAAAGGATTTTCAAAGAATATTTCAAATCATATTTTCGAGAACTTAGGACGAATATTCATTTCTGAGTTCACCAGGACCTAACGCATCAAAATTAATTTAAATAACGATATAGTGCGCAAAAAAGGATTTTCAAAGAATATTTCAAATCATATTTTTGAGAACTTAAGACGAATCTTCATTTCTGAGTTCACCAAGACTAAACTGCATGTTAAGGCAAATTCCATGAAGTGCAATCGTATTTAAGTAAATGACGCATACCTGATACTTTGGGGAAAAGCGGATTTAGTTTTACTTGTGATTTATTAACCGAGATTTATAGACATTGTAATATTAATTGATGAGGCCGATACTTGATGTAAATCTATAAACATCATAAAACAATTGTTGAACTGATTTACACATATATTAAAGAGAATACTGCATGACGTACGTTTCGATGAGATTCACCTTTTTCAAATGCTACGTGCAGACTAATGACATTTCTCGAATACATACAATATATAAACTTAAATTATGAATACAGAGAAAACAGGTTAGATAACAGGTAGAAGGGATCAATTCATACTGAACTACTATATAGTAAACTAAGTAACTTTGAAAAGATTGAGAAGGGGGCTTGAGGTATGATCGATTTGGCTGTTCAAAAGGTTGCCAGAATATTTGTATTTATTAATTTGAAGTGATTCTAACAAATTAAGCTTCATTGTTTTCGAAATTCTCATCTTCAGTTTCAATTGTCAAGCTCAAATCTGTAGAAGTATCATCACTAAAATCTACATCCATCATTTCCTTGAAAATATGCCTATTTGAATTGTGCTTCTCTGGAAATTTTTTAGGGTTTGGTGATTTTTTTGAGAAGTGCAGGTTGTGAGCGCAATGAAATTCGTCTTTCAATTTGAAATAACATTCACCTTTCTTGATATTTATGCACAGAAACTCCTTATTCTCTGTCTTTTATGACAAATGCAGTGTTAAGTACAATCTTAGTTTCGATGGACCAAAATGTTCTAATTATTTAGTGGACTGTATTTCTTACTTTATATTAGTATATTGACTTTTCCTCTCATTAAAAGAACTGTGTGTCCCTTATACATACAACTAATATCAAACTTATAAAATCGAACCATTTTGCAATGTTTTTGCTTTATATAGGCATCTCCCTGGTCATGTCATCAAGGGGGATACTAACCCCACTCTGTACAGTAGAGCATGACAAGGCTAATTCTTAGTATCCTAACTAATATTACAATATGCAGACTAATGAAAATTTCTCGAATACATACAATATATAAACTTAAATTATGAATACAGAGAAAACAGGTAGATAACAGGTAGAAGGGATCAATTCATACTTAATCACTATATAGTAAACTAAGTAATTTTGAAAAGATTGAGAAGGGGGCTTGAGGTATGATCGATTTGGCTGTTCAAAAGGTTGCCAGAATATTTGTATTTATTAATTTGAAGTGATTCTAACAAATTAAGCTTCATTCCCTTGTTTGCGGTATTCAAAATTTCAAAATCGGAATTGAATATATGATTTTCATTAATCAAATGATTTGCATAATGTGAATCTGTCTTCTGATTATCAATGCAACGTTTATGTTCCGAAATTCTTATTTGAAAACTTCTAAACGTTCTACCAATATAAAACTTATCACAACTACCACAGTTAATTTTATATACACCTGATTTTTTATTTTTGTTGACCTTTGATTTGTTATTTTTGATATGTTTTCATAAGTTATTTCCAGTACGGTAAGCAAAGTTGATGTTATACTTAAAAAGAAGAGATTTGAGTTTTTCACTGGACTTACCGATGTATGTAAGACTGTTATAGTTGATATTGTTTTTAACTAGGGGATAAACCAAACCAATCGCCTTTTTGAAGTTTTTCTTTATTATCATATTATCTATTATTTCAGGATTATAATTATTATTCACGGCTATTTGCTTCATTAAATTTTTCTCGGTGTGGAAATTGGTTCTAGAAAGAGGAATATTTACTAATCGATGTATCAAACTATTGAAAGCTGCCATTTTGTGTTGAAATGGATGCATGGAAGTATTATGTATAATACTATCTGTATGTGATGGTTTATGGAAAATTGAAAATCTATGTTTGTTATCCAGTTTCATTATTTTAAAATCTAAAAAATTAATCGAGTTTTCTGTCTCAAGTTCCAAAGTGAATGTAATTTTAGGGTGTAAGGAATTAATGAATGTCTGAAAAGTGTCGAGTTGCCGAAGAGTACCAGTGAAACAACAGATAATATCATCTACATATCTATGCCAATAAATAAATTGACTACTAATGGGGTGACAATGAATTAGTTTTTTCAAATTATCCAGGAATATTTCAGTCAACAAGGGACTAAGTGGATTTCCCATAATTAATCCTTCAGTGCTACCTACTATAAATTAGGTTATTAAAACAAAAATAATTTTGTTCGAGACATAATTCCAAAAGGGACAGGATATCTGATTTTATCAGAGGATTTACAAGATTGTTATCGAGGAATTTTTGTATTAGGGTACAAGGATCATTAGGTGGGATACTTGGAAAAAGGTTAACGACAACCCAAGACATCAATTTGGAATTACCTGCTAAATAGATATTTTCCATTTTACTGACTAAATCATCAAAATTTTTGATTGAAAATTTTGGTTGAAATTGACAATAATTTTTGATTATTTCTATTAAAAAATGATATAGAAATACTGAAGGAGCTGTAGTGAATTAAACTATTGGTCTAATTGGATATCCTGGTTTATGTAATTTAATTAAAGAGTAAAGCTGTGGTGTCATTGAATTCGAAACAGAGTTTATAAATATCTTTATTCTGAATCAAAATATTCGTATTCCGACGGCAGCTTTTACATTTTTCTGAAATTTAGTGTTTGGGTCATTCTTTAATAATATAGTTGCCAGCGTTAAGAAAATCTAAGGTTTTTTGTAAATAATCACTCTTATTCAATACTATAACCGTATTACCTTTGTCAAATGTCTATTGTAAAATCAATCAAGCAAAAAATCCTCTCGGATGATATCATATTCACTAAAGCTGACAAAGGTAATACGGTTATAGCATTGAATAAGAGTGATTATTTACAAAAAACCTTAGATTTTCTTAACGCTGGCAACTATAAGTTATTGAAGAATGACCCAACCACTAAATTTCAGAAAAATGTAAAAGCTGCCGTCGGAAATACGAATATTTTGATTCAGAATAAAGATATTTATAAACTCATTGTTTCGAATCCAATTATACCACAGCTTTACTCTTTAATTAAATTACATAAACCAGGATATCCAATTAGACCAGTAGTTTAATTCACTACAGCTCCTTCAGTATTTCTGTATCTCATTTTTTAATAGAAATAATCAAAATTATTGTCAATTTCAACCAAAATTTTCAATCAAAAATTTTTATGATTTAGTCAGTAAAATTGAAAATATCTATTTAGCAGGTAATTACAAATTGATGTCTTGGGATGTCGTTAACCTTTTTCCAAGTATCCCACCTAATGATCCTTGTACCCTAATACAAAAATTCCTTGATGGCAATCTTGTAAATCCTTTGATAAAATCCGATATCCTGTACCTTTTGGAATTATGTCTCGAACAAAATTATTTGTGTTTTAATAATTTAATTTATAGTAGCACTGAAGGATTAATTATGGGAAATCCACTTAGTCCCTTGTTGGCTGAAATATTCATGGATAATTTGGAAAAACTAATTCATTGTCACCCCATTAGTAGTCAATTTATTTATTGGTATAGATATGTAAATGATATTATCTGTTGTTTCACTGGTACTCTTCGGCAACTCGACACTTTTCAGACATTCATTAATACGTTACACCCTAAAATTACATTCACTTTGGAACTTGAGACAGAAAACTCTATTAATTTTTTTAAATCTTAAAATAATGAAACTGGATAACAAACATAGTTTTTCAATTTTCCATAAACCATCACATACAGATAGTATTATACATAATACTTCCATGCATCCATTTCAACACAAAATGGCAGCTTTCAATAGTTTGATACATCGATTAGTAAATATTCCTCTTTCTAGAACCAATTTCAACACCGAGAAACATTTAATGAAGCAAATAGCCGTGAATAATAATTATAATCCTGAAATAATAGATAATATGATATTAAAGAAAAACTTCAAAAAGGCGATTGGTTTGGTTTATCCCCTAGTCAAAAACAATATCAACTATAACAGTCTTACATACATCGGTAAGTCCAGTGAAAAACTCAAATCTCTTCTTTTTAAGTATAACATCAACATTGCTTACCGTACTGGAAATAACTTAGGAAAACATATCAAAAATAACAAATCAAAGGTCAACAAAAATAAAAAATCAGGTGTATATAAAATTAACTGTGGTAGTTGTGATAAGTTTTATATTGGTAGAACGTTTAGAAGTTTTCAAATAAGAATTTCGGAACATAAACGTTGCATTGATAATCAGAAGACAGATTCACATTATGCAAATCATTTGATTAATGAAAATCATATATTCAATTCCGATTTTGAAATTTTGAATACCGCAAACAAGGGAATGAAGCTTAATTTGTTAGAATCACTTCAAATTAATAAATACAAATATTCTGGCAACCTTTTGAACAGCCAAATCGATCATACCTCAAGCCCCCTTCTCAATCTTTTCAAAATTACTTAGTTTACTATATAGTATTAAGTATGAATTGATCCCTTCTACCTGTTATCTACCTGTTTTCTCTGTATTCATAATTTAAGTTTATATATTGTATGTTTTCGAGAAATTGTCATTAGTCTGCATATTGTAATATCAGTTAGGATACTAAGAATTAGCCTGGTCATGCTCTACTGTACAGAGTGGGGTTAGTATCCCCCTCGATGACATGACCAGGGAGATGCCTATATAAAGCAAAAACATTGCAAAATGGTTCGATTTTATAAGTTTGATATTAGTTGTATGTATAAGGGACACTCAGTTTCTGTGCATAAATATCAAGAAAGGTGAATATCATTTGAAATTGAAATACGAATTTCATTGCGCCCACAACCTGGAATTCTCAAAAAAATCACCAAACCCTAAAAAATTTCCAGAGAAGCACAATTCAAATAGGCAACTTTTCAAGGAAATGATGGATGTAGATTTTAGTGATGATACTTCTGCAGATTTGAGCTTGACAATTGAAACTGAAGATGATAATTTCGAAAATAATGAGGAGTATTTGAATTCGTCTGATGTAGTTGTTCTTCGTGATCACTCGAGTCCTGTTAGCATTGATATTGGAATTGATTCAACAATTTCTAAACCACCATTTCCAGTTGGTAGCCCAAAATGTAGAAGAAGACAGATATCAATTACTGAATCAGAGGATAGTTTTATAGTTTTTGAAAGTGGAGATAATGAAGAATGTGAGTTATGTGAAGATGTTATATCTGAGGATGAAAGTAGTGAATCAGAGGAGGATGAGGAATCAGATACAGATTCCCCAGGGTCTACTGTAGCTACTAAAAAGGTATTATTTCTTTTAATTACTATACTTATTATTTAAGCCGGGCATTTTCTAAATAGACCCACCACCTTCAATATTCATGAAATATATGTTACTTGCTTCTTCTAAAAAACTAATATGAACTTAGGTTTTCAATTGGGGAGACAATTGGTGTCTGAAACACAAAATCTGAGCTCATATTCGTTTATTTTAGCTCAAAATACGAAAATAAAATATTTTTTCATAAAAACCGTTGTTCATGCCAGGCTTGTTATAGCGTATTTTAATGATTTATATTATTTGCTTGTTTTGTGCTGAAAAAAAGTATCAACTGAAAAGTTGGACTTTTTAAAAAAAATTACTTGAAATGAAGTACTTAAACGCTATTACAAGGCCTGCAACGGCAATAAATTTTAATGAAATTTAGGTATGTTACTTGCTTATTTTGTGCTTGAAAAAAAAACGAATAAGAACTAGGATTTTCATTTGGGAAAACGATTAATATAAATTTCATGAAAATTTAAGTCAGTGGGCCTATCTAGATAAATATCAAATTTTTAAGTCTTTTTATTGTTCCCTCATTAAAAATTTATTGTAATCTCATATGTATAATATATATATATATATATATATATATATATATATATATATATATATATATATATATATATTTTTTTTTTTTTTCTTGAAATTCATTTATTGCCTGTTTAAGATATTTTATTTTGAAAGTTTTTAGCAATAACAGGCTTTTTTTATATGAAAAAGTTTATTTTTGTTGACGTTTCGTTGTTATATTACAACTTTGTCAAAACTAATAGTTTTGATAAATAATAATAATAATAATTATAATAAATATAATAATAACAATTGGTTTTGACAAAGTTGTAATATAACAACGAAACGTCAACAAAAATTAACTTTTTCATATAAAAAAAGCCTGTTATTGCTAAAAACTTTCAAAATAAAATAATATATATATATATATATATATATATATATATATATATATATATATATATACCACATTTAATTATAATGTTGTTTTAAAGTAAGATTTTTACTTTGCAGGTTAGGTTTGCCAATGACAAAGAGCTTTGTAAAATTCATTCTATGATAAAATGGTCTTTTGCATACCAGGCTGCTAGAAAAGGGCCATGGGAGATGTATGCAAGAGATAGAGAACGTTTCAGAAACAGAATAAGTTTAATTAATGGACAAATTTCTCATTGTTTCACACCTGAACACAGACAGAAAGTATATAATCGACTGTTTGAGGAGAATGTTGTTGAATAGAAAATTATAGGAGGGAATAATAAAAAAGAGTGAAGAAGATTCAGAAAACTATCGTCGTATGGAAAAATATCATTAACTGATAGTGATACGTAATATATCTTCATTTTAATTCATTTACAACTATTTTGCTCAGAATTCAAAATTGTCATTCAAGCATTCAAATAAAAACTACTTTGTAAATCAATAGTATCTCGAAGAACATTCCTTAATACCCATTTTTATCTCATATAATCTTTGGAATTGTGGAATTGACAACACTTATTTTCTAGATTCCGTATGGACTAATAGTATTGATGAATATTGATATCACTTGATATGATGATGGTAAAATATGATTAATGACAATAATGCACTTTGGAATATCATGCTCATAGAATGATTTTTAACATGTTTTATGATTTCCATGTCTTTTATTTATAGCTATACTGAAATAATTTTCACATTATCTTACTCATATCTTATATTCTATACTATGAATATATAATTGAGGTATCAAGTCATTGTTCCTATTATATTTTACTGACGATATATTAAATTTACAAGTGTATTCTAATGATTCATTTTGGTACCTGAGAATCATAAATTTTTAAATATTGAAGTGACTAATTTGAATTACTTTCAAACTGCTAATTTTATGAAATATGTAGTTGATATAGTTCATTAACTCAACATGCTTATATAATTTGCTGAATTGTATTCAAAGGATTCTACAATATTTAGATCATAATTATTAACTTTTTACCACATACGATGATTGTAACTAAAAATTGAGGGAAATTCAATGTTTTCTCGACAGATCCTATGAGAATGTTATTTTGTGATTATTTTAAGGAGGTTTCCAATTAGTTTCCAAAAGGCTGTGATAACTGATACCTTCTTATTATATTCTAATATTTTCCTTGATTGCAGAATAGGAAAAAGCACAAAATCATATTTTATCTATCTTTCTTCTGTCTGAAATACTTCTCCAAAAACCATATAATCTTATTTTCTCTCATTACAAAATGTTACTTAATCTTTTTTTATATTGAATACAAAACAAAAGTTCATGGGAGTTATATTCTGATTACAGATTTTTTCCTATTTTCTGTATTAACGGTGTTCATTATTTTAAATTAAGCAGTACTATATTGAATAGTTGTAATTGATAAAACCTTAAGCTATGTATCTATGATGGTAAAAATAGTTTTTGTTTTCTTTGACACTATTGTATCTTATCATGATATTCTTCTGTATATCTTATTATTTGTAAATATATTAAAGGTAAAAACAAGTTGTTTTTCAATCATATCTTCCCTCTTTACTTTCTCCAAAGTTTTTACAAGAATTATTTGAAAGTAGCTACTAATTGCTTTTTTAAACAATTTCTGTAATTAACTCAAAATATCCTTTTCTATTCATTAATGCCATTACATTTTTTTGTTGCGTCATTACCCCCCCCCCAATCTTACCAATTGTAGTATTTAGTAATAATGTAAAATTGATTAAAGGAAAATAAACTCAATTGATTAATTTCTTATGAATTATTTATGTTCAACAAACTGAAAATATTTTTTTAATTAATCAACTAAATCTAAAGAACTGAAATCTCTACAAAATCTAGAGTATCATAGGTAATTTTCTTCATTATTTACTGTACACAAACGATTCCAACATATTGGATCAAAATTGGAATATAAATTATTATTATATTTGAATATTCATACAATATTACAAATAATGTATTTTCTTTATATGAATTCATAAAATTTTATGTCAATTGCTGTTAAAAATATACTCTTCATTAGATTCAAATTTACGTTGCTAAATTAAGCGTATTTCCAGTTATCTGATGTTAATTAGCATTTCCCATGACACTTAGGACATACTTCATTAAATATTATACATAATAAAAAATGCATTAATACTAGTAATCGAACATATCATACATTTCCGCCAGATCTACAATGAATCCCGATTTGTAGAATTAAAAATTTTTGATTGTCTACGTTAACCCTGCGCGTCTAGGATTCGAGAAATCAAGGCGCGTTGAACCTGATAGGCTCACATTGCATATTATAATTATTTTATTTTTCAATGTTCGATTAGGATGAAACTCAGTATTTAGTCTTTTTAAATAATAAAAATGAAAGATATATCGATAGCGTAAATTTATTCAAAATAAAAAATAAATGTCATTTTCCAGTATTCATTACAGAAGTTCATACTGTGAGACCAATAATTGTTTTTAACAATTCACAATATGACTTCAAAAAAGATCGCTCTACAACGCTTGCACTTTTGGATGTCGTGGGTGGCATAGTTGACGGCCTAGAGAAGCATAATCAAATTTCTATAAGGATGTGTGATCTCTCAAAGGCCTTTGACTGTGTCTCTCATGATATTCTATTAGAAAAATTTCATTTCTACGGCGTCATAGGTACTCCTTTGAAGCTAATCGAATCTTATCTAACTGATAGGCACCAGGCTGTCTGGTTTGAAAATTGTCTCTCTGACTTCAAGCTATTAAGACATGGAGCCCCCAAGGATCAGTTCTGGGTCAATTTTTATTCATTATATATGTAAACGACTTACATAACTTTATGGATCCACTGAAAACGGTATTATTCGCGGATGACACAACTTTTGTTTACTATGATAGAAATCGTTCAGGCTTGGAGGAAAAAAGCACGTACGTAAATACCAAGTCTCAATTATGGTTAACGGCAAACAAACTCAAATTGAACGGTGACAAAACTCAAAATTTAGTCTTTTCATCTAATCACTTTGACAATCCTGCGGTAAAAACTACTGCAAAGCTGCTTGGCGTAACACTAGATAGCAAACGTACTTGTAAAGATCCTATTGAACAACTGAAAGGAAAACTTTCGGATACTCTATTTTTGCTTAGACGAATAAGAACTATAACAAGCAATACCACATTGAAAATTACATACTTCTCTCTATTCCACTCATTTTTGAGTTATGGCGTTGTTCTGTGGGGAAATTGTTCCAACGCCTTGCTGGTTTTCAGGTTGCAGAAAAAGGCAATTCGAATAATTGCAGGCGTTGGTTACTTGGATTCATGCAGACCATTATTTATAAAATATGAAATAATGCCTTTGCCTACATTGTGGATATATAAGGGTCTTCTAGAAATACATAAGGATGCAGATACATTGATAAAACAGTCTGATCTACATAATTATAATACAAGAGGCGACCAACGTTGTTTTGCCATATAAATTATATATATATATATATATATATATATATATATATATATATATATATATTTCACTACTTAGTATAAAACAAAGTCTCTTTCTATGTAAATCTGTAATATCTTCAAAAATATTCATTTAAATCATATGCTGTAAAGAGCCATATAGATCTATATTAAATCAATAATGTATTTAATTGGATAAAGATTAATTGGTTAAAATAGCCATTTGTCGTCAAAACTAAATGACAAAAAATGTTATTGTGGGATATCCATAAGAGATAGACATATGCCATAGCGGAGTTTTCTGTAGACCTATTCAATGTGCACAATACTTAGTATATTATTTTGATAATTCTCGTAGGGTTCAGCCTGCGTTTGCAATGCAAGCGGAAAAAATGTTATTATTTACGACATCACAATAGAAACCTCAAAAATAACAGTATTTCTCCAATATTTAATGGATGTTATTATACATATAAACCTTCCTCTTCAATCATTCTATATCTATTTAAAAAAAACCGCATCAAAATCCGTTGCGTAGTTTTAACATAGAGATATAGGGACAGATAAAGCGACTTTTGTTTATTATACTATGTATGTAGATAATTGAAATATTTCACATTGCAATGTGTGTTGCGTCGTCGGTTAAATCATCTTAGCATTCTATAGCATAAGATGTTCCACGACCGTTCGTTTTCTTCAGATAACTGTAGCCCGTTAAACTCAAAATAAAACAATGTTTGAAAAAGTGTCCATATTTATGTAATTGGGGCAGATTTCAATCAATCCAAGTAAAGTCATTTAGATTTATAACTTCTTTTTCTAGCATTCTAGCAAATTTTTAGGAATTCAAACCATTTTACAAAAAAATTATTACCTTGCAAATTTACGTTGTTTAAATGCGATAATCAAACCTTGTTAGTCTATTTTAGGAATTGAATCCCTGATTACCTCCATATATATTCGTGATGCAGTAATAATACTAATTAGAACTCAGTTGGTATAAATAATGTAGCCACATTTCTTTTTTCAAGTATGAAATT
The DNA here is from genome assembly GCA_030704895.1 of Henosepilachna vigintioctopunctata. Taxonomy (NCBI): domain Eukaryota; kingdom Metazoa; phylum Arthropoda; class Insecta; order Coleoptera; family Coccinellidae; genus Henosepilachna; species Henosepilachna vigintioctopunctata. The sequence continues at coordinate 13,797,163 of JARQZJ010000031.1, read as the reverse complement.
AATCAGGCAATGTTTCATAAGATTTAATAATGCTCTTCCATGGAATACATTGAGTTTTTACCTCCATTTCTTTATAATCGAGCCAGACATATTGTCAAGGTTTGAAATGTGTTTCCAAGAAAATTTACACTGTTCAGTAGGTTAATTAATGCATTGAACAATAATGTATTCATTACTGTAGAAATTTTAAAATTTTTATTTAAAATAACAAAAATTTTTTTTTGTGCATAATGTAATCTTAGAATGTAATCTCATAATGTAATTTGAGACATTTATTACAACTTATAATTTAAATCAGCTCTGTGACGCCCTCTGTGGATTAGCCCTCTACTCTGTGACGAATATTTCATGAACTGGATAAAAAAACACTTACAATTCACAAATAATACAACTAAACGATATATTGGTATATATACAGGCTGGTCGTCCGGGAACTCCATCGATCCATATATGGAAAATTATACTTGAAAGAAATCTGAAAATTAATACTAAACTAATGTGGATGGGGCCCATTCGTCTAAAATATATTTCGACGGATATATTTACGAAAAATATATCCATCTAATTATTTTCAATATTTCATCCGTCAAATATTATACGTCTTCAATATATATCCGTCTAATATATTTCCGAAATAGAAGTGCAATATAAAATACAGAAGTAGGATATTTAATAGTGTTGGCGTTTACTTGATGTAAATCCAATATAATTGAATATAAACTTGAATTCAAACACTTGAACTTATGATTTACACTTTATTGACTACATAGCATGACGCGTTTCGTCGTTACAAACGACTTTTTCAGATGCTTATTGTTTACAGAATTTTAACAACATTTTGAAAAACACAGGTATAAATATCAGGGAATTTTGGGATAATGGAAATAAATCGGCTTGAAAATTCTGGAAATTTGCTCAATGAACAGATAGAATTGAACAATTCACCCTTGTTGAACCTTTTCAGGTAATAGAAATTATTTTTCAGAATGGAATATCATAGGTAAAACTTGGAAATAAATCGGCTTAAAAATTCTGGAAATTTGCTCAATGAACAGATAGAATTAAATAATTCACCCTTGTTAAAACTTTTCAGGTAATAGAAATTATTTTTCAGAATGGAATATCTTAGGTAAAACCAAAACCATATAATCCCAAAATTCCCTGATATTTATACCTGTGTTTTTCAAAATGTTGTTATTATTCTGTAAGCATCTGAAGAAGTCGTTTGTAACGACGAAACGCGTCATGCTATGTAGTCAATAAAGTGTAAATCATAAGTTCAAGTGTTTGAATTTAAGTTTATATTCAACAGAAGTAGGATGTCAACTTCCATATTTTAAATAGACACCCTATATATTATTGCATTTTTGGATTTCTCGGAAAATTCTATATAGTTTATAGATATTACATGTGTTATACCTTAGTTTAACCGTTTTTAACGTATTTTAAATTTTATCTTCAAAATGACGTTTTCAACCCAAAATATGATTATCCAATTTTTCCTATACGGAAGCCTTTATTATCTAATATGGGTTGACTTTCTTGTAGAAGAAGATCGAACTTACAAGTCTTTGTATAATATTTTGAAAATATGAGTACGTAGTGATAAGGAAGAATAAGAATTAAATTTAATAAAACGGTAAAAGTTATTTTTTCAAATAGAAACCCCTATAAAATAAGGGCAACTTTGTGTAGTCTCATCTATTCGGAGAATTTGTAATTCCGGAGATAATTGGCAAGAATATATCGAATAAAAACTCCTTGGCTGAATTTTAGAAAGTTATTTTAATTCCTTGACAATTGTTTCGGGGTGTTAATTCATTTTCAAAAGTGAAACTGGAAATTCAGCTTTTCAGTTTAATTTTCAAAGCTCACTCTTTTCATTCGGTATATTGAACAATGACACGGAGGTTTCACTTATCTCTTGGTGCAACATTATGTTGAAAACTATAAAATTAAAAATTAATACACTTAAGTTTCACTGAATAATTAAAAATTCTACATATGGTTCGATCGGTTTCGACCCAATATCAAGAGTATACAATATTACTGAGTATATCCAATATCAAGAGTATACAATGAGCTGTACATTTCAAAATGTACAGCTTTCACTTATATATCCCAAACCACAGAATTTAACACTGGTTTCACGGAAAATCCATCTGGTCATTTCAAATAGGTAAATTTCCCTTTTCCTGGGCGAAGAAATTGAGAAAATGAGACAATTGAGATAAACCTCAATTTTATAATAGGTATTGGACAATTGTTAGCTTTTTATAATCTGAATATTTTATTAGAGGGTATTTTCGATGTCCGTGATACCTGTCTCTTGTATTACTCACCTGTAGATGAGTTTTCTTGGTGGGTTTTTTGGTCTTTACCATAGGTCAAATCATGCTGAGGAAAGACCGCATTTGTGTCCGAAATATAGATGATAGATTGAAGATTGTGTGTTCTTAATTTCGCTCCTACTGCCGAATACGCAAAGAAGAAAAATTTAAATATATATATATATATATATATATATATATATATATATATATATATATATTAAGAACAAGGTTTGTCAGGATGAAAAAGGAGTTAATAGTTTTCGGTATTTACCTGAGATTTACGTTACTTGTTTATTGAAACATATGTAAACGGCTGTTACAAATAAACAAGCAAGTAAATCTCAGGTAAATACCGAAAACTATTAACTATATATATATACATATATATATATATATATATATATATATATATATATATATATATATATATATATATAACGGGAGATTTTTAAAGAGTTAAAGGTTTCAGGTTGACGGCACTTGTTGGTAATGGCATCTAAACGTCATCTGTCAAAGTAGAAAGTTTTTAGTATACTCTGCCATTTCAGAAAGACCTACAAGCGAGCAACGATTGCAACTTGTTGAAATTTACTATCAAAATTCGAACTCTGCCAAAAATGTGTATCCTTTGTTACGACCATATTATATTCGTCTTAATCGACCTGGTGAATCAACAATTCGTGCTGATAACAACAAATTTCGCAATAAGTTTACTTTGTTGGACATTAAACCATTGTCTCGCATGCGTACACTGCGTACTGAAGAGAATATTGCAGCCGTAGCGTACAGTGTTAATGAGGATCGTGAAATGTCAATTCGTCGCCGTTCTCAGCAATTGGGCATGTGTTACTCAACCACATGGAAAATTTTACGTCTTGATTTGGGTTTGAAAGCCTATAAAATTCAACTTCTACAAGAACTGAAGCCGAATGACCTATCACAACGTCTAATTTTTGGTGAATTTTGAATTTGGTGAATCACAACGTCGAACTTTTGGACCTTAAAACAGCTTAATGAAAATTCGCTGTTTTATCGAGAAATTATGTTCAGCGATGAGGCTCATTTCTGGCTTAACGGATAAGTAAATAAACGAAACTGTCGCATCTGGAGTGATGAACAGCCACATGCCATACAAGAATTACCGATGCATCCCGAAAAAACGACAGTTTGGTGTGGTTTATGGGCTGGTGGAATCATCGGTTCATTTTTCTTCAAAGACGACCGTGAAAGAAACGTTACCGTCAACGGCGAACGATATCGATCCATGATACGCAACTTTTTTTTGCCCCAGTTGGCCGAGTTGAACTTGGTTGACATGTGGTTTCATCAAGACGGTGCCACATGCCACACAGCTCGTGAAGCAATGGACATGTTGAGAGCTGAATTTGGAGAGCAGCCGATCTCTCGAAATGGCCCTGTGAATTGGCCGCCAAGATTATGCGATTTGACTCCTCTGTACTATTTCTTGTGGGGTTATGTAAAGTCGTTAGCGTATGTGGACAAGCCGAACACGATTGATGCCTTACAGGATAACATATCTCGCGTAATTCGTGGGATACAGGAAGAAATGCTCGAAAAAGTGACGCAAAATTGAACCTTCCGAATGGACCATTTGATACGGAGCCGCGGACAACATTTACATGAAGTTATCTTTAAAATAAAATTAATTATTTAAGTTATCAATTTCAATAAAAATGTTGAATATATGATGCAAATTGAGTGTTTTATTCGATTTAAAAACAGCAATAACAGGCTTTTTTAATATGAAAAACTTTATTCTCGTTGACGTTTCGTTGTATATCACAACTTTGTCAAAACTAATGAATAATTGAATTTTATGAATAACTATAGATATCAAAATGTCAAACTTACTTTTTAGAAAAATTAAATTAGTTTTTTTTATTTTAAACAGGCAATAAATCAATTTAAAAAAACATATATATATATATATATATATATATATATATATATATATATATATATATATATATATATATATATATATATATATATATACCTATATTATAAATAACTATGTTAACGATTTTTTTATCTTCAGTACTAGTTTGAACTTCGAAAATGCAGGATATGAAGGTGAACTCGTATTTCAATAGTTGCATATATATCTTTTCTTTCAAGTACTATTTGATGGAAATAGAGTAAACCAACTTTCACATGAATATAAAATTAGTTTTTTTATAATTCATTGGACCTACAGTTCAACACCGGTTCCGAACGATATTGCATTATAATTCCGAATTTAAAAACTTTGAAGTTATAAAAAAGACCAATGAATATTCAAGTTCGTATCTTTAGGTTTTTCCAACAAGTATCGTAAAAATTAACTTTTGCAAGATTCGGGTGGAGGAGAAGAAAATTTTGCTCTCTAAACAAATTTTCGATTCAGATTTTTAAAAAGATTGTACAAATGTAAACCATCAATATGTAGGAATATTTTTGACAAATATTCTTTTCTATGCATAACTTGATATTTTTCAGAAAGGGCCATTCCAGTATTACGAAAGCACTGAGAAAGATAGGTGGCGGGGTCTTTGCTTTGGTTATTTTGGATGACATGGGGGGAGGGAGGTCTAAATGATGATTACGCCATCGGGAGTTATTTACTTTTTTACACATATGGCAACCCTCAGATTGTCTTTGCTTGAAAACGCATTTTCTGGGATTCACGCAAATAATTCAAACTGTTTAGGGATTCGCTTGAAACCGAGCAGGAGAATTCCTGCTCGGAACAATGTGTTGTTTCGTTTGGACAACGTTGGAACGGAAATTTTAATACCTTTCCGTTCTATAGTTTAACAGCATGTTCCTAATTTCGTATCAAGTATTTGTACTATATATCTCATCTTTAATTATATGAGATATTTGCTGGATATAAGTCAAAAAATGTTCAGAATTTAGTCCATTCCCGGAAACTAATGAATATAGTGGCTCTGGTGGCTGTTCCAATAGCGTCTATTTGAATTGACTCTTCGCGCAATATTTTGTCGCATCATTAGTAGTATTTTCTTATCGATAACAATTGAACTTTACCTTGCAATAGTGACACACAACGTTCATTGGTCCAATAGCTGAATTTGCTGTGAACTGTAATCTATTTCAACGTTGTAATTGAATGCAGGTCGATAGGAGTTAAACGCAACCTTTTCATATTGTTAATTTCGATTCCATCCATTTCGTTCAACTTCATTGCGAGCTTCACGTTGCTCGTCAGTTTGACTTGCTCTTTTATATCTTTAACTTCCTTCATTCTTATTACTATTTAACTTGCTGTTCTGCGACTTAAGTTCGTACATCTAATAAGCTTAGCTATTATTTTCAAAAACGAATCATTAAATGGTGTAAGCATAGCAAAGCAAGTTAACATTTGTGTTACTGTTGATTCCATTAGCCAAAGTTCAATGTTGAAATTAGATGCTTCAAATAGATAAATCCAAGTTATAGCAAAAATTATTTGAAAAAATCTCATATAAATAAAAAGTACAAAATGTACAGACATTGTTTAACGAAGTGTGGTGAAATTATAAATTACAAGCTAAGTCCGTCAAGGAACTTGATATTATTGTATCTAAAAAAATTGAAGAAGAATTTCAAGCAGGGACTTTTTTTCCAAGGTGAGTGACGAAATTATTTTAGGTACCTATGAGTACTAGAAATATCAAAAATCGACAAAAACTTTCTCTTTACATTTTGTAAATAAATCAATAATTAAGACGTTTTATGATTAGAAGATATTATGGCCTATTTCAAAGTATAGAGGTAATATTCATTGTAAAGATTAATTATTTCTTATGATTGATTGACTCCGTCGATTGGTCACAAAATGCAGGGTGTTAGTTTTCTGTATGCGATGGGTTCGATTCCCGGCTGTGTCTTTAAATAATTTTTAAATGCAGTTTTTAATAATGTATACTTTGTATTTACGTAGTTTAATAAGAAAGTCTTAACAGTGCCCATAAAATGTTTTAGTTTTTAGGCAAGGACTACCTGTAGGCATGCAGAAAAAACAGAAATTATACAGCCAGCTCAAATAATAAAAACAGGAAGATGATAAAATAAAACGCGGTGTTGAATCACAACAAAAATGCGAAAATAATGAAAATACAGATAAACAGAGAACTAAACCTTCTCAGGAAGTTATGAAATATAAGATTGCTCTGCTCGAAAAAAATCTGAATGCTTTGTGTTCCGCCAGGGATACTGTGCCTAGCCTGAAATTGATAAACAGATCATTAAGCTGCGCGAAGAAATAAAAACAGCAAAATCTATGTAAACAGGAAGATTCGAAACGCAGTTGCCCAGAAGAAACACAGAGATGGTATGAAAAGAAAGTTACAAGATATTGGTCATGAAAATCCAGAAATAAAAAAGACTATCCCTGAGGGATTCAGTGGAACGTCCTAGCCTAGAAAACAATCAAACATCACTATTGAAAACAATTGTGGATATAGCTTTATTTGGGAGTGCGACAATGATAGAAGCTGAACGGAATCTATTCGTAGCGTAAAAACTCTTGATGAACTCACATCAGAATTACGTAAAATAAGATTTGACATTAGTCGCAGTGGGACATATCTTCGTTTGATTCCCAGAAAATCTAATTCTGCAGAGGGACGAAGACATGTATCGAGAGTATCTGTTAAGCTCATTCGGGCTCAAACTGATGAACACAAAAGCCACTTACATAGCAAATTCGCTGAAATATCAATACATTATTTAGAGAACATGAGCATCCATGCTTGGACCAGATCAAGTATTTTTCAAATCTCAATATGATAAAGCTCGGGTCCCTATTGGCGTAACTGCGGAAAATAATCAAGCAATTCTTCTAATGCATATGGAATATAGAATTATTGGAGTAATCGAGAACGATTGGGTAATCGCTGACCATGGTCAGTTTTAGCTTTTGCTAAAACTGACCATGAATTAGTAAAATCAGTAGTAATCATGAAAGTTGATGAGGGGCCCGATGAAAATCCGCGTTCTCAAAAAGACATAGGGTTTTCTATATAACACTTTGAGCGACACGATTTTGATGCATTGATGTAGAATGGCTCCTCTTAGTAGGGAACTGGATGGTTTAATATTGCTTCATGTCCATTTTGCGTCTCATTTGGATGAACCTGTCGTTACAACTAATGAACATTTAGAAAGATCTGATTTCGAAATTGCAGGAAATGCGTTAGCTGAAGTATGGAGTTCAATAGGAATTGATGGCTATCATGTTACTGCAAAATATGTTGGGGCAGGTGAACAAGATCTTCCTTATTTTCCAGACATTAAATGGTATTCAGAACGTGTGCGTGAAGGCCAATACTTCCTTCAAATTGTAAAATGTAGAAATACAGAATGATGTCGTCCAAGAAGTGGCCTATTTAGATTACTAGACAACAGGTTTCTTCCACCACCCGTAAAAGTAAAACGAACAGTTGATAACTTGGTTTTGGATGAAGGAGGGCAATTTCTTAATCTTCCAGTCAATTTAGCTCTACGCTTAAGTTCTTCACTCAAAGATTTCTTGAAAATGCCCTACTATTATTTTTTCCGACGGTAAAATTGAGGCTATCAAGTCGAACATGCAGAACGTGCGGTCTTTATCACCCTTCCGTCAAATCACTACATCATCACATCGAGAAGATTCATAAAAAAAGTAAACACGCACACTGATAGGAAACTTAGACCTGTAAGAGTCGCTGCTCGTCGTGCAAATGAACTGATGTGCTTTATTAAAAATTTAGAGCACCATGATATTGAACGGCTCGATGAAAACGACGTAGACATTCCACAATTGGGTGAAAGTGAGCAGACTCACAACACTGAGCAGCAAATATACAATGTCATCTAAAACTTGTCACGAGAATCGTGGATTCGGGTATCATGTACTGAAGACTGTTAATTCGAAATAATATGTGTACCAAAAATTTTAAATAATTTGTTATGCTTGTAATATTACTTACTCTTATAACATTTTTGTAACTTACTCTATGTTGAATACGATATCAGTAAAATCTATATTCAATCTTAAATCTAGTTTCTTAATTTTAGAATTATAACTTCTGCCCATGAATCAATAAAAAAATTAATACAGTGTAACGTCACTCGATTTGACGACGAAGTCCCTGAAGCGTAATCACTAGTCCTTGGTTGGTTTAGCTTGTTTTCAATACAATGAGACACTCCATATAGCATTACATCCACTTTCAATAAGGACAACATTAAGTAATAAAAAGTATCTCTCAAGTTACCCAAATTATTGAAATCCGTGCTATGTACGTTCTTTTGTCGCTTTAATATCCTAGCCCGTCATAAACTCGACTTTCGGCATCATGCAAACCAAACTTTCAAAGAAATTCGTTATTTTGTTCACAAATTGGGATTGCACGTGTAGACTGGTGTCACCATCACTAATAAGTAGGAGTCAAAAACTTAATCACATTCTTGGTTGAACGTTATCATGTTCTTACTTGATCACAAACTCTCAAACTGTAAACATGGCTAGTAAAAGAAAATCACTTTGTATTGGCGAAAAAGTTTTACTCATCCTGATATGAAAAGTACTTCCTTTATCACCAAGATGCCTCAATATCGCAAGACGTGAATAGAATAATTTAAAAAATACAGTAAAATTAGTGGTACAGCAAAAGATGTCAGACAAAAATAACCGAATATACGCAGTAGCGTTCAAATAAGATTATTTTTTTCATATACATAACTACTTGAAATAAAGTTTTTCTTTTCATAATTCTGATTTTTCTTCTCCATTTAACGACAACTCTCTATAACGTCAAAAAATTTACAGTCTCTTCAGTGTCGTTATATAGAGTTTACACTGTATATTAATTGAAAAATGTTGACGTAAGCATGGGGGGAGACGGTAAGAGCTTTATTTACTTTTGCTGACAAGGCGGATGGGGGTAAATAATTGTAATAAATCTGCTTACGTCATACTTGAATCGCCCCTAAACCACTACAATAATATAATTATAAGAAATTTTTCAATTTTGAAGATTGTATTACTCATGTTTTATGGAGTATCCATAAAGGTTTGTCTTTTATCGAATCTTTGAATATGTGTTCCAAAGGTGCTATAACAATAATCCAACGTTCTAGAATTGCAAATGACATTGAAATATTGAGATCAAATTGTATGTTGTTCCTTCTCTAGGCAGGACTTTTCTTACCACCTGCATTTTTAATTTAATTTATTCGATTCCTGGTTATCATATTGATAGCAAACTGGTTACTCATATCAATTTTCTGGTTGTCCATTGTTTGAGCACTAAGAAAAAGTGTTTGTATAATAGTTATTTAAATATTTTCATCTGATATGCAATTTGATGCTATTATTACTGCTCATAAGGCAGTAATAATATAAAAAGAAAGAAAGAAAACTTCTCGAAAAGCTTTGGGAAGGTTTGATATTCAAACCTGTACTGCAAATGCTTGGTCCTATGTTCCCTCCATTTTGTGGATTTGATGAATCTGTGCAGAATGCTACGAAATGTTGATATTTGGATTTTAATTACATTAATTTTGAGAACGATTCTCCTAAATTGCTTTTTACGTATTGGATCTTCTTATGTGCTTTATTATTTATTCTTATTATGAAGAATAGCTCATGCTAAATCTTGCCTCTTCTTATGTAGCACAATATGTGTGGCAATAAAGACGATTATTATTATTATTATTATTGGAAACATCGTGACAGTTTCGTGCAATCTAGTAGCAATCTTTAAATCAAAATAACTTCTTGGCGTAATTGTTTTGACAAAGAGAAATGTCTATGGGGTTCTCTAAGAGTTTGAATATTCGAATTTTTGCATCAAATGTAAACCTCTTTGTCTGAGGTGTTGAGGTAATTTCCCACTTAAGAATTTGGAGTAGATTTTCATGGAAGTAGATTTCATAACACCTAAATTTAAACCGTAGACGTGGAACTGAATTTCATAAAGTTTATATAAAGTATTTCGAGTAAATGATGAACCCTTAGCCGAGGTGGTGTCTTAACTGACTCTTATATAGAGTTTTGGACGCGATCTCTATCATGCTTCGAATAGTTTTCTCATTGGATTTATCTATCTCAATGTCTTACTCCACATGTTGTTAACTTGTGGTGTCCAAGTGGGTTTACTATCTACATTGATTCTTTAATACTTGAATACATGAAGTCCATAGGATTATGCTACCATCAAGCATCATGCCTGTGACTTGGGGCAGATTGCCTTATTTTTATTTTAGCAATTTTCTATCTAATTGTATTGTGTTGCATTTTGGACATATATCAATTTCATATTAAGTTAAAACCTTGTATTATACATATATGTTAGTAAAAAATATAAAGTGTACATTGAGATAGTGTTTGTTGATTGAAGGCGTGATCAGAAGAAGACTGAAGATTTAAGTTAGCTCTCCTATAACCTGCAACGGTTGGTTTTTCAAAATATTGTAAAAACAATGTCTATGAAAGGGACCTTGTTGTTTTTAGTTTCAATATGAAAACTATTTCTGTAATGTGGATTTACTAGTAACTCCAGATTACTAGTAAAAGGTAAGTTATGTTTCGAGATGGACATCAGATGGTAGTTTTCATTCCTCCGGACTTTAAAATTATCAGGAACGTGGAATGATTACCAGCTGTAGTTATTACCACTTGAAAAATGTCTCAATTTTCATAACCAGGATCATATCATTTTCGTCGCCAGATCCTCTGTAAGAGCTTCTCCGGTAAATTTAGGTAAAAGTTTCTGAATATGTGAATTTTATCTTTTTTGTGTGCAATTTCCACTTAGGTGTTATCTCTTACGCCAGCAAGTACTTCTCTAGGCCCTAGAAATGATGAGTTTAATTAGCTCTTGATTGTACTTCCTGCGCGTCACCAATGTACCTTTGGTTTGCATGCTGTGGAGAGCCGCATGCTATGTCTAGAAAGTCTATGTCAAGAAAGTCTATCTCTAGAAAGCCTGGCACTCTGAAACACAGTTTTGTCTAGAAAGTCTGACAATGACAGTGCATTGTCGATATTACTCTCGATATATTCCTTGAAATTGTTGCAATTTGTCTTAAGTTAATTATATCGTAAAAATAGAAAATTATTTTTTCTAATCTATCTGTAAAAGTAAATAAAGTTATAATTAAACTTTTAATAAATATTCAGAGATGATCGCTGTCAACCGGATCCTGAATTAACAGTCAATTAGTAGTTCTTAGAGTATTGTGCAACCTAACAGGCACAATAATAATAACCTACGTATACTTATATAATATAGAGTCAATCAGATATTTGAGCCTAGAACTCAACTCAATGTTTTTGTCGAGTTCTAAATCTACTGCTGAGTAATCAGGTCTCAAGGCAACATAATCTAGGATTATGACCAAATTTTCAAGACAATTTTTTTCTTTTGAGGAAGCATGAGTTTCCGTTCATAAACTAGGAAAGAATAGTAGATTCTCCAAATTGAAAGTGGCATTTTTCAGTACACAGAAATAAAATTCGGTTGAATTTATCTTTTAATCCCGAACCATTACGAGTTTTAAATTTTGAAAATTGACTCTCCAATTCCGGCTTGTGAAAATTTTCAATGAATACCATATCATGTTTGTAATATATAGTATTTCAAAAAATGTTCAAATGGATTAATTTATATCTTATCTTCTTTATTAATATTTTGTGATAGTCTAGATTTAGAAATCCATTTTAAATTCCATAGTTTAAATAAAAACATGGTGACTAACCACTTCAGGGGTGTCAACCCAACTTTTTACAATTATTCTAGACGTAATTTCTAAAAAACGAAGCGAGTATAACATCTGTCTTTAATCTTATTCCATTCAAACGTATAAAAACACAATAAATGCTCCCCTGCTGATTTGTCATTATAAAATTCATAAACGATTTCACAAAGGGTTTCTCTCGCAAAGTCCACCTCCATCGAAAGAATAACCAATTAATTTTTTCATTATTCATCGCCAAACCATTATCCTTCGTAAACTCTCCGAACGATTCGTTCTTTCTTTCGCGGTAATCCTTGATAAGGCCAGAAATGTTAAACCGTGTCGCGTTCGAAGAACGGACCGGATGCGCCAACGGCCCTGTATAAAAATTGCGACACGCGGAAATAGCACCCAGTGTGGAAGTTAAAATCGAAACAGAAACGGTACTAAAACTCCAACAGGATCGGTGCGTATCAGAATTACGAAATAGAAAATACGTCTCCGTCACATCGAAGCCAAACTCCGCCCACTAATACAACCATGCTTTTGACTTTTCTACGATTACTTGGATAATACAGTTCCATTCATTACTCGTTCGGTGTATTTTTATCTGACACGATCGAAGTGTACTCGTCTCCGATGCGCGATTGTTTGTAGATTAGACTCATTTACTATAAATTGATGGATGATACATCGATTTAAGCTAACAAGTGATAAGATAACATATCCTGCAATATTTAAAAACGCTTGGTTTTTCGCGTATTCCCGATTAATACGTGAATTTGTGGGTGTTATTTGTATTTATTTTTCGAATTTTTTGTGCAATTTTCAAAAAATGGATGAGGAGAGGATTACAAGAAGCGCGCCAACCACGCCGAGTTCTTGGACTAGGCCATCGTATTTCAGGACTTTCAGTAACTTCAGCAAGAAGAGCACAGAATCCGAGAGGATCAGAAAACTTCAAAAATATATGAGAATATTCGAAGAGGTGGGTGCTTATTATAATTCTGTGATTCCAATTACGAGGAAATATGAAAAAATCGTTGAAAAAGCTGATAATTTGTTGTATTTGAATTATAATTCACAAATAATTAATTACGACTATAAATTATAACTGAGACTGTAGATTTTTATATATATATATTTTTAATAACTTTGAATACTTTGGGCAACAGAAAGTATATTTTCATACTCTAACTATACAATTAAAATACATACTGTCCACTTTAACCCGAAAATTATATAAAAATAATTTCATATAGATACATAGGTAATGAATTAACGTTACTGTTATTAACTTAACAATGATTTAAACATATATTGAATAATGTATTCAAATGAGTTTTAATTGAGATTACTGTTTTGAATGAACTAATTATGGAAAATTGATATTCACATAACTGTCTCGAAAATAGTATCATTTTTGTATTAAATATTATTCCAAATAAACTTCCTGCTAAATTTTATTAAATGCCTTTACATTGTTTTGGAGTGTTTCCCCATTTTCAAAAGCTACTTTCGAAAACATCGATTCCAGAACCTTAATCGTCTTTATCCCTATTTTTCTCTTACATGTGTCTATAGCAGGTATAAATGTGTATATAAGAATGTTAGTCGAGAAAAAAAGTATTCAGTGGGGTAAACCAAAAATGGAGTAACACATAATAATAATTTTTTTAAGCCAAGCTTAGTGTTTTTTGTTCAAAATATTGAACAACGATCAACCAACTTTATTATCATCATCATAATTAATTAATCCCATTAAGTATTCTCAATACATATGATACATGTCATGTCAGAATGAAGTTAATAAAAAGAAGATACTTGTAACAGTATGTCAAACCAAAGAGAAACAGCCTTGGTTATACAGGATAGTACAAATTCATTAATGGTTCATTAATGGTTGCCCATCAATAGATGTTTATAAAGACTTCAATACTCTCACTCAACCGCAGACAGGTTGTTAAATATTTCATAAGTATCAAATCCACATAAGAAGAAATATGTTTTCATTTTGAAACTAAAAATAACTAGATCTCTGGAATAGACATTGTTTTCACAATATCTTGAAAAAGGGACCGTTGAAGGTTATAGGAGAGCTAACTTAAATCTTCAGTCTTCTACTGATCACACCTTCAATCAACAAACACTATCTCAATGTACACTTTATATTTTTTACTAACATATATGTATAATACAAGGACTTAACTTACTCGTAATATGAAATTGATATATGTCCAAAATGCAACACAATACAATTATATAGAAAACTGTTAAAATAAAAATAAGGCAATCCGCCCCAAGTCACAGGCATGATGCTCGATGGTAGCATAATCCTATGGACCTCATGGATTCGAGTATTAAAGAATCAAGATAGATACTCGTAGTAAACCCACTTGGACACCACAAGTTAACAACATGTGGAGTAAAACATTGAGATAGATAAATCCAATGAGAAAACTATTAAAAGCATGATAGAGATCGCGTCCAAAACTCTATATAAGAGCCAGTTAAGACACCACCTCGACTACGGGTTCATCATGTAATCGAAATTATATATAAACTTCAGGTCCATGTTTACAGGTTGAATTTAGTTCGATTGAAATCTACTTCCATGAACAAATTCTTAATCGTGAAATTACTTCAACGCCTTCAGACAAAGAGGTTTACATTTAATGCAAAAATTCGATTATTCAAACTCTTAGAGAACCCCATAGACATTTCTCTTTGTCAAAACAATTACGCCAAGAGGTAGTTTTGATTTAAAAATCAACTAGATTGCACGAAACTATCACGATGTTTCCAATACATAAGAAGATTCAAAACGTAAAAAGCAATTTAGAGAACACCAAGGAGATTCATTTCTCAAAATTAAAGTAATTAGATTCCAACTATCAACATTTCGTAGCATTCTGCAGAGATTCGTCCAATTCTCAAAATGGAGGGAACATGGGCCAAAGCATTTGCTGTCCAGGTTCAAATATTTGTCCAGGTAAATCTTTTCGTGAAGCTTTCTTTCTTTTTCTATTTTACTGCCTTATGTGCAGTAATAATAGCATCCAATTGCATATCAGATGGAAACATTATGAAATACCTATTATACACACACACATTATCTTAGTGGTCAAACAATGGACAATCAGAAAATGGATATGAGTAACCAGTTTGCTACCAATATGCTAACCAGGAATTGAATAAATTAAATTAAAAATTCAGGTAGTAAGAAATGTCTTACCTAGAGAAAGAACAACATACAATTTGATCTCAATATTTCAATGTCATTTGCAATTCTAGAACGTTGGATTATTGTATAGCACCTTTGGACACATATTCAAAGATTCCATAAAAAGACAAACCTTTGAGTAATACAATTTTCAAAATTGAAAAATTTCGTATAATTCTATCATTGTAATTCTATTATTGTAGTGTTTTAGGGGCCATTCAAGTATGACGTAAGCTTATTTATTACAATTATTTACCCTCATCCCCCTTGTCAGCAAAAGTAAGCAAAGCTCTTACCGTCTTCCTCCATGCTTACGTCAACATTATTCAATTAATATACAGTGTAAACTCTATATAACAACACTGAAGGGACTGTAGATTTTTTGGCGTTATAGAGAGTTGTCGTTAAATGGAGAGAAAAGAAATCAGAATTATGAAAAGAAAAACTTTATTTCAAGTATTTATGTAATGCAAATGAAATTAACCATTTCTCCTAACAGAATATCATAGTTACTCATCATTAATACAAAAAGATGATAGGTAATTAGTTTTAGATTTATTACCTCAGAAAATAATCTGTTTTATTCATAACTTCATAACTAAAATGGTCTCCTTTCTTAAAAAAGGTTCACTGAAGAAGTTCTTGAATAGTCATGAAAACAACTATTAAGAAAAGAACAGTTCATTAAGAGCGCTAAAGACTTACTGATGAGATGGATTGCTTTTTTTTATAATAGAGATAGGAATGCCATCGTGTCCACAAGAGTTGGATGTTTTGACTTGAATGTCACCTTCGTCTCAGTGACATCGTAAAAGAGGAATGATTTTTCGATGAAGTTTGAAACCATGAAATATTCCCGGAGGACCATCCAGGTCATGATCCAGACATGATCACCAATGTAGATGTTGTTGAAATTGTTGCATAGGTCCACTGGATTTTCTGTTCTGGGAAGGAGGCCATATTCTCTACATCTACCTAACACGGAATCAAGCACTTTCCAAACTGCCTTGGAGTTATTACTGGATTTGTAAAACTAAAAAAAAAGTCTACTTGTCCGAATCAACCGCGTGGTAATATATTCATTTATAGTTATTATAAATATTTTCAAATTCAGGTCCAAATTATCAAGGATTTTTTCTTACTTTGTATATCCCGACTGATTCTACAAGTCAATACGTCTACAAGTATAAGGAATAATTCCTTTTAAAGAAAAAGAAAGCTCAAAAATCTTCCTATTAGAAAAATAAGACCACAATAATGAATTGGAAAAAAGGGACCACAATTCATTTGCACCATTAAATATTCACATTAGTGATATCCTTAATATCACTCCAGGAAACAGAAGACAAGAAAGAAATGAACTGGTCAATTGTATGTTCATCAGTTCACTTTATTTAAATCCATTCAATATTTTCCTGTTGAATTTTAAAGTTCTTAGAACATTTTTTTCAGAAAGTCTTTTTAAACATAAATTTGAATGAACAATACATATCTCATTTTGAAATTGTGGTGTGAAATATCATTTCTGTTAAGTATTGAATATTACGGTTATTTGATAAAGTTAGAAAAAATAATTTCAGTTACTTATAGTTTCAGTAATTATGAAAATTGAAAACATTGAGCGTTCGACTCGAAAACAAAACAAAAAAGTCTCAGGTTGACCTTATATCCTAATCTAAACTTTATTCATACAGATTTTTAATCTTATCATATAAATATAGCTTCATAGTTATAAAATATTTGTATCAATTAATTATATCAATCATTCCACATTTTTCGATAGCTTGTCACAATTTTCATCTATGATAAAAATCGTTTTTGTTATTTTGAGAAATGTGTTAGGATCATTTGTAATGGAAAGCGCAGAAAATTAGTATTAAAAAGTATAAGTATATATTGGTTCTTCATAAATGGTCATTCCAGAATCTAGGTTGTTCCATCCTTGAATTCAGATCAGTTGATTATGTTTATAATACAATTGGCGAAGTGAATATTTCATCGTGATAGATGTTGTAGTGTAAAAAATAACGTTTATTTAGGATTTCATCGATTCGATTTATAGTTCAGCAAAAAATTTGTGTCTGGCAACAACATATCAAAGTTACAGGCACACGAATATAGTGAAAAATTAAATTTTTTTACGTTTATTATATCAATAATTTAGGATTTCATCGATTCGATTTATAAATCATCAAAAATTTGTGTCTGGCAACAACATATCAAAGTTACAGACACACTAATAGAGTGAAAAATTTAATTTTTTTTTCAATAGATAAAAAATAGTCTGGCACATTACTAGCAACGACAAAAATGACTGGCAATACGAAAAGTGTGTTTATTAAGGTTATCGGAAATCTATGAAAAAAAATTTATCTCCTAAAATTCTTTCAAAGGTTCAATTTTTTACCTGAACAGATAGGATGCGCACTAGTAGGCCCAACCGCTACCGCCAGCCAAATAGCCCGGACACTGATCAAGAGAGTATATATGGGTAAAATAACATATCGAAAAATCAGCCGACCTAAAGTCCTAACTGGAAAACGTTGCTAGCTCTCAGATTACATGAATTAAATGGTTCATTTAAACTGAAATAATGTAGTTTATGAGAAACTTACTGAGACGGTTCAGACGGGAGAACTGATCAGAGGGTTCACATAATGCTTGGAAAGTAATTCCTTTATAATTTCAATTTTTCTACTAATTTCGCATTAGATGGTAGCTTGAATTTTTATTTTCGGCCCTAGTTCGTATGAGTGTTTTTTAGAACAATTTGATTTGAATTTACTTTAATTTCATTACGTCAGTTTAAAATATAAATTAAGCTGAAAAGTATTACTTCATTGATTGTTAGGAGTACGAATTTTACACTCCCAAAAATCTTTAATATTGATTCATTTTATCAGACCCAGAAGATAAGTTTAACCATAATCAATAATGATTTACATCTACTGTTTTCATCAGGGAACTCATGCAATGTCATTGTTGAATTTCAAATGTATTATAGTTGAATGAACAATTTTTCTGCACGAATACTAGAGGTTGTTTAGGAACTGTATACCGGTTTTTCCATTTAACATTTACCATTGCTCTTCATCATGCTGCTAGTTGATAATCATTCTAATGCAGCAATTTGCTTTACATATACATAACAAGTTTACTATTGATCGGTAATTATTGTATGGTACTTCTTTGCGTTGGTTGTTTGATGGATAAGTCGTAACTCAGTCTTGTTAATATATTAATTGAATATGACGAATTGTGAAAGAGTATTGATAATGAGCATTCAATTTTTGCAAGTATATTTGGGCTTGTAAACTCTGTACATTGCCCATCGTAATGTATCGTAATTCTTTTTCAGCCACCAAAGTCATACAGAAAGATCTATATCTAAGGTGAAAAAGACACATTAGTTAACTATTCAAACCTCCGATCATAAATATTGAACGTTGATATAACGTTATCATAACGATTTCTTCAAAAAATATTTCTACACAGTGTTTGCAAGATTTGTGCCTAATGCTGATATAATCGCTAATTAAATCCAGAAATGAAATTTGCAACAAATATAAAAAGTACACAAAATTTACAACAAACATATTTATGTATACTATACACGATAAATATGCATAGTATATAAAATCACTATGAATTAAAATAAGTGATAAGTTTTCAAGTTTGGAAATGTCATCAGCAAATTTATGTTTTCGTATGAAACAGTAGGCTATTTTCAATGAAATGCCGGTATATGCCGGAATCGATTTTATAGATATCCATCCAATTGCGTAAGGTATTTTTTTAAATTTTGTGTTATTCTTGTTTTACGATATCACTGACAGTTGGTATACTTAAACTTAAATATCTAAAGCATAAGCCATTTGTGCAAACTTTACGAAAATATTTCTTTTATTTTAGAGTCCTATCTGAAAATTTCTTATTAACGGTTAAGGGTAAAAGGATTAATTATTTTCTGTTTTATGATCTCAATTCTATTCTTTTTTGTTAGCAATTATTAGTCCGCTGTAATAACCAACTAAGTTGTAAATTATTGATTCAATACGGATAGTATTGAATGATATTGGAACAATTCATTACATACTCTATTTTGTATTGAAGACTGTACAGAAACTTATGTTGTGGAGCTTTTTTCAAGAAAGCATCTAGAAAAGAGTACCTACCTACTTATTATTTCAGCCAGTTACATAAATAACGTAGTGTTTATTATGACATTTGGAAACAAATTTTATAAGTGTGAATTATACTTTATACGACCATTAAGAAGGTTGAGTTTATTGTCAAGGCTATTGAACTTTCATTCACTGACCAAGGGAATTCCCATCAGAGTGAAATTGTTGGTATTCGAGTCTGTGTTGCTTGTGAGTCATTAATCATTTACGCCAGACACTCTATTTCTGGAACTTTGTTGTCCTCGTCAAGAAAAAGATCCGTGATATGACAACATTATCAATCACTGTATCAAAAACAAAAATTTTGATATAAGTATTTATGCATTCTTTAATAGTAAAAAATAAGCTCTTGGAATGGGTTATGAAAGTATTTTGGAAAAATTGTTATTTTTTAGCTCTTAATTAACCTTAATTAAGACACTTAATTAAGGTTAATTAAGCTCTTACTTACACCTTAAAACACTTTAAAACAACTTAAAATTGTACCAGTAAGACAGATAACGTATTTATATAGATTTGTTCATTTATATTAACAAGTTCAATATGAAGACATTGAATATGTATGTAAAACGTTGTGGATCTGGGTAGAAACTATTTCCCATGATTCTGTAGTCTTAGTAAACCGTAGCTTAGGTTAGTTACATACATTTGTCAACGGTAGATCGCAAGATTTATCAAATGTTATTTGAGGAAGAAACTTTTTTGTATTTGTGTTTCATTCTTTCGTTGTCGATGATAGGATGTTTATATGTAAGGTGGAAAAGTTTACAATTACAAACTTAAAAATGGAATCAGGTTTATGCTTTCAAATTTTCTGTTGAGAGAGAAATTTCGGAAACTCATTCGTTCGGTTATCTACAGATGAAGATTTTTTAGAATTTTTTTGTTAGAGAAATTCCTATTTTGATATCTGAATCTATTGGATAGCGAATCAAAATTAAAACTCTACAATTTCCCAAAAGTACTGAATACAAAATTTAAACAATATATATGTGAAACAATGTATATATATATATATATATATATATATATATATATATATATATATATATATATAGAGGTTTGTTCGAAAGGAAAGGTGAATTTTGAAATTGAGAAGTATTTATTTATTCCTTTCATTGGTCTTTTCAATTTTGGGAATAGAAAAAAGTCGAAGGGAGCCAAATCTTGTGAATAAGATGGTTTAGGCATGATAACCGTTTTGTTTTTGCCCAAAAAATCACGAAGCATTTAGGTGTGAGTATTATGGTGATGAAATCCATGATTTGTTTTTCCACAATTCCGATCATTTGAGCCGTATTGCTTCACGCAAACGTTAAATAACTTCCTTGTAGTATTCCTTATTAACCGTTCGACCTGTTGACAAGAACTCATGGTGGAGTACGCTGTTGTACACACACACATATATATATATATATATATATATATATATATATATATATATATATATATATATATATATATATATATAATAATATTATTATTAGGATTGTTCCCCATGAGGAGAGCGGTTGAACTTGAATTCGCAATTATTAGTACTTTTGCTTCATCTTTTTTGCCTCCCAAAAACGCTTCATTCTCTCTGAATGAAGCGTTCTTTCTTTGCTCAAACTTCACATGTGCGATTTTATAGCTTCATTCAGTGCGATCTTCGAAATTTTTTATATTGATCTCTTGTAGATATTTTTGGGTCTCTTTTAACCACTCTGTTCCGCATTTACTCTTCATAATTATATCAAGTAGTTTCTTCGGTATTCTGGACTGTTTCATTCTGTAGACATGTGCATAGAACTTTGCTCGTCGTTTTCTGATTTCTTCCGTTATCGTATTTGTCTTTTGATAACGTTCATTCTGAGGTCTTTTCATCCAAATGCCGTTTCTAATGATTGACCCATAAATCTTTCTAAGAATTTTTCGTTCTTGTCTTTCTATTTCTCTAATTCTTGAATGACCGTCATAACCATTGTTTCAGATGCGTAGATTGCTTC
Organism: Henosepilachna vigintioctopunctata; assembly: GCA_030704895.1. Taxonomy (NCBI): domain Eukaryota; kingdom Metazoa; phylum Arthropoda; class Insecta; order Coleoptera; family Coccinellidae; genus Henosepilachna; species Henosepilachna vigintioctopunctata. The sequence goes on along the minus strand of JARQZJ010000031.1, from coordinate 13,775,706 downwards.
TGGAAGAATCGTTGTATTGTAAATCCTCAATTTGGCACCTCTCGAAATGCAATTTTTGTTATAGTGCGCCCATGTTAGCTTGTAGGCCCTTTGGAGCTTGGTAATTCTCTGTTCATTAGCGATTCAGTTTAAACCTGAGGACTGTATAACTTCTCCGATGCATTTAAAATGGCCGACTTTCAGAATTTCAGCGTGTTTTGTGATAAGAGAAGATTTATTATTCGATTTTCTTTCCATGTATTCTTCCATGATTTTGTCATAAGAAATTTGTAACCCTGTTTTCTGCGCAATTTCATGTAGTTTTTCTACGGCTAGAATGGCTTTTGTTATGTTGTCTGTAATGATAACAATATCGTCTGCAATATATACATATATATATATATATATATATATATATATATATATATATATATATATATATATATATATATATATATATGTGTGTGTGTGTGTTTGTGTGACAATTTGATAAATATTATTAAAGACCTAAAGATTACATCAATTAGATACATCAATATATTCTTAATGAAACCAGACCTGGAGAAGTAGTTCTGCTTAGTAGTATGTACACAGTTCTTAATCTAGAGTAGAGTCTACTCTATACCATATAATGTGCGGGTCGAGACCAGAGATTAAATCATCAAACTATACAACAAAAAGCACGAAATACTCCTTTCTACAATTTTCAAGTTGATAACTGACATATAATGAGAACAAAACGTGTAAATCATCAAAAATCTGGAGGCAGTCGAAATGAGGTGATACAATATGAAAAAAGCATTTTTATTCAATTGAATAGAATCTAATGTAGTAGTACAATAGGCAAACCTGGAGTACTATGAACTCGGAATTAAATATCAAAATCTACCGTTGTAAGCAACCACTTAAAATCACCAGGTGAATCTGAAGAGTGGTTGAACAATACTAAGAAAACCTTGTTTTTTTCATTAAGATTTTCTGATTGAATTGAAACCCTACTATCTGCTAGAGTATTCAAATTGATATTGGACTTGTTTCATAATTACTTCGCGTGGGAAGTATATATTTTTGACGCAATTTAATATTTAGCATTGGCTAATGTAGATCCGCTTAAGATTTTGAATTGAATATCATTCTTTACAGTAAGATCGTATTCCAATTATGATTTTGAGATACCTATTCTTAGTGCTGAATTTGTTTGAACTAACATGTCTTCTTTGAAAAGTAATTTGCTTCTTTCAAGTGTTAATGACACGGATTATCTCGAAGACAACGCAAGTAGGCTTTGCAGAAATCAGTAATTTTGCATTGTTGGTTGAAGTGCTATTCGGTTCGCACATATAATTGCGCAATTACGCATTGAGTTTCGAGTATTTGTTTTGGGATTTTCAAATTCACCGTCTATTTTCGAGCGATGATGCAAACAAAAATTCGATCACTATAAAATGTTCGTGTGAGTCAGATTTCATATCGATCTAAATAAATAACCGTGGGTTTTCATAATACCTGTCGTGTACTTGTAATGTGCGCTATTTTATTTGGTTAGTGAGCTGTTTGCAGTATATATATCAGATAGCAGTTCGCGGATGAGAACCGCACAATTTCTTTGAATAAATTGTACGATGTTGAGTAGGCATGTGTTATGAGATATTTTAAATCGTTCTTTATGACCTGATAATGAGTTTAGGCAATTGTTATTAACGATGTGTTTATTTCCTGAAGTATTATCTGATGATTAACACTCACAATTAGATTACCCAATGCTAATCTCTTTTGATGTACCTACATATATAATCTGCTTCATTGAGTTCTGAAGGATTTCTATAACTTCATAAATCTGCCTGAGAAATTCCTCACTACTGTCCTATTTTCTTGTTGACAATTGATGCAATGCAGAAATGTTTTTACAGCACTGCAAGTAGGTAGATTTCTCTCCTATAAACTACGCTTTTTCGAAATTTCCACGTGTTAATTGCGTTTTCACAGAACACTTTGTAGAAAATTCTTAAAATGTTCCACTAAGTATAAATAAAAAATATATTCAAAAGTACTCGACATGTTTCGGGCTTCCCAACCATTATAAAGATCTAATATAAGCAGATACCCAACTAAAGGTGGTTTTTTTCAGAGGTATATAAATTTAAATTGCAATAAAACAACGATGGATCATTCGATTGACAAAAATTTTTTTTTATTCGAAAGATAATTTTGTGACATTACATTTTAAATATGATTTCTGGCATATGACCGCCACATCTAGCTCAGATGTAGTCCAATCTGGACGTCCAATTTTCGATGACTTTTTCCAACATTTGTGGCCGTATATCGGCAATAACGCGGCGAATATTGTCTTCCAAATGGTGAAGCGTTTGTGGCTTATCCGCATAGACCAATGACTTTACATAGCCCCACAGAAAGTAGTCTATCGGTGTTAAATCACAAGATCTTGGAGGCCAATTCACAGGTCCAAAACGTGAAATTATGCGGTTACCAAACATGCCTTTCAATAAATCGACTGTGGCACGAGCTGTGTGACATGTTGCGCCGTCTTGTTGAAACCACAGCTCCTGGACATCATGGTTGTTCAATTCAGGAATGAAAAAATTAGTAATCATGGCTCTATACCGATCACCATTGACTGTAACGTTCTGGTCATCATCGTTTTTGAAGAAGTACGGACCAATGATTCCACCAGCCCATAAAGCGCACCAAACAGTCAGTTTCTCTGGATGTAACGGTGTTTCGACATACACTTGAGGATTATCTTCACTCCAAATGCGGCAGTTTTGTTTGTTGACGTAGCCATTCAACCAGAAGTGAGCTTCATCGCTAAACAAAATTCCCTTATGAAAATCGGTAACAAGGGCAATCTCGTTTTGGGTCCATTCGACAAATCTACGCCTTGCTTGTTCAGGCGTGAGTCTATTCATGATGAATTGCCAAACCAAACCGAGAATAAATCACTTCTCAGCTGTTAAATCGGTCGCCATCTTCAACAGTAATGCCAACTTAAAGTTCTATACCTCTAAAAAAACACCCGTTATAAATAAAAAGTATATTCAAAATTACTCGACATGTTTCGGGCTTCCAAACCATTACCAAGATCTGATATAAGCAGATACCCAACTAGTAACTTGAACAGTTTTTCCATATTTTTGAAAACTTCGATTTTACTTCAATAAGTTAAAGGAATTCCAATACTGTTTATAAACTTTTCAATCAATATTTCTTCAATTTAACGTACTACTTCATCAGTCAGCTACTGAAATTTAAGTCACCGTTGTATCCGTTTATTCGAATACGATCAGAAGTTTTTTCTTCTTTCTCACTATATACTAATATCATTCACGAGTTGAAAATTTATTGCCATTGATGGATAGTCATCTTGCAAAAAAGTTTGGAAGCAAATGCCTAGATGTTGTTGTACAAGGAAAACAAATTTTTCTTTCAAGATAAACCTTTCTCAAGTGGTAGGGTCCCACTGCTTAAAAAGGAGTTGCAGGTCTTTGGTTCATTCTAAGAAGCTCTGTTTATAGATTTGTTGGCAATTGGGGCCTAGACATCAAAAAAACGCTCATCCTAATAATGAGAATGATGGAAATAGCCCAGAAATTGAGTTAGATAAATATTTAGACAGTGTTATTTATGCATAATAAAATGCGAGTTGATTAGAACGGTCAGAAATTGTTGAATTGACTGACAATGTGCAATGAAAACTAAAATTCATACTGATGTATTTAGAAGAACTGCGAAAGATTCATTTCAAAATTTTGCATGTTTTTCATGAAAAGTTTTGATGATCCGGATAAATGAAACTATCAATTTTATTTGTGCAAATATCAATTTCAATAGAGCTGGCTTCTCGTTTTGGTATAATCAGTGATTTCAAGAAACTTGTGCAGCTTTTTTCTCAATGAAAACATTTCCAATTTTTTAAGGACAAATTATGAAAATTGAAGTGTGATAAAACAAACACGTGAAAGAATCTATAAAATATCTCAAGAAATGAAAAAGTATTTAAAGTTGCTTGGAAGAATAATTTTTTTAACCCCAGCACTGCATCGTGTGACATCATTTGACCTAACACGTATGCATTGTTGAGTATTTGCTTACGCCGTTTGATTCGTATTTTGTTTATTAGCTGATGGCTGAAGTTAAGAAAATGCTTTCAAATATTGTATTGTCCCTATGTGTCAAAGTACAAGAGTTTAAAATTCCAATTTATTCGTGTAGGTACCAGACGATATAACAACTAGGAACAAGTGGTGCAAACTAATGAAGTGTGATTCAATTGGCCCTGAAAACACTGAATATGTGTCTGAAGATCATTTTGATTTGTGTTAATATTAAATAGCTGCCTATATTCTGCCTAGTTCGGAATAACTTATGGAGTAAAAATAACTATATCTATAATATAAAAATGAATCGCAAAATGTGTTGGTAATCGCAATTCTTTTTTAAAATGTTCGTTGAAGTCCGAGGATGGTTTTTACGCTGAGAAAAATTCGAATAATTGCGAGGAAAATTTTAAAAACAGCCCTTTTTTTGCACTTCATTACCGCTGCACAAAGTGCAAATTCAGACTTATCTATCAAAACAGTGTGCGTGTGCAAGTTACAGGATCGCGAAAGGACTAATTTCGCGTTCCGAAACTCAACGAAAGTGATAATATCGAGAACCCGACCAAATTGAATAGTCACAAAATGTAAGAGCTAAAGATCATTATTACTGATTTTCAATTTCGTCGGCTTCGCGATATTTTTTCTCTTGTTTTAATTTCGGCACGCGACATAAAATGCATCAGCTCTGACGTTATTACATCAGTCAAACAGAAATCGCGTTACCAAAAGTGTTTTATTATTTTTAATGATTAATTTAATATCCCTATCTCTGCAAAATTATTCGAATACTTAATAATATAAAAACATACACATCACTAACATAGCACGTGGTATATTTGATTATAAAGAAGAATACAAGGTGTTCTTCAATTTCTTTAATTTAATTTTTTGAAATTTCGTTTTCAAAAAATAGCGATTAGATGTAGAAACTTAAGTTGCAGAACTCGTAATGCAGCAAGTCAAACTGACGAGCAACGCGAATCTCGGAATGAAGTTGAACGGAATCGATGAAATCGAAATTAACAATATGAAAAGGTTGCGTTTAACTCCTATCGACCTGCATTCAATTACAACGTTGAAATAGAACAAAGGTCACAGCAAATCGTTGCTATTGGACAAATGAACGTTTTGTGTCAATATTGCAAGGCAAAGTTTAATCGTGATTGATAAGAAAATACTACCAAGAATGCGACAAAATATTGCGCGAAGAGTCAATGCAAATAGACGCTATTGGTACAGCCACCAGAGCCTCTATGTTCATTGGTTTCCGGGAATGGACTGAATTCTGAACATTTTTTGACTTATATCCAGCAAATATATCTTATGATTATTGATGAGATATATGGGACAAGTACTTGCTACGAAATTAGGAACTATAGAACGAACAGGTTAATCACTTTCATACATCGAACATGTTAATATAGGAATTTTTTGATAATTCGAGTTATTTGAAATAACAAGAAGTATTGCAATCCATCCGTGAGTGAGTAAGTCCAGGCTCCACTAGAGATAAATATTAAAAACAATATAGTGGAGCACAAATAGTAGAACATGTTTTTCCGGCTTTTTGAAATATATTCAGGGAAAAATAAATGGACGTACAAAGTTCGTCGGGTCAGCTAGTATTTTATGAAAATGTATGTATTTGTTATTCACTTTATATGTACGAGAAAAAAAAATTTTTAAAATACTGTAAAAATCGAATTCATTCTCAGGTTGATAATGATACAGAAAATTTAATAGAACATCGACTTGTTGGGGTGACATTAAAGTTAAAATTCAACATACATCCCCATACATTTGACCATCAAAAGACGGTGACATCTCAAAAAAAAGCGAGCATATGGGAAGAAATGTCGATTTGAATTTACAATTTACAATCTTTTGAAAGGATTGAGTGTGATGAAATGGTGGTAAATGATAAAATTATCATTTTGTCCTTTAACAAAGGACGTTAGTGTGAAATAAAACAACACACTCATGAATAAAACAGAAACTAGCGACTGCACGTAAAAATCACGAACCAAGCAAGAATTAGTTTCGTAGTGCCAATATGAAAGAAATACTTGAATGATTTGTGGTGTCGTGAACTCGAATAGGTCAAACGACGTCACAGGCGAATCAGAAATCACAGACGTTTTTGATTGATTAATAATAATAATTATGACAAACTGGTTGAGACTTTCGCGGCCACTCGTTGAACTAGTGTTGTCCTGGTTCGGGTCTAAGGGACGCCGTCGGTTGGAATTTCTTCCTAAAGTTTCGCTAGCACGAGTGGCGAGCTTCTTCAGAGGTCATTCCATTTCTGATTCTGGCCAGTCTGGCCAATTCGCCAGTCTACTTCCAGAATCAGAAATGGAACGACCTCTGAAGAAGCTCGCCACTCGTGATAGCGAAACGTTAGCAAGAAATTCCAACCGACGACGGCCCTTAGATCCGAACCAGGACAACACTAGTTCAATAATAATAATTATAATAATCTTTATTTACCCAACTGAAATGACAATTTATAACAATCAGAACAATACTTAGAATATTATATCTATTAGAGCTATTCATACATGAAGAGTAAAACTAATTCTGTTCAATAATTTTCTGTTAATGTTAATTATTTTTCCTCTATTTTAATACATGAGCGGGAAAGTACTTGCTTGTATTTATTATACTTCTAATTTCCTCCCTTGGTAACGTATGTAACCATGTCTGTGATGTTCTCTTGAAACTTTTGAAGGTTTTCTCACTTTTTAAGTAAGAAGGTGTTTTATCGTGAAGTCTTTTCAGGATGTATGCGTAATTCCTTCAGCCAATCAATTTACTGGTTCTCTCCTTAAGTGAATTGGTTTTTTGTTTCTAGTGTCGTATTCATAGGTCAAATAGGGTATGTTAATTTTATTCTTATACTGGTAGGTAAATATTGCCTGTAAGCATAGCTTACGAATATCCAACATTTTACTTTCTTCGTACAATTTCTCTGTGAAATATGTTCTTCTTTTTTTCATCATAATTTTTAACATCCATTTTTGTAGTACCTCTAGATTTTTCACGTGATGTTCCCTCTCTCCTTCCCATGCCAGTATGACGTATGTCAATTGTGTCTGAAAAAATGTGTGATAGAGCATTTTCAATCTGCGAAAATCCAAGAATGAGTAAGGAGTTTACAGCGATAAAGGTGATTACAGACGATTGATTAGTCTTGATCTATATTTTGATACCAATACGTTAATAAAATCAAACATTATATTCAATATAATTTGATAATATTCAGAATAAGGATTGTTCAGTACATGGATTGAAAATGGTTCATAATGGACTGAAGAAGATAGGGATATCTCAACTCATTCTCCATTCGTGACTCTGATCTTACGGATTCTTTAAGAATTTAAGAAACAAGGAAAATGGTAAATGCACCGAAACCCAGCACTTGAAAGAAGTAAAGTAGCCTACGTGGTTTATATCACGACAAAGAAAATCCGTCTTATTTCTCAGCGACACTTCTACGTTCTTAAAAGCGAAGGAAGTCTAAAATATAATCTGTAATTCCCGTGAATTTGAAAGGTATATAATTTTCTTGATTTCGGTCCAAAGAGACATTTTCAGGACAAATGCAGGGTACGTTCCACAACACAGGAAGTTCCGTTTTAGACCGAATCAATTGGCGGGGCGCCTACATTACGTGAGGAAATGAGACTTAATATTACGAAACGAAAGTCAAACATCCATTTCCGTCTTTATTTGTAAACAGCTCTCGCAAAACAATGCCCGATCATAAAGCCCGCCTCATCTATATGCTCCACGAAATTCATTACTTCAAACAGATACTGGCGCCTCATTTCCATAACGACATTCAAATTTGATATGGAATTTTTGATATTAACACGTCTGTTCATTCAGATGAATTTCAAAAATCCCTAAACACCGTATGAATAATAATGAAATACTTATCGAATTCCTTTTCCGTAAATAGCCCGTGACCTTCTTTTCCGTTACGTTATCTATTCAATCATGGTCACAGTCACAAGGTATTCGATGTTTGAATCTTACTTTGAATTATTCTAGTTGATTGAATATACGCTGATCTCTTAGTGAAACATGCTTTATCATAATGAATAAAAAACACTTGATTCAGTTTCAAGACAATTGTTTCGTTGTGTTACCCCATTTTCAAAAGTGACTCGTTTCAGAAAACACTCCTCTTAACGTTTTAAAAACACCCAGAAGTCAAGAAACAATGTAACTCAGTGAAACTAAACCAACCGTTTTTTTTTCAAAATATTTCAATGATTCCTTTTTCAAGTTAATTATACACGTTTTCATAAACTCGACGAATTATTTATCTAAATGAGAGGTAATAATAAAAACTTGTCTAAAAATCACTGACTTGTCAGTGATGCCAGTGAAGTCAGTGATTTTTAGACAAGTTTTTATTATTACCTCTCATTTGAATATGATCTATCACAGAGTGGATTCATCGTCCATTGAATTTATGAATTATTTATCGTACATAAATAATAAATACGAGGGTAATGTGAAAATGTTTCGTCTTAGCATAGAAATGACAAATGTAACACTTATGTTACATTTGTCATGTGATATGGGCATAAATGTCACAATAGGGAATATTATTTTTCACCAGAATTGTAGTAGAGGTTTTTTAACTGTTTTGTTGATCGTTTTGTGAAAATAGTTTGGTTTTTGAGATGATTTATCACAAACAGAAATATATTCAAAGTTGATTGAGGTTTCTAAGAAATATATTCGACCACTCTCAAATGTGGATAGTGAATTGCCAAAGTCTTGACGACAGACAAGGGATTAACCATTAATTGCATCTAAACAAATAAGTTTATAACGGCAAAGTCCCATAAGAAATATTTTGGTCGGTGTTTTCACATTTTTGGCAATACAAGACTTATCTTATTTATATTCTGTGTTGAAACCTGTGTTTTGAAGGAAAAGTTTTTTAAGTTGAATTATTTAAATAAATCAACTCACTAGGTAAAACGGACTTGATTTGTCTAAAATGCATGATCTTGAAACAAAATACACAAATGGAAGCTCTTATTTTGTCACCAAAACCGATAAAATACTAAATTGAAATATTTTCACTAATAAACTTATTTGTTTTGATACTCGAATGGGACATCCAGAATAATGTAATTCAGGAATTGAGTATATTTCAGAAGTACTTGAAAATGTCATAAAAAATATAAAATACCTTAATACAGTGGTTTCCAACCTTTTTGTACCTGCGCCCCCCTTAAAAAAAATTGTTGCGCCCTCTTAATTTTTCTAAATAATTTTTCTTAATTTCATAAATACTCAACTGATATTATAATTTATTTAATGGGCTTCAAAATAATATACAATATTATGTTAAAATATAATATAATAAGTATTATTATTGATAAGAAATAGTAATTTTAAATGCAATAAAAACTAATCTTATAAAAATACAAAAAAAAGAATATATAATTAAAAACTATAAAATTCAAATTAACATACTTGACTTAAGCTTCACTGAATATTCACATATTCAGTGAAACTTAAGTCAAGTGTGATAATTTTAATTTTACAGTTTTTAACATAATGTTTCACCAAGTAAGCGAAACCTCCGTGTCATTTATATATAATTAATACAATATTATAAAAATTTAATGCGACGGTTGAGGTTGTTTTTCAGCACAAATTTTCTCAAACCGTGGTATCAATGAAAAAATCGCAGCCTCAGTTCCTTTTCAATCACTAAGCGAGATCGATACTTTGTAGCATTTGTACCCGAAAAATTCGCGGCGAGGATTGTGGATTACGTATACCTATTTTGCTGATTTATTTTTTGACACCTATTCGACTTTTTCGGTTTGTATTCAATCATGGTGAAAACTTAGGATATTTTTTCAATTGTGTGCTATCAATAGATTTTATTTTTAACATTGTCAACTTTATGATAGTTGAAGCTGAAAAGATGCAACCGAAAAAGACAAAAATATGCGCATTTAAATGCATCACAAATTGACAAAAAATGCAAAGATTTTTGAAAAGAATGCAAGAAATGATATATATTATAATGTTGAATAATACTATTATTTCATTATTTTACTATGGTAGGGAGTGGGGACGGGATTTAATAATTAGATGTTCACGAAAATTTATATTAAGTATCAGATTTCATTAATAATAAAATAATAATAATACATAGGTACTATTAAAATTATTATAGTAACAATAAAACAAAATAACAATATTTGAACAGACATAAATCACTTCTTACAATTATAGTAAAAACTATTAATAATTATGTGTTTTTCAAAGTATTCTAGGAGGAAACTTTGTCTCTTGTCAGAAAACATGTGTTTAAAAATTGAAAAACTTCATTCAACATCAACTGATGTATTGGGAGCATATTTATATTTACAAATGATGTTTAATTTTAAATTTGGTATATTTACATCGTTTTCGCCCATAAAAATTTTCGACATATTTTTCAAAATTTGAAAGCCTGTATTATTTTGAGCTACACAATTGAATTTCTTTAGAACGACGGTCTCAATTTGTCCACCGACTTTCTTACAATTTAACTCAAAGTGGCTAATTAGAGCTACTGATTCCGTTAATGGAATACAAGATTTTTCTAAATTGCTAATTGTTGTAGATACAAACATATAATTGGCTTTTATAAGTATTAAATTACTCTTTATTAATGAATTTTTAAAAAGATTTTTTGAGTTTAAAGTAGATGTAGATGAGGAGTCACTCAGATCTCAATCACATGTTTAATGGCCTGGTAGATAATTGTCAGCACAAAATATAGCTGCAGGGATATTTCGGCTCATTTATACTTCTAGTACGTATGAATGTGAACAAAAAATATTTTTTTATGTATAATGTATATTTCGCAAGTTATGGGTTTCTAAAGAATTGAAATTGTAATATCAATTTTTTGAAAGTAGTTTTTCGAATTTAACAAATTTACAATTAAATATTTAACATAGCGATACATATTGGAAAAATACTGTCCTTTTCAACAATAAAATTAAATTTGAATAAAAAATTTTTTTTCATGTACAAAACCGGAAGTAAACTTTTCAAACTTGAATTTCAGTGGCTTCTACCAATCTTTCTTCCAATTTTTTTTTTCTCAAAATATAGCTTAAAGTATACTAAAAATACGCGTCGCAATGGGCGTGATATCTGGCGCTAGCTTAGATCGGTTGGTATGCGCGAAACAACATCTTTTGTATAATTGCTGAGATATAATAATTATAACATGATAAAACAGCATTATAACAACGCAAGAACTAGTTTGTTTTGTAATTTTTGCAACTTTACAACGGGAATATATGCTAGCACTGGTCCTTTTCACAAGAAGGCCACTGGTTGTTGGAATAAAGCTGTGAAACTTTTTGGTTCCAGCAATGGTGACTGTAGACGCAAACCAGGGTTGCAAGAAAATTCTCTGGCGTTCTATATCGTCTTCAGTAAATGGCTGTTTGTTTTAATGATGATTTAGCGCAATCGTATAATCGTTTAGGTGTTACAATTGCTTTACTTGGAGGTAACTGTAGAATTGCACGCGTAGCTGAACGTTTGAGATTCCCTCCTAGACCATCGCATGGCCCCTTTCCGTGAGACGTTGCATGAAAATACAACTCTGCATCTGCATTAAAACCTTCTTTGTAATAAAACAGATTCACAAAGTTGAATCTGTTTTTGAAATGTTGGGAAGCCCCGTCGATTGTGAATATAATTTTAGATCCAACTATTGATTTTTCTAAAAGATGCTTGTGTAGTACCTTTTTGAAAGCATAGAAGGTGACTGTGTCATGCTTCAAATCGTCAGAAATCACAACAATGCTGCCGTGCTTTAATTCACTACCGTCTCTGTAGTAATACACAGTAATATGTATCTGGGGCAAAAAAAATTGTTCAATGAATCTTGGACAAATCGTGCAATTGTTAAATTATTAGCTTTTTCAAGTTGTTTTGAAGCAAAAAGATAAGATCTGCTTGGATTTGTTGCCCCTAAAACACCTATTAACGCATGTGAGATATATCTACGCACGAATCGGTGTTTTCGTCTGTTACAATATAGAAATAGTTTGAATTGACTTCGTTTTGATATAAGTTAATGTTTGTTTATAAATTGAGTCGACACTTGCTTTACGTAAGGTCGACTCGTCAGGAATATTTAGTTAACAATATTTTCCTATAAATTCCTTCAGGTTGGGATTATTTAACTTGCTCAACGGAATGTTACTGGCAATCATTGCGTTGCACAAATCCTCATTAAACTCTTTTGGTTGTCCTTTTTTTGCTTCTGTTGTTGGAGGCAACCTCTTAAGGTTTGTTGCGATGATAATTTCTGCATATTGGAAATATGCCTTGCAGATATCACGTGTTGATGCCACAATGAATTTTTTCTAGGTGCGGATCTATAATGGGAACGGAAAACTACTGATTATTTTTACAAGACAAAAATATACGCAAAAAAAAACTGCAAAATAATTCGACACCCTGTATGTTTTTAAAAGGACAATTTTTTTACTTGGTAGGCACAAAGAACGTGTAAATCACGTCCGACCATATCATTCACCCTTTTGTTTTATAATTATCTCTTAAAATAGGTTTAACAGTTTTATGATTTTATGATCTTGTGAAGTATCATTAAACGCCTTTATTATAAACGAGAAGTTTACAAAATCGATGAAAATTCAAAACTCATTAAATAAACAACAAAATAGTAACATCCGGTTACAATTTGTTGAAAAATAAGTTGCGAATAAGTGAAAAGAAAAAAATGAAAAATAATAATATGTTACCTATATCTTGAATACATGAATACTTATACTTTTAGATAAAACATACTTCAAAACCAAAGCCATTAGCAATATGTAACATATACTTTGAACACACTTACAAAAAAGGTGGTCTCCATCCCAAGTAAGTTCTCGGTGACACTTTATCCACATATCATTAAATGTCTTTTTAGGCATTTCGACTCAAACACTTGTATATTGTATCCTGATTAAAAGAAAGTAAAATAGGTTCACTGTTCACTAATCGTAATGCTTTCGTTGGAAGATACTGCTCAATTAAAGGTTTACCTAATATTTACCGGGGGAGGCCGCTCCGGCTGCGATGTTTTGGAAATCCCCCGGTTACAGTTACTTGTTTATGGTATTTGGTATTTCCCATTTTGGGGTAGCAGGTAGTTCAAACCCAAACAGATTTAAAAATTCCATAATGAAAACTTTCTGTTCAATAGGATTTTAAAATAATTGGCAATAAATGCAAAAATGCTCAAATCTTTAAGAAAATGCATTTTTGGGAAGAAGTATAAAAAATGCAAAAGATGCAAAAAAATGCAAGTTGCATTTTTCCCGAGTTCTAATGATAGTCATCACTGATAAGAGTTCTCTTAATGTTTGAGTGCTCATATAGAACTGATTTTATGCAGAAAAAGTTGGATAAACCCATGAGTTACAATTGCTAGATCGACTGAATTTGATGAAGCCCATAATGCTATAGAATTCTTCATCTATCTATCATCTACTTACCTTTGGCAATAAGAATCGTCAATTAATATTTTCAAATAGCACGCCAATGTGAGACAAACTGGCTGTTTCTATACGAAATTGAGACGTAGGGAAATAAACGCCACTGATATTATCTGGATAATTATAAGGTCGTATATCATTTGAACTTTAGAAAGTTGAAATTTCGAATATTTTATCGAATTAAGTGAATAATTAAATGTTTTGAATCTTAAACGTATAGATACTTAGCAGATATAGACTTTTCATCAAGGTCCTTCAAATTATACGTCTCATTTAAAATATATTCCTATTTAGTTACATAGAAATACATAATTAGTTACATAGAAGGCTTGTTCGTTGTGCAGAATTGAAATCGTTAATGCAGAATCAAAAAATTCAAAATGCAGAAATCAGGTAATGCACCTATTTACATGTTTTAACTACTTTCCAAGTGATTACCTTTTGAATAAATACATATAGGAACACTTCATTCCATTAGTAGCTATTCCTTTTGATCCACAAAATTATTTCCAAACAATAATTGATAAAGGTAAAATCGACTTCAATTAGACTTCAAGAAGAAATTTCATCAATATATTGCGACTTAGAAAATGTACTATACAAAAAATCAACTTTACTGATTATAATGTTATCATTAAAAGAAGCTCACGTCAACGTTAAATAATTAATTTTTTTCAGTGTGACAGAAATGGTGATGGAGTTGTAACTGTCAAAGAACTATACAGGGCGTTGCGAAAGGAACACAACATCGCACATCACGTGGTTCATGAGATTCTCAGTATAGCAGATAAAGATGGAGATGGCAAACTTAAATTTGAAGAATTCCAAGATCTAGTTGAAAATCCAAAACTGAAGCCCCTGTTTATGGGGGCCTTCACTAAGTAAGTAACACATTCAAGATGATTTAACTCGATCATATATATATATTATATATATATATATATATATATATATATATATATATATATATATATATATATATATATATATATATATATAATTATAACGATTGTTCCACATGAGGAGAGCGATTGAACTTGAATTCGCAATTCTTAGGACTTTTGCTTCATCTTTTTTGCCTCCCAAAAACTCTTCATCCTCTCGAAATGCTCATTCTTCCGTTGATCTGTCCATTTTAATCCATATCGGATTGATTTTTGACGAAACTTCACATGTGTGATTTTATATCGACACTCAGTGCGATCTTTGAGAGTTGTTATATTGATCTGTGGTAGATCTTTTTGGACCTCTTCTAGCCACTTTGTTCCGCATTTACTTTTAATAATTATATCGAGTAACTAATCTCATTCATTTTGCATGAAAACATTTGATAGACATATGGTGTACTAACTGGCCCCTCAAACTTAATAACGCCCAACAATCAACAGTCAATAATTGGAATGATACATTCTAGTTAAACTCATTTAATGGTTTCAATAACATGTCTTTGTTTCAAATATTTAGATATAATTCGAAGAAGAAACGATTACCGCTCTCACTCTGTCACGACTGTCAGTCATGATTCATTACTTCTCTTTCATCTCTAGTAAAAACAATGTTTCATCTAAGACGCCGGGCGGCTTCTTTGACAAATACATAGTTTCTTTACTCCACCACTTTATATCAGAGCTCCGTCTAGTGTATCTAGTATTATCTAGGTCTATATAGACCAAGTAGTATATAGGTCTTTATAATCTAATACATAGTCTAGTAGTACATAGGTCTATATAATTTTATATAGACTATTAGTATGAAGATAGTAAAATTTCTGTTAATTCTACTGAACAAAGGAGGAATGAATAGATATAGTTTAACAAATGTTCGACGTGATTCTTTAAATTGGCATAACTTTTTTATTCATGAACCGATTGACTTAAAACAAACACTAAATGTTAAGTCAAGCTCACCACAATATATTAACGACTTATATTATTATATAAAAGACATCTTAATCGAACAAATCGTTCCAGAGATAAGCGTGCACAAACCCACAGACAAAAACTCCAATAATAATTATTGTTTTGTGTGCATTTACGTTAAAGGACATTTTCCATTTGGAGGTAGCGATCCGTTACATTTTTATATGTATAGATTTATATATGTTTATATTGTATATATTTAAAGAAGGGACAACTGCACTGTAACGATATTTCAGATACGTCGAGACCATTGTGCCTCCAAGGAGATGTGTCCTCAGGGGCAGGCTGCCGGTGGCCCAAACAGAGGACGAATCAGACTTAGCTTACGAGCAGCAATACTCATGTTATCCACCTCCGATAGGACTTCTTTTGATGGCTGTAATTACTATTATACCTTTCATTATAGATGAATACAATGAACCAAATTCAACATTAAATGCTAACGGGATGATAGCTAAATGGTTGATATACGATCCAGGAAGAAGATACGAAGTATGGAGATTCTTCACGTATATGTTCGTGCACATCGGGTAAGGATCAAAGAAAAACTATTACTTTTCAAAACCGTTTACTCTTCCTTGAGGCCATCCATTACATAATATGTGTAAAAGCAACAGGTTTTGACGAATATTGATACATGCATGCAGTTTGACCAGAGAAGTACCAAAATAAATGGACGAAAAAAATTAACTCAATAAAAATTAAGTTTTTAATATTTATTTGGAAAAACATAATATTGGAGAACATATTTGTTTTCAAGACTGATATTTATAAGTTATTGAAAAATACAAGTCTATATCTATTGAATTTTGGAGCCAATTCAGAGACTTCTATGTCAAAAAATAATTTTTTCATCAAAATACATGTAATGTATATTTATTTTTATGTGATAAAATGAAGTCGAATGAGATAATGAAAATGAATTATTCAATTCATTTTCATTATCTCATTCATTTCATTCTTTTGAACTAGGAGAGATAAATAGAATTATTGTTTCGAACAGAAAAAGGCAAATCGAGCTCTTCAAATTATCGCGCAAATATTAAAATTTTTTACTTAATATATACATCTCTTGAATGAGGTGAGATATCCCTATCTCCTCCAATCCATTATGAAATATTTCCAATCTTTGTACTAAACATATACCATTATCAAATTATAATGGAGATCTTTCATGATTTTGTTGATATTATATTCAACGTGATGGTGTCAAAATTTAGATCAAAACTAATCGATCACTGCAGGAGTTATTAAAATCCATCAATAAATGAATTAGAAATGGATTATTGAAGTTGAGTATTTTAGTACGGTACGCCTTTGGGTGCTGATACTCTTATGAAGTCATTTAACCTATTCGATATCACCGTAAATCATTTAAATATTAGTTTCAGAGTCGCGCTAGGGCCACGGCCACCTTTAATACAGGCCATGTAGAGCGTACTCCCTGTGTTGCCAAATTGTGCACAGGGGTATACTATCCTAGTCAGATGTTCCTAAGCTTTCAAGCATTATTTCAACTCTTTTTGTATATTGCGAACAAACAAGAAATATTATTAGTATTTATAATATATATAATATTATATTGGGTATTGTGAGCACATATTTCTGTAACAGAAAACTGTAAAACATTCATTATTGCAAGAAAACAACGATGTTTTCGATAAAGCCTCACTGCGTAAAAATACTTCTATTAGTCAGTGGGGTTTACTTACATGAAAAGTTGCTTAACCAAATTTATTGAATTATTTCAGAGAATAGAAACCTTGAATGAAAAGCTGTAGGAATTACTCAAATTGAATTATTTACCTAAGTATAAATAAATATTATATTTCTGATAAGCGCAACCAACAAACTACTTCATGAAAGTATTGAGCTTTCTTCGTTTATTTTTTGATTATTTTTTCTCGTGTCCGGCTTCATTTTTTTTTTGTGTATGGCACACATGTGAAACATTTTTAAATGCAAAGAGAATGCAAGGCACAAACAACTGAATATTTTGTTGGAGACCAATTATCTCGTGGTATACATTTCATCCTTTTACTGTTTAAAAATTAATTTTTGGGGAAACTGAAAGTCGATACTAGTTGCCCACCCGCCCGCAGGGTGCTGTTATAATTTGATTTACAACCAGGAATGCAACAAGTTTTCGTCATTTTAAGAAAATATACTTATTAGAAACTCACCTATTCAAAGCTTGAAACTTACTGAATCATCTACGGAATACCGATCCTCTACACTATATTTCACAGAAAATTATTTGTAAGTAAACACAACACAAATTCGATTTCGATTCGATTAAATCAGTACACACAAAACACTTCGTGTTTATAATTTGATGTTATGTTATCCACAAACTACGAGTATCAACACCAGCACCTAAATAACACCATAGAAAATTGATGAATAGAGGATTAGAACTGAAATCGTAAAATATTCAACTTCAAACTACGAAAGTCTCAAACAACACAACATTGATTTCGTTTCACTGAAATTTGTAAACAAACTGAACACTTTGTTTTTTATAGTTTGATGTTGAGATTTCAACAAATTATCAACATCAACACTTGTATTACACTGTACACAATTGAAAAATATAGAATTTATACGAAAAGTTCAAATTATTTAACTTCAAACTGCGAAAGTTTTGGGAAGCGTCCTATTTGCATTAGTATACCAGCAAGACGTCAAAATTACTCGTGCTTTTTGAGGTTTCGCCGTTTTGAATATCGATTTTTACAGTACTTACATACATACAAAATAAATAACAAATACATTTCCATAAAATATATTGTTATTTCTTCTGTTATAAGGGAACGTTTACAAATTACGTAAGACTGTTTTTCCAATATTTTTTGCCCCCTACCCCCATGTAAGGAAAAATAAGGTTAGGAGATATCCACCCCCCTCTTTCAAGTAAGAATCGTCTATTAAAAATAGAGAAGACAATTGAATGCACGTCAAAAAGTTCTAACGTAATGAAGTTTTATGAAAAGTAAATAACTAATATATGTATGTATTATAAATTATTATAAGTAGTTTATTAAAAACATTATTAAATACAACTTGAGAAATTAAAAGTTATTAATCTAGATAATAACTAATCAGCATCTGTCGCAAAGGGGTTTGCTAACCAATCTGACATAGAAATTGACAACTGGGATACTATTTGATTCATCTACTTTTCCATCGACTTGCTGCTCTTCGTGTTAAATTACTTCTACTTCATCACTATCTACCCACTCTGTATGTTTATTGAGTTTTGAATCCTGAAATACACACATGATCTCATTATTTCTTTTCTTTTTTTAAGATCGATTTTGAGTCAATTATTCTTTTTTTTTTGCTCTTTTATTTTATGACCGAGTAATTTCATGTGTGAACTCACTCCTTTTTTTGATGCAAAATACATTCCACAAATAGTGCATACTCTGTTATCTATTTGATCTCTAACTGATGGACAGTAATAATCATTCGGCTTTTCTTTATATGGTTGCTAATCTATTGACAAGTTCAGCGATAATCTTTGAAACAGCGGTAGATATCTTTGCTTTTCTTCATTATAAGCTGCGCTTGCAGAAAAACCATTCTTGTATGTCACAGAACATGCAGGAGAAAGAAAAGCGTTACCAAGTACATCTCGTAAATTACTTCTCAAAGGTTTACAATTTTCTTCAGTACATTTAACTACTTATATTCGTAGAATGCGTATCTGCAGAGACTTCACGTTGCACCGACTTTGGCGTTTGTTTTACCGCGATATATGCATAGAGATATTACAGACTCTATATAATATCTGTTAATATCTATTTAGCGTTCATGCCAAAACTTTGAAGTTCAAGGAGTCAGATCTTATCATTGAAAATTCTAAGAGATTCCTAGAAAACCTACAAAAGAATGAACAAGAAAAAAAAAAAAATGAGAAACGAGCAGTTTTGCCTACTAACAAAGGTTTTCTTCAATTATAGTTTCGTTAATTCAATTTCAGAAGTGAAAAGATTTTCATATCATAGCGTGTTCCTAGCGTTGTGAAGTAATTAAATTGCTTGAAATCAAACTTTGTTCATCCTACGCAAGCGTATCAGAGATAAATAAAAAAGCCGGTTGTGTCTGCAAACAACGGAACCCGCACACTCCCGCAAGATATGATTAAATTCATTGAACTAAAAAGGAACGTACCTAATGTGGAATATTCGGTTTTTCATTCTCAGATGAGAAGATGTATCACTAGAAATATATAAAGCCAGAAAAAAGATACGAGTTGTAAATAAATAAATATATATATGAGTATATATTATTCAGTATTTTCTGAAATTACAGGATTTGTTTTATTGGAAAAATCTTTATTCAGTTGATGATCCGTTTCCAATTGCCAAATCTAATTTGCCAAAACTATTGAATAATTGAATTTTATAAATAGATGTCAAACGTCAAAATGCAATTTTCTTTAACCACCTCGCGTACCATGAGTTTTTCAGAGATTTCTTCATGATGAAAAGGACTCAATAGTGTTAAAAAACTTGCAATCGCAACGAAACATCAACTGAAATGAGGAGTTTTCAATCGGAAAAGCTTGTTATTGACTGAAAATATATGGAAAATTAAACATATCCAACATGCAATGAAATCATTCAGATGAAATATGCCTTGATATATATATATATATATATATATATATATATATATATATATATATATATATATATATATATATATATATATATTATTATTATTACGATTGTTCCCCATAAGGAGAGCGACTGAACTTGAATTCGCAATTATTAGGACTTTTGCTTCATCTTTTTTACCTCCCAAAATCGCTTCATCCTCTCTGAATGCTCTTTCTTCCGTTCATCTGTCCATTTTACTCCAGATTGACGATCTGACTTTTGCTCAAACTTCACATGTGCGATTTTATAGCGACATTCAGTGCGATCTTCGAGATTTTTTATATTGATCTGTTGTGGTTCCTTTTGAACCTCTTTTAGCCACTCGGTTCCGCATTTACTATTCATAATTATATCGAGTAGTTTCTTCGGTATTCTGAACTGTTTCATTCTGTAGACATGTGCATAGAACTTTGCTCGTCGTTTTCTGATTTCTTCCGTTATCGTATTTTCTTTTGATTCAGTTCATTCTGAGGTCTTTTCATCCAAATGACGTTTCTATTGATTGGCCCGTAAATCTTTGTGAGAATTTGTCGTTCTTGTTTTTCCATTTCTCTAATTCTTGAATGACCCTCAATAACCATTGTTTCAGCTGCATAGATTGCTTCTGGAAGAATCGTTGTGTTATAATGCCTCAATTTAGCGCCTCTTGAAATGCACTTTTTGTTATAGTAAGCCCATGTTAGTTTTGTAGGCCTTTGGAGCTTGGTAATTCTCTGTTTATTAGCGATTCGGTTCAGACCTGAAGACTGTATAACTTCCCCGAGGTATTTAAAAATTAATAATATTGAAAATTTGATTCATACATTATTACCTATATTCGAATCATCGCCACACTATAGTATGCCTTTGTTAAGAGCAGAGATTTAACTCTCCTCTTAAACAAATGAGCTTTCAGTACTTTCAAATTCGATGGTAAATGGTTGAAGATTTTAATACCCTGATAATAGATAGAGTATTCAAATTTAGCTGTTTTATGCATAGGAATAAGTCGTACATCGCTGTTCCTTGTTGAATACTCATGATTACTATTCAATTTAATAAATCTTTCTTCATTTTCTTTAACATATAATAAACATCTATAAATATATAAACACGGTAAGGTGAGTATGTAATTATTAATGAAGATATGTTTGCAAGAGGTTCGTTGATGAATATTGAATATTAATCAAAGTATTCGCTTCTATGTAATAAACACCTTATTTATTTCTGCCCCACAACAGAATATTATAATTTAGATGACTATATACAAGACTGTAATAAACATTCATAACACAGTTTCTATGTACGATGTTCTTAATTTTAGAGATTGCAAAAATTGAGGTACTCAATTTTTTACATAAAACATAGTAATATAGTAATATTTATACGATTTCGTAATATGTATGAAACTTTTCTTATAGAACACATGAATATTTTATATTCTTATACGGATATTATGCTAGTAACTAAATATTTTCATACTTTCAACGATTCTGTTCTTTCAGATATTACCACCTGGTAGTAAATCTATTAGTTCTATTGATACTCGGCATACCTTTAGAAATGGTACACAAGAGTTGGAGAGTACTGTCCATCTATTTCGCGGGTGTGTTAGCTGGTTCGTTAGCCACATCAGTGATAGATCCCACAATTAAACTTGGTGGAGCAAGTGGAGGCGTATACTCAATAATTACAGCCCATATATCTACACTAATACTGGTGAGAGTAAAATATTTTAATGAATAATCTCCCTCGCAGAATCTGAATTTTCACTAATGCTCGATAATTTTCAGAACTGGAAGGAAACTACTTTCGCCTTATACCAAATGCTGTTTTTCCTTGGCATAACTGTACTGGATCTAGGAGTGGCTTCGTACAATCGTTTCATAGAACCAATGGCGGTAAATGAACAGATTGGTGTTGTAGCGCACATAGCAGGAGCCATTGCGGGTAATAATTTTTGATTTATTATATATCCCTGGAGACAGTGGCGGATTTACAAATTTGCCGCTAGTAGGCCATTCAATTTTTGCCGACCCTACTGACTTTTGAAATTCAATACGTTAGTTTAATCCCATTATTAGTATGATTGTGAACTTAATGATATTTCTGTCAGTTACTAGATTATTTTTGCAACCCGCTATGTACTGAAGAGTTTGATGTTGACCTAACAACTTTATTTGACAGGCAAAACAAAAAAACCCTCGACTTTAAAGCGTAAAACCTCTGTAACTTTTAAACGGCTCAATCGATTTTCATCAAATATGTCTAAGAACACTCGCCCGTAAAACACCAGTAATACAAAAAAACTAAATTGAAATCGGTTCATTCGTTCGGGTGCTATGATGCCACAGACAGACAGACAGACACGTCAAACTTATAACACCCCTCTTTTTGCGTCGGGGGTTAAAAACAGCAGCATGTACTAATCATAAGGTGGGGAAAGGCATGACTTAAAAATTCCTACACTATATGAACACAGACAAAATAATGAGTGGTCAGAAAACATTGTTTTTGTTACATATTTTTTATTGCACTTAACAGTTTAAAAACAATACAAACAATTTCTATTAAAATATAACATGTTAACAATCAGTTAATGGTGACAGACAATGAGATCAAATAAGTTTTACATTATTTTCTTGCGAGATTTTAAATTTGCAAAATCATCAATTATATCGTCGTATGAAATTTTTTAAATAGTTCTGACTCTATGCACAAAAGAGATAAAGCATCAAGCTTTTCTTGACTTAAAGTGAATCGTAGATAGTTTTTAACCCGTTTTAAGCAAGAAAAGCTTCTCTCACCTGAACAATTTGTCACCGCTGTGCACAGAGCCAAACGAAGTGCTATATCCAAGTTTGGATAAATATGCCCCAAATTCTGTTTTCGCAGAAACAAAGATAGACTTTGGACCACGGAATCACGTAGTTCCATACAAACTTTGACCCCCTTAAGGGTACAATTTTGATAAATATTTTATGCTAAATGTTAAACCCGACTTCAGACTACACAATTCAAGGAGATTCATGTAAAAGTGCGCAGTAGTTTTTGCGTGATGTTCATTCAAACAAACGGACAGACAGACAAACAAGAAATTTTAAAAAAATCTAATTCTACTGAGTTACTCATCTTAAGCCATCCTAGCTAATTTTTTTTCGAATATCTTTAATGTACAGACTATTTTAGGTTTACAATTTTATTATAGTATAGATTGTGTACACGTATAATTATAAAAAAAACTCTGTAAAAAAAAAATTTGCCGCCCCTCTAAATCTGCCGCCGTAGGCACCGGCCTGCTTGGCCTATTGGTAAATCCGCCACTGCCTGAAGAAGAGTATTCGTGGCAATAATCCTTGTCAATGCTGCATGCTGGTCTTGTACATTACGAATTCAATCGCGATAGCTAGCTTCAAATTCTAAGAAGGTATCAGTTTCCCAAAATAATGCTTTTAGGTAGGCAGGAGAATCGACATTTATGTATATTAATCGTGGTGCACAACAATTTTTATGCACAACACTCCATTGCCCCTGCTGCTCTATCCTAGTTTACGAGTGTTCGATTGGCCGAAGTTTTGCAGGGAACTCTCATTGATTTTAATCATTCAATAGATTGTTTAGTAATTACGGGACTACTAGATATAATAATAAGGTGACCAACTATTTTTTGTTCAAAAAGAGTACACTTTGCAACTATTTCATAGGTGAAAAAAAAAAGAAAAAACGATAAAAACTTTATTTTCTTTTAAAAACATATTTTTTTTCGGAATGGATTTTTTTGCTAAATGAAAATGTTCGTATAATAATGTAGCCACACCGAATAACTTTCATTTTGCATATTAAATTTGACTGTTAAGTCGGCAGATAATGTTTTTACAGAAAGTTGAGACGTTCTCACTGCTCGAATAATCATTTCCTAGTGAAAATACTCTTTCAATAGCAGCATTAGTGCCTGGATAACATAAGGAAATTTCTATTAACACTTTTAAATTTTCATGTGGGATATGTTCTACTCTAAAATGCCGAAAGATTCTACTATTTAGAAGGGTCTGAATTTGAAACAATTTAATGCTCTAAAGTTCACTAGCCATTCTTCGATATTTTCATAGCAAATTTTATAAAAATTTCAACTTCTTTAAAAATGCATTTTTTATTCCAGGATTAGAATCTTTCAAAACGATCATTTTATTTTTAGAATTAGTGGTAAAAATCCATCATTGAATCTTGATTTACATTGCACTATGAAATCTTTTAATATAATACTAACTTCTGCTGCTGAAATTTTGTCTCCTTCAATTTGTAGAGTAATTTTATGATACAACGACGCCTGACTGTGAATAAAATAAAGCACAGGTTCTGACATATCGTTTTGAAAGAGCTTTTTCAAGGCTTAAAAAATATTAACGTAATGGATCATATAACTGCAAAACGCGTTCTAATGCTGGAGTTAAAACAAGCCGTCTGACTTTGGAATAAGCAAGCGTTTTTTGTATTGAACACCAGCCTCTTCACAAAATTCTTTCAAACTTGCTACCCGTACTGTAAACCGATTGAAATATAAATATATATTTGTAATAATTACTTCCACATCTATTGACATTGAACTTGATGTTGTATTGATGGCATTTAGTATAATGTGAGCATTACAACCAATTCCCAAAATATTTCTTTTAGAAGATCTTGTAATTTTGTGTACACATTATTGACACTTTTACGGGTGCGTCGTCAGAAATTAGTATTTGTGTTATCAGCCGAGAGCGCCAAAATTTTCTTAGACAAATATTTGAGGGATAGATATATCCATCTCTTTTCACAAATGTAATTTTGACGTTGTTAAAAAAGATGTATGTAGTATCCATCTGTCTCTCCAGGTACATAATACGGCAATTGTGCCGGAAACGGTAGCCATATGTGCGCGCGAAATTCAAATCACTGTCAAACTAATGACTGGTGATTGTCATGAACTCTGACGTGCCGGAAACGGCAAGCAATATGCGGGCGTGAAATTCAAATCACTGTCAAAATAATTTTAAATATTTAATTAATAATATTGAAATAAAATAGTCTAAAAAAATGTTTTGGAAGTACAAATGAGACCAAAATTATACAAATGAGTACTTTCAGAGTACAGGATTTGAAAAGAGTACGGTTTGCGAAAGTACTTGACGGTTTGAGAACAAAACTCAGTAAATGAGAACAGTTGGTCACCTTAATAATAAGAGAATCCTGGATTTGCAAACTGATGGAGATCGGTAGCTATCAGCGGTTATTCCGGCTACAAGTCACTTCTACGTAGAAGGGTGATAATTGTAATTGTAACATTGGATGGCATGTGACAAGTACATGTCACATGCCACCCAATTTGAAAATGTCGGATGGCTTGTTTGCAAATCTTATAGGAACCTTTAGGCGCTAGTGCTCCTTAGACTTAACTCCCTTATTTATCATTATTTAGAATTATGTTATGATTGCGCTTTTTTATTTTTTTCTGCAAATCAGAACAAATGGTTGCTGTTAAAAAATTTGCAATATCAGACTACCTATATGAATACGTTTTTCTGCGATATAAAAAACATCCTTCGAGTAATTGAAGGATTTAACCGAAGTGGATCTTACTCATTAATATTAACGATAAAATTACGTATATTGAATAGGGAAGATATAAATTACTCCACCATCGCCTTTACTATAAATAGCTAAAACCAAGTAATTTTTTTGTTTATTAATTTTGAATATATCTTCAGCAATATTGTTTCAATCTTTTAATGTTTTTAATAAGATATGATCAAACATAATTGAAAACATTTATGAATCTTAAGTAGGCGCTAAAAGAGAAATATTTTAGAAAATATCGATTAATTCAAACGAGAATTTCGTTAGTTTCATTCTCTGAATTGCCAACCCACTATTTACTCTGCAGGAAGTCTGAGGAAATTGAATATTCCTTGAATTAACCCTAAATCGCTCTATTGTTAATAAGATGTTATTTAATTAGTAACTAGCTACAAGTAATTTATTCTTAATCTATATTATCATTTTCTAGGAATATGTGTTGGTATTGACATCCTCAGAAATCTGGAGGAAGACAATTGGGAAAGATACTTCAAATGGATAGCATTGATAATTTTTGTATTATTAATGGGTTCTATGGTTATAATAGAATTAGCTTGGCCTCAGCACTTTCCACCTTCGAATTATGGTCCACCAGTATGACGAAAGCAATTATGACGAAACTTGAAAAGAAAACATTGAAATAGTGACAATAATGCAAAAGCTAATTTTGTACCAGTTTTTGTCCATGACGAAAGGAAATATTGAATGACATCAATTTAGCAACAAGCATATATCATTATCAGGGGATATTACCACAGAGCAGTTGCTCATGATATAAGATGCAGGAAAATCACAACGTTTTTGTATTCGATTGCAATATGTATATTCTAGTCATTCGGTATTTTATATAGTATTTATCTTTTATGTTCGAGGTTTTTATCAAGCTAGTGAAAACTAATACTTCGCATTTAAGTTTTCAAAATTTAGAGGTTAGCAACATTTCAGTTTAGTTTGTAAAAAATGGAACCAATTTTTTATGATCTTCTTGAGAGTGAGCAATAATAAAAATTCAAATTTTGATCAGATAAGATGTTTCAGAAATTCTGTTGCATTTTTCAACCATAAGGTATAGATATTATGGTGGTATAACATGAACCGTATTGCCAATCTAAATTATGAAATCTTGCATATTACAATACTTTGAAATAGAGACCAATGGGACGTTATTTAAACTCATTTTCAACTTTACTTAAAAGTTGATACTCACGACAAAATAAATTCTTTCATGCGCTCTTTTAAATGCGTTCATTTTCTAAATTTTACAAGAGTAAATCATAGGTTGTGTTATCTTAGTGAAGTAATAGGCTGTAATATTTTAGTAAAATGTTATAATCAATACACGAATCCATATACAGAAATACTTTTCTATGTTCGAAATTAATTATTCTATATTATGCCTCACATGATATATGCACAATGTATAAAATTCATAATAATTTTAGTTCGTCAGTGTCTTTGTTTGTTCATTCATTGTTGCACAGAAGTTTTCACCTGATGTTTGATTGTAGATTTTAAGTCAATTATTTTATTTCAACTTTTGAATTAAGCCCATTCGAGTTTTTTTCTCGTTAATTTTGAAAATAATATAGGCCATTTGGATGCCGCCAGAATTGATGACCGCACAGTTTCAATTTATAGTATTTTCTATATCTTGTCAGAACTTCCGGTGAAAAGTAGCTGATTCCATAAGGTTATTGTATATAAGGAGTTTAAGAGTATTAACCTAACTGTAATTATATCAACAAGCCACACAAGAAGTCTAGAACTAGGCTGTACGGAAATGCCTTTTTCACAATTTCGGTCCCCATGCACCGTTGTTGTTTTTCTGTAAAAATCGTCGATTGAAGCTCAATCGCCTACGAAATAAATACCTAAATTCACGCTACGCCAACACTATTGCAAATTATTCACAAAAAGTACTTGACAATTCATTCAGTGTTAACGAAGATTTTAGCGCCAGCAAATCATGTCTTGCTAACTGGTACTTAGTGTTAATTTCTTAAGTGTCAAAACAGAAATAATGTTTTTCGCTATATGTAAAAATTATAGCGTCTTCACGTAAGGTGATGACTTTTATTTGTGAATAGAAATATAAGTTCTTATAATTGATATTCCTCATTTTTCTGCTCAGAAATTCAGAATACTTTTCGAATTATTGCTTGAGATCGACTAAAATTATTACGTACTTAAAAAAAATTGAATCGGCAAATAATTGATTTGCTGGCAATTCGTTCCTAAATTCTCAAGTATCACACTTACTAGTTATTATGTTACATATTATATGTTATATTAGTTATGTTCAATAGTTACTTGGCGATATGATTAAGATGTATGACTTATTATCTAAATGTCTCCAAAAATTACAAAATACCATCGTCTGCAAATCATTACTCCCTTAAATTTCAATTCAATGTTGTATAAGCAAAAGATTAATAATTTCAGTTTAAATTATACTTTACTGAAAATAAATTAGATAATTTGTACATTCTGCGGCTCCTTCGTTACTATTTATTGCGACTTGTAACAATTTATTACGATGAGAAACGAAAGTTTTATCTTTTCACTATGATTATTGTTGAAAAATTTAAATAGAACTATATATTGCAATATCGGTCTATTTGAAATGAAAACTCACTACAAATTGCTTGAACACAGTCCAGTGGCCGAAATTATAACCTATATTTTATAACAAACATTTAAAAAAATCTCTCTTTTTCATAAAAAAATATCACTCTTTCAAGATTATTACATAATGTTGATCATCGTATTGAATTATATGGAAATACATAGATTAAAATTCAAAAGTTTGTTAACATCACATATGTATCAAGTGATATTTAAGTAACTGGAAAAATAATCTGTACACACTGATTAATGGTTATTTCATGATTTGACAACTACCTATTACAAATGCTTTAAACTGATTGCAAATATAATGACTGAATAAATATTGACGAAAATTTATTTTAAATAGATCCCTTAAAATTTATGTTCATGTCTAACAAAACATATATAAACACTTATGTCAAAGTAAAGACGTCTCTTGTTGATTCCCTGTAGGTATCCCATTTCGATGTACATGAATTCAGTTTGACTCATACATACATTGAAGAGATCTTAGGAACTTTAATTTGTGTTTAAATAATATTCCATGCACCTAGGTAAATGAACGTTAATATTCTAAGGAACTTCAAGCCAAATATAGTATATTTATATGTAAGAAATATAATTATTATTGTTTTTTATTATATGATTGTATGGATGCACAATAAATATAACTTCATATATTTTCGAAATATATGTTTCTATATTTTTAATTCTGAGTGTTAATACTTTCCTTTACAAAAATAAATAATTTGATCATCTACAGAGTAGGTCTGAATGAAAATTATTAAGCAGTTTACTTAATATAAATAATTAAATGAATAATAGAAATTGAAAATGGATACCTTAATATTTCACAAGTAGTGTTACAATTTGTGAATCAACATGTTTTGATGAACATTCTCTTCAAATAAGGCGGGATAGTTCAATCTTTCCACATAATACAAGTTGCATCTGATTAGATATAGTGCTAAAATCTATCACGAAATACTCAATTGAGTTAATGTAAGTGAAATAATTAACTATATTTATTTATTAGTTCACAATATGTTTTTCAAATAAAATCAGATCAATAAAAAAGTTTTATTCTCAAATGTGTAAAATATTTCAACCAATTCAGGTCCCACAAAGTTGTGAATTTAATTTGATATAACACTACAATATTAATAAATAAAAGATCACATTTATTTTCAATTTATGATAACTATTCATTTCTTCCTACTATTCAAGTAAGTGCATAAAAAAATATAAGATAATAATATAAAAATAAAATGATAAATTCTACATAAAATAGGAAGAACCCAAAAGGAAAAAATTGGCATGATAACAGCACTACAATTCTAGCAAAATTTAAGAGATCCTCAATAAGAGATTACAAATTTAAAAAAACTTAAGTTAAATCAACAAGTATGTGATGCTACATATAAGCATGAATGGAATCAACAATGATAAAAAGTAATGTATGGAGGAATGTCTGAAACGATTGTACAAGTTCACCCTTTAAGTAATAAATGTTAAATCAACAGGATTAAAATAATAATATATCCTACAATGTGTATAAGCTACTAAATTTCTATATCTGCAATTCGATTATAATGAGAGGAATCTGGTTTTCAGTTATTATTGCTGAGAAGAACAATTTCATCTTCATCGTCAGATGATGATATTATACCTCTATTCACATATTCATAATCTTTGTCGTCGTCATCATCGAAATACGGTTTCACAATTACTGACTTACCTGGAAAATAAAAGCTCATTTAATTGAAAAAGAAAGAATATATTTATTTTTGTGTTTCAGCCAGAGGTAGAAGATCTTAAAATTCATAACACTTACTTAACCTTTTAAAAGACAGGCAATGTAATATATTGTTGTATGAAACAAATTTTCTCATTTTCATAATAACCCTTTAGTTCAACTAAGTAACTCCAAACGAAATGCTGAAGCAGTACTACCAGATATAATCGTTACAGGATGTTAACTACTAATGTTAAGGCAAATAATTCGCAATTCATAGAAAAAATTGTATTACATAGAAAACTCAAACGATTTATAAATACATAAATTTTATGCTTCTATATTAGATCAAGACGCCCAGACCTTCGTTATTTTATAAAAGCTGAAAGTTTCTCTGAGCCCAACACAGGTGAGAAACACCAGTGACTATTGAGTATGGGTTGTGGTTACTTGCGCAGGTAACAGGTAGTAAAGGTGTATAAAATAGTACATCATATTCATTGAAGTATGAAACTTATTTTTTTTACATTTTCTTCGCGATAACTTTAAAAATCCCGTCGTCTATACCCGGCCCCTTTGCTGGAGAGGTTTTTACATCTTACCAGACACACTGAGAGTCCGCTGTAGGAGTGAGCGCGAGGTGACAGTAAATATCAATTATATTATAAAACGTTGGTTGTACGCCTAATAGTTCAATTTATCCACAAAGGACAGAATGTTCTCAGTGAAAGATGGCACTAGACGAAGCGCCCTATCTCACTCGCACTTGCTTGAACAGCTGTTGCCTCGCGCTCACGCCTACAGCAGGCTCCCAATGTGTCTGGCAAGATGAAAAAATGATCGAAACCGTCAGGCTATTGAGGTAACATTTTTTTATATATCCTCAAGTAACATATATAAAATTTAGCTTTTATACTACAACGAAAGTATGATTATAATTTATTAAAGTTTAGGGGTGTCTGGTAGGGGGTAGCAACTATAATAAGTGTCCGGTAATGAACGACGTGATTTTTGAAGTTATACCGAAGAAAATATAAAAAAATTGCGCTTTCAACGAATTTGAGGTATCTGTTATACACCTTTACTATCTGTTACCTGCGCAAGTAACCACAACTCAATAGTCGCTGGTCTTTCTCACCTGTGTTGGGGACATGAACAGAGAAACTTTCAGCTTTTATAAAATAACGAAGGTCTGGCCGTCGTGGGTTATTTGGCTATGTTGAAAATGCCTGTTTTCCAAAAGAGAAAACTACGTAAAATATTGTAGATATAAAAAGGAATGTCAGAGTTTACTGCTCCAATAACATTACTTGAAAATGTAGTTATCAAAACCAGACGAATAAAGTATTACATAAGTTGAATGAAATTAGTTTGTTTCATCTACTTTATAATGAATTTCCATACATTGAATGAATCATGAATTTTATGTCTATTAATTGTTTTTTTTTCAATTCATATGGAATAAAAATACAAAACATCACAAATGATACATTTCGAAAACTGATG
This sequence comes from Henosepilachna vigintioctopunctata, assembly GCA_030704895.1. NCBI lineage: Eukaryota > Metazoa > Arthropoda > Insecta > Coleoptera > Coccinellidae > Henosepilachna > Henosepilachna vigintioctopunctata. Next base: position 13,744,026 of record JARQZJ010000031.1, on the reverse strand, counting down.
ATAAAATGGAGTCCATCTCCATTCTTTAAATTTTATAACACAAATATTAGAAAATTTCTCTCATATGAATTGAATGCTCCTATAAGTTTCACTTCAAGAAATAAATATTACTGATGTTGATCTCTGTAGTTTTCATCAAATTGTCTGAATTTTAGTCATAATCAATTGATTTAATGAACTCTCAAAAGACATTAGCAAAACACAATATACTCGTATTCAGTAAATTTAAATGATTTTATTTATCATTGGCATGGGCCAAAAAACAGTGATATTTCAATTTTTTCAATTTAAGATTTTAAAACAAAAATTTTCCCAAGATATAACAATGTTAAGGCTGGTATTTACTCTTTTATAGAAATAAGCCTTTAGTTTTTTTGATATAAATTTAGAACGAAAACGAATTTCGTGAATGTATAACTGTTTAAGAATTTAGCATATTTTCTTAAGGCAGAAGATAATTTTGAAATGTTAATGAAAAGTACAAAAACTCACAAGTGCGTTATGAGTGAATACTAGAATTAAACTGATCAAGTTATAATGATGAAATAACCAACTTTGACCATAAAGAACAAAATGGTTTTTGAAAATAGAAATGAATTATCAGAAACCATGATCATTTCACCTTTTGCTGACGTTGAATTTATGGATTTAAGATGAAAGTAAATGTGTGAGTATAAATTAAAACACTGGATTTAAAGTTTTTCAAGTAAATTTTAAAGTCCAACAAATTAGATAATTCTTCAAACTTCTCTTTCAATATTAAGGATTAAATAATATAAAGAACTCTATGAAATATAACTTACAGATATTAATGGTGATTACCTTTGATAAAGAACCATTCTTTTTTATTTTAATAATTTCTAAGTTTGGTAATTGGACTCATTTTGCAATTTTGTTTCCTATGAATAAATATAACTGACATTCATTTTGACCGACTTATGTAAACGGTTAAACCAATATTATTCAACGCATTCTAATATCAGCACTAGATACTTACGATCAATAGGCCTCCTAAATAAGTTATTTTCGTCGTAATCTTTGTAATCATCAATATACCCAGTAGTATTCACTAGCCAGTAGTCGTTCTTCTTCTTACATGCCATATAACAAAACACTGATAATCCAATTAGCACAGTTAAACCAAAACCTAAAAAACATATTATAAATTAGTTCAAATGATTATTTCTAAACCTTGTGATATTTTGAAATAATAATCATTCGATGACAACACAAACCACAATTCTTGGCTAAAGGGGCCCAAAAATGTCACTTTAGCAAGACAAAAAACAAGAAGAAGTCTCTTAAATTGATAAAAACGCTTAAAGAAAATAAGATGTGAACTATGGTGTGTGTCAGGTTAACTAATAATTATATATAATTGAATGAATACTAAAAAATTTAAATCTTATCATTTCATTATCTCAACAATTTATCAGTCAGCATGTGTTCAACTTTTAACTCACTAATAATACCTAATTCGAATCATTTTATAGTATCTAGCAGAATAACTAAATAGCATTTTTATTCTAAAGCTGGAAGTAACAAATGAATAGTAATAAATGAAAGTCAATCTGGTTGTTAATAGATAATAAAAAATCTACATTTACGAGCAAAAAACCGCAAAAGCTGTTATATAAACTGTGCAAAATGTCAAGTCATTTGCTTATCCTAACTGGAAACATCAATTAGGTTTATTCACGCATATAAATAACACTTCATTCAAATAGAGAGATAAAACAAATATATTTTTGAGTTCCATTTACTGACATTGTTAATTTAATACACATAATGAGAAATATAGGTGTGGTAGTCTGTTTCTCTGTTTTATTTTTTATTTTCAATTTATTCGTTATTAAACCATATTTCACAGGGCACCAGTTATTGGTTAGGTTAGTTTGAATGAATCAAAAACATGAGATATAGTCCATAATTACCTTAGTTTTTACTTACCTGAAATAATAACGAAAATAATTCGTGGCAATCCAAGAACACTGCTGTTTTTCATTAAAGTGAACATTACTATTTCAGGAATTCCATTTGAATCTAAAACAGTCACATACTTTGTGAGGTTGTGATATCCTTTAGCCTGAACTTGTAAAGTGTACTTATTAGGTTGAAGAGGCAGGGCATATTTACCCTCTTCATCTGATAATAAGGTAACATTATTTTCCACGACATGTATCACAGCTTTAGGTAGAGGATGACCATCACCGTCTCTCACAAAACCTAAAACAAAAAGATATATGTCATCGTCTTGAAAGTTCAATATCCCATACTTCTATTAATTTTACTCACCTCTCAAACCGTTACTTTTAATGCCATTAACATATAGAGGTCTCCTCAAGATCTGGTTATTTAAAATGTCATCGTCATTCTGAGAATTATTTTGTATCAGTTTTTTGTCCAAGGTTATCGGCAAAAATAATCTACCCTTTGTTATTTCTATATCGAGATACTTGGGTTTATAATTGTGGCAAGAAACTTCTAAAATGTACTTCGCAGGTGGAAGCATTATGTTAAATTGAGCACTAGTTTTAGCAACTTCAAATATTTTATTGAGACCAATAACTTTAATTGTGGCATTCGTCATTCGTTGACCATTTGTATCTTGAATATAACCATGAACACCTGTAAAACGTTTTGTGATTGAAATGTCACTTAATTTACATAAACCACTTAGTCAACAGTATATCCTCTTTTATATCACTAAATACCGTATTTCTTTGCCATATTTCACGATGGTGTTTACCTTGTTAAATATCGGAAATAGCTAAAGCTAAGCTTCAGAAATATGAAGTACATGAATTAGATTGCCTCTTGACCTCTCCATGAGATCTTTCACAGATAAAGCATTATTGTTTAATCTTTATCAAATTGAAATTATTTTAAAAGATTGGTGCTTAGCATAGGTGAATGGTGCTGATTACAAGCTATAAATCAATATTTTTGTCATTTTCCAATCAAAGCATGCATGTCAATATGTAAAGTTGATGATATTGATAGTTTTAAGGCGCATTTGATTTATGAACTTTTGAGGTTATAATAAATGGTCGAGGATGATTAACATCATATAATTTTCAATAATTATCATTTGCTTCATATTACGGATATGACTGATAGAATTTCATATAAAAAAAATTGTAAAGGTTTTTTTGAGGGAAAATTTTTTTTTTCATAAATTACTGTCGTTAAATGAGAAAATCATCGTGACTTCAGTACACCATGCAATTGGAACAGAGATTGGAGATAGATTACCTAGTAGCATTCCATCAGAATTGAATTATTTAAAGGTTGAACTGTGACGTCAGAGACAGATGAAGTGTTATAAATGTGAAATTTAGTGAATGACAAAAGAACTGTAGATTAACCACCAAGCAGAGTAAATGAAGAGTTGACCATAAAAGAATAACCATACGATATGAATGAAATGAAAGTTAAGCAAGTCAATCAGCTTCATTATAGGAAAAAACTATACCTAGCGATGCCAATTTCAAGACCTCCATCACGGGTGCTAAAATTTCCCTCCAAATGTAAGGAAGATTTTCAACTGCAGGATAGGAACAACAACTAACTTTGGCAGTCAAGATAGGAGTATCGAGTTCTCGATAAAGATAATCCGTTAGCATGTTCTGAGTGCCGGTGCGGTCGCTGGCGCAAATAAGTGGAGGCTTGTAGTTGGATGTATAAATTGTGTAGTAGTTCTTGTAAAGATTGAGCGCGTCAACCAGTTTTGGGTATCTGCAAAAGTGTTTTATGTACATTGTTACAAAACAGCAACTGTTTCTTTTTTCATGTTTCAACAGAGACATATTATTACCACTCTGACTATTAAAACTGTCTACATTATCTAACACATTTTTCAAGAGTATGTTGATATTGATGGATTTATTGTTGATACGAGTTTAATTTTTAGTGTTTGCAAAAAGAAGAGTAGAATTATTGATACTGATCAAAACAACGCATTTTTAAAACGTTCTAAATATACATGAATACTTTCTGACGTGATTTCACTTAGGAAAAAATAATGGCTTAACAATAAATACTAACATCATTTCGGTACCGCCTCCTTCAAAATTCAACACTAGATTGAACTTTTCCTCGGATAACATCCGCTTGAAAGCGTTGGCAATGCCCTTCATTTCTGCGAAACTGTTGGCTCTATTACCTCCGACGTTCATTACTTGATCGCCGACTTGTTTGAAGTCAGCAGTGATGTTGTTGCATACGTAAGTATCCGGCACCTTTGTGCTACTGGATTCTCGGTCGAAGTCACCCCATATGCGTTCGAATGCTTTGTCTATCACCGGCACGACGTAAATCACCGTATTGTTCAGTATTCTCTTGATTGTTGGGTCACCTATCTTCAGACCCTTCAGCAGATGACGGGCTAAGTAAACGGTTACTTCTCTTCCGACTGGTTGAGTGGCGTACAAGTTGCCGATCAAGGCTATGCGAAATTTGTGATCATCCGAGGAATCAACCTGGAATTATACAATCAATGCATAAAGGCATTAATAATTATTGAAATAGCAATTTATATATATATATATATATATATATATATATATATATATATATATATATATATATATATATATATATATATATATATATATATATATATATATATATATATATATAAGAGAGAGAGAGAGACATTTTTCTTTATGAACTCATATTATTATATAATTCAAAATACTGGGATGAATTCCATAAAAATGATTTAATTTACTCTCAAATGCCTCAGACTGAATCTGTAGCCGAGGGTGGCAGGTTGATCAAATAGGTGGAATGAATTGAATAATGTATGCTTTTGGCATTATCACATTATCATAAAAATATTATTCATTCAAAACAAAGTCATGCCACGACCAATCTATTTAGTGATATAGCTACGAGAAACGAGAAAGTTTGCCTATAGTTCATTCTGAATTTTTTTCACCTCTATTTTTTATATTCTTTACTTACATCATCTGTAATTTTTAGTCTGTGAATAGCCATCGACAACTCGTTTTCACTTTCGAAGCTGGCAGAGCTAGAATATGTGTTTTCCAAGTCTCCTAGGATCTCGTAAATTTCACTATTCGAATGATATTTTGGGGAAAATTGATTTTTTTCATTGTCGAAGTCATACGAATTTGCCCAATGTGCTGCGTCATTGCGAATGAGAGTTACATTGTGGATATAACTGCCAGATGTTGGAACGACCTTTAAAAAATAAAAAAGTCTTAATCTGAGAATGATTGCCATCAATTGCTTCAAAAAGAAGATTTATTTATTTTCTTTGGCAAAAAGAAAAGAAGTAAGTAACTTACTTCTGAAGAATAAATAACATCAGTACTATGTAAAAAAAGAGAATTAAATTCGATAAAAGTGGGAAAAGACTCACAACTTGCTGGGTGTAACTCTCGTAACCTCTTGCCATTACTGTAACGTTGTATATACCAGGAAGTAATATTCTCCAATAGTCGCCATTTTTACCAGTTTTCACAAAATGGGATATTCCTTCCACAGATATTTCCGCTTTAGGAATTGGATGTCCGATTGTGCTTCTTACAAATCCGCGTATACCATTATGAACCTAAGACATAAAATTTAAATGAAAATATCGAAATATAATAAGTGAAGTACATAATTCAAAGTCTTATTAAAAAGATATTCAGTGAAATCATAATGGCAAATTGTTCCACTACAATATGTGTTCTATATAACTAAACAAATATTGATATTTTGAATAGAACGATTGGAAAATATGAAAGAAGGTATTTTTGCAGCGTAAATTAATAATTGAGTTTCGACTGGGTACCTCAGAATCGGAAGCTTCACAACACTGGCAACCGTAGTCGAATTTCTTGTCGTGGTCTCAACATTGGAAAATATAATACTTTTGAATTTTCATTACTTTTATCTAGAATTTTTTTTCTACCGATATTGCAAAGTTGGAACATTTCTACGATAATTCCTATGAAATCGCAAATTTATTCTGAAACTTTTTTATCTTACCAACTATATAGAAAAACTAAAGTCATATTGACCTGTTCAATATAAGTTATGAGAGCTTCTTTGTTGTCCAACCAATATTGGGGCAATTTATCAGCTGTGGGATATTTGTAACAACCAAGTTCCAACGTGATCTCCATACATCCCGCAACCATGTAGTTCCAATCTTGCATACCTCCAGTAACTACGTACCACTTGGCACCATTCGTTATTCCATTAGGGAACTTTTCTTTTGGGAACATTGGACAGGGCTTTCCATCGTGCATAGTTCTGTGAGCCTGAAACATACAACATAGACGTACTAATGTGAAATCCGTATTGTTTATAGTAATTTTCAGCATAAAATATAAAGAATCTTGAATACATTACATAAAAACATATTCACACAGACTACAAAGGATATCAAATTAGGAAGCCCAGTGAATTTTTATCATTTGAGAAATTGCGGAAACATCGGCGAGCCGAAAAATTTATTATGTTACAAATTGAATGGTAAACGATTTCTTTGGAGGCGGTTCGAAATTGATTGTTGTGACAAAAATAAACGTCGGTAAAATAGTAAAAAATAAGATATCGGTAAACTGATATAACGAATATCTGCATGCAACATGCTAAGAGTTAGAAACATCTTTGGGAATGAGTATGAGCAGCATCAATAAGGTATTATATTATAATTTTTCCGTAACAAGGATTTGTTGGCTATAATTGAAATGTCTATAATCTGATAAATGCTCTTAAAAGCTTTGGTTAAATCAGTGTACGAAAATATTAAAAACATAATGAACAATTCGAAATGGATTTGTATATATCAGTATGTACAGTATTGATTATGTAAAAGATTTATTAAAAGAGGCCACACAGCAAACTATTTACTTGCATTGCTCTCGCCTCTGGATTCGTCTTGAATCAGATATTATTTAAGATCCGAACATTGGTAGTTTTTCCTAGTTTCAGAGAAGTCACTGTCACTGCAGTTCAAAAGATTTAGTATCGGTCGAAGTAAATAAAAAAAATTATGTATATCAATTTAACTTGAGTACAGATTCAATGCAACTTATCGTTTCTGTTTAGTTTCTATCCAATGTTAACTTTTTATACCCTCATATAAAATACTATATAATATGCATTATTGCCTCATTACTTTTTTATCTTTTAAAATTTCACCTCCATCAAACATCCATTGATGACTAATTTGGCGGCCCTTTTAACGTTTCACGTGATAGTTTCTATCAATAAACCGTGTAACTTATTCCTTAAGTTCATATGGTTGATCTACTAACAAGTTCATTATTATTTGTTTTTTCATTCACCCTTTCTACCTTTCGCTCTAAAATTCTCACAACTTTCTTCGTTTTTTCTCATTGATTTTTCATTTCATAATTTCTCACTTTCTTTTGGTCAACATTTTTCTCAGTTCTTTCAATTATTTATTTGTAATCAATAGTTCCATTTGTGAACTTTCTAATAACTAGAACAATTTATCTATCTTCCTTGTCTTTCTTTGATCAGAGTATACTCTAGTATGCACCCCTCAGAGATTACAAATATATATCAACTAGATCGTTCAATTGACTTTTTATCACTGACGGTTCTGACTTCTTTACTGTTTATTTTGTCTGTAATCATTGCTCACAGACTACTTTTATAAATTAATACTTAAGTTTTTCCAAATAATTTATGTTTTAATTCGAACAAAAGTTGCGCTCTATCTTCTAACAAATCTGGTTTACAAAAAAATTAATGATAAATTTGTAAAATAATAACTTGAACATATACCATGACGTTTAAAGTTAAATTTTTTTCATTCATTAGTGAATATGGTATAGCTTTTTATTGAACATGGAATAAAGAGCAAAAGAAAGAACAAACTATCTTCGAACTAAGATAACATTACCCGATTTTTGTACCCGTGCTCTGAGGGTATACAGAAACGATATATCACGAAAAGCTGAAGAAACAATTCAAATAGCCCTACAAAAACAAGTGATGGAGGCACTACCCTTCAATTGAACTATTACCACATTTTAGGCAGAACATGAATCAAGTTTTCAACAATACTGAAACTTACATTGGAGTACGTTAACGCTAAGTGTCGAAAAACTTCGTCGTCTGGGGATGGATTCTTTATCTGTTTTCCGTTCGGAGTATCATCGAATGGATAATTGGCGACAAGTGCTCCGTTGTGCAGATTAGCTGATAATACGAAAGGCTGTGAAAACGTCCAGTCCATAACGTTCTTTGTTTCGGGTTCAATCAGTCTGTTGAACTGAAATAACACTCAGTATGAGGTTAACTCGTAAAGCATTTCAACTTTCCTTACCTCGTTCACAACGTACTGATCCGGAAAGTTTCTGTTCAAGTCAACATTATGAGCGTTCGCTCTACCCTGCGCACTGGAAGCGTCGCCTATATAAAAAAAATATCCCATTAAAACCATTGTTAGATATTCATTTAAAACATCTTACCTTCCTTCGACATTTCGTATCCGTCCGGATTCATGCTAGGTAGAAGATGAATTCTGGTTGTATCTAACAGCTTGGTTATCCTATCATCTGTACCATATCGTTCACACATGTATTTTATAAGCAATAGTAACAATTCCCTGCCTACTACTTCATTCCCGTGCATATTAGCAACATATTTAAATTCCGGTTTACCTATAATTCCCTACTAGTTAATCCTTTAGGTACGAATATACACGTTATATATATATATATATATATATATATATATATATATATATATATATATATATATATATATATATATATATATATATATATAAGACAATAAATACTAGAACATTCATTCGAAAAATTCAAATAAATCAAAAATATATATATTGAAATCGATGCCACACTTGATGGAAGTGAGAGACAGCTATTCCGCTCTGATAGGAACCGGTCAGTCGCATCACGTCCATCGAAATGAGGTAACGATTTCAATCCCCAAGCATCTTTTTATGACTCCAAGTTAGAGAACCGTCAAGTAATGAATAGTTCACAATTCCATCTATAGGACTAAATAGAAAACATCTCTCAGATCATAGACAGACCAAGCATCGAACGCTCACATCTCCTAGTGTCCAAAAACAAAAAAATTATGAAAATAGGTCCAGTCGTTTTAAAGTTACAAATGATGTAGCGTGAAATTCACACGACTTAGAATTAATATTTCGACTGCGTTCAATATGAGTAATGTGGCTATTAAAAAATATGGTTTGGCGGTAGAAGGGTTGACAATTAGGATTATATGCATTTTTTGATGCCAAATCATGAAAAATTGAAAAATCAAAATTTTGCTAGAAAAGAAAAAAATTTTTTATAATCTCATCAGAATTACTTAACCCTTTTCGGAGTAGTATGGTAAACAGAACAAATGGCCGAAAATTGTAAAAGGGAGTGAGAGAAAGTTCATTGCGTGAGATAAGACAGGAGACGGCTTCGTTATCAAACCTACTACGTACTGTTTGATGGGCGAAAGGTGACCAACGGTAGACACCTAGTAGACCGGTTAGTGTTACAACTGATCGATTGAAAATTGAACAATCTAATCGATCAGATATATCGACCGCTGAGCGATGAAGATTAATGATTAGTATATTATTAAATATATCAATAATTAAAATATTGAAACATCTATGACAAAATAGAGGTTGCTGATAGAATAGTGAAAATTTAGGATTGTTTGTATGTTTCAATGCTGAATCATAATAATATAAAAAATAAGAAATTTCGTCAAAGAAATTAAATTATTAAAATGGCCATCAAAAAGTAGTAAATGGTGAAATAAATGACAGTAGTAGATGGGTGAATATTTAGGACATGCCTACAAAATTCCATAAAAATCGCTCCAGTTGTTTCGAAGCAGTTTATTATATATATATATATATATATATATATATATATATATATATATATATATATATATATATATATATATATATATATATATATATATATATATATATATATATATATATATATATTATATATATATATATATATATATATATATATATATATATATATATATATATATATATATATATAACAAAAAGCAGCAGGAGAAGATGGTATTATTGCAGAACTCTGGAAACTGAACGATACTACTATGACGCAAAAACTTGATTACCAGAGGACTGGAAATGCGCGTTGATACATCCATTGCACAAAAAGGGGGACAAAATGGATATCAATAATTACAGGAGAATTTCCTTACTCCCGGTTGCGTACAAAATACTTTCTAAAGCACTCCTAAACAGAGTAGAACACCAAGCGGATCCACTAATTGGGGAATACCAAGCTAGATTCAGAAAAGGCCGATCATGTGCTGAACAGATCTGTACTTTGAAGACGATATTACAGATGAGGAGATGTAGAAATACAGTGATCACATTCACTGACTTCAAGAAAGCATATGATTCGGTAGACCGCGAAACCTTTTTTGAAATCATGAAAGAATTTGGAATAGATCGAAAGACCCGAAAAATTATAGAACAGACACTTACAGGTACAACTCATATTCATGAACCCTTCATAGATGGTCAATCCTGAGATTTTCAACGAGACTTCAGTGAGGACGCCGCCCGTTCATTTTAAAATTGAATGCAATGGAAACTAATTGGCGTATGGAAATAATTCTTTCACGTGTATTTTTCATTTTTAACAGAGAATACAAAAAGCTAGAATTCAAAATAAGTGAACATTCTTGATTTCTAGATATATAAGATGGAATATTCATACAAGTGAGATGATAACAGGTTCGACCCGACGGCTGCAAAATTTTAAATTTCTAAGACGTGCTTCAGACTTTACAAGATTGAAAATAGTTTATTATGCTTTGGTTCAAAGTAGAATTGAATCTTTCTGTCTGCGATGATGTCTTCGGCTTGAGATTATGAAAATGGAAGGGCAATTACTTTGAATTATTATTGTTTCGCATAAATAAATATTACCCAGGCTTTGGCAAAGCCTTTGTCGGTTTCGAGGGTAGTGCTTGATTTATTTCAAATTTGACATTACTTTTAACCTTAGTAAAATAAGTAAATTTATTATTTTTCTTTCATTATAATGTAATGTAGGTGCTGATATATTTTTTGTGTGTAAATAAACATTGTTATTATCATTATTTCTTAAACAATTCTTCAGAATGAGCTCATACCTGGTACATGTTCGAACGGAGTATTGCTCAAAACGAACACCCACATTTCTCTGCCCAGAACCGTCTTTCCAATAGAATACATATTAGTGATATTCATGTATGTTCTGTTATATTGTTTCATGAATTTCACCATTTCTTCATAATGATGATGTTGAAATACCTTCTCGTCCCGAACCATAAATCCATAATCATCGTAAATTTCTGTATTTTCTTGCTTCATTTCCAAATACGATCCTGAAAATTATATGTGTATATCCTGTATAATGTGTTAATTCAAATCCAAACGTGTTATGAGGCATTTACCAATTATGAAGGAATTCAATATGAAGTACAAAGGGAACTTTTAAGAGTGATGAAATATGAACTAAAAACTTTATTAGAAATAAATTTTTAATTGAAATATTATAAGAATATTTTGTCTCTTAAAATCATTTTTTAATTTGAAACATGACATAGCAACATTTGGCTACCAAGAAATACATGTAGACTCTTTTAGCTACATTAAAAATGATGAGCAACTAAGTATCTGAACTCTAAGTTACTGTTCAGGATTAGGAACTGAAGTCATTCCATCGTATCAAGATCTATTCTAATAAACTCACATCAGATTTTGCAAGTCGTCCATTTTTTTGCACATGATAAGTGTAAACAAACAATTTTATATATTTAATAGTGTTGGCGTTTACTTTACTTGATAAAAATCCATTATAATTGAATATAAACTTAAATTCAAACACTTGAACTTATGATTTACACTTTATTGACTACATAGCATGACGCGTTTCGTCGTTACAAACGACTTCTTCATATGCTTACGGAATTATATTCCGGAATAATTCCGTAAGCATCTGAAGAAGTCGTTTGTAACGACGAAACGCGTCATGCTATGTAGTCAATAAAGTGTAAATCATAAGTTCAAGTGTTTGAATTTAAGTTTATATTCAATTTTATATAGCTATACAACATGTAATCTAGGCGATGTAAGTTCTAGAATCGAGCAGGACATTGTTGACGTCCAAGCGAGCAATTCAGCGATCTCTGTATATTGTTAAAAGTTCATGAACAACCCACTAAAATGGACTGATCCACCATCGTTCCTAGATAACATAAAGTTTCTGGTTGCTACCGATACACACCTCACAAACAGCATATTGATAACCATTTTTGTACTCTATTATCGTATGACATATTTTCATTTACAGTCATTACCACTATATTTTAACAAATCAGGTTCTCTAAAATGTTCAAAAGACAACATATTTTCGGAATAATCCAGTGTTTAATGCCATCAAGTTTTGTAGTATGTACTTTCTGATCCACCTAAAATAATCACCTACAGTGTACCCTACATGTGATAAACAAAATCTAGTATTTTTGAGAAATTTGTCCAATATTTAATTTAAATTTTGAAAGAGTTTTCAAGAAAATAGATACTAAGATAAATTTATACTATTTGTGCATAAATTTCTGAGTATTCCAAAGTAATCTGAAATATTGTTATGGGATGTTCACCTTTTACTTTTGAGACGAAAGGTTGTTAGATACATGTGTGAGAGTCTTCTTGTTAATCATAAAAATAATGATTATAATCATAAGAATAAAAATTCACGTAAACTGAATAAAAGCACTTGGTTTAATTTCACAGAATTATATTAATTGCTTGACAATTTTTTCAGGTCGTATTCCCATTTTCAAAAGTCGAAATGAGTTTTTACAACTGTTGAAGAGGTAACAACACTAAACAATTATCAAGCAATTAATAAAATTATGATAAAGTAAACCAAGTGTTCTTTATTCATTTATATTGAACCATATTTCACGAAGAGATCAGTGAATATTCAATCGACTTTTCTTTGTATTTCATTTACTACAAAACTTATCAGAGAACTTTTCGTAAATAAAATGACAAACTGACCAGTTTTACAGAACACTTTATTTTTGTGATGCATTTAATTGAGGGGTTGATATTCTGAATAAAATTAGAACATATAGAAGTACACAACATTATATGTACATCTTAATTAAATTTGTAACATAACAGTTTATCAAAAGATTTATTTTGCAAGATAGTATTATTTTCTAAAATCGATCTTTGAAATGTGTATCATTACATTTAAGAATATTATAAGATAACAATCTAAAAAAATAATAATCTAAGTATTAAACAAACGTAAGTCTAAAATGGCAATTGCATTTTCATTACAATTTTCTGAATGTTTTCATTTGAGAATCATTGGAAATAAATTTGAATGTTTTGAGGATACAAAAATCAAAAATGTATTATAGTAAATCCTAAATGCTTGAAATATAGTGACCTCACACCTGATAGGTATATGAGACTTGATTAATAATATAGAATATTTTCTATGTATTTTTAACTTTTAATAGAATATAATAAACTTACCCTTATCAAAAAAATCTTCCGAATTAGACCTTTTAATACATCAAATTTAGTAGAGAGAAGCATATAGGAGAAAAATTGAAAAACACATGTTTATATAATTATTTTATTAAACTTTAAGGAACAATAAATATATTTGACAATAAATAAATTGTTCGCACATAAATACAAAATATTTCACTTGAAAATTTTTTAACAAAATAAGTAAAAAAACAAGACCAATAACTCCAATTATATAAACATATGCATTTTATAAACATCACAAATACAAAAATGTTATTTAAAATAGAGAGGATAAAAAACCTTAACATATGGACTAGTACTGTATTATTGTCCTACATTATAATTCTAAGTCTTTTATTAGAAATTGCTCCGTTAGTGATTTTTCATTGCATCAAGCCAATTATTTCATTCAGTATGAGATTCAGACCATATTATTTCAATTATAAATGGAGATATATTTAGTCAATTCAAAACTAAAATTCATGAAAAAAACCTATAATTCGTACCATTCCATAACATAATAAGCATTTTACACATGCAAAAGGAAGAGTTTGAGTATTTACACCACCACCTAGCAAAAAAATTTGAAATTAAAATAAAATTTTGAAGAAATTCAATTCATACAATAGGAAATTAATCTGAGATTAATATTTTCTCAACCACATATTTGAACAAATGAAGTATTTTTAAAAATAAATATGGCACAAAGCTTGTAAATGTTGTGTTAACTGGCTATGCGATATGTTTTATTGTTTTAAATTTATGGACTTAATACCAAACCCAATCAGAAGCTATATTTTCAGAATTACTAGAAAGTCTACCTTCTGTTACAGCAGCTCGTTTCATTACCAGATCTTGTCTTGTAGTTTTGCCTTCCTCCACTGTAACAGTTACTTTATCTGATGGATCAAATCTGAAAGCAAACTATTGTTGAAATTGAAATGAACTAGATATTTATGGTAGAAAAAAGCGGCGGTACATAATGTCATTAGCTTTGTCACATTGCATGAACAAAATACTACAAGACAACTGCACATGCCCAGGTTTAAGAAGAGAATAATAAATTCTTTTTATATTTCAAGACATTTTCATGGTTTTTATTTAAAATAGTTCACCATTTATATAAAATTTATACAAAAGAAGGAATGAGAGATTTGTAGAGATTAAAGAACACTTATATTAATATTTTTTGACGCACTAAATATTATGACCCACTAAACAACATTATTTTCAGAAAATGTTACAAGTAGTAGCTAAAATTAATAACACAATAAAATGTTACATATATATGCAGCTTCGAAAAAACATATTTCCTCCATATTTCATTGGATTAGTCAATAATATTTATTATAGGCAGAAACTTCACACTTTAAACATGCGTTTGATTTTAACTCTTACTCTAAACTCATAGGTATTTACACATAGAAAAGACATTTTGTCTTAATTAAATCATTGACATATTTAGACAGTAAATGTAAATCTTGTATAAAAATAAAATATGGAAATCATAATTTTTGACGTATTTTGTTTGTGTGAGTAGTTATTTATAGTAAAAGCAGAAAATTTATACTTCAAACATGCATTTGCTGTGTTTAGCCTATACAATTTATCACACATGAGCTATCATTTTGTGTTTACTAACTTGTTTATTTGCTTATTTTGGCATTTCAGCAAATGACAACAAAAATTAAACTTTCCTCTTCTATTTTGCAAATCTTTGAAAGGGGCAGCTTGAATAAGTTTTCATCCCAGTATGTTTTCTATATCAGAAATGATAGACGAATTTAAAAATATTATATTTTCAATTATTTTGTTTTATATTGGACAATATTAAAGAAAATTCAAATTGTAACTTAAATGGGGAATTTGTTTTTTCTTATTCCTAATAGAAATACCAAGTGATACCCAAGAAGTACCAATTGTTATTTTTATCATTTTTTACACATGAAAGAAATTGTTCCTGTCACAAGTACTTATATCTAGAAACAAAACTTCAAAAAAAAAAACAATGAAAAGGTGTGAATACTTTTCATTTCCTCTCGCCATGTAATGGCTAACAATACAATGATGAACCTCAAAACAAGAAACCATTATTAGACTATAATAAACAAAAAGTGGTTATTCTACATTTACACTCACCCATAAGCTGAAGCATATAATTCATAAGTTCCAGGCAAAAGTAACCTCCAATACTCTCCTTTGTTAGATGTCGTGACATTATGATCAATACCAACAACAACAATGTCTGCATCAAGTATAGGGTCACCATCATGTTCTGTAACTAGACCTTTAACTCCCCAATGGGTTGCTTCTATATAACTCAAAAGAGATTCCTTGTTCAGTTCCCATTCTTTAGGCAAAGTGCTGGATGATGGATATTTGCAACAAGTCAACTCAAGTGTAATTTCAAAGCAATTGGAATGGATATAATTGAAATCTTGCATACCTCCTGAAATTGGGACATAAGTTTTGTATTTATGTTCAATTAGTTTACTAAATAATGGAATGATATTGGGAAAAATTGTTTGGTACTCTCTTTGTATCAAAACTTTCAATTCCTCTTATAAATTGTGATAATAAATAAGAAAATACTCACTTTGAAATAAATTACCGAAGGATTTAATCAACTTCATTAAAAAGAAATATGTTTTTAGTTTGAGTAAATGTGGTTCATGATTTTGTTCTATAAAATATGGACAATAATTTTGCTTTTCTTGAAATTGAATCTTTAGTTTTTATATTATTTATAAATTAGAAATATTTGCCAAATTGTATTCTGTGATTACCAAATTGATAATAGGTATAGTTGTTTTCATAATTTCTCACCAAGCCATCTTTTTGATGAATTTTTGATGCAGATAGATGTAAATGAATAATATTATCACGAAATAATCATTTTCAGAATTTGTTCAATCCATTTACGAAACATATCATCCCCTCCAATAATATGACAAGTCTTTTATGATATACCTTAAATTTTTGAAAATATTCATTTGTATTGAAAAATTTCGAATGGAATACATCGGAATGAACATTCTTAATGAGATTCATTCGTTTTCAGAATTTGTTCAATCCATTTACGAAAAATATCAACCCCTCTATAAATATGACAAGTGTTTTTTGTTATACCTAATATTTTTGAAAATATTCAATTATTTCGAAAACCTTTGAAAGGAATACATCGAAATAAACATTTTCAATGATATGTATTTATTTTCAGAATTTGTTCAATCCATTTACTACCAGTTTCACCCCTTTCAAATAATTCGATCGTCCTGCCTTCTCTACGCTACTGACTTCGAACCAAGCCAACTCTTTATGAATTTTTGATGTGAATAGATGTAAATGAACAATGTTATTAGTAAATATTAATTTTCAGAATTTGTTCAATCCATTTACGAAAAATATCATCCCCTTCATAAATATGACATGTGTTTTTTGTTATACCTTATATTTTCGAAAATATTCATTTATTTTGAAAAATTTTGAACGGAATACATTGACGTAGACATTCTCAATGGGATTTATTGGTTTTCAGAATTTGTTCAATCCATTTACTACTAGTTTCACCCCTTTCAAATAATTCGATATTCATTCCTTTTCTACGATACTGATTTCTAACCAAGCCAACATTTTGATGAAGTTTTGATGTGATTAGAACTGACTGAATACTATTGATACGAAATAATCCTTTCCAGAATTTGTTCAATCCATTTACGAAAAATATCATCCCCTTTATATAATTGACATGTGATATTTGTTATATCTTATATTTTTGAAAATATTCATTTATTTGAAGAAAATTTGAATAGAATGCATTGAAATAATAATTCTTAAAGAGATTCATTTGTTTTCAGAATTTGTTCAATCAATTTACAATCAGTTTCACCCCTTTCAAATAATTCGATATTCATTCCTTTTCTACGCTACTGATTTCTAACCAAGCCAATATTTTGATGAAGTTTTGATGGGATTAGAACTGTTTGAATACTATTGATACGAAATTATCCTTTCCAGAATTTGTTCAATCCATTTAAGAAAAATATCATCCCCTTTATATAATTGACATGTGATATTTGTTGTACCTTATATTTTTGAATATATTCATTTATTCGAAGAAATTTTGAATAGAATGCATTGAAATAAACCTTCTTAAAGAGATTCATTTGTTTTCAGAATTTGTTCAATCCATTTACAATCAGTTTCACCCCTTTCAAATAATTCGATATTAATTCTTTTCTATGCTACTGATTTCTAACCAAGCCAACATTTTGATGAATTTTTGATGTAATTAGATGTGAATGAGCAATATTTTAAAAAAATAAGCATTTTCAGAATTTGTTCAATTCATTTACTACTACTTTCACCCCTTTCAAATAATTCAATCTTCCTTCCTTCTTTACGCTACTGTTTTCGAACCAAGCCAATTTTTTATGAATTTTTGATGTAAATAGATGTAAATGAACAATATTAATAGTAAATATTCATTTTCAGAATTTTTTCAATCCATTTACGAAAAATATCATCCCCTTTATAAATATGACAAGTGTTTTTTGTTATACCTTATATTTTCGAAAATATTCATTTATTGTGAGAAATTTTGAATGGTATACATCGACATAAACAATCTCAATGGGATTTATTGGTTTTCAGAATTTGTTCAATCCATTTACTACTAGTTTCATCCCTTTCAAATAATTCGATCTTCATTCCTTCTCTACGCTACTGATTTATCACCAAGCCAACATTTTGATGAATTTTTGATGTAAATAGATGTAAATTAACAATATTATTAGTAAATATTCATTTCCAGAATTTGTTCAATCCATTTACGAAAAATATCATCCCCTTTATAAATATGACAAGTGTTTTATGTTATACCTTATATTTTCGAAAATATTCATTCATTTTGGGAAGTTATGAATGGAATACATCGATATAAACAATCTCAATGGGATTTATTTGTTTTCAGAATTTGTTCAATCCATTTACTACCAGTTTCACCCCTTTCCAATAATTCAATCTTCCTTCCTTCTCTACGCTACTGGTTTCGAACCAAGCCAATTTTTTTTTAATTTTTGATGTAAATAGATGTAAATTAATAATATTATTAGGTAATAATCATTTCCAGAATTTGTTCAATCCATTTACGAAAAATATCATCCCTTTTATATATAGGACAAGTGTTTTTTGTTATGCCTTATATTTTTGAAAAAACTCATTTATTTTGAAAGACTTCGAATGAAATACACCGAAATAAACATTCTTAATGAAATTGTTTCGTTTTCAGAATTTGTTCAATCCATTTACTACTCGTTTCACCCCTTTCAAATAATTCAATCTCCCTTCATTCTCTACGCTGCTTATTTCTCACCAGGCCATCCTTTTGATGAAATTTTGATTCAAATAGATGTAAATGAATAATATTATCACGAAATAATCATTTCCAAAATTTGTTCAAACAATATACGAAACATATCATCTCCTTTATAAATATGACAAGTGTTTTGTACCTCATCACCTTATACCTTAAGGGGATGATATTTTTCGTAAATGGATTGAACAAATTCTGGAAAGTATTTTTTCGTATCAAAAGTACTCAAACACTTCTAATCACATCAAAACTTCATCAAAATGTTTGCTTGGTTAGAAATCAGTGGCGTAGAGAAGGATTGAATATCGAATTATTTGAAAGGGGTGAAACTGACAGTAAATACATTGAACAAATTCTGAAAAATAATAAATCCCATTGAGATTGTTTATGTCGATGTATTCCATTCAAAATTTTTCAAAATAAATGAATATTTCCAAAAATATTAGGTATAGCAAAAAACACATGTCATATTTATAAGGGAGATGATATTTTTCGTAAATGGATTGAACAAATTCTGGAAATGATTATTTCGTATCAATAGTATTCAATCACTTCTAATCACATCAAAACTTTATCAAAATGTTGGCTTGGTTAGAAATCAGTAGCGTAGAAAAGGAATGAATATCGAATTATTTGAAAGGGGTGAAACTAGTAGTAAATGAATTGAACAAATTCTGAAAACCAATAAATCCCATTGGGAATGTTTACGTCAATGTATTCCTTTCCAAAATTTTCAAAATGAATGAATATTTTCGAAAATATAAGGTATAACAAAAAACACATGTCATATTTATAAAGGGGATGATATTTTTCGTAAATGGATCGAACAAATTCTGAAAATTAATATGTACTAATAACATTGTTCATTTACATCTATTCACATCAAAAATTCATGAAGAAATGGCTTGGTTCGGAATCAGTAGCGTAGAGAAGGCAGGAAGATTGAATTATTTGAAAGGGGTGAAACTGGTAGTAAATGGATTGAACAAATTCTGAAAATAAATACATATAATTGGAAATGTATATTCCGATGTATTCCTTCCAAAGGTTTTCAAAATAATTGAATATTTTCAAAAATATTAGGTATAACAAAAGGAGACCCAGAGCAATGTTCCAATTACAGACCAATTTCGATCCTGCCTACAGTCTCAAAAGTGTTCGAAATGGTCTTGACACACAGACTGGTTAAATTTTTGGAAATACATAATTGCTTTCACGAGTCGCAGCATGGATTTAGGCGAGGTAGGTCTACGGTGACTGCGATGCTAGCCGTCCTTGAAAGTATAATCGAAGCGTACAATAACAATGAAGACCTGGAACAAATCTGTGTTGACCTGAGTAAGGCGTAGTGATAGTGTAAACCATGAAATCCTGCTAAAAAAACTTTACCACTATGGAATTCGAGGGATTGCACATAATTTATTTACTTCCTACCTAACAGATAGATTCCAGCGTACCAAATGGAACAATACACTCAGTGGCTTTAGCAGGATAACTGTAGGAGTACCGCAGGGTTCTGTTCTCGGTCCGGTGCTATTTATACTTTACACAAATGACCTACCCTACAACATTTCGTCAGACAGGATGGTGAGCTATGCGGACGACACATGCATCCTCAACAGTTCTAGTCGACAGGCTGTAATACTAGATAAGTCCACAAAATCAGAGAAAGACGCATCAAACTGGTTTTTGGCAAACGGTCTTCTTATGAACAACCAGAAAACCCAAAGACTTCTCTTTACAAACAGAGAAAACAAAGATCAATCTCTGACATACCTTGGCATTGAATTTCACTCCTCTTTAAGCTGGCGAAACCATATCGATACGCTAAGCAATAAATTGTCAACCGCAGTATTTTTAATCAGGAGGATGAGGCAGGTAGCGGGAGTGGAATCAGCAAAGCTCACTTACTATTCTACTTTCCATAGCCAAGCCACATACGTATAATCCTTTGGGGTCAGAGCGCCGAGGCGGAGAGAATCCTTGTGCTACAAAAGCGGGCGATAAGGACAATATATTGTATGACAAATGCCGAGAGCTGCAGAGAAGTTTTCAAACGTGAAAAGATACTTACCATCACATCAATGTTCATACTTACCTGCTTGAATCATGTACATCGCCAGCAGCATAAATTCACCAGGAACCAAGATTTCCATCAATATAATACAAGAGAGAGAAAGAAAATTTCCATCCCATATTCTAGGATTGTAAAGGCACAGCAACCAATAAAGCATACAGCCATAAAACTTTATAACAAACTACCGGACCACATTAAATCAATGCCGCCACCAGCATTCTCTAAGAACGTAAAGAAAATCCTGATTGAGAATACGCTGTATAAACTGGGTGAATTCCTCCAGTGAAGATGCCTTGGCATTCAATCTTTTTAACATGACAAGCCATGTAAACTTGATGGTGTTTTAACATGCTTCGGATAGGTTGTTTTGTGATATATCGACTAAATTTTGTTAGTTTGTTTCTGTTTATTGCCTAGTTGATGTTGATTTTATTATGTTAATTGTGTCCATTTGTTATCACTGATTTTAAATATTATTGAAATTTAATTTTAATTTTATCAATTGACTTGTATAACGTACATTGATCCGATTGCATGTAATAATAATAATAATAATAATAAAAAACACTTGTCATATTTATAAAGGGGTTGATATTTTTCGTAAATGGATTGAACAAATTCTGAAAACGAATAAATCTCATTAAGAATGTTTATTCCGATGTATTCCTTTCGAAATTTTTCAATATAAATGAATATTTTCAAAAATTTAAGGTATATCATAAAAGACTTGTCATATTCATGGAAGGGATGAAATGTTTCGTAAATGGATTGAACAAATTCTGAAAATGATTATTTCGTGATAATATTGTTCATTTACATCTATTTGCATCAAAAATTCATCAAAAAGAAGGCTTGGTGAGAAATTAGCAGTGTAGAAAATGAAGGGAGATTGAATTTTTTGAAAGGGGTGAAACGAGTAGTAAATGGATTGAACAAATTCTGAAAACGAAAAAATGTCGTTAAGAATATTTATTTCCGTGTATTTCTTCTGAAAATTTTCAAAATAAATGAATTTTTTCAAAAATATAAGGTATAACAAAAAACACGTGTCCTATTGATAAAAGTGATGATATTTTTCGTAAATGGATTGAACAAATTCTGAAAATTATTATTTCGTGATAATATTACTCATTCTCATCTAATCACTTCAAAAATTCCATCAAAATGTTGGCTTATTGTGATTTATTCGCTATATCATATTGTTGTAGATCCCGCCGATCGTAGCGTGTGTGCGCACTTTAGTCAAAACGGTCGCTGGAAAACCGGTGGCCAGTTTCACGCACATGTTGTTTTCAGCAAATTGGTAAACGATGATGCTTTTGGTTAATTTTCCATTGTTACTGTTAATATTAAATATATGTATGATTCAGTCATTATAACATGAAATTATTTACATTGCTTAAAATAAGAGTATGCAATCTTTAAGAAAAGCTTTCTCTAAAATGAATTTTTGACTACTCTCATTATCTTCTAAAGGATTTTTTCAGCATATCGATCGTGGTCAGAATTCAGTGCCATTGCATTAATCACCTTTCAATTCATACCAAAAGGCTCCATTTGTAATACCATTATCAAAATGTTCTCCAGGACATGCATTTCCTGTTCTCATAGTTTTATGTTTATCAGCATAAACTAAAGCTAGTTTCTTAAATAATTCATTATCAGGTGATTTACTCCCACTACAACAATTTTTCGTACTGCTGAAAATACACACATATTACCAGAAGAAAAGTCTCATTATTATTCCTTACTTTGAGTTATCAAAGGGGTAACTGGCAACAACAGCACCAGAATGTAAGTTTGCAGATAGCACAAAAGGCCTTGAAAGAATCCATGTCATCAAGGCAACTGTTTCTGGCTGCCTACCTGAAAAAATTGTTCCAGCTCTATGTCGTTTATCAAACTGATCAGGAAAATCACGGTTGAGATCCACCCCATTCATATTATGCCTTCCCACATACTTATTCCTTGATTCACAATGACCCTCCTAAAAATTGATGATATTTTCGGTAAATTAAGAATGATCCTTTCTTCAAACAGTTCCTTACCAATGAATTTTCATATCCATCTGGATTCATTGTAGGCATGAGGTAGATATCAGTTGTATTGACCAGACGTGTGATTCTTTCATCTTTTCCATAATTATATATCAAATACTGGGCAAGGTATATCATCAACTGCCTACCCACCGTCTCATCCCCATGCATGTTCGCAACATATTTAAACATAGGAGTAAGCAATTTTCGATTTGTTACATTTGCATGAATTTCCAGCGTCCACAGTTCACGATTATTAACAGATCTTCCAAGAGAAATTAACTTTGCTACATTAGGGTGTTCAGTTGCTAATTCCTTGAAAAGATTCGTAAGTTCATCATAATTCTGATATCTAGAGTTCTGCAGGAAATTTTCATTTATTTTTTTACTTTCAAGGCCCAATACACTTTCTATCGCAGGTAAGCAAACACAAATATTTATGGAGAGCAATACGAGAAAAACATACTGCAAAAACATCGTATCACTAAAAAGCCACATTTATACCTTTAGTAGGATAAATGACATTAAAACTTGGACAAATATTTAATTCCCTCTTAGTACCTACTACTTAATTATAACCTCACGATTCTCGGTATCTTGATCTATCACTGTGGTGAACTACTATTGTAATTCAGCGTTGCCACATTTACATTGAAGAATCTGAAAATATCTACATCTGCTAAAATTCTACTGAATTAATTTCAAAAAAGTCCAAAGTTTTACTTAGTACAATAATTTTGTATGTATATGTATTTGTTAACAAAAAAATTAAACAGTAAGATGTTGGAGAATACGTGGCATTAATGCGTGACAATATATAGCATTTATTATTTATGTACTGAACTGAGTGTGAGTACAAATCTAAAAATTGGCAACTAACACAGCACAAAAAAATAAACTGAATCGAGAATTTTATATGAAGATTTTTTCCTAAAACTATAATTCAAAAAATATAATTTTTTCTCACTTTCATATTTTTATATATTTTTATATATATATATATATATATATATATATATATATATATATATATATATATATATATATATATATATATATATATATATATATATATATATATATATATATATACAATATTATTGTCTTAATCACTGTTATATCGAGTTGAATATTCGGTGCAAAATTCAATTCACAACCATCAGTACTTTATCAAGCAAAAACAATTAAATTGATAATCTTCTTGAATCATTGGTTTATTCTTCATTAATACATCCTCAAGAACATATTTTATGCCAAATTTTTTCAATACTGAGGAAATTATTCATATTGAGGCTTCCTACAGAAAACGAGTTGGATATATCTTCTAGTTTACTTTTGGCACTTTAAAAGATTTGTGAGAGTAGAAACAGAAGTAGAACTCTTAATTTTCTACTATTCGAAATGAGCAGCGATTTGAGCATTTGTAAATTCTAGTTAGTTAAACAATTCGCTACATAAAGGCAGTTAAGTCTTAACTGATTCAGGAAGATCAGGGAGAAAATTAGAAAGATCAGTAGTCTAAGGAGTATTCCGCATAAAAACCTCAAAATGGAGCAAACGAAAACAACGCGTTTTCAAAAAATGAAAAATTAAATTCCTTAACTATGGATAAATCAAAATTAAGGAAATAGAAATGAATTTATACAAAAACGCAATAGAATAAATTATTAAGTTATTATATTACTAGTAATAATAATTGCTGGCAAATGAGAAACATATTTAATGAATATATGGGCATTTATTTAAGATATTTTAACAATAAATAAAGTGGATTGAATGTTGAATATATTATGTAAAAACACTTGGCTTGGTTTCACAAAATTTATAATAAATACTTGACAATTTTTTCGGGGTTAGGCCATTTTCATAAATTGAACTGAAAAGTCAGTTTAACTTTCGAAAAATTAACTTTCATTAATTGTTTCGGGGAACCCTTTTTTGAAACCCCATTTTCAAAAGTTAAACTGACTTTTCAGTTTAACTTTTGAAAATGAGGTAACACCCAGAATAACAATTGTCAAGTATTTATTATAAATTTTGTGAAACCAAGCTAAGTGTTTTTATTTAATAGATCTCTCAATAAAGTCATTTTTATCTCTAAATTGGATGTGAGCTACACAAATTGACAACTGACTATATAATATTAATATATATTGTCACTAATAATATATATTGAATAAAAAAAACTTGATGTCGTTTTACAGAATTGAATTGTTTCTTGAAAATTGTTTAGTGGTGTTACCCAATTTTCAAAAGTTGAACTATATATACTCGTATATATATATATATATATATATATATATATATATATATATATATATATATATATATATATATATATATATACCAACTGTATATAATAATAATATTTATTTAATCAAAATTAACTGAAATACATCAAAAGTAATACATATATTAAGTAAGTACAAAAAGAAATACATATATCCTCATATATATTTAACAGGGTAAACAAACATGTCGGGCAGTTTGACCTCTCTGAAGTCGTAACTTTTATGAGAGGTTTGCATACTTAATCTACTTTCTGTATGTCTCCAATTCTTTAATTGAATACTTTCTTCATTTCTACAACAGAAACATCTATCAACCATTTACTCAGCTTTTTGTAGAAGGAACTCAACGATTTGTTACTTAGTAAGTCCTTCGGAAGAATGTCATACATCTTACATATCAACTACTTGTAGTTGTAGTGTCGCTGTCCAATTCGCTTTTCCATTCTATTCTTGTACGTAATTGCATCTCTGTATCTGGTGTCATGGATATGATTAGGATGTGCAATGCTTGTGAGTTTTTTATAACACAAAATTAACGATCTCTGTAAATACAACCTTCAAACATAAAACACTTTACTGTCCCTATAGACCTCATCAGTTGCACAAACCCTGTCCCTCTTCAGCATTATTCTTAGCATCCACCTTTGAATAACACCCAACTCAGTCAGATGCGAGCTCAATGCTCCTCAACACGCAACAATACCATAGCTCAAGTGTGACTGCACCAAAGCACAATAAACAATTTTCATATCATTCAATTTCATGAATATTGAAAGGTGACTACATTTTGGCAACAAGGTCCTTATTTTTTTTATAATACTATTTACATGGAGGTCCCAGCGGAGATGTTGATCAATGACAACTCCCAAATAACACACTGATTTTACTAATCTAATTACTAAATTTTCCCCGATTCTAAGGTTCTCAAAAGAAGGACAATATACAATATAATATGTGAAGGCAATAAATTTTGTCTTATCAAAGTTCATAGTTACCAAATTGAAATCGAACCAATCTTCCACATTTTGTAAAATTTCTTCAGTTTTTCCAAAACTACCTCCAACTTTCGGACTTACAAAAAATCACAGTGTCGTCCGCAAAACTGATTATCTCACCTTTGATTTCATTGTTTTCATTCAGCAAGTCATTAGTGTATATTATAAAGAATATCGGTCCTAGGACAGAACCCTGTAGTATGCCGTATTTAACCTCCATTAAGTCGCTGTACTCATCTCCTATTCTCACACACTGCTTACGGTTTCTAATGTAGCTCTCAACTGGTTTGAAAAGAACTCCTCTAAAAACACACCTTTCCAATTTTTCCAAAAGCAATGAGTGACACACTGAATCAAAGGCTTTCGCCAAATCTATGAAAATACAGAGACAAGGGTGTGAGTCGTCGAGAGCATCATAAATTTTTCCCGTAACTCTTACAAGTGCATCCTATGTGGATTTACCACTTCTGAAACCAAACTGTTTTTCAGAAAACCATTTCAGATTGTCCAAATAGGAAATGATTCTGCTTTTTATGATCTTCTCTTAAATGTTTGCCATATTCGAAATAAGTGTTATAGGACGATAGTTAATGATTTCTGTTTTATCCCCATTTTTATATAGTGGTTTTATCACATCAACTTTAAAAACATCTGGGAAGACTCCATGTGAATTATCAAACAAGTGCGCCAATGGAGGCGTTATTTCCATTTTTCAGGGTATCCGAGGTTACTCCATCAAGACCAGGCGCCTTTTTAGATTTCAACTCACAGATACATTTGTCAATTTCTTTTTCATCTACTGGTGGGAAAAAAATTTAATTTCTAATAGGAGGCTTATCACACGAAAAGGTGCTCGCATGGGTCTCTTGATCATTTCCGCCATTTTTTTCCTATACATGCATAATGTTCATTGTAATTGTTCGCAATACCTTTTCTGTCCGTTTCCATTCCTCCATTTTGATTCTTCATTTCCTTTATATCCGCAGATCTGCGCTGACACGTAGTGAATGTATTAATTCAATTCCATACATCTTTCGATGATTTTTTATTTTTATAAAGTTCTTGTCTGTAATAATTTACCTTTATAATTCTTATCAAGTTTGTTAACTTATTTCTATATCTATTTTATTCTTCTCCGGCATTTTCGGTAGTTTTCTCATTTCTTGTTTCCCTTGACAGTTTCCTGTAGAGTTCATTTTTTGTATTTATTGACCTGAGAAGGGCTGATGTCATCCATGGATTCTTTTCATGACGTTTGTCAATTCTTTTGTTCACTAATTTGCTGCACCCTGAGATAGCACTTTCCAAAACATTCACAAAATCTGCATAAGCTTTATTGACATCTTTTTAGTGATATCATTCCAATTTACAGTTTGTAAATATAGCTTCAAGTGTTTTTAGTTAATTATTTTCCTTAGTTCTTTTTCCTCAGGAATCGTATTTATGTTAGTGGGCAGTAATATCATAATAGGAAAGTGATCAGTTAGTTGATTTTTTAAAATTGCTGCATGAATCTGTTCTTCCTCCTGTTCCTTTTAAAGAAAAATATGGTCAACGCAAGTCATCAAATACCTATCTCTATTCTAGTATATTCATTTATACATGACCTATATTCCAGCTCACTCATTGCATTCTTATAAATCTGAACAAAAGTTCGTCTTCCAAAAGGTTAATATTTATGTCACCCACGAAAGCCTTGTGGACTTGGGTTGAGTGGGGGAAAGTCACACCTTCCCCCCACTCAACTGATTATATAAAACTTTCGCTGAAATCAAAAGTACAGGTTTCATGCAAGCGATAGGCTGCTGTAATTGAAATCGTGTTATCAGAGTTTTAAACTATAATATTTAACAGTTTTATACCATCATTTATTTCTATAATTTTATGTTCGAAGTATATGCCGCTTTTCATTAAAATAATAACTCCATCATGTTTGTTTACCTTGCCATAATTATAAACAACTTCATAACCCCCAAAGTAATTCTTTATCGACTCGAAATGTCTCAATCAACACGACTACATCAAATCTCACTGTAAACTGTTCAAGCATAAACCTAAGTTCATCCCCATTTTAATTTACACTCCGTATATTGACATGAAAATTTCTAAAACACTTACAAGCTGAATCAAATCTAGAATTAAAATCTGTAACCGTTTCTACTGTTAATGTTTCAATTGCCTGTGCATCAAAGTCTCTAACGTAACTATCAATATTACAAATTAAAACAGGTAGTTCCAAAAAAGAAAAGAAATTCAACACAAAAATACACAATCAACCAATTACGAACCAAAATCAACTTTATCTTTGGCCTGTTGGAAAACGCTCTTGAACACCATGCACTCAACCTCATCATCCGCTACATGGTTCAAATCAAAGTTTGTTTTGAACTTTTCATTGTGTCGAACACAATTAGCACATTTTTTTAGCTGATTTTCACTTAATTTTTTTAAGGTTACCGGCACACATCGTAGAATGCACAGGCAAAGCGCAGTTTTTCACTTTATCATTATATCCCAGACATTTCATGCATCTCAGTACCTTATTGTTGTCATTTACATGACATTTATTATATGCTATGTTAATCTTCGCATTTCCATAAGTTTTTTGTACATACTGACACTGCATTCCATCACTGCATAATTTGTTTCTCAATTTTTCGCTTTTTTAAAAACCCTTATAGTAGGATCTTCTTCATTTCTCAGCAGATCATTTTGACCTTTCATCCCAACAATCATATCCTCCAAAGTAAAAAAAAAAAGCAATGGAGATGAGCACACTTAAGGAATATCAAGGTAAAACAAAGAGACAACCTTAAACAAAAAAGATGACGGATGAAACAACGAATGAAGAACCTGAAATACCCTCCGGCTGTAGAGATTATTTTAGAGCGAACGCCTTTTTGTTCATCCTTGATAGACTGAGAGCTGAAATACAGAGAAGGCATAATGCTTACTTAAACTTTAAAGAAAAATTTTCATTTCTAACAAAAATGACTGAACTTTCAACAAAAGAGTTACAGAAAAAGCTATAATGCTTACTTGAACTTTAAAGAAAAATTTCCATTTCTAACAAAAATGACTGAACTTTCAACACAAAGAGTTACAGAAAAAGCTCAGTCTCTCGTGAAATATTATACCAATGATTTATAGGACGATTTGATTCAAGACTGTGTGCATTTTCAATGTCACATTTCCTCTGATAAAACTGCAGAGTGTGCAGTGAAGCCTGAATCAAACTAACTACTCAGTCTCTCAACGTTTTTGACGAATCAATCTCTGTCTAATGTATACCCTAACTTGGATATAGCTCTCCGCATTGCACTTTCCACTCCTGCTACAAATTGTTCTGGGAAAGGAGTTTTTCTTGTTTAAAACGCGTGAAAAATTATCAAAGGTCTTCATTGTCTCAAGAAAAAGTGAATTATTTAGCTCTTCTCTACATAGAAGCAGAGATAATGAAAACCATAAACTATGATGATATTATAGATGATTTCGCTATTAAAAAGGTCCGTAGAAAATTGTAAACCTTGATTTTTTTTACCTTCTTAATGACTAATTCAAACTTCATTTAACTTTAAGGCCTTCTTTACTACAAATGGAAATTTATTATTTTAGAAAGGTATGTACATGGGACGGCGGAAATAAAGTGACCTACACTCATAAAAAATATAAATCCGGCACTGCTCTGTATCATATTTCGAGCTCAGACATTTTTGCACCTGCTTTTTCATGTTTTCTAATGATTTCGTCGTAGTACATCTATACAAAACAATACCATTCATATTTTTGGACATAGAATTCTAATACCACATCTGGCGGGATTTATATTATTATCAATATCTTCATTAGTTTCACGCGAATCTTGATTCTTTTTAGGTTTAATTATCAGACATGGAAGGTTTTTCTGCAGTATTCTTGTCCTTTTTAGTTTTTCTGCATAGCTTCCTCCTATATCATCTATTTTCACACTCAAATTCTCCAACTGTCTCTCTAATAACTCTATAATTTTCTTTTTGCTAGCTATTACAATATTCTTACTTTCTTACAATTACTTTCTTCTTTATACTGGCTTGAAGTATTCTGTGGTATTTAAATCTCTTACAATCCTGACAAAGAAACTTCTTAGTTCTTTTTGTTTTCAATTCCAAAACCTTGACCTCTGATGCCGTTAAGCTCCCACATTTTTCACCCAGTAAGAAACACTACAGTCTGCACACTCCATGTGTTTGATTTTATCTTACCTGATGTTAAAAGATTCCGTTTTTATATTCATCCATATCACACTAACTCGAATTGTCTTGGATTTTATTGTTATAAATATTACAGTATATCACTACTTTATCAAAAACTATTCAAATTTTCTATAAAAATTTTTCACATTCAGATTTGTGGTTCACTAACAAGTATCCTGATACTAATTTAGCTTCCGGTTTCAACTTTTTAACCACTTAATTTCGCTTTCTTCGAGGACACGAAGTAAACACGTATAACGTACGAAGAATAATCAATGTATATTTAAAAACTTCTGACTTAAGACCTTTCGAATTTTCTATCTGAAATATTTTAGATACATAATTGCAAATGATATTGTTCTTCTACATGAAACTTTTTACCCAATCTTTAAGTCAATCAAAACATTCCTGAAGCGATCTCTCAGATTATTAGATGTTTGTTATATGTTAAAGAAAATGAAGATAGGTTTATTAAATTGAATAGTAATCATGAGTATTCAACAAGGAACAGGGATGTGCTACTTATTCCTATGCATAGAACAGCTAAATTTGAGCACTCTCTCTATTGTCAGAGCATTAAAATTTTCAACCATTTACTATCGAATTTGAAAGTACTGAAAGCTCATTTGTTCAAGAGGAGAGTTAAATCTCTGCTCTTAACAAAGGCATACTATAGTGTGTCAGAGTACTTCGATGATTCGGATGTAGGCAATAATGTTTGAATCAATTTTTTGTATCATATATTTGTATAATTTTTTAACACTAATGTTCTTCACCATGTGAAATTGTCTCAAATGTTTAATATCTCTGAGGAAATTTTTATTTTCTTTTCTTTTCAATCAAAATTGTATATTACTGTAAATATGAATTTAACCAAGATTTTTGTATGAACCAATATTTTTGCTCGAGGGCTGAATGGAAGATCAGACTCCAAACTGAATTCGGTCCTTTTGAGAGCATTTCTCTTAATTGTAATTATTTATCAATTGAAATGAATGTAATTTTACTATGTAAGGAATGTTTCTCAATAAAAATTATATTATATATTATATATATATATTAATCACAAGAACTGGCATATTATGCTCCATCTGCAATTAAGTATTTTGAACTCTGCATTTTTGTTTACTTTGAAATTGAGCTCTATTTGAATAATTTATCTGAAAACTAAAACATTTTAATATTTCAATTTGGTAACTACAAGAATGGTTAAAATTCAGAGCTTCCAGTGAATTCAAAAATATTTTCTTATGTTCCGTCGATTCATATCATATTTTATTCATTCATATTTCATGTTCTTTTACCATTTATCCAGAATGGTCAAAATTACCATTTTAGCCATTCTGGATAAAATTCTAACATTGCAGGTTTTGCAATGGGTATTATATCCATAGTGTGCTTTGGGCAAGTGGAAAATAATGAATTGTGTTTGAATTCTATTCGATAAAACTGAGCTAGTTTTTTACATAATAATATGAAAATAGTAGTTGTAGAATAGTAAAACATTTCATTCAAACTTCGAACTGTAGAAATAATTTATTTCGACGTTCACGTTCGGTTATCTAAGAAATACTAGTGAATTCCATCATCATCATAGTAATTTAGATTAATTACCGTGAAAAAACAGGCAGGGCAATCTGAATAATAAATTACTTAAAAAAATTGAACAAAATTAAATAAAAAATTATTCAGCGGTCTAGTGAACATAAAATTAAAGAATATACTTAGAGAAATTTTTTAAAAACCTTTTTTTAATGGCATATTCGCATCATTCAGAATGTTATTCCAATTTATTCAACTAATAATATACTAAAAAGAATATACTAAATATATAAAGAAATATACTAAAGAAAACCTGCATCATAAAGTATCTGAATAAATGTTAAAATTGTAATAAATGTAATTAATATTTGAAATTTAAGAATGGTAACGTAGAAAATTCAACCTAACGTTGTCACTCTTCATCCACTTTTCTATAAAACATAGCCCGTCGTAGACACAGGTTAAATAGGAGTTTTCAGTTTGCATAGCTGTTTTCTCATTCAATTTATATATAATCCGAGTTTATTTAGCTTTTCAATTAGACAGGCTCGACATGATTACGTTATGTTTTCATATGTTTCAAATCTTACACAATGCATAACTATTATAATAAATATAACAAATTACATTTAGTGTGTGGTTAATGATGTTATCAAGGCGAAATTCTTTTAAATAAAAAAAACCTTCTTTCTCATTTTTAGAGACACCTTGGACACTGGAAAAAGTCAAAATATATGTTAGTTTCTTGTGGGTGGCACACCCAGGTATTTTTGGTAGAAAAAGTCGATAAATAACGAAATCTGCTTCGATGGATCAAGTTGGCCGCTCATTGTGTTTTTCTTCAAATATATCAACGCCTTTCAAAACCTTAATATGGTATAAATGGCAAAATAACTATCGCTCCAATAACAAACCGATATATTTTATAAATATCAATCCTTGTCTGATGTCATCAATGTAGTTTTAATCAGTAGAAAATTAGAGAGATTTTCCAACAGTATTATGTATGTCATATGATCTGTCTAGTAGTACTTCAAACCTATTATATATTAATATATAATAGGTTTATTATACTATATAATTAATGTTATATAGTTTAATTAAAACTTAAAACTCACAGACTAACTTTACTTATACGAGTTAGGCTGAGTCACGGCCAACTTTACTACAGGCCATGAAGAGCGTAGTCCGGAGGTGTTGCCAAAT
Organism: Henosepilachna vigintioctopunctata; assembly: GCA_030704895.1. NCBI lineage: Eukaryota > Metazoa > Arthropoda > Insecta > Coleoptera > Coccinellidae > Henosepilachna > Henosepilachna vigintioctopunctata. Next base: position 13,710,706 of record JARQZJ010000031.1, on the reverse strand, counting down.
TGACTTGGTGCTTAGCGCAACTAACAAACTACTTTATGAAAATATTGAGCTTTCTTCGTTTTTGACAAATAACGCGGTAAATTTGGAAAAATTGAAGGAACCGCGTGAGAGACTAATCTTGTTCTTGTAGGTATGCTTACAATCCCACTAGCTGAAACGAATTTCTCTTCCCTGATGATATCAGTTTCAGGATGAAAACGCAAGGCACAAACAACTGAATATTTTGTTGGAGCCCAATTATCTCGTGGTATACATTTCATCCATTTACTCTTTAAAAATTCATTTTCAGGGAAACTGAAAGTCGATATTAGTTGCCCACTCGCCCGCAGGGTGCTGTTATAATTTGATTTACAACCAGGAATTCAACAACTTTTCGTCATTTTAAGAAAATATACTTATTAGAAACTCACCTATTCCAAGCTTGAAACTTCTGTCATCTTGAAACTGAATCATCTACAAAATACCTATCCTCTACACTATATTTTACAAAAAAATTATTTGTAGGTGTTCCGTACTCAAAACACAGCACAAATTTGATTCGATTAAATCGGTACGCACAAAACACATCGTTTTTATAATTTGATGTTATGTTATCCACAAACTATCAACACTAGCACTCAATTAACACTATAGAAAATTGATGAATAGAGGATTAGAATTGAAATCGTAAAATATTCAACTTCAAACTACGAAAGTCTTAAACATCACAAAATTGATTTCGTTTCACTGAAATTTGTAAAGAAACTAAACACTTTGTGCCAAACATTTTCCAAAGGGAGCACTTACTAGAGAAGGTATTCACCGTTTGCTAGATTGATCAACAGAAAGCAAGAAGGCTAGATTGATCAAGTTAAACTCAATTTAAATGCAGTGCCAAATATTTTTTTTTTATTCACCCTACTCATCAAAAACAGTCCACTCTCAAAGAGAATATCCAGCTGAAAGAACCAGCATTGAAGGAACGTTGTAATTTTGTTGATTTAACATCCAATTATAAAAAAAGATTTTAATATGTAAATCGTGGAATATAAATATTTTTTAAAATAACATAATTTTTTTACACTCTAAATTTTCCATCCAACGTAACTGAATGTTCACAAATAAACAGTAGGTATACAAATTGTTATTAATCAGATTTTAGTTGATTCAGATATGCATGTAAATATTTTCAACAATAAAAATAAACTGTGATGATTTAAAATGGATTTTACAACTGAAATTAACTAGATAGTCTCAACTGGAAAATTTGCTTGCTCGTTTCCATCCAACGTAACTGAATGTTCACAAATAAACAGTATACAAATTATTAATCAGATTTTAGTAGATTCAGATATGCACGTAAATATTATTATCAATAAAAATAAACTGTCTCCTAATGATATAAAATGGATTTTACAACTGAAATTAACTAGATGGCCTCAACTGGAAAATTTGCTTGCTCGTTACAAATATGATATCGGAATCATTCATCCATCCAAATTGCTGTACACATCTCAATAAAGGTTTAAAGGAATTGACGCATTAAACTTACTCTGACCTGAGAATGAAAAATAATGAAATTTATAGCATATTGTCAATTCTTATTGATAAAGTGAACTTGTTAGTGTACGTACTAAAAAAACATTTGAATCGCTATAACTCAGACATAGTTCTTCTTAGAAAAAAAGTGTTTTATTAATTTCTATAGATAATTGTATGATTCACAATTTTTGTTATAACTATGTTTTTATACAAAGTACCGTTTCGCTGAAAAGTTTTCTGAAAAGGCAATTATAATATGCAGTGTTCGAGATCCGACCGTTCGAAGATCATGATCGGTCTACCGGATTGAAACAGATAGACATGTGTTGCCAAGTCTATGTTCATGTTGTGAAAAGTGCTTTGTAAATAGAGTTAGGCTGTGTATTCATTTCATGGCCTCCTTTTTGTGATTAGTAGAGTTACTTACCCTTTGTTAGATTTAGTAGTTATTTAGAACTAATCTCTTATAGGTCTTGTTCTTGATATTAGCACAAAAATTAACATGCCAAGTCATTGATGTGCTTGGATGCAAGTCGAACACAAAAGTTACCTCGAGGCCGGCGAACCACCAGTTTCTGTATTTCGTTTTCCATATGATGTAAATCTAATGAATCAATGGCTAAAAAATATTCCTAGGGCATTATGGACCCCCACAAAATATTCTGTAGTTTTTGCCAAACATTTTCCAGAGGGAGCACTTACTAGAGAAGGTATTCATTGTTTGCTAGATTGATCTACAGAAGGCTAGATTGATAAAGTTAAACTCAATTTAAATGCAGTGCCAAGTATTTTTCTTTATTTACTCCTACTTATCAAAAACAGTACACTCTCAAAGAGAATATCCAGCTGAAAGAACCAGCATTGAAGGAACGTTGTGAGAAATTGAATGAAGCCTAATTTGTAATTTTGTTGATTTAACATCCAATTATAAAAAAAGATAGAGATTTTTTTTAAAATAACAATATGTAAATCGTGGAATATAAAAAGTTGATTCTTTGTAAATATTTTCAAAATTAACTGTGATGCATTTTTGAAATTACACTCTAATTTTTCCATCCAACGTAACTGAATGTTCACAAATAAACAGTATACAAATTATTAATCAGATTTTAGTAGATTCAGATATGCACGTAAATTTTATATCAATAAAAATAAACTGTCTCCTAATGATTTAAAATGGATTTTACAACTGAAATTAACTAGATGGTCTCAACTGGAAAATTTGCTTGCTCGTTACAAATATGATATCAGAATCATTCTATCCATCCAAATTGCTGTACACATCTCAATAAAGGTTTAAAGGAATTGACGCATTAAACTTACTCTCACCTGAGAATGAAAAATAATGAAATTTATAGCATATTGTCAATTCTAATTGATAAAGTGAACTTGTTAGTGTACATACTAAAAAAACAACATTTGAATCGCTATAACTCAGACATAGTTCTTCTTAGAAAAAAAGTGTTTTATTAATTTCTATAGATAATTGTATGATTCACAATTTTTGTTATAACTATGTTTTTATACAAAGTACCGTTTCGCTGAAAATTTCTCTGAAAAGGCAATTATTAACATGTAGTAGACCGATGTTCGAAGATCGATCGGTCTACCGGATTGAGCAGATGCAGGTGTTGCCAAGTCTATGTTCATGGCTTGTAAATAGAGTTAGGCTGTGTATTCATTTCATGGCCTTTACTAAAGTTGGCCATGGCTGAATATATATGATCTATGGTTAAAATCCGCCACATGTGATGAAATAGGGATTATCTTCTTCTGTGGTGTAGTAATCACTGTCATCGTTGTAATGTTATCGTCAATTCTGTCATCGTTGTTATCGTTTTGATAATTTTTATTATCATAACGAATAATTATTATTATAATTTTACAGTTAATATACGTTCGCATTTAATGCACATTTTCTCTTGACACTAGATAGGTTAGAAAGACAAAGAAAAAAAAAAGATATGATGGGCTTTGAGTAGATATAATAAATTATTTTCTGATCACTTATTTTCGTTTTCTATGAATTCAGTTTCAAAGATAAGGTTGCAAATGAAAAATATTTTGGATAGATTAACTGCAAAAAACTTTACTCATCGATATTGTACCTGACTAGTGATTAAGTTTAAGAACATATATAGGTGATCTTGTTTTAGGTACCAGCACACTAACTTTACTTATCACCTCGCATCCGAAGCTCTTGGTCAAACCTAACACCTGTCCAATGACTTGAGAATTTTTGATGGCGCAATAAGTTTACCAACTGATATCCTCCAAACTCTGCCAGTCATTCCAAGATCGACTGCTGATGAACGAATAAACGTTTCCCTCGAATCAATAAATGAAAGTGGTGATTTGAGAAGAAACTCGAACTGGCATCAAACATCAATGAGAATTGCATTGTTGAACATTTCATCTGCAGAAGATTTCTCCATGCATTTATTTTTGAACAGGACAGCATTTATGCTGTCCTGTTCCTGTAGACGATTCGGCAAGATTGATTTCATTTCTTCCGAATTTTTTTTTAATTGCGTCTCATCGAAAGACAAGCTCATCAGAAAAGTATTCCTGAACATCCTTGCTAACCACAAAAATAGAAAATGGTTAAGCAAGCGAGCAATTTTGTTGGCTAAAAATAAATATGATAATGGCGTAAACTTAATAATTCAGAATTATATCGTTGGTACTCCGTGTTCATTGAAATTTATTGACTACACACAAAGATGAAGGCACTAATTTTCCAACTGTATATTAAACTTCCTGGATGTGCCTGGTTCACCACCATAACATTAATAACTTCGGTAGTCATAATGCTCGAAAATTGCACAAACCAAAACTATGCACTTAATAAGAAACCTGATGAACTGATTAATTTTCCAAGAACATCGCTTTCTTCACAATATGTACATAGTTTAAATCAATCATGTCTTGCTGACATGCGATTGATATACTTAATTTTTGAAATTTCTATTTCTTTCCTCGTCATTATCTTGATGCAGTAATGAACTCAAGATTTATTTTGTATTCATTGTTTTTTTTTCTATAAAGTATCATAAATTAAATTACTTGCATCTGTTAGGAGGTACGAAGTTCGCCGGGTCAGCTAGTTACTATCCCCATTTGAATTTTCATGACTATAATAGTAACTTCGTCAGTAGTTACTACTATTATTATCATTATTATCATTGTTCTAAGTAATAAATGAAAGATAATAATTAATTCATTCAACTATGTACTTATCGAAACCTAACCTACATGAATTTAGACAATAATGTAGTTATAATCAATAAATATATGAGCAATTTTAAAAGCTATCCTCTGGTATATCCAAATGGATATAGGAAACCTCGAACAACTATAGCTTGTATCCATTGTTTAGTTTCACACACAGACTGACGGCTATTTGAGAGGTTTTTTAGGCAGAGTAAGTACTGTCATTGTCTTGCGCTCGGATATCTATACTTCGTGGTCTTGCGAGTAATAGGCATGAAGAAAATAGAAGAAATTTTTTAGAAATAGTATATTGTTCTATGGCATTGATTCAAATCCGATAAGATTTCCGTTTCCTTTCTTTTACATTTCATAATCATTTCAAGTCCAAACTTCAAACAACGTGTGTTGATTTTAATTGTGTACAATTAATTTTTAATAACTAGTAGAATTTTTTTTGTTGAGTAGTCATACTCTCTATTTTACACATAATGGATGAGTTGGTAGTTGAACTCTTTAAAATTAATGCCATAAAATTCGGGGACTTCGTCACAAAAGTGGGTCTTAACACGCCCGTTTACTTTGACTTAAGGGTAATAGTTAGTTACCCTAACTTGATGGTAAGCATGACGAGAGTTTTAATTATTTTCTTGTTGCTTGTACAATAATGTAGGAAGTTAAGTTTCATGATAATAATTTCAATATACACGAGCCAAAAAACATTGATCATTTTTATAAATGTTATAGGTATGAGGTATTTTCCATTTGATATATCTTGAATTTTTTATATTAGTGAGTTTCAAACCATAATTAATCAACATGTAAATGATTTATAATTATTTAGGTAAGTATTTTTTGCTGGACGAAGTACTGTGAATTATGTGCAACTCTCTCCTACCATTCCTATCCACCCTATCATTCAATCATCAAATATGAATTATTTATTTCATGAAATTTTATTGCAATTATTAAGAGAAATATTTAATTAAATTCATGTTATTTTAAATTAAATTTCTACTAGCTATAGTTTTGTTATTGCAATATTTTAAGTTTTTAAATGTTTTGTGGTTTCATTCAGGAGAGACTATCAGAGATAATAATTGAAAAAGTTGATTTTTCTGATGTAAAGTTAGTATGTGGAGTTCCTTACACTGCTCTTCCAATTGCAACAATTGTTAGTTGCAAAAGTAAAGTACCCATGGTAATGAGAAGAAAGGAAGCAAAATCATATGGGACCAAAAAACTTATAGAAGGAGTTTTCACTGATGGAGATTCCTGTCTAATTATAGAAGATGTTGTCACATCTGGTAGTAGCATTTTGGGTATGTAAGAATTAATATCTCTGAAAATCAGTGCTCATTTTCTCCTTTCAAAAATAAATTAACAATTAATTTTTACTATTCATCAAATATTACACATGTATTCCTCTAGATGTGAATATAAGTGGTGACAGAAAAAGATTTAAATACCTTCAAAATGATTTCCTCGACATCAAGTCAGAACAAATATAAATTGTTAGTCTTTAAATCTGGTGAATCTGCAAAGAAACACAAATGTTGATAAAGTTTTCAAGCTGCATCCAATTTCTACTTACATTTAGCAACATCAGGCACAAATACATTCACACTGTTGAAAAACTACTTACAAGGATAGCTAAATATCAATTTTTTTTATCCTTACATTGTTATAATTATGTATGTACATATGTATCTTATATGTGCTTACTGTACCATTACTCACCCCTCTTTTTCTGCCCTAAAATATCAAATAAGCTACAAGAAAAAATTACTGTACTCAGTATTTGATATTATTTTTTTGCTTTGAAGAAATTATTCAGTTTGTGTTCAATAATGATTTCAGTCATTTAACAATGTAGAAAACCATATGTATAATGAAAATGAGCAATTGCATTCTTCCAATAGCTGCATTAATTTGACTAATATCTTTCATTATTTTTTGAAATTTTAGAAACGACTAAAGATCTAAGGTCATCTGGACTTATATGCAAGAAAGCAATAGTGCTTTTGAATAGAGAGCAGGGAGGAGAAGATTTTCTAAAAGAAAATGGAATAAAAATGCAATCATTGTTATCAATGACAGATTTGATTCAAATTTTATTCGAAAAGAATTTGATTACTACCAAAACAAAAGAAAGAGTAACTCACTACATATCCTCTAATAGAGTTAAGTCAGAAGCACTGACACTATCTTTAAAAGAAGGTAAGAACTCTGTATAGGTATATATATATATATATATATATATATATATATATATATATATATATATATATCATTATTATCACACATCATATGTGTGTGTGAAACATTTATGGTATTTTCCAGATCGTTTAAGTCTGTCCTTTACAAAACGTGCTACTTATGCTAAAAATAATATGGCGAAAAAATTATTCAATGTGATGGCAAAAAAAGAAACAAATCTTTGTGTAGCCGCGGACCTCACTGAAGCAACTGATATACTGAACCTTGCTGAGCAAGTTGGTCCTTACATTTGCTGTCTTAAGACGCATATAGATATCCTCCAAGATTTTCATCCAAACTTCATAAAACGTTTGAAAGAAATTGCGGAAACACACGAATTCATTCTGATGGAAGACCGGAAATTCGCAGATATTGGTAATACCGTGCAGCTACAATATAGCCAAGGTTTATATCAAATAAGTTCATGGGCATCTTTAATCACGGTTCACTCGTTATTTGGAAGAAGCATCCTGGACAGTATAATTGAATCAAATGATGATATAGGAGTATTCCTTATAGCGGAGGTCAGTTCATCAAATAATCTAATTGATGAAAAATATACGACAGAAACAATAAAACTAGGTTTATCATATGAATCTTCGATAGCTGGAGTTGTATGCCAGAATCCTCTATTCCGTGATTTTCCTGGTTTTCTTCAGCTAACGCCTGGAGTTCAGCTAGATAGTACAAAAGATAATTTGGGACAACAATACAACTCTCCTGAAAAAGTGATCGAGAACGGCGCGGACATTGCAGTTGTTGGAAGAGGAATAACAAAATCTGCCGATATTGCAGGTAGTGCTGAACAATATAGACGTGTATTGTGGGATGCCTGCAAAAGGAGAATTTCTGAGTGTTGAAACTGTTTCAATACTTCGATTGAGTGAAATCAGAAACAGCATTAAAATGAGGTAAGCATTCATTATATATATTTATATATATATTAAAATGAGGTAAGCATTTTTTATATATATTTATATATATATATATATATATATATATATATATATATATATATATATATATATATATATATATATATATATATATATATATATATATATATATATATATATATATATATATATATATATATATATATATATATATATATATATATATATATATATATATTATATATATATATATATATATATATATATATATATATATATATATATATATATAATATATATATATATATATATATATATATATATTATATATATATATATATATATATATATATATATATATATATATATATATATATATATATATATATATAATAATAATATTTATTTCAAAGATTATCATAGACAGATTACGTACAAATGATAAAATTGAAACATGTAAGAAGAAACATGATTTTTCCTCAGTAAGAAGCTTAAGCAACGACGGGAGTCTTTCAAAAAAATATATCTACATTACCAAGAGTGGTCCTATAAATACAAATCAAAAAATTAAATTAATTAAATTGAACTAAAACATAAAGAAATCCTGACCTATAAATACAAAGTAAATTCAATTTAAAATTACATTAACAAAACACTGAATAGCACTACATTCAAAGACATATTGGAAACTCAAACTATTGATATCTGAACTGACAATACAATTTTTAAATTTATTTTGACCACATATTACAGTGCTTCCATGACAATGTAAAGGCCGACAAAAACTTGTTAACTTGCAGTATCCTGGAATAACATAATTAGGCGTTTGCTCTAGACTTTGCCAATGTTCGGTAACTGCCAAAAAATTGCAGTCCTCATGAACATTTTGTTGTAAGTCATTAAAAGAGGTAGAAATGCATTGGGTGTTCAGATGAACTATCTTAACACTGGTTATCCTATTCACCAATACTAGCTGGGATTGGTTTTCAGAAAGAAATTCCGAAAAGAAAACTATCTCACAATAACACCATTAGGCCATAAGTCCTTGCTATTCAGCCACTGAAAGATTTCATTTGAGAGAACACCGATGCTGAAGGAAGAGTTCCTACCTTCACTTTCAAGTCTTTTTATTCCAATTTCCTCATACAGAAATTGATTAAGAAACTAGAGAGCTTAAAAACTACCGCAGATTTCTATTTCACAATTCACAATCTAGATAGCATAAGTTTCCTGTAAAACATAAAATAATCTGAGTCCAAAGGTTGCTTCTTGCTGTTTGTCCCTGAAACATTACAAACTCAGCTATACTGGCAACAGTGTTACTACGAATATTGTACTATTCAACTGGAGTAAGCGTTGTTATTGTTATTTTTTATCTTCTCAAAACTATCTTTGACTGTGATATATTTCACTACTCAACAAATGTACATGGGATACTATGAAGTGAGCAGTTTCGGTTCGCTAGTCAGCTTCAGTAAATTTCGTTACCAAAATATTTATTATAAGAACTAGAGCTCCCGAAATTATTATTTTCTTGTAATCTGTTGGTTATTGGTCGCAAATTACGAGGCTTAAATATATATTCATTCCATTTTAAATTCTATAAAAAAAGCTATCTATTTATATTACTTACTTGAAATTCAAAACTTTTGAAAAATATTAAATTTTAAAAATCTCCTTTTATGACGTATCAGTTGAAAATTACTTTTTCAGCGTAAATTATTTTCGCTATATTGTTTTTTCATGATAAATAAATTCAAAATAATGCTTGATATTTCATTTCACAATTCATTTTCTCTATCTGGTTTTGAAGTAATTTGCGATGATTTGACCATCAAACTGAAGGAATTGATAAGACTTTGTGTCAAAAAATTTTCTTCCATGTTTATATTTGAAGCATGTCAAACTTAACTAACTATAAAATTTACTCTGTTTCAAGTGTTGAATTGAAAAAAATGTTATATTGAATAAATGACACTTCAAATAGAAATTTCAGAAAAATAGGAAATAAGAGAAAGATTTTATTTATATGTGATACATGAAAAGAAATTTTATGTTGAGTATAGCCAGTGATCAAATTTTATGAAAAGCATTAATCTGCATTGAAAAGGAAAATATTCGAAAGTTTTTACGAAAGATATATTTTCTTATTTTATTGCTCAAATTTTGATAGTGATGAACTGATAGTATATTGTTTCTCTATACTGAATTGGTAAAATTATACTATCTGTTGGTAATTATTTGAACATTTTGTACGAATTTGGGACATGTTGTGCCGCTTTCAGAATTATACAGGGTGTTTCATTGGGAAATGGGCATACGGTGAGGGTAGATGTAAGACCTAGGTGGTTTTAAAAAGGACTATCATTCCTTATAACTGGGATACAGGGTAATCTATTCGTTAGTCCATTTTTGGGATTATCTATTACATGCGGACCACGTTGTGTGTTTTTTTTCATTGGTGCAAATATTTTCCAGCTTGAATGTTATCTGACATAGAATAAATTGACATGAAAATCAAGATACGGACTTGATCGATCACCTCAATATAGCACCCTGTATATCAAAATTTTCAAAATTTGTTAGCAGATTTGGGCAGAGCAGAAAAAATTGTATCGAACCAATGCTTTTTGTATTTCTGCATACAATTGTTGTATTCATTAATGTTAACTCAAAAAGAATGTCTTCGATGAAAACGTGGTGCAAATATTTATTAGATAAATTTTTTTCTCCAAATAATAATATCTCAGGTGTCATCAATAAAATCATCAACGACTTTTGATTTTTGCATGGTTATTACGAATGAATCAACTTGTATCTCAGTTATAAAGAATGATAGACCCATCAAATATAGGTTTTTTTAGAACTAAATACGTGTCCTTCATATAACCTTACCGTATACCGTTTCCAAATGAAACATCCTGCGTAGCTCCTATCTGATAAATCTATCACTAATATTATGATAGAACAAACGGTTCAAATATCTGAATCTAAAACAGAAGCGAAATAAAAAGGGAAGCCTTGATTGACAATAAACGAACTGACAACAATGTACGAGTCCGTAAGACGGTATATACGAGACTAAGTAAAATCACTATGCGGATAAAATTATAATTTCCGAGGCTGCAACAGTCGGAATTCGAAATGAGTTCCAAGTGGTGAGAGAGCGAAACGCGGAAGTGTATATTGAATTTCATTATATCGTAGCAAAAATTAGTGCATTCGGCTGGCTATATTAGTTATATCTAATTACTCTTTTTTTTATTCGCAAGCTAGTCTTCGACGCTCGGGTTGTCTTTCAAACTGCACGAAAGTGAGTAAACACCTTCCCATATATATATATATATATATATATATATATATATATATATATATATATATATATATATTCTTCTATTATGATAGTGTGTTAGGATATTTTTGAACCTGATATATCATTTCATTTACCTAATCATATCAGAAATTTTATGTATATATGTTACTTAATTATGTTATTTTTCCAGATCTATCAAGTCCATCCTTTACTCAAGTGCTTCATATGCTAAAAATAATATGGCTAAAAAATTGTTATGTGAAAGCAAAAAAAACAAATCTTTGTGTAGTGTCCAATCTCTCAAGCAACTGGTATACTGAACCTTACAGAGCAAGTTGACCCTTACTTTTGATGTCTTGAAACATGTATCCTCCAAGAATGTCATCCAAATTTTGTAGAATATTTGAAAGAATTGCGGAAACACAAATTCATACTGATGAAAGACAGGACATTTGGACATAATGCAAACACTGCAGTTATAATATAGCCATACATTAAAATAAGTTCATGGACACCTTCAATTACAGTTCTCTCCTTATTTGAAAAAGCATCTTGGATAGAATAATTTAATCTAATGAGAATGATTATACAGGGGTATTCATTATAAGTTGAAGTCAATTCATCAAATAATTTAATTAATTACATGATAGAAATGAAAACTTGTTCTGTTATATAAATTGTTAATAGCTGGAGTTATGTTTCATATTGCTCTGTTCTGTGATTTTCCTGGTTCCTTTCAGCTAAGGAAAATAAAGGGACCAATCTCTGTAGGGAGGAGCCATGAAGACAATTCATGTTCCCCATAAACTTTTTTATGTTCGAGCCGGTGACAGCAGAATGAACTTTTTGCAGTTTTCTCTAGAGATGTTCTCTCTACAGAGTTGAAAAAATAAAATTATACAAAAACACCTCCAAATATATAAAAACTCACCTTGGCCTATATTTTTCAATCTGCCCTTAAAAACAAGATCTAGGAGACCTTATTATTCTAGAACTTGTAGTTTTAATTGTGGGAAAGTGGGTTGTGGTATGATTAATTAAAAAAATAATTCATTTAAATATTTGATAATTTCGTCCGATACTTTGCGATAATGCGTAGTGTTATAGAGAGAAATATTTGTTTTTTATTACTATATTTATTATATTGCGACTGCAGTTTCGGATTATTACATTTCAAGAACATTAATAGTGATAAAAGCAGGCTGTATTTTTTCTATATTTCATTTAAAGTCAGATCCAATAATCAAAAATATATAAATCCAATATTTATTTATAGAACGCGTATCATTATCAACATATACCATATAACATATATTGAATTATATTGTTATTGTTATCCTAAGTCGACGAGAATTTGATTATTTAATCAGTTTGTTTTTTTAATAGACTTCTAGATCCAGATGACTCTTAAATGAAATGTCCAAGTAAATATTACCTGTTGCTTGTCAAATTGCCAACAAATATAGCAGACAAGAAATTAATGCAATAATTACTGCTTTTGTTGAAAGTTTTACATAAACATTTAGAGATAATATATGGACTTCTACATTCTTCCAGGTCAACTAAATTGTCTTCATCCCACTCTTGTAAGCTGCAAAGCCCCTCCAGCTTTACCTCCTAAGACAATTTATTGAAAAATTTTATACAAGAGTGCTCGTTCGGTACGAGCATCTCTCTCGGTTTTGCTCATAACAAAATCTAGTGTTTCCTGAATAACAAATTGGTCGCCATTAATCTTGGAAAACTGATTTTATTGTTCTGGACACGAAGTATAAATAAATACTTCTTGGTTCTGGGTTTGAACCGCTTATTTCTCTGATAATTTTCCGAGTGCATTTAGATTTTCTTTCACTCTTTTTATACATTTAGTACACAAATCGTCCAGTACTTTCTTAGGGAGCTAAAGTGTATTAGCTCCTCTTGGTTCTATACTTCTCACAATAATCCTTATCGCCACTACTCAGCTAGGGTTTATACAAAACCGACATTTTAAATGTGTAATAAATGAAAATGAAATAATAGTTGGCCAGTATTAACTTCGAAAAACTCGTTTGTTTATGCATAATTTTCTCATATAAGGATGTAAATATTTTTATAATAGTGAAACGAATTATTCAGCAAATACATAAAAATAAGTATTCGAATAAATAAAAACAATATATTTTTATAATAACCATATTATTTTTTTAAAAAGCAATGTTATTAAATTGAGATGAATACCTATTGAAAACAATTAGAAAATATATAACTATGTATTATATTGTAAATTTTAATCAAAGCCGAAAGACAAGAGTAAATAAAGTTTATGCATACATACTTATTAAAATCAATTTTAGTTTTAAAGACAATTAAGCAAAGGTCCGAGTATTTTCTATTCCGGGCAATTTTAATACAAGTTAAATATCGTATTTATTTTTTTGTTTAATGAAATATAATTTCGGATAATGTCTGTTCGGAAATATATCGGACCGATATGATTCCAAGAACCAAACCGCTTGCAACCGTGTTTTCATCAATCTGGTACATTTGTCATTTTCAAATTTTTTAAAGTGTTATTCATACATTGCAAACCAATGTTTTCAACTAAAAAAGCGGTTTTTGAAATTCGACAAACCCTATTCTCACGCAGCAGTTTGTAGGTTTAAAATAAGCTGTATTTTAAATTTCTGTTTTGGATGTACTGACGTAACCAGATCGCATTCAGCAAAGATAGAATTCATTGTGCCAACAAAATCCTGATCAACTGAGTACTTTGGGAAGGAATCGTAAAGTATTCCAATTCTGATCTGTCAACTTAAATTTGTTAGTATTGTTATTAGAAAAATTGGGCTTACAAATTTTTTGAACTTCATTATGTACAGGAGACCTTTGTAAAACAGAGAACACTCTCAGCGAAGTCACAGAGAAGTGGTTCTGATACATGAAAGTGTCGATAATTTGTGCAGATATCAGTTACCGGCTACTGAGATTCTTATTATCTCGAAGCACAGCCTAACTTTACTAGGCTGTGCTCGAAGACTTGAAAAAGAAGTTGAAAACTTGCTCAAGTCACAGCCTAACTATACTTATGTATATAAAGTTAGGCTGTGCTCAGGGTCCTTAATAAGTCCAATACTTATTGTTTGAATATAAACTAGAATTCAAACACGTGAACTTTTGATTTACACTTTATTGACAACATAGCATGACGCGTTTCGCCGTTACAAACGACTTCTTCGTATACTAACAGAATACTTCTGAAGAAGTCGTTTGTAACGATGAAACAATCAAAAGTTCAAGTGTTTGAATTTTAGTTTATATTCAGTTATAATGGATTTACATCAAATTAACGCCACCACTATTAAATACTTATTGTTTGACTGGTAAGAATGCTTCGACAGAACGAAATTTTTTACTGATTTGTGGACACAAAAAACATTTTTTGTTTAATTTAGGTAAATTTGAAAGATTCTTGGTGATAATTCTGAACAAGTGGAAAAATACATGAACAGTGTCATAAAAATGAGAAATAAGAGTTTAAAAATAAATGACTGCAATTTACTTTCACGATACTATTATTCTTTATTATCGATATTCTATCCCTGTCACAAATCTAGATAATGTACATCATTGATATTTCTGAAAGTTAAACACTCAACCGAAATAAATATGCACATATCGAAATATTACTTGATATTATTAATTTTTTCCGAGAAAAACTCATTATTATGTATACATTTGACCAATAATTGTAATTCGATATTGACAGAAATTAACACTCATTAATTTACAATTTCCAGATAAAATGTGTTTATAGGTTTTTACCGTTCTTTCGTAATTGTGAGTGCTGAAATGTCTTGAAAATTTATTCAAAATGCTATACGTCCATAAATATATTTCTAGCTAGATTATCTAAGTGGGGAGTGCGACATGTAATAGAGGTATTACCCATTACTGTCACCGCGATTGGAAATATTTAGTCACTCCAATGATTTATGAATCATATTTTAAATATTCCAATAGTAATTAAAAAATGAATATGATATGAGCTTTATTTCATTTTTAATAAAATGATGTGAAATACCTAAATGATAAATCAGTATAAAATAATATAAAGCTGCTTTATGTTCGAGTTTCTACTTGACATAGAATATAACGCCAGAATGTTTTATTACACATTAACATGTATTATGTATTCAGTAATTAATCTATCTCTATAAAAAAAACTATTTGTTTAATATTGACTTTTCAATTTACCTTGATTATAATTCGGAGTAGGATCATATAATTCTATAGCGATATCTGCTCAATCCGGCGAAATGTTGTTTTTTTAGTATGTACACTAACAAGTTCACTTTATCAATTAGAATTGACAATATGCTATAAATTTCATTATTTTTCATTCTCAGGTGAGAGTAAGTTTAATGCGTCAATTCCTTTAAACCTTTATTGAGATGTGTACAGTAATTTGGATGGTACAATGATTCTGATATCATATTTGTAATGAGCAAGCAAATTTTCCAGTTGGGACTATCTAATTAATTTCAGTTGTAAAATCCATTTTAAATCATTAGGAGACAGTTTATTTTTATTGATAGAAACATTTACATGCATATCTGAATCTACTAAAATCTGATTAATAATTTGTGAACTGTTTATTTGTGAACATTCAGTTACGTTGGATGGAAAAACTAGAGGGTAAAAAAATGCTGTTAGTTTCAAAAGTTTTTATGTTCCACGATTTACATATTAAAATCTTTTTTATAATTGGATGTTAAATCAACAAAATCACAAATTGAATCTGAGTTTTCAAAGGCTTCATTCAATTTCTCACAACGTTCTTTCAATGCTAGTTCTTTCAGCTGGATATTCTCTTTGAGAGTGGACTGTTTTTGATAAGTAGGGGTAAATAAAGAAAAATACTTGGCACTGCATTTAAATTGAGTTTAACTTTATCAATCTAGCCTTCTGTAGATCAATCTAGCAAACGTTGAATACTTTCTCTAGTAAGTGCTCCCTCTGGAAAATGTATGGCACAAACTACAGAATATTTTGTGGGGGCCATGATGCCCTAGGAATATTTTTTAGCCATTGTTTCGTTAGATTTACATCCTATGGAAAACAAAATACAGAAACTGGTGGTTCGGCGGCCTCGAGATAAGTTTTGTAGTTCGACTTGCATCCAGGCACACAGCAATGACTTGGCATGTTAATTTTTGTGCTAATATCAAGAACAAGACCTATAAGAGATTAGTTCTAAATAACTACTAAATCTAACAAAGGGTAAGTAACTCTACTAATCATAAAAAAGGATCAGGAATGACCAGAAACCATTACAACGCCACTACAGCATCATTACTTGTGGGTCTTGCTTGGATGTTGCCAGATTTCCTTGTTCATGGCTTGTAGGTAGAGTTAGGCTGTGGTAGGATACTCTATGTCTATAGAGCTCCACGATGCAACCATCTCTTTTATTATTCATGACAGTATAACCTTAAATTGTAAAAAGTACAATAAATTTCTTTAATTACTATCACTAAGTTGAGTTGGTAGAGTTTACGGTAGATAAGTAAGGTATACATTTGCCATGCCAAGTATTCCAAGCAAAAATGAGAAGAAAGCACCAATTGGTGCTTTATGTGCTCCACCAACTCCACAAGATTCATCTACCAGCAACTCTAATAATGGAAATATTAATCAGCCGAGGCAACCAACAAACTTGCCAGGTTTATTACGTTTTGCAATGGACTCCACATGCGGAGATGATCCTACAGAACAGCATTTTCTGCCAATGGATGAAGATGTTAGTATAAACTTACTGATATTTGCTGATTTTATAATTACATTTCATTATATTCCAGAGGAAAAAATTTCTAGAAGATGCTTTAAAATCTATGACAATAAATGTAGTTGAAGTATTACAAGAACAAATCAAGAAATTGATTAAAGTAGACACAATTAAAGAAGCAGATGATGTAACAGAGTATCTAGAAGCTTTGGAAACTATTCTTGATTATATTGACAACATAGATATAGCTAATGGTTAGATTACATTCTATAATCATCAATTGATAATTATAATATTTTTCCAGATTTTCACAAAATTGGGGGTTTTTTGATATTGAAGCCATGCTTGAATAGTGGACATCCAGCTGTTCAAGCAGGAGGATGTGCCCTTATTGCAGAACTTTGTCAAAATAATCCATATTGTCAAAATATCATCATAGAAAATGAGTTTGTGCCTATACTTCTTCACATTTTAAATACTGATTCAAACAGCTTAGTAGGAGTTAAATGTCTCTATGCCTTAAGTGGTAAGTTAATAATTGAATTGAATGTAAACAATGTAACAAATTTAGGTAACGATCATTATTGTTGTATATTGGTTTCCAGCAATATCCAGGGACAATACAGATGGCTTTGCACAACTTATTCGCTATGGTGGCTTTAACATATTCATGAAAACTCTGCAGAAAGATGATGATAGGTTTCGTATAAAAACGGCATTTCTACTAAGCTCCCTGTGTAGATCTCAGCCTGATTTAAAAAGTAAGTAAACTGATATAAATAAGCTCTCTTGATGAAAATTATCATTTTAGGTAGGCTTATATTTCTTGAAATAATTCCGGTTCTTATTTCCTTAATTTCTGAAGAAAGGAAGCCTAGTTCTGAGCACATATTATCTCTTTTACTGTCATTAGTGGAGGATAATGCTACTGCACTTAATGAATGCAAGAATCCTCAGTATAATTTCAAAGAAATTCTGCAGAATTATATCTCAAAAGTTGAAAATAAAGAAGAGTATAAAGTGAGTAAATCATTGTTTCTATTGGTAAAATAAGAAATTTAAACTTTTTTCTAGGAGGATGAAGAATATTGCAAACGTTTGTGGCACATGATATTTACATGATATAGGATTTTCTGAAAGATTTAAGCTGAATATTGGATTGAATATTCATGTTTGGTATACTTCTTTCAGTTCAAAATTACTATGTTGATTTGAACACAACTATTTTGAATTCACAGGTACCCAGTATCCTGTGAATTTCAGATGTCATCATATTTTACTCTCATTACATTACTTATGTTAAACTGATCTTAAATAATAAACAAGAGTACTTGAAAATCATCATACTTTATTTATTTATGATATTAAACTGTACAAATACAAAATAAAAATTATCGATACATAAAAATAAAAAAATCTTACAATTTTTGAAAATGGTTATTCTTCAATAGAAGCAATATAATTGCTGAAAAATTTATGTAAATTGAAACTGAGATTTTCAAATAAATTCAGGAGCTTATTTCTAGTAGCATTTCATAAAATTGAAACATAATATCTGAAACAGTTCTATAATTTCTCTATGCTAGGACAGAAAATAATATCACATATTTTAAGCAGTAAAAATATCAATAGAATCAATTGTTCTAATTGATTATTTTACCATTATATAGAAAAATATGGCACTTCAGTGAAATACCTCTAAATATGCAGTCGAAATATAAATAATTGAGATGATGATGAGAGAGTTTTTAATTTAAAATTAGTCCAAAGAAACACCAATGTAAATGGAAAAATTCAGTCTGCTTCCAGTAATGAGAAGACTATTATCAAAAATATTTGGATCTGGACAAATTGCTGATTAATGTTGACATTCACTTGATTTTAATAATTTTTTATTTCATCACAGCAATTTTTGTTTTCTCTGTAGACAAAAATCAACTTTAATGGATTCATAAAAGATGAATACAGAAGATACTATACCAAAAACCAAAAATGTTAAACCTATAGGAACATATGAAGAAAATAACAAATAAATACACATTAAAAATTCCAAAGTAAGCATACTGAGTGTGGAATATATACCAATCTTTAAAAAAATGCCAGAATCAGAACATTTACTGAAAATTTCCTGAATATTAGGTAGAATAACGTTTCTTGAATAATTTGAACATTCATTACAAATATGCTTTATGTTGAATATTCTGTAGATAACTGATTTGAGCAAAATATATCGGTATATAGTGATGGTTTTCTGTAGCGTATTCTCTAAGCTGTTTTGAGAAGACCTGATGTATTTCAATATGGCAGGTACCACATAATAATGTTGGGAGCATATGTAATTGTTCAAATCCTTTATCTTTTCAATTGAAGATGTCCTGACCAGCTTTGATGGAGACTTTTCTTCATTTTTCAACATTTCAGTAGTAGTAATCGTTTCGAGATCACGCTAGACATTTTTGGAAAGCTGAAACAAAAATAATTGTTGAAGTTCGTAACAAAAATTAAAGTTGTAGTTTTCGATATATCTTGATTTGATACCTAGTTATAAATTAAAACAGTTTGTTGAAATCGTTCATAATTTATTTTTCCTAGGATATCTCTCCATTTCATCAACACTTACACATTAGATTTTGAAATTTGTTATTTCGAAATAGGGTAGTTGAGTGTACGTCGTCAAAATTTTCGGAATGTTCGTTTAACTTTGATATGTCTATTTGTGATGTAGAATACCAAAATATTGATCAAAATAAATTTGATAGTATCACTCATTTTATTATTCTGTAGAAATATTTCAATTTAGGAGCTGTCAGTTATAACCTATCAGTTATATTAAATTATTAGTCTTTAATAACGGAGAACTGATAATATTTCTATATATTTCGAAAAATTAATTCATGTGATGCGCGTCAAAGAAATACTTATACATGTTGACTGCTCGACTGAATCTAGTTGCTATCTGAAGATGAAGAAATCATTCAAAACTATATTCATGTTTGAACATGTTATGAAAATACTGTTACTAGTGCTTCATATATACTTAATATGAAAGGCGAAATGCTGCTTGAATTACAGAGCCCTTAACCGAACGATGCTAGTATTTCTTTTTATTTTTAATCAGTGGACCTACAGTTTAACGCCGGTTCCGAACGGCCAATGGGCTTGCAATCAATGTACATTACCCAACAATTATCATCATTAAACTACTTATTTAAATCATAGACTAACACATACACTCATGCCTTCACCGGGACTCGAACCCGCACCGTAGTTGGGTGTTCTCTCGACTAAGCCACGGAGACCGACTGATGAAAGTGTTGATTGGAAGCTTCCAGTTTCACGCGTAGGTAATTTTAAGGTCTTGCAATTAATACGTCCTATAAGGAAGTAACTCAATCGTTCACATGAATCATTCCTTTAGATACTGTTTCATTTAAAGTTTGCATTATACCACAAAAATATGGTAAAGAAAGTCAATCAAGAATGAAATATGAAATACATCGATATGAAAAAGTGAATCTTGCAGATCTTAATAAACCTGTATTTTCACAAATTGGGATTCGATATAGATTTGGTCGAACTCAAATGATCTATCCGTTTTCTAGGTATGACTTTTTATTTTCACTAAATATCGGCCTCGCCAATTAAGTATTAAATTGCGTTTGGAATGACGTATTTTATGTCTACGACGAGATATATGCTCTGCAGCATCGAATTGTCTTGTAGTAGGGGAACAGAGGGTAATGGGAGCGGTGCGACAAGAGATAGAACTGCAGCTCCTGTTTACCCGGTTGCCACTCGGGCGCCTTCTAACGTTGCCATCGTGTCACCCTGCGGCGCTCGACTCGCCAATGCCCATGTTATGTGACTACGGATGCTTGACAATTTTTTAGTCCGCTTATAAAAAAAAAACTTTCATCGGCCAGGTATGTATGAAGTTTACGTTTGTTTTTTTTTTTTTTTTTAGATTTTTTTATTCAGTGGACTTACAGTTTAACGCCGGTTTCGAACGGCTATTGGGCTTGTAATCATTGTACATTACCCAGCATATATCATTATTATTCAAACTACCTAAATCATAAACAAACACAAACACCCATGCCTTTACCGGAGTTCTACCGCACCATAGGCGTGCGTTCTCCGACTAAGCTACGGAGATCGGCTATACGTTTGTTACAATCAAACTTTTTTTTTATTTTATAGCTGATGTTATCAATTTTGAGTATCTGTGCGTATAATTTCGTTACAAACTAATTTAATTCCAAAAGGGTGTTAGTGGAGTAATCAGAGCTTATTAGGCTCGAATTACCCTTTGTAGCTGCAATTACCCCATATGATTTTTAACAGGTTGTTTTTTAGATACAAAAATGCCAAGAAAAAGGGAATGCACCACTACGAAGCGTCTTGGACTCAAGACAGCCTACAACAAGGAATGCAATAAACAATGTTCTCGGTCCAATAGCTCGGTTGATTATATTTGCGTTTTTTGCTTAGCTCCTCCAAGTTAATTGTTACACGGTTGCGTTTATATTAAAATTTATATGAATAAGTGAGATTTCAGAGTGATATATAATTTTTGAGGTTGATTTAATATTTAAGTAGCTCCCATTACACATATGGGAATATATAGGCTCTCATTTCTCGCAAAGTCGGGCAATGAGAGCGATTCTGTTTTTTTCTTTAGAGTTTATTTGTGACTAAATGGCTTATTATGTAACGTTAACGCTGTGATTAAATGCTAGTCAAATGAGTAAGGTTTTAGTTTTCAATGAAAAGTTCCTAAAGCATCCATAAATTTGCCTTTTATTGAACTTTTTACTTAGGCTCAAATTCCTCCCTTCTCCACTAACTTTATTCTCATTTAAATAAGCCCTATATTATTATTATTACATGCAGCGGAAATTTCAATTAAGAAATCCTAATGTAATTCTTCAACGATTCAAAGTTCTTTCAATAATTGATATAATGGGGACCGGTGTGAAGTTAGCAACGAAATCCCAGCAACGAATCGTACCTAAAGGTGTCACACGCCTCAAGATATGTATACAAGAACTTCGAAATAACAACTCGGTCATCAAGTATATCTGTTGCTGAAACTGAATTATTTCTCTTTTTTAAATATTTCGAAAATGTCGATCGTGTTGGTAGATTGTATAGTGTTTTGTACTGTGATTAAATGCTAGTCAAATGAGAAAGGATTTAGTTTTTTATGAAAAGTTCCTAAAGCATCCATAAATTTGCCTTTCATTGAACTTTTTACTTAGGCTCCAATTCCTCCCTTCTCCACTAACTTTATTCTCATTTAAATAAGCCCTATATTATTATTACATGCAGCGGAAATTTCAATTAAGAAATCCTAATGTAATTCTTCAACGATTCAAAGTTCTTTCAATAATTGATATAATGGGGTCATTATCAATATTTCTATGGTGTAATACAGTAAAACTATTTTTAGAACTAAATTTGTCGTATTCTCTATTTAGGATCCATAAATTGAATTATATCTACAATAAGAATCTATCCGAAAGAATTGATGAAAAGATATCCAATTAGAAATATGCAGTGAGACTTATTGTATTTGATTGTTTGTATATACGGCTCATAATTATTTGAATTATTGTATTAAATAGGTACTCGTATCTAATGATAGAATGTTTTCAAACCAAATATCACAAACCTTTTTATTTTAAATTATTTAAATATTTTAAACATATTGGACTATTTATTAAAACGCTTTATGGTTTTTACTAATAAAACATTCGACAAAACAAAAATGTTCAAATAACTTTTTGTGCCAAAAATCTTTAAAAGTTATTATATTTTAAGGAGCGGTTATAATTAAGGTCTCGTAGCTAACCCTAAATTAACTTATCTCTCTTGTTCGTAAATTTGTTTTTTTGACCTCACCTTCTTTGAATTTCGAACGAATGTTTCGCAACATATTATTTTTGCCGTTCGACTCTCCAATTTGTTGCTAAGATCATTTTGATAGATTTGGAAATGGATGGAGATAAGCAGGATCGGCGTGTTTGAGCAATTCAGATCAGACCTTTTTCTCGTGACTTCGATAGAAACATTCACTCTCTGTCTCAGTTTATTTGCTATTTATTGATAACCCTCTTACATATATTTCTTTAGAAAAAAAAAGAAATTTGTCGTCACAGGCAATTTCGTTGCAAAAAAATGAACAAATGGCGTTAATAATGACTTTGATTAAACATAATTTTTGAATGAATAATTATTAAAACTATATTCGATTAATAGGTAATTTGATGGAACCTCAGTTTCATGATCCAAAGTTTATTGGAAATTTATTGAAGGTTTCTTCGATTATCAAATATGTGTTTTTTGTTGTTCTCTTTAGTCAGTTCAACATAAACTCTTGGATCTTGAAGTTCATTATATTGTATGACAGACTGGTGCACATTTGAATCAAAAAAGTTGAAAGGTGCAGTCTTTCAGCGAAATAGGTATATTGAAATATTCAAGTTATTCATAATTTCAATGTCTCCAAAATCTAATGTTCAAAACACTTGATTAAATTCCAAAATAGTCTTATACACTCTACATGTTTCGTGATATTAACTGGTTGTCAAGAATTCAATACAACGAACTCAAAGTGACAACTTAATAATAATGACTTTGACACAATATGCTGAAATTAGGGGTCTTGAATTGTACGGTTGCATTTTCAAATCCGTGATTTCGTAGTAAATAAAATATTTTATTTGAATATTTTTCTTTATTGCATAATGGCTTTCAATATATTCAATTGAGCCCATTTCAATTTCATTGTGATAATTTTTAAATAGAAAAACCTGGAAGAAATATGGATGCAATACAAGATTACGATATCAACAAATATTTCCTAGATATGTAAACCAGAAATATTACTTAAATTAATTGATCAAAGGACGTTGAACATTGAACAATTTGATTTATTTATTGGAATCGAGTTTACAATAAATACTTCAGATTAAGGTGAAGACGAAGTTGAAGATTTGTAATAGCAAGAAGATTTGATTTAGTTTTAAAACATCTTGATGAGATGTTTTAAAACCTATGCCTAAAAAATTAATTAAAATTTGGTTTGCACAAAAACCGAAATATAAAACCAAAATTAAGCCAAAAATAAGTCACATCTCGCACTGTCAACTCATTTCTAGCTTTCTTTTGTCACCTAAGTTACCTATTAAAAAAATCTTGTTGCAGTAAGTATACAGTTACTGCTGTTCTTTGTAGATTAAGTTTGTCTAGCATTTATAATCTTTCCACAGGTTTATTTCTTTGCACCTATATACTTCTTATAACTATTCGAGTATACTCGAAATGGAATGAAAATGAAGGATATTATTGGTAATGAAATACCTTGTTGCTAATAATAGCATTTTAATTGCAAAATTCGGGAAAGCATTATGTCAAATTCCGAATGAAATCCCTTTAGTCGAGATATTATATCTGCTGAATGACTTCTTGGAAATAAGATTAACATTACTCAGTAAACTGATGAGAAAGAAGTTCAGATATCTGGAAATAGATTTTTCGTTTGACTATATAGTGCAATTTTTGTTTTATAGTATTGTGTCATTGAACACAATTCACGTAAATATGGGGCCG
The DNA here is from genome assembly GCA_030704895.1 of Henosepilachna vigintioctopunctata. Classification (NCBI taxonomy): domain Eukaryota; kingdom Metazoa; phylum Arthropoda; class Insecta; order Coleoptera; family Coccinellidae; genus Henosepilachna; species Henosepilachna vigintioctopunctata. The sequence goes on along the minus strand of JARQZJ010000031.1, from coordinate 13,686,126 downwards.
ATAGCGTATTTCTTCCACGTAATTCTATTAAATTTCAATATCCAACGAAACAAATCTGTCAAAACGATATAACATGAGGAATTAAGCAATTTTTATTAGAAAAGTGGCGTTGTAGAATACCCAGACAAATTTTTAGAAACTTTATTGAACTGGATTTTTTAAAATCTTTCGTAGCAAATCATATGCATATACCAATTTGAAGTTAAAGATAAGTGCGCTAATCAACATTTGGTTCAATTTTTTTGAATGGCCTCGAACATTTAATCAATGAAATATATTATTATGTATACGATACTAGGAATTTGGAATAGAAAAATTCAACTAACCTTAATTAACTGCTTTGAAGAATCACTTGAGTTTAATGTTAGTGTCGTCCACACAGCACTTTTCAATGAATTTAACAAGAAACACTCATTTTATAAAAATTGAAACTGCTTGAAAACTCACTCTGCCCAGAGAAAAATTAACATAGTGTTTTTCACTTCAACCATTTATAACGAACAGGATTAATTGACTCAAACAATGAATCAAAGTAAGTTACCTGAGTAACTACCCTACAGTAAATAAAACAAGAACATGAAGTGGCGGCATTATCGCAAGCTAACTATTTAAGCAAGACTTTGAAATCTCCCACCAAGTGGTGGGGGAATACACTGAACATTCATTCTTATACACATTGTAGATAGCAGAAGTATCACAGTATAGGACTCAGCACATTATGATGCTAATAATTATGAAGTGACAATTGCTGATTTTTATGAAATAATATAAAAAACTACTTGCTCAATTCAATATTTTTAGAAGGAAATCTTTGAAGTTATACAAGAAAAGAAGAACTCCACGCATTATTTGAAAGTGCAGTTATGCATTTAAAACATGAAAAATAGTTAATGATTCAATAATTATATTACGTCTGACAATCAACACAAAAAATGGCAGATAGTTGGATATAATATGATATGACAATTATTTAGTTGATTTTAGTTAGTTAAATTTAGTTTCAAAAGACCAAGAAATGTCAATAGCTTTCTTTACAATAATTTTCTCTTCTCTAGAAACTATAATTTTGACCATTGGCTACAAACTGCAATTTTCGAGCGGTGTAGTCAAGTCATAAGTCAAGAAATGTTATAATTTATGAAATTTTATTGTATAGTAGTAAAATTTTGTGAACTAATCAAATTGTTGATGCCACTACTCGAATTGCAAACAAACTTGGGGGTATGTTCAGTATGATTTAATTTTCGTACAAATAGCTATTTATCTGTATTCGAAACCGTCCAAATTCATGAAATTTTCAACAATTAAACTTATTATAGAAAATGTGAAATGTAAAAGAATATTGGCTGTGAATCACTATTCCAAATGTAATATGCATGCGTTTTTCTTGTTATTCAAAGCTTCAATTTGAGTTTTTGAAAGAAATCTGAGTAGGATTGCCCGTCTACATTCTCTTGGTCTGAAAGGAATGAATTGATTGAATTACATATTGAACATATTTATTAATTAAGAAACGCTAAAATAAAAGATGTAAACAACAATATTTGGATGAAATAATTTATATAGGAACACCTGAAAAACTTCATTGATGCTTCAATAGTTTTGTTACGATAGATATTGCCACGGCCACCTTCAATACAGGCCATGAAATGAACATCTGTTAAAAGTAGATAGTGGTCCAACAATCCCGCCATTAGTTGAGCTGGTATACTATTACAAATAGGACGCTTCCCAAAACTTTCGTAGTTTGAAGTTAAATAATTTGAGCTTTTGGTATAAATTCTATATTTTTCAATTGTGTACAGTGTAATACAAGTGTTGATGTTGATAATTTGTTGAAATCTCAACATCAAACTATAAAAAACGAAGTGTTTAGTTTGTTTACAAATTTCAGTAAAACGAAATCAATTTTGTGATGTTTAAGACTTTCGTAGTTGAAGTTGAATATTTTACGATTTCAGTTCTAATTCTCTATTCATCAATTTTCTATAGTGTTATTTAGGTGCTAGTGTTGATAGTTTGTGGATAACATAACATCAAATTATAAAAACGAAGTGTTTTGTGTGTACCGATTCAATCGAATCGAATTTGTGTTGTGTTTTGAGTACGTATTACTTACAAATAATTTTTTTGTGAAATATAGTGTAGATGATAGGTATTAGTGCAATAGTGTAATAGGCGAGTTTCTAATTAGAATATTTTCTTAAAATGACGAAAACTTGTTGCATTCCTGGTTGTAAATCAAATTCGATAAACAATATAACTCGAAACTCGATAACAATGACAAAATAACAAATGACACCTATTCCGCCCTTCGTCGCAGTACTTCGGTATTTTTAGATATAATAAAGTATTCTTTTAAAACGTTCGAGATATCTTATATCTTACCTGGAAAATTCACAACTGAAAAATTAGAGAAAAGATTTGGCAAATATAGGCTGTTAGGCGGTTCTAATTATAACGTTGGTGTCGACGATGTTGTAAATGTTGAAAAAAAAATTCGACTTAAACATGTATTCGCGAAAGCTTCTAGGAATGAATTTCCACCTTCAGATATACAAAAAAGAACAGCAAATTGTGATGAGACTGATCTTGACTTTGACTGTCCCAAAATGCGGAATGTGACGAGTTTACTGTTATTTTAACTACTAATTATTTGAGAGAATGTGAAATAGATGAATCAGCTCAAATATATATATCCGGTTATGCCTCACAAAAAATATCCAAAAAAGTACAATGTAACATCTGCATCTCGCTTGTTACTGAAAGTACAGGAAATTTGACTGATAATGAATATTTTAATTATTTGCAACGGGGAGAACTGAATATACCTACAGATTTAGTTAAAAATGTCTTATTTCACATGTATGCCATATTTGAAAAAATTATTAATTAGGTACATTTCTCTCGAACGGGCCTTTTTGAATTTAAGATTTAGAATTTAAGTTAAGATTTGAACAAATTATGCTAAATGAAAAAATTAATATATATAATTTATAGAAATTTATATAATATATATATATAATATATATATATATATATATATATATATATATATATATTCATTTCATTATATAATTTTATTCAGTCCGACTCTGTGTCTTGTATCTCCCCTGCTATTACAGCTCCATGAAAAGGATTAGGAGAAGGGGAATGACAACAGAGAAACGTGATGTTCATCAAATAAAACGTGTTTTTCTAATTTGAATATTTAAATGGGGCATTTTTAGAGAATATTTCATTTATTTTGGTTCTGCATTATGTATAAATTGATAAGATGCATGCAGAAGAAACGGGCTATATTTATTATAGTGATTACTGATATTGATATTCAAATACAGGAGATACCTAAAATCCAAACTTGTTTGTTTTCAGTATAAATTTCGTTCAAAAACTTTTAGGGGTGACTTCATTTTTTGGCGGGGTTGAGTGTATAGATTAATCGATGAACTTGTATTACACTACCGCCTGTTTATTTATCTGATGTGTGAGGGAAGGTTTAATTGAAATACACTTCGAAGAACTTTTAAATATAACTTTATTTTAGAACTATTAATATGGTTGGATATGAATTATTAGGACGCACTGTACTCTAGACTCGTTTCTTCTCAACTCTCTCGAATCTTTCCGTGTCTCTGCTTTTATACATTTTCAACAGTATTTAACAATGGAAATGTACGTGACAATTTGACAGGATTCAAGATTTACAGATTCCAGAATCATAAGATTTGTACATAATGAAAAATGAAAATTACAAAGAGTTTATTACTTAACGAGGGTACAGTATTAAGCGGAACGTGCAAGTTAGTTACTATAAGTTTTATTACTGTTCCCTTCGATAACTTACCCCGGTGGGAGGTAAAAGTTGAACTATGAATTGGCAATCCGAATCGAGGATATTCCGAGAAGTTATTGCAATTAAAACATAAAATGCAATATTTTACAATACTATGGATTACTTGAGAAACGAGTCTGAGAAACGAATAACAATGAATTTAATACTTAAATAGGGTACCCTATTAGGCAGGACGTGCAAATCAGTTATAAATAGTTTTATTACCGACCCTTTAATAGTGCACCCCAGCGGGAGCTGTATTAGCCAAAAGATGGCAGGTAAAAGCTGAAATATGAAATTCATTGAGATACATTCATTGAGAGACGAAAATGAGCCGCCACAGCACCCCCCTGCCAGTGATTTTGAATCACGAAAATCCAGCCTGGTAGCGATCAGGAAAGTGGACACGTCTGCCTGATCTGGTGGTCGACCTGGAGGATGATGTAGTTCTGCAGGAGCATGAGCTTTCTCTGGTGGCTGATTTGAGTCTGGTGGTCGACCTGGAGGATGATGTAGTTCTGCAGGAGCATGAGCTTCCTCTGGTGGTGATGGCGGAGGTTGTTCTGGTTGAATGGTATCTGCTAGTTGCGAGATGGAACCTGGCAAAATGCGGATGCATGCACCAACGGCGCTCTTCACGTGACGTGTGATTTTTGAGCGTTGACATACTACACATGTTTGCGTCCATTTCCTGCTATCTTCCTTGATGGAATGACAAATATACCTCTCAGTTAGTAACTTCCTGGTAGCTTTCATACCAGGAGGACTAAGGCGGTGGACACTATCAAATGCAATTTTTCGGTATCTTTTTGTGATATAAGGTCTTGGTGCAGATTCTGTCACGTCGCACCACAATTCGTGGGTGCTTCCAGGAATTTTGATCAATCTGAGCTTGAGACCTGATGTTTTGTTTACTATGAGCTTGGAAATTTCGTCATCAGTCTGCTGCGATTTTGCTAAGGCTTCGTAATCGACTGATGTATGTAGTTCTTCAATTCTAGACAGAGCATCTGCTGCTACATTATCACCGACGGTTATGTGCCTTATCTTCATAGTGAACTGGCTTATGAAGTCTAGGATTCTGAACTGCCGGGGTGATGTCTGCGTTTGGCTTATGAAGTCTGAATATCTGAACTGACGTGGTGATTTCTGCGTGGTCTTATGGCGAAAAGCGTATACCAATGGCTTGAGTACATGTGTAGCAAATCTGTATGTTGCTATGGGTGTATCATTCGCTGCTGATAATTGGTAGGCTGCTTTACTGGGTGCTCCATTCATATGTTTAAGTGGAAATGTGCTTACGTCAGCTCCAGTGTCGGCGTGGAATTGAAGTCTGCTGTCTCTATCAACAACGAATAAGCGGCGTGACTTATTTGGGCAGGTGTCATCAGCCGCTTTTATTGATTGCCGGCTTGGTTTCCTTTGATTCCATGAGCAGGGTGCAGTACATTTCTTTGCAGCTTGATTGAAACGAGAGTGGTACCAACACATGTTAGCAGATCGTGGCTCACGGGGAATGGAGGGTGGTTGTGAACGTGTTCCAGAATACGCACTGTTGGAATTGCTTGAATAGTAAGATTCCTTAGAACTTTGTATTTCCCGTTTGATGGTACTTAGTTCTCCTCTTACGTGTGAGAGTTGTGTACTGAGTCGTAACAGATCACCGAGATCTTGAGATGCGGAGGGGTCTACTGAAGCAACCGAGATCATATTCCTAGCTGGCAGCGCGGTGTAAATAGAATCAGCTACTTCAGAAATTTCTATCAGCGACCGATGTGATTGGGTCGCTAAGATGGGGCGCAGATTGTCTGGTAATCTGCTTACCCATATGCTCCTGACTAGCGCTTCTGGTACCGCAGATCCTGCAAGGGCTTGTAGGCGACGAAGGAATTGCGATGGTTTTTCGTCCCCCATGGCTTCGTTTTCCAGCAGCTGTTTAGTTTTCTGATCCTGGCTGATACTCAGTCGTTTGATTAATTGTTGTTTCAGTACGGAGTATGAGTTATTGTCCATTGGACTGATCACTATATCGCGCACTTCGGCAATATATTTCGAAGGAAGTTTCGCGAGAATGTCACAATACTGTATCACAGGGTCCTTAATGTTCAACCGTGTAAAGCACGCTTCGACAATCACAAACCAGATTTCCGGATCTGTGTGATCAAAATCGGGAAGGTTAGGCACAGGATTCACTTCACTGATGTTCGCGACGTTTCCAGTTGTCATGTTAGTATGCATTTTTGAAAGATATACTGTCAGTTTGAATATAAATTTGAATGAACAATACTCACTTTTTATATATTTCCGCACTTTGAAATCTGTTCACTTGAAATAACGTATCACTTCTTCCACTCACGATCAGATCACGTCGGGGTCACCAATTTGGCGGGGTTGAGTGTATAGATTAATCGATGAACTTGTATTACACTACCGCCTGTTTATTTATCTGATGTGTGAGGGAAGGTTTAATTGAAATACACTTCGAAGAACTTTTAAATATAACTTTATTTTAGAACTATTAATATGGTTGGATATGAATTATTAGGACGCACTGTACTCTAGACTCGTTTCTTCTCAACTCTCTCGAATCTTTCCGTGTCTCTGCTTTTATACATTTTCAACAGTATTTAACAATGGAAATGTACGTGACAATTTGACAGGATTCAAGATTTACAGATTCCAGAATCATAAGATTTGTACATAATGAAAAATGAAAATTACAAAGAGTTTATTACTTAACGAGGGTACAGTATTAAGCGGAACGTGCAAGTTAGTTACTATAAGTTTTATTACTGTTCCCTTCGATAACTTACCCCGGTGGGAGGTAAAAGTTGAACTATGAATTGCCAATCCGAATCGAGGATATTCGGAGAAGTTATTGCAATTAAAACATAAAATGCAATATTTTACAATACTATGGATTACTTCAGAAACGAGTCTGAGAAACGAATAACAATGAATTTAATACTTAAATAGGGTACCCTATTAGGCAGGACGTGCAAATCAGTTATAAATAGTTTTATTACCGACCCTTTAATAGTGCACCCCAGCGGGAGCTGTATTAGCCAAAAGATGGCAGGTAAAAGCTGAAATATGAAATTCATTGAGATACATTCATTGAGAGACGAAAATGAGCCGCCACATATATATATATTTATATATATATATATATATATAATATATAAAAATTGCAATGTTAGTCGGCGATTATTATGAAAAGAAAATACAGAGTATTGGGGTATGCGGCAAAAAAGGAAAAAGAAAGCTCTTTAAAGTGAATCCAAGCTTTCGGAAATATTTATTTCCATCCTCAGGGATCTACAAAGATAAAGTTACATCATTTTCACGAAAGAGTTAGATCAAATAAACATGAACTTACACTTTTTTGAGGTTGGTATTAAACGATGTTTATACAATCTGCAACTAGAGTTACTGAAAACAATCATCCAAAAATGAGTTAATTAAATTAAAAATAGAGAGAATATGTACCTATACACGACAATAATCATTCAGTTTATTTGACTTTTATTATATCTATTTGACAACCTCAAAAAAGTGTAAATTCATATTTATTTGATCTTACTCTTTCGTGAAAATAATGTAACTTTATCTTTGTAGATCCCTGAGGATGGAAATAAATATTTCCGAAAGCTTGGATTCACTTTGAAGAGTTTTCTTTTTCCTTTTTTGCCGCATACCCCAATACTCTGTATTTTCTTTCCATAATCCATCTTTTCCATAAAATATCTCAAATAGGCAATAAATCGAATTTTAAATATATATATATATTTAAAATTGTATATAATATATATATATATATATATATATATATATATATATATATATATATATATTTATATATATATATATATATATATATATATATATATATATATATATATATATATTATTATTATTATTATTTCGATTGTTCCCCATGAGGAGAGCGACTGAACTTGAATTCGCAATCATTAGGAATTTTGCTTCATATTTTTTGCCTCCCAAAAACGCCTTCATCCTCTCTGAATGCTCTTTCTTCCGTTCATCTGTCCACTTTACTCCAGGTTGACGATTTACTTTTTGCTCAAACTTTATATGTGCGATTTTATAGCGGCATTCAGTGCGATCTTCGAGATTTTTTATATCGATCTGTTGTAGATCCTCTTGGACCTCTTTTAGCCACTCTGTTCATTCATAATTATATTGAGTAGTTTCTTCGGTATTCTGGACTGTTCAGGTTGTTTGAAATTTGTTCAATATTGTATGAAATAAAAACTTCGAAATACTTTTAATGAACAGAAATAATTATCAGCTAACTTCTCTAAATGTTTGATCATCCTCCTATTAAAAAAAAAAAAAAAAAAATTGAGAAAGATTCAAATATTCTTATCAATTGTGAAGGCAATCTCAACATTTGACTCCTTTCAAAAAAATACTTCAAATGAACTATTTCATACCGATCACGAACTTGGCGGTTGCATAATATATTTATCGTACTTAGCGATAATATTTTATCATTATCTTTTTTTCAAAGAAAACGTTCAAAATTCACCTTGATGTCAATAAGGTGTGGAAATATTGTTTAAATTGATTATTCTTTGATCGAGTTGAGCTAAAAATATTTTCATAAAGGTCTTGATCTTTAGTAACAGAAGCTAATGGAATTATTATTATAATAATTCTGGTATCGAATCACTTAATGAGATGCTGTTCGCATGATGAAATAAATAAATATAAGAAATCACAAACAGAAAATTACTGCAAGTTCGAAATATATATATACACGCCTATTATAAAATTAGCCACTCGGTTACAAAGGTGACTTGATAATTGATACAACAAACAACAACCATTCAATGAAGAATAGCTTCTTCATCAAGAAGCTGAGAATTAAAGAAAAATAAACTAAAAAATAGGCAAAAATTCGGAGTGGTGGACCCAAAACTCAATTGTATAATACGAGTACTTACATATTAGGTTGTAAATACCAAATTTTGAGAAGAATTCGAGAAAATTATGCTATGTTTTATCTAACTAAAACACAATTTTTTAAGGTAAGATTGTAAAATTCATATCAAGGAGGAAGCTTTAGGAAACAAAGAACTTGTCTAAAAATAAAATGGTTGACAGTATAAACAATAAAGGTGTTTTACAACATCCAGTAACAGTTATAATGTGCCTGTCCTCTCTGCGGCTTAGACTGGGAAACACCCGACTATGGGCCGGTTATATTCGGGTTCGAATCCCGGTGAAGGTATGGGTGTATGTGTTTGTTTATGATTTTAGCAGTTTAATGAAGACAATTGTTGGATAATGTTCGTTGATTACACGTCCATTAGCCGTTAGGAACCGGAGTTAAACTATATAATAATAGGTCCAATGAATTAAATAAAAAATATATTAGGCCATAAAAAAATACATTTTCACCATCTTAATGAAGGATCCAACATAAGTCCGAAATGAAAATATGTATTTGCAACTGATATGCCGTATTTGAATACGTCAATGTTTTTGGTATATGTATTTGAAGTCATAACTTGCTAGTTTTCTGTCATTTGAAAAATTAAAATTTTTTGACGGAATGTCTTCAGGTAGTATTGATTACTTGGGATGGATATTCAATGATCATCGTAATTAGTCGAAGGTATGACAGTAGGTACTGAGAAGCCATTAAATGTTCCTGAAACGTCCCTTAAGGGTGAGTTAGGCCCTTAAAGATTCCTAAAAGTTAAAGCCAAATAAGTTCTAATAAAAGTGTTTCATGCATGTAGAATAGTTCCTAGAGCTCAAGCAGCCACCTGAGATTTTGTTCCATTAACTTCGAGTATTCGAATGAATATATATATATATATATATATATATATATATATATATATATATATATATATATATATATATATATATATATATATATATATATATATATATATATATATATATATATATATATATATATATATATATATATATATATATATATATATATATATATATATATATATATATATATATATATATATATGGTACATTTGATACAAGCAATTTCTTCTAAAGGAAAATAATTGAGTTTGTTTTTTAGGTACGTTTGTCTTTTTTTGTGTGTGGTTTTTAATTTTTTTATATTGAGCATGTGGTTAATATGTATTTTACACTGAACCACCATACCTGTCTTATTTATTTTAATTCGTTCTATTCTTTTCTTTGCTTCATTATGCAGAAAATTGTTGACAAATGTTTTTTTCGTTTCATTTCGGTTGGATCAATCAGCTCCTGATGTATCCCACCTCTTAGTATTCTATATTGTATGTATGAATGTTGTAATGCAGTACCTACTAATAAAGTTCTATTATTATTATTATTATTATCTACAATAATTATTGTAGATGATAATAATAATAATAAAAAACGGGCCAATTATAATTGGCCCGTTTCCAAATATAATTTTATGTTTTCCCTTATTAGAAAATCGAGAGACTTTAAATTTATTAAATTCAATAGATTTATCAATCATTGCTTATTAAATTCCCCCATAAAATACATTTTATTAAGTTATAATAGTTATACATTATTTGAGTTGCTGTCTACTTTCAATCTTGTGTTATTCTATAATACATCATATACTTCATGTTCTACTTTTTCGAAATTAGACATAACAAAGATAACTACGTAATATACAATTAATATAATCTAGACGGCTTAAAATTAATAGTGCACCTTGAAGATCACGTCCAAAGCTAGTGTGATCTAATTGTAAGATAAACAAATACTTAGCCGTTTCAATAAAACGTAGACAGCGCTAGACCCTAAGTAGGGTTAACCAGCCGTCAGTCCTATTGCACTAAAATGCACCTTAAAGCCTTTTTAATCAGAATTGAGTTTATGCACAGTTATTTTAGACTGAAAATCACTGTTTTTAAACTTTCATCAAGTCAAAGAGACCTATTCACCAATAAAAAAAGAACAATTGACAGAAGCTATTGTGGCGATTAGGATAATTAGAGAAGCTAGTCGAGTTTTCAAGGTTGCGAGAGAAAATTTGTCTATAACAATCAGCAACAGTTTTAGCAAATGTGAATTGAACCCATGCAATACGACCGCTTTGGCTACTCAAAATGTATTTAGAATAATCTTGAGAAATTTCACAACGTTAAGTTAATGTTTTGAGTGCACATTGTAGTTCTGCTTGTGATACTGATGCAAACCAACCAAAATAGGTATCAGAATCGAATGAAATTTTTGTGATAAGCTTGCTGATAATAGGTGATCACACATTGAAAAATAATTTAAGTACCATTACAGAAGAAGAGATATTCTTGAAGTAATTCGAAATCATAACCGACTTTGAAGTGATTCACGAAAATGTTAAAATTCAAGAAACACTAATCATACACCAAAATCAATTTCTGAAGAATATATGACAAATGAAGATATTGATCTAGAAATAAATACTAACCAAGAATTGATAAAGAAAATGAAGATGTTGGACAAGAAATACACACTTACTATGCTCTCCCAGAAAAAAATAATTATGGATAATGTGAAAGGCATTAAGACAGATTGTTAACTTGATCCAATTAAAAATAATATTGAACAAGACGAGACAACAAATATACAATCTGTACTACACGACAGTACCAAAAATATTAAAAGCAATATAAACATAATGTCCACTGTTAATGTAAAATCAGGAGACATGTCAGTCATTTTAAATGGATATTGCCTGGTCTAGCTAAGTACATCAAAAAAGAAGATAAATCGATCAATGAAACAGGAGCTATTTCTTCGAAAGAGTGGAAACAATTTGAGAGACAAAAAGAAGAGATGAAGAACAGGAAAAGTACGAAATATTAAATAAAAAATCAAATACTTGAGATTAAGGCAAAGAAAGAAGAAAAGGAACATAAAAGAAAGAAGAATTACAAAAAATTAAAGCGGAAAAGCAGTTGAATTCTAAAAAAAGTGTAAATAGAAAGAAAAATAGTGCCTGTACTATAAAGAGAATGAGATGTAATAATTGTGAAGATCAAATAGGGTGTGATAATTACCCTGCACGGTACCATTTGAAATGCACTGAATTCGGTATGGATATGTGAGAAAATATATATAATAAGAAATTTCTAGGTCAAATATGCAAAATAAGTGAGAGGCTGACTACAGGGTAAGCCATGGCTGACTTCTGGAGAAATGAGGCTGAGCACTGGGAAAAAGTGCCATTATATGATTATCGTTAATTTTTTCCATAAGTCTAACAAAAGTTTAATATTTTGTTAATTTTTTCAGTTAATTAAGTAAATAACCTTTCACAAAAAGTGGTTACCCTATGACCCGAAAAAACTTCCAATGTGGACTTTGATCCTAGAATCCCGTGTCGCTACGCATTCTCAGAATCTCCTCGTCTGTGTTCATGGGAAATCATTGATTGTTGAAATGGGGGACTCTTTCGTCATAGTCGACCGGCTTCTGGGTACAAAGTCCTGTAAAGTTGAATTCTTGAAGAAGGCTTGTTTTCCATTTGTTGGAATTCTGAATTGAATGTCAATAACAGTGATTCATACGCACTCATTACCTTAATTTCTGTTTAAATGATTAATATTGATAATATGGACAGGAAAAACGTAGGTTGAAAAATATTTACTTTGTAGTAAAATGTGACACAGAATTTTTAAACTACAAAAAATCCTCCATTGTAAGCTTTAATGCCTAACTGAATCTGATATGTAGGTATGATTTAAATCCTTTAGTTCCCATATTGCTGATATTAAATTGATAGATTTTGACAAACCTTACTAAAAGGGTAGGTACAATTTGTGGCAGGTATGCTTAACCTGACCATTTTTTGACACAAAACGGGACTTTGTATAATTAAAAACTCTGTTACTTCGCAAACGCTTTTATTGTTCTTCTTCAAGAAATGTTATTATTAATTAAATATATTTTGCTAAATGTTGTAGCAACTAGTTATTTTTGTATTTATCAAAAAAACAAATTTGCTTTAATACGAAAGGCAAGGGTTTAAGAAAGGAAAAAAATCTTACACATTATTTTATATTCACTACAACTATCCATATCGCTTTCATAATTGAAATATGTAGTTAATTATGTTTTTCAGACCTCCTTAATTTCTTAATTATTTTACCGAGCGAGCTTCCGTATAAACTATTTGATCATTCCCTGCGATTGTTTTTTGTGTCATAATATGGTTACAAGTTGATGAAAATTTGTCAATTATTTCCGAGTATTTCTTGCAATCAATATATCCTATTTTCAATCCACATGTCTAATGCTTTCTTAACATCTGTCCTTATTCGTGGCTTCTTTTATGACATTACAAATATTTTAAATATTTTGGAATATTCTTTCAAATATTCTTTGGGTTGACTGATTTCTATGGCAGCTTGAAATGTTTATAAAGATTCACTCTCAATAAACAGAAGACAAACTTTGAATACAATTAGGTAAAAACTTTCCAGCGATAATAGTAGGAGAGCTGGCACCAATTTTGGGGTAGGTATTTGAGGCAAGCTGAAAACTTGTCACACTGGCTGGTGAGTAGCAGGGCTAAATCAGCCTTTAAATTTGTAGGGAGCTGAAAAGTCCCACCAAAAGGATCTGTCTTTTTGGGAGTCTTATCTTTTAGTTATAAATAATACTCCATTAAAATTTCAAGCTGCCTTAAATATATCTTTTACAATTTTTTGCAAAATATTTTTGCACTCGTCTGACAATGTTAAAATTCCGATTGCATCGTCTCGCTTATTTTTTTTCGTATTCATGAATTTTCGTATGCACTGCAACATATAGAAATTGCGTTTTGCCTCAAATACATTTTTGGAGAAAATTTTTTTTTTAAATTTAGGGGTTGATTTAGCCCCGCTACTCACCAGCCAGGTTTTAAATTCCGTATTGGAGTATATCAGGAGAGGTATGTGACAAGTTTTCGACTTGCCTCAAATACCTACTCAAAAATTGGTGCCAGCTCTTGGACTATAATTTAAAAACACTGAAATGTTGATGGGCGATTTTGAAAGAAAGTTTTTTGATAATTGGGGACGTTTGTCAAAGCTCTAAATATAGTCCAGACGAGAAAATTTTCCAATCATTTCGAAAAACGCGACATTCCTACATCCAGGGGTTATCTTCGGGGATAATAGGATACAGAACCGAAAAATGGAACGGTCCCGTTCAAAACAGGCATCTGGTCACGTTAGGTATGCTGTAAGTATAGCATAAGCGTACAAAAGCCATTAGCAAACATTTCTGACAAAATTTTTCGAAGGCGCGCACTTTATTCAGTGAAACAAACAGTTCCTAGGATGTACAACTTTGGTATTTATTACTTCCTTTTTTACACAAATCCTATGTTACTTTTTGTGATGTGAAATCTCTGAAAAAGTGCAGAAAAGTATAGAGAATTTGAAAAATATAATAACTGTCGTATTACTAGAAAGACATATGTTCTGCTGTTTCTTCGAGAATTATAATAATTCTTATTTTAATACTAAATGCAACTACTGTATCCGTAAGTAATCCAAAAGATGGAAAATATGAAAACATATAGGTATCTGAATATAAACTAAAATTCAAAAACTTAAACTTTTGATTTCCACTTTTATTGATAACATAGCATGACGCGTTTCATCGTTACAAACGACTTCTTCAGATGCTACTGGAATACTGACTGTATCTGAAGAAGTCGTTTGTAACGACGAAACGCGTCATGCTAAGTTGTCAATAAAGTGTAAATCAAAAGTTTAAGTGTTTAATTTTTAGTTTATATTCAATTATAATGGATTTACATCAAGTAAACGCCAACACTATTCAATATATAGGTATCTACTGAAAGTGAAAAAGGTAAAATCTTTAATGAAACAATATTTAGAATTTTCTCATAATTTGATCATTTTCAAATACTGAATAAACAATGTTAATGTTAATTCAGCATTTGATAAAGAAGTAGTACTTCGAAACGCGTCATGCGTATTTGTTAAATTATGAGAAAATTCTGAATATTGTTTCATTATTTATATTAATTTTTTCCAAGTATCGGCCTCATCAATCATCAATGTAAAATTTATTTTAAATTGGAAAGTTTTTTATTAACTAAAATGAATAAATCACATCTTCAAATTCTAAACTTCTTCAAATCCAAACTATATATTAAAAGTAGATATATAATACTACTATTAATGGTTTTTAATATTTACCACTAAAAATGGTTTTTATATTTGAGGTTTCCACCCCCATAACTAATGATATGAGGAATCCAACATTTACCAATGTGATATCAGGTGTTGAAATATATGGAAAAGAGCAAACTGATGAATCGTGTGCTATTATTTCAATTGAACAATCTTTATTTTTATATCTAAGCAAATAAGTCCTCTATTTATCTGATTTGTTGGTACCCAATTGAAAAAATACAACAGACAAAAATACTACCGTTCTTAACTTCTTAAGTGTTACGTTAATAATCATTTCTTGAAACTCTTTAATGATTATCGAATTTTATTTTGATTATTTTCGGTGAAAGTTGACTGATTACTGAACGGTATATAATGAAATTTTGATGTTTTCTGCAAAACTAATGAAAAAAGATGGTCGAAAAGAAATATCTTAGGAATGTTGTGTGCAGTTTATTTTAATGGATATTTCATTATTTCCTTTCAGTTTATTATTTCTTAGTACTTCAAAGAACGAACAAACATCTCTTAATCTTCAATACTGAAGTATTTGTAATCTATAATATAAAAATGAATCGCAAAATGTGTTGGTAAGCGCATAACTCAACAACGCCTGAAACAATTTTGTCAATTCTTTTTTTTTAATGTTCGTTGAAGTCCATGGTTTTTACGGCGAGAAAAATTCAAATAATTGCCGGAAAAACCCTAAGAACAGCCCATTTCTTTTTCTCATACAAACGTTTTCCAACTAAAATATAGAGTCAACGGATGGACCGATTGCACAATTTTTTTTGTTGTGTTTGTTATTGTCGGGCAAAAATTGCGGTTAAAATTAGAAAATTTTAATTTACTAATTTTAATAATATGAGTGAGAAATAATTATTAATTCTCAAAATGAGGATGTAAAAATACTGTAAAGGATGTAAAAAAATCACACTTCTTGGTTAGTTCAGAGCTATAACGACCAATATTAAAACTTCAATTTAATATGAAATTTTGGTAAGTTTCAATAGACTTACATACACGTTACCAACATAGCACGTGGAAATATAAGGCAGAATAGATGGAATCGAAAACAACAATACGAAAAAGTTTCGTTTAACTCCTATCGACCTGGATTCAGTTATAACGTTGAAACTGATTACAGTTCACAGTAAATCGTTGCTATTGGACCAATGAACGTTGTGTCAATAGTGCAAGGAAAAGTTTAATTAATATTGATAATAAAATCAAAAAGAAAAAGAGTCAATTCAAATGGACGCTATTGGTACATCCACCAAAGCCACTATATTCGTTGGTTTCCGGGAATGGACTAAATTCTGAACAATTTTCGACCTATATCCAGCAAATATCCCATATAATTAATGATGAGATTTATGGGACAAGTACTTGATACGAAATTAGGAATGCCATTGAACTATAGAACGGACAGGTAAATAACTTTCAATACATCAAACGTGTTAATATAGGAATTTTTTGATAATTCGACTGATTTGAAATAACAGGAAGTACTGCAGTCCCTTCGTAAGTGAGTAAGTCCCTGGCTCCACACGGGATAAATATTAAAAACAAGATAGTGTAGCACAAATAGTAGAACATGTCTTTCCGGCTGTTATATTCAGCCTGTTATATATATATATATATATATATATATATATATATATATATATATATATATATATATATATATATATATATATATATATATATATATATATAGATAATTGTGTTTTTTGTCATATATATATATATATATATATATATATATATATATATATATATATATGTTTTTTGTCATATATATATATATATATATATATATATATATATATATATATATATATATATATAACAGAGGTATTTCCTTTTCACTATATAAAAATCTACAAAAAAAAAGTGAAATATGAAATACAAAACTATCAATCATGCTTAGGCATAAATAATTTTTGAAGCCCTGATACATACAAAGGAAAATTTAACTTTATATATTTCATGAGAGGTAATAATAAAAACTTGTCTAAAAATCTTTTACAGCATTATCAAGATTCTTGATAATGCTGTAAAAGGCGAAACTAGTCGAATAAAGAATTGTTCAGTCAGTGATTTTTAGACAAGTTTTTATTATTACCTCTCATTTAATTATGAACTATCACAGAGTAGATTCATCGTCCATTGAATTTATTTATATATTTCCATATGATCTGTCATTCTTTTTACTAATGGTTCGTTGCCTGCACCAGACAGAATACCCAAACAAAGATAAAACGAGATAAAAGTAAATCTCCGTCTGCGTTAATTTAAAATAAAAAGTAACGGTCTGCCAGAATGACTCTAACAACAATCATTGCACGCGTAAAGTGTGTGAATGCAGCAAATCCAACTCCCACTATCCCACAAATCTTTACAAGAAACACGATTCGTTTACGTGACCATAAGCATGGAACTCTTCTAAAAGTAGCATGTAGCATTCGTTAAATTATCACGGAAACTGATGATGCTCAAGGAGTCAATGGATGGATAGATAATTAAATAATAAACCGACCTACAATGTTATCTAGAACTTGTTGGGGAACATAGACAAGATATTCATAGATATTCTCCCCAGACTGTGTTGAAATTGAGTAGACTTTTATTTGGGTAAATATTAGTGTTTTGAACACGTTTTCTGATTATTGTCATATCTATAGATATGGCTCAAAATACGCAATGAATGCGAGTAGAGATATTAGGGTGTTATCAGGTCGTTGAAAAAAATTCATTAATATATCATAAAATTAAGGACAGATTATAGCAGCATTCAAAATCGTTTTCAATAATCAAATTAACCTAATAAAAGTAATTTTCATGAGAATAATCGAATAATCGAGGCAGGGTTGCCGTAGACCGAAGTATAAATTAGTCGTACATTATTAATAAATTAAATTTTTAATAGTGTCGGCGTTTACTTGATGTAAATCCATTATAATTGAATATAAACTTAAATTCAAACACTTGAACTTATGATTTACACTTTATTCACTATATAGCATGACGCGTTTCGTCGTTACAAACGACTTCTTCAGATGCTTACAGTATAATTACAACATTTTGAAACACTGGTATAAATATCAGGGAATTTTGGGATTCTATGACTTTGGTTTTACCTAAGATATTTCATTCTGAAAAATAATTTCTATTACCTGAAAAGGTTTAACAAGGGTGAATTGTTTAATTCTATCTGTTCATTGAGTAAATTTTCAGAATTTTTAAGCCGATTTATTTCCACTATTTCCCAATAATCTAATCGACTACTTCTCTCTATATTGTGTAAAATTTTGAAATTCGTATCAAAGGTATGGTTTTCTGTTAATAAATGGTTAGCATAATTCGAATTACTTTTATTATGGGTACCATAATCCATAACTCCTCATTCCTCCCATATACGCATAAAATGGCAGCGTTTCAAATTATGATACACAAATTAACCAATATACCTTTATCAGAAGAAAATTTCAATAAAAAACTGAATATCATTAAACAGATTGCGGTTAATAATAATTAAGAAAGCGAACTAGTGTCAAAAATTCTTGACAAAAAACTCTATCGGAAAGCTCTACCATTAGTATTTCCTTATCAGTCGGATAGAAATCGTAAATATAATAGTTTAACATACTTTGGAACCGACAGTCAAAAAGTCGAAACCTTTTTTAGTAGACATAATTTTAATATTTCATTTAAAACGAACAATAATTTATCGAGACACATTAAGAACAATGAAAACAAAATTAAAAGAGAAGACAAATCAGGTGTTTACCAATTGAATTGTGGTAAACCTTTTCAGGTAATAAAATTATTTTTCAGAATGAAATATCTTAAGTAAAACCAAAGTCATAGAATCCCAAAATTCCCTCATATTTATACCTGTGTGTTTCAAAATGTTGTTATTGTTCTGTAAGCATCTGAAATCGTTTGTAACGACGAAACGCGTCATGCTATGTAGTAAATAAAGTGTAAATCATAAGTTCAAGTGTTTGAATTTAAGTTTATATTCAATAAATTAAATACATTTCAAAAATGTCAAGAATATTCCTTCAGTTTTCATCCACATTCAGTTTTCATTCACCTGATGAAGTTATTGTATACAGAAAACATATTTGCGACAATTTATGAAATATTTCTGAAATTTTTAAAACTTGTTCAATTTATTAATAACTTGACATGGAATTTCAATACGTATCTCCCTCCTCAATCAACTATTAGTCGTACCTTCTTGCGAATATTACGCTGGGGAACAATTTATAACATAATTTCTGTTGACTTCGATTTTTAGGCTGTATGAGAGGTAAATTGACATGCTGATTCCAAAACTTTAATTAGTTTTTTTTTATCACGTCAAGTGTTTTGTCTACCGTTGTTACGCATACTATTATACTATACTATAAAATTATATTATTATTATTATTACGCTTCGCGGAACTGAACGCAACTTGCGGAAAGCCCTATCCCAACTAACAATTGAATGTTTTATTATAGCCGAGAGAACGTTTACAAAACATTTGTTATAAAACATGTCTGTTTCTATAAACATTTTCAGAACGCTTAAACAACACTTACAAAGCCAAAATGGGCACAGGTTTATAAAACAATTTAGTCCAAGGCCTGTTTTATTAGTGCTGTGAGAGCAGTTATAAAACAGCCCCAAAAACTTTTACAGAGCGGCAATATGATTATTATATAACTCCTATACAGTTGCTTTGTAGGGGACCGTTATAAAACAAGAGTCTTCTATCAATTATGAAACAGTAATGAAACTCTTATAAAACATTTTTTAATAAGGGTATCCTTATTGGCTCAATTGCAACGCTTTTGTTGCATGTTGCAACGTTATTAGGAGTAATTTGTTTTGCTTGAGAGTATTTCATCACCCAAGTTGCTTTAAAATGATAAAGGCGGTATAGTATGAACATCATGGAGTAAAGGTAATGTAGCACAATAATAAACTACAAGAGAGTTTATACTTGGCGAACAGTAAAATGAATTTTATTTGCGAAAAAAAAATTTTCGTGCAGAATGTTTGAAAATATGGAAAAATTTTGATGGGACACGTCAATAATATACACTTTTCAAATTTTGAAAATTGGCCTGAATATCACACTTACTAGGTTATGCATTTTTATACGCCAAATCCGTTCTTTAATACTCGAGATATGTTTTAAAATGTTAATTTTATGCAAAAATTGTAAGATGTGAGATATTTTTGTATCAATTAGTTCGGTTTTCATTATGCATGCAAAATGGCTTCCAAAGAACATCCTTATCAATCCTGAAAACATGGCGTCCACTTTATAAATACATTTTGTCACTATTGCAGCCGGTATAAAGCAATTTTACTTATTAAGACACTTTTATAAAACATGTGAATTTTTGAGATGAGCAGGGGCGTATTTCAGTAAGTTCATGTGAGTAATGCAACCCATAATAGACCCCAGCTTTCATCATGGCTTCTTTGCTGGACGTTGTCGTATGTGTTAGATTGAAAAATTCATTTTTGTATTATCCGCTCGATTGCGGATCGGGGAATTTCATAATATGGGAAAAGTTATATGGGATAAATCAACTACACATTTTTCAAGAAAGCTATTGTAAATTAAAATTCTTTGGTAAAAAAAATCATGTCGATGGCGCTAAGCGATCTTTATAAATAAATCTATTATAAGGGACGGTATATGTTGCTAAAATATACTTATACATTACTTTCGACAAAGTAGCGAGACTATGCAATATTAATGGCTTTGTCATTATATACTTGTTGAGCACTGGTGATTTTCACGTACTTAATTTTTTAGGTATGTATAGGTGCCCTATTATAACGAATGATCAAATATCACAATTTAGGCAGACTATGAACCCAAATTTTAAGGTTCGTTTTATCAGTTTCGTTCACAGAGTGATATGGGGTAATATTTTTTTACTTGAGGTTTTCATTCTAGATAATATTTTCAGCGTCGAAATTATACTGCAACAAAATGAATATAAGTAAATAATTGATTTTGTGACCTATAGATTTTTCACGACCTATATGAAATATGAATTATTTCTCCAATGTTCAGAGTATTAGAATAGACGACATTACCACCCTTGAGCACTGCTACCGACCATTATGCACTGTCATTACCGATCATTGCGCACTGTCAAAAAGAAAACAAGTATTTCGAATGAGTGTTGGATATTGTTTTAGAACTATGTTAATAATTTTTTTAAGAATAATTATATTTACACATATATCTGTATCAATTTCGCAATTTAAAACAATATTTTTAGTATTATAAAATCTAATTTCGATCTGAAAAATTGTAGTAATAACCTATGTAAATTAATGTCAAATAATAATAATTTGACAATTTCAAATTTTCAGCAGTAAAATTCTTCAAAAGTTGTCGTGTCTACGGCAAACAGCCAGACCGATTAATGAATAGACGAAGTATATTAATGTATAGTGAAGAACGTAACAAATAAATCATCATTATGAAGAATGAATGCTTATACTAGCTGAATTTTGCTTGTTAAATTTACAAGTAAAGTTCTCGAGAATTTAGCTCAGTTTGGATTTGAAGATAATTTCATTATCATTAAGAATCAATACGGTCCTGTCTGAGAAAATTTGTTTTCAATTTCAAGTGTCGTAGTGTCATTTTGAAGTATCGCAAATAGCTCTTATAAAGCTTTAAAAAAATTGATTTTCTCAATAGTAGCATTTGTTGACACACAAACAAAACAATTGTATAAAATGTCTTTATAACGGCCGCTTCGATAACTCTTACACAGCAATTTAGTGTTCAAAATGCTCTGTTCATGTTATTTATAGAGAAGATTTCTTGCGCCCTTTTTCAACTGTATATAACCTCAAATTATTTTGTTGGTTTGTTTTCAGTGGGTTTGTCGTGAAACATAATAAGATTATTGGGATATATGGGGGTATTCTCCAACTGTAGTACATCTTGTGCACCCATGCTTGCCATTGAAGTTTGTAATATCTGAGAAAATTACAAAAATGATAAACAATAATTATAATTATAATAAACATATACTTTTGATGAACGCTCTTGATGGTGAATCACAAATGAAACATCGTAATTTTAAGACTTGATTCAGATTATTGATGGTTAAACTTCAGTAAGTGAAACTCAGTAACTTTTCAGTAAGTGAAATTTTTACTTCTTCCACAAAAGGCTTTAGATAGGCCGTTAAGTCCCATGGTTTTCCATAGTATATACCGATCACCATGGGTTTTAATTTAGGTAATTGAAGAATATTAAATAGTATAGCCCAAAACTCTCATTTACTGCGTATATTGTACAATTGTAGATAAAATGTATATTGGTAAACCATCAACGCCGATATTGCAAGAAATTGTTTTGGGAATGTCAACCATCTTAAAAAATATTTGTCTTAAAATTAATTCGAAACCGTGATGCTCGTAGCTTCCATTGCCAACTTTTTTCATCAAAACTGTCTTGTTTATATTTTAAATAAACTTTAAAGTGCCAAATGTGACCCTGATCTAATATGTTCTTCTGAACTCTGCATTTTTCTCCACTTCTAGCGTATAACAAAGTTCCTCTGAATTTAGTTCTATATCTTCTATCCAATTGTGTCTCGCATCTTCCTCCTTCTCAAAAATAATTGCAAATCGGCATCACTTCTCAACTGTAAATCGCCATCACTTCTCATGACATTCACAGTTGGATTGAGATCTGATATACTCATTAAATCTGGACCATTTTGGTTAGGACTGTTACACTGTAAAGAACTGATAAACTGATTATCGACTACGTTGTTGCTCAACAAAATATTCTTAAAACATTTATTGACTTTCGTACGAAACCCTCCACTCCTCTTTATCTTTTTCCATTTGATTATTCCAAATAAAGACAGTGTTTTCCTACCGCAAAAGCACTTAGAACTCAAAATGGCGTATGCGGATTTTGACTCAAACGTAATAAAAATAAGAGTTTCATAAGAATGATCACGAACACCGTTTAGCTCGAATGAACACCGTTTTGCTGCAAGAAGCAGTTTTGACTCGAAAAAGCTCGCTAAATGTTGTATTATGGCAGAAGTTCATCCAACTACAAAACTATAGTTATATGAGCTTTTTAAAAGTGTAAAATGTGTTTATTGCAGCAAAATTATATCGTAGAACACTTCTATAAAACTGTTTTATAAATGTTTCCATCTGTACTTGATAACTAGCTTTATAGATGTTCCAAAATGGACAAATAGGTGTCCAAAATAGCTGGTATAAAGCAGTTTTGTTCTATAACAAAATATGTGATATAATAATTGCTCTTTAAATGTTTATAGAGCACTTATAAAACCGCTCTCTAAATTGTTTTATAATTTGGCTCTGAGAACGTTTTTAAAACAACTCTGAATATGCTGAAGCTGAAGACTCACCGTAACAGCCTTTTTAGAACAAAAACGCTCTCAGGGAGCAATAATAAAATAGCAATAAATCAAAATTGCACTGTAACTTAAAATTATAAAACATTTTTGTTAGTTGGGATTCCTGTCGGCGAAACCTTTTCCAGTAATACATTTATTTATGTCCGGGTCTTTATGTAGAAATTATTTATAATTAAAAAGACCAATATATTTAAATTCAACAATGATGCGATAGGAACACTTGAACACTCTTGCTTCTTTGTGTAAACGTTCTCAAATGGAACTGAGTGAAAACAAAGTTCTTCAAGAAACCGCGGAAAATTAAAAACGAACGACATGGAGTTTGCCCATTATTTCTGGAATTGAAAAGTAAATTAAATAGAATAATGACATTCAACATGGAATAATGTAATAGATGATTCATTTTTATACAAGTATGTTTAGGATTTCGTACCTAATATTATATTTAAATTTTCAGCAATATATATTAATAAACAAGTGTCTGAAGACTGATATGAAACGCGCACAGAATTTGTGTAGACAGCATACAGTAACATCTCGCTCGAACTTTCATCATAGTTTTATCCGTAATTCTTCAAAATTTTCTTCGAATCAAAATTTCTTTTATATTGTCCTAGTTTCCATTTCATTTATGATCACAGAAAGCATGATTTAGGTCTAAAGAATTTTGCTAATACATTATAATTGAAATTTCGTACCAATACTATTCTCCTTCATATATTTCATTTGAAGTTATATTTATATGTTTGAAACTATTACTTTCTGATGTGAACAATTATTTAAGAACTTTTTAGAAGGTAGTCTTGTTTTGATAAATTTTTATTTTCATTTTCACCCTTGTTAGTCACGTCGCCACCTTTTTTAAAATACTACTTTTCAACCTGGATGACTGTTAAAAATGTTCTGGATGTTTAGAATCTACTTTATTTCGCAAGATAAGCTACAAACAATATTTCGATCCATACTATTATAAATAAATTTGATAGAATCAAACTTCAAATGATGCTTCAAATATTATTTTAGTTGTTTTCCTATAATTTGGAAGAAATATTGCTCTACGTCTTATTTTTATACTGATTAACTTACTGGTTACTGATTTATACTATTGTCGTGAAATTGACTCGACACGCTCTAGGATTCAAATGACATAACGTCTTTTCTTAATGAAACCAGTTTCAAACATTGATATTACAATTCTTAGTATATTTGGGTGAGTAAAATCTGAGAATATTTTAAAGTACTATTAAGCCTTTTCTGAGGAAAATGCTGCTCACTTGGCTGGTGCTGTAATTTGTTCGTTAGACTGTTATTTTAGAGAACATTTGGCCGGTTATCTACAATTTTTTAAAATATTTGAAGTTTCCACAAACCCATTAACTAATGATATGAGTAATCCAAAATGTTCCTATATGATCAGGTGTTGAAATATATGAAAAAGAGCAAACTGATGCATCTTCTGCTATTATTTTAACTTTTCTAACATAATCTTTATTGAGTACTAATACATTTCATATCACCTCTATATCGCAATGAATATTAAATTACAAGAAATAGTTGTGACACTCAAGGTGTCCTAAGTCTTCACTAGACTTTACAACCAAGGCTTAAGTATAAATAAAATAAATGAATATAATTCGTCTTCAGCTTGGAATTAGTCTTGGTCTTCTCGAAGCACCAATCTGAGCCTCCTGAGTTTCCAAATGAAATTTTCTTTGTAGTATCGTAGAGTTGCAACCAGGGGATTCGGGTTGCTTGGAAGGACCGCAAACATTCTTGCAGCAGTCGCTCTGATTGTCTTCAGAACACTCGGCATTCTAGGTCTCTGTGGACCTAGAAGTTTCCCAAGTGGCGTCGATGGCCATCCGTTCTGCACAACTTGGAGCTTATTGATATGACTCTTGGCTGCATAGCCCCAAATCGTAGAGGAATATCATAATAGAGTTGAGGTCATCGTTGGCTGGACTATTATTATTAAATGCACTAGCTTCCTTTTTATTACTAAGCAAATAAGTTCCCTATTTATTCGATTTGTTGGTAACTAATATGAAGAAATAACGAGACAAAAAAATACTACCGTCCTTAAGTGTTACGTCTTAACCTTTCACCAACCATTTCTTGAAACTCTTCGATGATGATCGAATTTTATTTTGATTATTTTCTGTGAAAGTTGTCTGATTACTGAACGGTATTTGATAAAATTATCTGAGGCCAATGCGGCTTTCTTGGCGGGTGCTGCAATTACTTAGCCAGACTGTTATTTTAGTAAACATTAAGCCAGTTATCTACAATTTTTTTTCGATTTCTATGATATATCAACCCATGGAGAAAACTATCACGGAACTATCAATGTGGGTAGGAAAACAAAATATAATTTTGACAAATATTCATTTTACAACGAAATTTTACTTTTGACATTTTCATGCTTTCCAAATTGATTGGCTCATATTATGATTTTATGATATTTATTCTTCGTTCCCGATTGCATATTTTATTGCGTAAACATTATCAATCAAATTCGATAATCTGGAAATGCTCTGTAAAACATTTGTCGGATAACAGGGGTACACTGTATATAACTGGGGTGTTATCAATTACTTCTACATTTTTTAAGACATCTTCAGATGACAGGACATTTTATATACCTTGGTCTTTGTAAAATGTCCTGTTTTGCTGTAGTACAGTAAAATCTTCTATTAGAGCTTCCTTCATTCGGGGTTTCATTATTCGCATATAATAAAAGGGATTCCAATAGGTACCCAACCCAAGATCATTCTTAAACGCGTCGTCAAATGAACTAATTAAAAAGTACAAAAGCAAAAAATATGAAAGTGACATTTTGGCCTACCATCACAACGGCTTGGTTTCAACTGATGGACTATTACATTGGTAGAACCTTCAAAATCATATTGGATAATATGGAATGTGATCTTGGTATGAATATTATGGGATGCTGGAAGAAATTTGACATAATAAGATGCAACATATGTAAACATTAAAGAATCATTGGAAGAAGTGAAGTCAAACATATTGGAATCATGCTGGAAAAAAAACCGTGGCCTACGTAAATGACGAAGAATCTGTGCAAAATCATACTTTGACTACAGACATACCCGAAACTACGAATGGAGTAAGACGATGTGGGTTTGAACAGATATATCCGAGTGACATTCAAGAGTTGCTTGAATTGTAACATGAAGATATGATTGAAACCGACTTGGAGGAAATGTTCAATTAGCAGCCTATTGAAGAAGAGAATTCAACAAGCACTGGAAACGTGACATTTGATTCGAAAAATCTTAGTGAAGCTTTAACAATGGTAAATGGGCCTTATGTTAAATTGTCGAATTGCTGCATTCGAAACATATTTGAATAATGACGAAATGAATATATATCCCGCGAATAGTAAAGGAGGGGTTTCTCTAATTGAATGAAAAAATTATGAATGGTGGAAAGTTGAAGATGAGGATAGTGATTAATAATATGGCGATTATATATATATATAGATATATTTTCAGTGTTTAATTGGGATTGCAGTCTAGGACAGGAAAATCAGTTACCTCTTTAGTATTTTCCTGTCCTAAAGTCCTAGACTGCAATCCCAATTAAACACTGAAAATACATATCTACAGTCGTTAAACATTCAACTATATAGATATATATATATATATATATATATATATATATATATATATATATATATATATATATATATATATATATATGGTTTATTTTTCTAACTTCCAATCACTGCTGTCGTATGGGTTAATTTTTTGGGGAAGTTGTGCATCAGCAGAATCGATATTCTTAAGACAAAAGTGTATGTTAAGAACAATGTTAAGTCTCAGTTATCGGGAATCATGCAGGGGAAGTTTTAGGTCTAATGGTATTCTGACATTGTTTGGTTTATATATATTTAGAGTTTTGATGTTTATGTACCTTCATCCATGTTATTTTGAAAAATTTAAAAATTGTAACAGTACAAGACGTACTGAACCTTATTTTTATCCATGTCACACTTTAAGTTTAACAGAATAGAAGGTTCACCACTCTATATGGGCTTAAACCTGTTTAATGCTCTTCCTAAATATTTCAGATGTATATCTGGACCTAATTCTTTCAGAAAAAGCTTGTATAAGTTGATTATGGAGTGTGAACCTTACTCAATAGTGGAATTTATTAGTTTTTGTAGTAATGTGAAGTGAATTGTTTTTTTCTTTTGTCTCTGACGAATTAATTTTTATTGTATTGCAATAATTTTTTGAATTAAATATATATTATTATATATATATATATATATATATATATATATATATATATATATATATATATATTTATTTCGAATTTTGTCAAAACTTAATAAATTAATATTAAGATTATAAAAATTATAAACTTATTAATAAACTTTTTAATAAAAATTAATATAACTTTCGAAATAAAATATCTTAAACAGGCAATAAATCAATTTCAAGTTATATATATATATATATATATATATATATATATATATATATATATATATATATATATATATATATATATATATATATATAGTACTATACATATCTAAATGTACTGCTACATAAATCAATTCAAAATGACATTTTAATTTAATCTAAATAGTAGAACTGTTGAGATACTGAAACAAGTTTGCTTCATTTATGAAATTTCAAATTACACAATTTCACTATATTACACAATTTAAATTATGAATTGTTATTGCCAAATTATTATTGAAAATTCGGAGATAGTTTCTACTATATTACAATGACTACTGTTGTTGAAGTTTATCATATCATTGAAAAACAAATACAATTTCATCAGCGTAATATAGTTGAGTGAACGATAAGGAAATGTATGTTTTTCCTTTGAATAAGTTGGAAACAGGTGAGAGAAGTAACACAAGACGTGCACAATTTGATCAGTGGTAAGATGTTCATTATATTCACAGTAATCCTCGGTTGAAATAGAATATAAAATACTGTACTGTTTTTTGAAATTGACTGGGTTGCGGCAAATGATTAAATTTTTATGTCGATGATTATTTGTAATGATAAATTTGTCCCAATTTTTCAGTGAACTTACTTAAGAAAATACTTCTGAAAATATTTTTGCACTGTTCAGTCTCCACTTGATTTATTCACTCTTTGAAAACGTGTTGAATATAAAATTCTACCTTATATAATTCACTTTGTATTTCGTGAAATTTGGGTTTGTTGCAGCTAGTTTCTTATTTCCTTCATTATTGAATATCTTGCAATAATCTTCTTGCATAAAATAATCAACAAAATAAAGTGAAATGTCAGGAATTATTGTAAAAGCTTAACTTCATTGTTCCAAGAGATTCTTCCAGCAGCGAATTCACGTTCTACCTTCCAGCAGCTAGAACGAATGTTTTAAAATATTTTTGCGACATTTTCAACTGTTCTGTTACTGATATTAAGGCAAGTTTCCTTGATGTGCATAATCTCTGTTAGAACAATTATTTATGTGTATTCACGTACAGGATTCATATTCACGCAATACATGTATGTGTGTATATGTGTTTTATGTGAATATATATTAACGTGTGTGTTTATCGTTATATGTATGTATAAGTTTAGTCAGTATGTAAGCGTCGGATGGTTAACTATTTGGATAAATTTAAACTTCTTACGTATTCTCAACATGGTTTCAGATCTGGTCGCTCAACGGAGACGACTGCCATCTCTTTTGTAGATTGTGTATATTGCAGCCTAGATAAAGGACTTTTTATTGGTGGTGTATTCTTCGACCTATCGATGGCATTGATGTTCTGGCGTTCGGGCTTATGATCAATGTATATTATAATCTCGGACTCCGAGGCGTATTTCTGGATTGGTTTCATAGTTTTGTCACAGGCTGGACTATGGCAGTTAAGGTCCAGGATACATTCTCCAAAGCTTACGATATAAATTCAGGAGTTCTCTAGGGCTCTGTTCTTGTCCCCCTCTAATTTGTTCTTTTCGTTAATGATCTTTCAGATCACATTCTTGGATGTAATATTACATTGTTTGCGGATGATACTTCGTTGGCTATATCCGCTGAGAACCCGAAGAAGCTTACTCTGGTATGTGGTAATTTAGTACAGTGCTTTCCAAATTGGTGTCATAAAAATTCCTTGATTGTAAATATTGAGTGGACTGATTGCATGTTTTTTTCATTGAAAACTTAAATCGGATATTGAGTATACAGTTTGGTAGTACATTAATCACCTCTAAGGATCATGTTAAATTCATTGGGGTATACATTGATTGTAATTTGAGATGGTGTCAAAATATTGATGCATTATGCAAAAAATTCAGTGAAGCCTACTTCGCTAAAGTCAAATAAAATATTTTCTCCATAGAAAATCTGTGTTGAATGTGTACTATGCCTTATGCTACATCACTTATCCTAGAATATATTGCTGTGGGGCCTCTTTAATATAGAGTATTCGTGTCCCAAAAACATATTATACGTATGATGTAATAATGTTAACTCGTTTAATGAATCCTCGTTTCTCGTGTATTCCGGTATTCATAGCATATGGGATACTGACGTTTCCCTGTATATAGTACATATTCAGGAGTTTATTGTATGTGAACGAAAACCATAGTAATTTGGTGAAATTGTCTAGTTCTCATGAATACAACACAAGAAATTCTCAGGTGTTGCTACTTCCTCATCACAGAACTTCTAAATGTATGAAGAAATTAAGCTCTTCAATCGTCTGCTTGATTCTATAAAATGTTTACCCAAAACTAAATTTCGAAATGTGATTAAGTTGAAGTTGATAAAAAAATGTTCCTACTCTATAGAAAATATTTCAATGATCGTGATTTCTGATTATTTTGTAATTTGACGTGTCCTATACATTTGTTTCTATATGTCTAAAAGAATAAATAAAGATTATTATTATTATTAGTTTTTTTATTCCTATACCTAATTATATTTCATTTTGTCAGAGGTGATTTCATATCACTCTTTCTTTTAAAATTGAACTTTAAAATTTGAAAGTACAAAATTTAAACTTTTGAACTTTTGAACTACTAATCTTGTTTTTAGTATCTGTTGTCTTTCATGTTTTGTAATGTTAAATAAATGTATAAATAATGAATTTGAACTTGTTAATAGCAATTTTTACTTATTTGATACAGTAAAATTTTATCAGTCAAGAGATTTTCATGTAGGGGACCTCAAAGTTTTTTTGTGAGTTTTTCTGAACTCAAAGCATGGAACGACAACGAGCTAGATAAATCGTGGATGGCAATATACACTTCACGAGCTTGTCAGGCAATTGACTCACATGTTTCCTCCATGTTAAACTAACATCAATGGAAACACTAAGAAATTTTTTTAGTGTTTCCTATATTATCAATATGATCAATATAAACAATATTACGTCTCAAAGAAAATAAACGTGCAAGGAAAACAACGTGAATTTATTCGCAGAGAACCATTCAGACGCACTAAAATCTATCTTATCACTCAACCACAGCCTAACTCTACTTACAATCAATCCCGGTTGATCGATCGATCTTGGAACATCTACTCCATGTTATAATTGCCTTTTCTGAAAAAAAAACTTTTCAGCGAAGCGGTAATTTCTATAAAAAAAATAGTTTCAACAAAAATTGTAGATCATACCATTATCTATATGAATTGATAAGACACTTTTTTTCTAAGAACTATGTCTGAGTTATAGCGATTCAAAAATTGTTTTTATAGTATGTACACTAGCAAGTTCACTTTGTCAATTAGAATTGACAATATGCTATAAATTTCATTATTTTTCATTTTCAGGTGGGAGTAAGTTTGATGCACATGTCAATTCCTTTAAACCTTACCTTTATTGAGATGTGGACAGTAATTTGGATGTTTGAATGATTCTGATATCATATTTGAAACGAGCAAGCAAATTTTCCGGTTGAGGCCATATAATTAATTACAGTTGTAAAATCCATCTTAAATTATTAGGAGACAGTTTATTTGTATTGATAAAATCATTTACATGCGTATATCTGAATCTACTAAAATCTGATTAATTATTTGTATACTCTTTATTTGTGAACATTCAGTTATTTATGATGGAAAATCTAGAGTGTAAAAAATGCTGTTATTTTCGAAAAATTTTATATTCCACGATTTACGAATTAAAATATTTTATAATTGGATGTTAAATCAACAAAATTACAAATTGAATCTGAGTTTTCAAAGGCTCAATTCAATTTCTCACAACGTCCTTTCAATGCTATTGTTCTTGCAGCTGGATCTTTTCCTTGAGCGTGTACTGTTGTTGATAAGCAGGGGTAAATTTGGCAAAATACTTGGCACTGCATTTAAATTGAGTTTAACTTGAGCAGATATTGCCTTCGTTGATCCATCTGGCAAACGATGAATACCTTCTCTAATAAGTGTAACCTCTGGAAAATTTTGGGCACAAACTACAGAATATTTTGTGGGGTTCCATGATGCCCTAGGAATGTTTTTACCCATTGGTTCATTAGATTTTCATCCTAAAAACGAAACACAGAAAACTCGAGGTGAGTTTTGTAGTTCGACTTGTATCCAGGCACACAGTAATAACTTGGCATTTTTGTGCTATTATCAAGAGCAAGACCTATAAGAGATTAGTTCTAAATAACTACTTAATCTAACAAAGAGTAGGTAACTATACTAATGACAAAAAAGGAACAATTCTAGCAAATAATGCTTTGGTTAATGTCTGAACTACTCAGCCAGAACATCAGCGATAGATAACTATTTACATAAAATTTTCAAAGGTATTACTTAGTGTATTGCTAGAAAAAACACAGTAGCACTTTCTACACACTATACATCACATAAAAGCAAAACAACTAAAACGCGGATTTTTGTTTTTACACAATTATGAGATGGAAAAGTTAGGTGTTATTTCTACCTCTCCTGGTATAACAAAAAAAGCACAACTTAAAACACAACAGATATTTCTGTTTATATATGAAATTTGCGGGAAATTTGTTTTGCTTGTTCTCCACAACTTCAAACAAAAGCACTTTCTACAACTTATGTTCGGATTTGAATGTTATTTCTCTCGTTAAATAGCGATTTATTCAGCAGCAATGAGCAGAAACCATTGCAAAGCCATTACAGCATCTCTATTATGGGTCTTGCTTGGATGTTGCCAGATTTCCTAGTTCATGGCTTGTAAGTAGAGTTAGGCTGTTACTCGACTTCGCTAAGCAGGACAGGTCGGTATTCGACACACAAAGTTGTGTCATTAGCAAATAGTTGTAGCGAGCACCTGGCATAGTAAGGGCCGAAAATTCATTCAAATTACTTACCCAATCCGAACAATTCACTAGCAAAGCTGTAAACATATTCAAAACATATTTAATAAAAACAAATTTCATAATCGCAGTTAAATATTCAAGCCCATAGTAAAACACAATATTTACTTCAAATTCCTGGCATGTGGTATGGCATGGTGCACAACACAATACGAGCTGTTATCTACTTTTAGAACGTAAAAACCCGAGTTCATCATCTTAGCCGCCCTCTTCATCCTACCCTACACTCCCCAACTACCTTATCTAAAATATATAAAAAGAAAAAGGTGCCTCCTATTAGAAATTACGGATGAAGTAGAGTTAAAAAAATTCTGAACCTGCTTCAAAATAAATAAGACATATATTTGAAATATAGGTGAGGTGAATAATATGTTCGGAAAATTTCTCTTGGAGTTTCAACTACATATTTATTTTCAATATTAATTTGAATCGTTATTTGTAATGAAAACTACTCGTTGGCTCTTTCAGAATTATGGCTATTTGTGGTTAACGCAACCATGGTTGAAACGACTAGTTATGCTTTTCGTTGATATCTTTTTCCATTGTCAACGCATACGATGATTGAATGAATTATTTTGGTGATGTGTACTGTTGTCAGGAAACTGACTTTTGTACGATGGTCTTCCAAACTGAGCGGTAATCGGTTTTCGTTTGCCCATTTAGCGTTATAAATATTAATAACAAATATAACAATCTAATATGAGATATTCTGAACCAGTTATTTCTGTTGAAAACAAATCATAATCATTTATTGACCAACATTTTTTTGTTATCTTCGATAAAAGTGGTTTATGTTTTGTAACACTCAATACTTAAGTTATTATAAATTAACAGCTAGTTTTTTGTTGTTTTTTTACCACGTTGGTCCCCATTCGGGTTTATATTTCTGAAGTCCTTATGTTTTCTTTTCTTAGTGGGAGTAAATGTGACACTTTCAGTAGTTTCAGTAGCGCTTTTTTCGATTATTGTTACGTAATTTAATTCAGGACGAAAACTACTAAAATAGTTTTAGCTCAAAAAAATCAAAGTATCCCAAAACAAACGAACAACGAAGATAACAAAGCAAGCAAGCTAAAGTAAATATTAGTTTGACGCTGTCAAGGTTGACATTGAGGTATCAATTCCAGTTCCGTTACACGCACATTACGTCTGTCGAACCAAAGTCCAAAAATTGTCGAAGAAAGTTCAAAAATTGCAAGATTTCTTTTTTTTAGTTTTAGTGTTGCAAAATATAAACACTCATCTATTGTACGGAAATATGGTCTTTTCGCTTACTATATATTTCTTCAACAGTATATAGTACAGAGACCCGAAATATAGTACCATACTATAATTTATAGAACGGTTGACAACCCTACCTTCAATCCCCTTTAGTTAAAAACCAATCAGAAATGACATTACTATTAATATAAATAAAATATATATATATATATATATATATATATATATATATATATATATATATATATATATATATATATATATATATATATAATAAAGAAAAATAGCTTCATTAAAAATTCAATAGTTTATCGTTTATTTAAGTGATGTTTGTAGCTTTAACTTAGTTGAAAGTAATTACGTACATCGCTATTTAATTTATAACTTCCTTATGAGTTTAAGCTTCTATTAATTAGTATTTGATTACTACTTGGAATGATTTTGATAACTCTATAGGATAATTCTGAAATGCAATAATTAACTATTAATATAACTATTCTCTACATATCAATACAACGAAAATGCAAAGTTAATTATTCAACAATACTATTTCATTGTTTCATTTATAATGCACTTTTGATAATTAAAATTTGACATTGTAGAAAAATATTTTTTTTGATGCTTCATCTTTCTCACATTATTTCAATTGCCCAAAATATTCGAAATGAAGTAATTGCCGATAACAATTTATACTCTTCAAGACGTTGCTCATTAACTGTGACTATCAAAGCATATATTATGTCCAGCTTGACTAGCTGGATGAAAATAAAACCTATAAAGATTCTTTGGCGTAAGTAGTTCAAAACAGAGGTCGAAGAATATTCAAGTAATTCATAGCATAGTAAACTATCACAGAAAAATTACTTTAAAGAAAGGTCTCTTGTTTTTGTATGATTGTTTCATACAAAATATATTTCATTATTATTATTATTTCAATATATATTACTTGAGAATACTATAATACGTGATATTTCTATGGTGGAAAATATTGATTTCTACTCAAATACTCTGCCATTCCAGATTGAATTCTCACACAAGTAGCTACTAATCAGATAAAAATTTTGTTCTTATAAAATGACACCTTGTTCAATTTAATTACTCATTTTTATTGTGAACTCCTCCTCGTCCCTAACTGAAGTGAACAAAAGGCAATCCTAGTGGCAAGTATCAATCAAATATCAATAACAACGTTATGACAAAATGCTAACCTCCGTGGCTTAGTCGGGAGAACACCCGACAAGCAGGTTTTTTAAAGATTATTTTCCTGTAAATACACTATGTAAATTTGTTACAAAACCATTAATCGAAAATAGACCAATTTGTGCAAGGCTCTAATGAGCTACACCATAAGATAAATTACATTATAAGCTTTTGTTTAAAGCAGGAATTGTAAATATAATGACTAACTTATAGAAACATGTGTAATAGTATAATTATCCTTTATATATTTATATGTGTTTGTATTGCCTTTGTAAATAATTTGTAAATAAATATTGTTGACTTGACTTGACCCGACTATAGTGCGGTAGAACTCGGGTTCGAGACCCGTTGAAGGCATGGGTGTTTGTGTTGGTCTATAATTTGAGTAGTTTCAATAATGAAATATGACGGGGTAATGTAAATTGATTACAAGCCCAATGGTGTATCGGAACCGGCGTTAAACTGTGATCCACTAAATTATAAAAAAAACATTGAATAATTGGTATAAATA
The DNA here is from genome assembly GCA_030704895.1 of Henosepilachna vigintioctopunctata. Lineage (NCBI taxonomy): Eukaryota > Metazoa > Arthropoda > Insecta > Coleoptera > Coccinellidae > Henosepilachna > Henosepilachna vigintioctopunctata. Next base: position 13,650,408 of record JARQZJ010000031.1, on the reverse strand, counting down.
GCGAAGGTCTTTGCAGAACCTTGTCAAAATTTAAGTGCAAACCGCTAATGTATTTGTTGTTTCAATGAAACTCAAACAATGTAAATTTATTAAAATTAATGTCAAGTGTCAATTATTTTATCCTCGATCTATCTCATCTCATCTTAATTCCTACTTCATTGAAAGTAATTCAGAACGGAAATATGTATAAAATGATTTTAATAATGTTATAATCGAAATATTGAATTCATTCGTTAATTTCTGATAATTCTGTTTCAGAGAAAACTGCAGTTTGTTTTTAGAAGTTATATTTTATTGTAGACTTCATTTATCACTGTATATGATATAGTGATAAAAAGTCTCTTTTTCGGAAATCCTATTAGGTTCCTAAGTTTTTCGTTGTACTCGTATATGGTGAGTACTAGAGCTTCAATAAAATAAATCTGTATGAAGCACCTGCTGAATTTTGCATCTTGATGGCATTTTATATTCAATTTTTTGGAAATCACAATCAATAACCGAAATTTGTTCTCAGAGTATGTTAACATTTGGAAGGTTTATTTTGACCTTTTCAAATATGTTCTCTAGTTGAATATATTTATGAAGTAGCCATGTTCTGACAATTTCTACAATTTGCATTACACATTACATTAATTTGCTAACAATGTAGCTATTATGTTTGCGTTAGAAAGTTGAAGTAGAAATAGGAATATTATCAATAAATATAACAGCTGGAATGATTGACTCTTCATAAAAAAATAGCTCCAGTTAATTTATTAACCTAGTTAGCAGCAAAAAATACAAGACGATTTTTCAGGAGCTTCCGGGGAATTGCTAGAAAATTGTAGCATTTATAGTACAAGTAAGGTTTGGTGGGTAAGTAATTATTCGCAAGAATAGTTTGAGGATTCACAGGTTTATGTTATATTCACTTTTAAATAAACATTAATTTTACTCAGAATTAATATTTTTAAACGTGAAAACTGAAATCCCAGTTATTCATTTCTGATTATTCATATACCCAAATGAATTGTTCATATTATCTGACTAACATAAATGAAAATATAAGTGTGTTATTGCAAGTAGGTATATATTTTAGATAGTTATAAGACGTACTTTCAAAAGTTACTCACTGAAATATTTTAATTATTCAAGGAAAAAATATTTACTTTAAGAATTTGATATCAAAATTTTGGGAGGGTTTCGAATCACAAAGTAACTCTTTGGAAAATTACCTGACTATTTGAAACTACTCGAGAAGTTTTGGGTTTATAATACCCATAGCACCATGTTGGAAATATTAAATCCTAAACCTGTATAAATCCTATACCTATCCAATTCCAAGAGGCTGCTGAAATCAAGAAATGCACGTACAGCTCACGTGATCTGTAAATATTCCAGAGTAGAACTAAGCCCTTACCCAATACTTTAAGGGATATACACTTAAGTGCAATATTGAAATGAGAAATATTATTGAAACATATATTTGTGAAAACTAACAGTATTTACTAGTTATCTTCGGTGTAGGAGAATAGAAACTTCAATTTCTCTTGTAATATTCTGTCGGATATTACTATATCAATGTATCTATATATAAGTATATATAAAACTAAAGTGGACACTGTAGGCATATCTCGCAATTGGTAGCAGCCGCTGGCACGTGTTTGAGCTTATTAGCTCTCCTCAGAACGGCGTAGCCTAGTTCAAGTTGTACGAATCTGGAGATGGAAAAACAAGAAAGAACAGACACTCCACTGAAGGAAGTCGACACATTTTAGGCTACTGCGTTTTTACTCTCCGGATTGGGAGATTTGAAAAAACTACTTCGCCCATGAGGCCACTATTTATTTAGAGGATGCCTCTAGCCGATAAATTATACAATATAAGAATGATGTTCGACACAGTGGAAAATTTCAAACAAAAGTGGACACTTTCTCTGTATTTCTCGTGCTATATTATCGCACTTGTAGATAATACTAATTATAGATATTCGCTATCAAAGTACACTAAAACTTTCTTTCGATAATTTTTGACAAATACTACATTTTACAAGTCTAGTTTTTCTGAAAAAATTTCGTCTAATTTGATGAAGTAATGCGCCATTTAGGTTGCGGTTGTAGAATCGCTCGTTTTCAATTCAAAACATGTCAGAAATTCATTACAAGAAAAAGAATTCTATAGTTCTCGTGCTATATTATCTCACTTGTAGATAATACCTTATCTTATAGATATTCGCTATCAAATACACTATAACTTTCTTTCCATAATTTTTGACAAATCATTTTAAAGAATATTATAGCAGAGCTGGCTATGTGAAACATGAAACGATATATGTAAAAACCATAAATATACATACCTATATATATTTTTTATTTCAAGAAATCTTTATTTTAGTTCCGTTTCGAATTGTAACTTTGTCAAAATATTGAATAATTGAGTTAAATTAAGTTTCGACGAAATTCCAGTTTGCAGTAAAACGTCAAACGAAATGATGATTTTTCAATAAAAGAAATCCTGTTGTTGCTAAAAATATTATAAAAACTAAACATCCCAAAAGTCTATATATATATATATATATATATATATATATATATATATATATATATATATATATATATATATATATATATATATATATATATATATATATAAATTTACGGTGTTTACCTGCAATTTTATTTCTGTTTTTGTGACAGCCGTTTACATGTTTCAAGCTGTCACAAAAACAAAAATAAATATTGCAGGTAAATACCGTATATATTTCTTTCTTTCTATATTCATACCTGTATAAATCCTTTTAAATTTATATATATATATATATATATATATATATATATATATATATATAAACCTAATAACCAATTTACTCAGTAACAAATATACTATAAAACGAAGAAATTCATTTCGGGTTATCGTTTCGCTACATACTGCAGCTTTGTCAGAACTTTCAAAAGTTTTGGAAACTTTCAGCCTCTAAGAAACTTGAACTTCCGAAAGTTTTGAATGCTTGATGTTCCTATGATATGAAAGATATATTTTGTTGATTCCTGTAGATGAAATAGTGTAGTATCCGTTATACTTCATGGTTTTTCTGGTCAGAGTCATAACAAGGTGATTGGAGATTGATGTTTGTGCCTCACTTGGCGATGGACATGGCACAACTGATGAGTTCCTTGTAGAACAAAACTGTCTGTATTGTGCTTCCAACAAGTGGTTTTCTCATGGGGAAGAAGGATAAAATAGACTTAAGAAACATTAGTCTGATTGATATATTCAACAAAGCTGCAATTCGCAACGAAACATCCACTGAAATATATATTTTTTTGAAATACAAAAAGCTTTCAATTTCTAGAATTACTAAACAATGTATATCTTTATGGTTTAGGTTTACTAAGTCCGAAACATACGTCGAGTTGTCTACGTCAGGTTTATTGAACGATTTTAGCTCAATTTTCGAAGTATTTGAAATCATGCGATAAATTTAATCTTGAAATATGTTAAGTGATACTTCAAGTGATATAAATGCCTATGGAAAATGATGTAATGTTGCTACAGTATCTCTATTCTAGTAAGAGGTTGCAAAAAATATTATCAAATACCTTGTTATCGATATTATGCATTCCCTAGAGAAATTCGCTATTTTGCAACGATAGCCTTGAAGATAAAAGGATCTGCGAGACAGGCAATTAAAGATTACCTGGTACAGAATACAGACACTGGCACTTAACTTAAGTATACCTGTTGGATAGATCTATTCTTGAAACTCTCCAATATGGCGATTATAAAAAAGTTCGATCGAATTCTACGAGTCTCTTCGTTTGGATTTAAATAGTTCCATCGGAGCAAAAAATTATTAAATTCCGGGAACTGACGTCCGGAGGAGAGACCAGTTGAACCTCTTGGTCTGTCGATTCAGTCGAATTCCATACCTTTTCTTTTGAGAAAAGAAGAGTAGAAAAACGTAGGGCGTCTACTAGATATTAGTGATAATCTAGAATTAGTATATAAAGTATTTAATGCACAATCTATGTTTTCGTATTTAATCACTTTCTGAGTTTAATCCAATAGAAATTCTTTTGTGAAGATATAATGTATATATATATATATATATTTTTTTTTAAATTGATTTATTGTCTGTTTGAGATAGATTATTTTGAATGTTTTCTGCAATAATAGGTTTCTTTTAATATGAAAAACTTAATTTTCGTTGACGTTTCATTATATAACACAACTAAGTCAAAACTAATTTTTTTAATTATTTTTTTTTAATGTTAATTTGTTATTGATAAAAACATTCAAAATTAAATATATATATATATATATATATATATATATATATATATATATATATATATATATATATATATTATTTATTTATTTATTTATTGATGCATTTTTATATGTAGTCTCAATTATGTTAGTTAATACTAACATAATTGTTCCGAACATTATAGATCAAAGGTTTTTTATTCAAAAATTGACATGCTTTTCTGTTTATGTAAACATACATTTATAAAAACAGTAAAATTCATGTTAGGCACGAATTTTTTCATTATGAAAATCAATTTTATCAACAAATTGATGGTGTCGCCATAGGCAGTACTTCATCGAGTGTTATTGCTTAGTCTTAGTTATGGAGTTCTTACAAGAAAATGTATTGAATGATTTAGATGAATATGTTTTATTATATAAACGATATGTCGATGATTGTTGAATCAAAGAATTTGAAGATCATATATATTATACTAGAACATCTTGAAGACTTCGATAACCAATTACAATTCAAAGTTGAAGAGAAAACTATTGAAAAATTGAATTTTCTTCATGTAAAATTGATAAGAAACATAAATTTGACAGGGTGGCATAGTAATTTTTTCAACGAGTTTCCGATTATAAAAGTAATCACTACTTTCCTCAAAAAAGGGATAATTATTGGTTTCGTAGATAGATCATCAACATTAAACTACATAATTTGAAGACCTGAAACACTTGAAGAAGTTCATACACTTGTCATAAAAAATAATTATCCGTTCAATATAATTCAGAAAAATATAATAATCAGGATTATCACATTCTCTAATAGATTACAATCACAAAAAAATAGGTCCAATGGGAATAATTATATTCCTCTACCTCATTTACTACCTCATTTCTAAACATTGCGAAAATATTGAAACCTTTTAACTTTGTAATAGTACACAACGCACAAAATCAAGTCAAAAGAATAAATACAGTTATATATTCAACGTATATAAAGTTGAAAAGTAAAACGAAAACTCGAAAAAAACAACGAATACATCTTATAATATACGAAAGAAAATTCACGAATATGCAAAAACCAACATGTTAGGCTTCACATGAACATGAAATAACTGAAAACACGATTTCAATTACAATAACACAAAGACGTGCAGCCAAGAAAAACAAAAACGAGAGGAATTTTCGAAATTTTGTTTCAGAATTTAATTCATCAAAATTTAGAAAATGCTTTGAATTTATAACGATTCGATAAACCTTTGAAATAATAATAATAGAATCACCACATAACAAACATAAAACAACATATCTCAAAACTCTTCTTTTCCTGAGCTGCTATCTATTTCAAACACATAACCACAAAATAAAAATTACAATATAAGATTTCTGCATTAGTATATTAATTAATGTACAATTCATTCTGAAATTAAAATTACACTGACTTGTATCAACTATCTTACAATGGGTTTTCATGTCTTGGTGAAGAAGACTAATATATGAATGAAATCATTAATGACACATTTGACAGCAGATGAGTTATGCGCCTTAGTACTCATTTCATAAATACCATGCCTCTTGTTGTGAAAATATTTACGTGAAAAACTTTTGGACAACTCTGTAGAAGGGTGTTTCAAAATACTTAATTATATACATATCTCAAAGTCATCTTGCTGGTTACTTTATGGAGATGCAGCATAATCCCGTGGGCAACATATGAAATTATGTAGGTATCCCCATTTTGAAATTTAATAATTTAATACATTATAGGCATTTTTTTGAATGGAAAATTTGAGCATAGCTATCATTAGATATATTTACTATACAATTACAATAATTACCAAATATAATTCTGAAATGTAAAGTTAGGTTATTCAAATGAAATATTAAACTTACATTGTGAAGAAATATATAACACTAAAAATATTATATAAAAATTCGAATGAAATTTAAAATCGTCGAAAAATATCTACTCCTCCACTGCGCTATATTAATATTAATATATTAAGTTTTCCACCAATATACGCTAAAAAGCACAAATCCAATATATTGCCAATGTAATAATTGATAATGATTCTAATCGTTTCTGCATTTCTGGTTGTTGAAAATGTAATAACCGTTACATAGTGCAAACAAATTGAAAGTTTGATGTAAGATTCAAAGAACTTCAAGACTCCTTTAGGATAAATAAAGATAACTCGAATTTTTCCAAACAGCTTCTAAAACTGTATGTAATATATTTATAATATATGTTAACATATATATGAATGTTCTCTGATCTCTTGGTGAAACATTGTCAAAGATATTGAATAAAAAGACTTGGTTTGATTTCACAAAATTTATAAAATATACTTGACAATTTTTTCGGGTGTTATCTATTTTCAATTTAGTTCAATTAAACAGTTCAAATTCAATTTAGTTTAACTTTTGAAAGTGGGGTAACACCCCGAAACAAATCTTGTATTTAATGTGTATTTTCTCAATAATTTGGTAGTACACTTCTTCTAGTAATTCATGAAACAATTGAAAACATCTTCCACGACTAAACCTTTTGATTTGAACGGTAAATAAAATGTTGCCAAATTCAGAATATGAGTGTTTCCGAGATTCTTTGAATAGCTTGTGGTCGAATTTTTCAACTCTTTTTATAACTTGCATATCAAAATTCATTAATCTTGTGGATCAATCAAACAGTTGATTATAATTAAAACCTATATACCAGTGTTTTTTACCAATTTTCAATAACAAATCTCATCCACTAACAAGCTCCCCTTCCACCCATCATTGAAATAGTAATTGCAATTTCAGTTTCTATTTAATTCAGTTATATCTTGAGATTGAGCTATTTGCTCGACATATTCGAGAATTAAGTACTTTGAATGTTAACTCCAACAATCAAACACACATGTTTTGATTGTTGGCTACTGGTGACAAAGTTAATGATTTTTGTGCAGTAGAAATGTAAAGCAAAACACTTGTAAATGTTTGGAAATGAGGATAACACCAGTTGATATTAGTAAGGACTGGGACAGTGTGAGGAAAAGAGCTATATATGAAGAGGACAGTAAAGAGCTGTAGTAAATGAATGACTGTACTTTGTAAAACTATCACTGATTGTAATAGTCGGAGAGCCGGCTGTATAAAAGTATTATGGATCAGATACATGAATACTTTTTAGAATATAAACCGAGAAACCATAGAACTAAAGGTCGACACCCCCTACCATGTCTGATTTTGCCTCCATGCAAAATTATGACCTCACTTCCGGTTGTGATTTCAGACATTATCATAACTTATAAGATACATAAAAAAATTAACGTGAAAATGAAGTTTTTGATAAGCAAAATTGAGTTCACAAAGGTCGATAAGCTCAATGCATTCGCAACCGTGTGTCGACCACGATCAAAGGTACTGTTTTCATACTTTTTCTTAATGGATCGAATACATGAATTTTGTTAAGCGTTCCTAAAATTGAAACCCCTCTAATTACTAAAAAAACTGGTCGAAACCTTTCATTTACCCGGATCCCACTGTCGATCAAGTTTGAAGAATCATAGCGCCTATACAGATACGCATAATAGTTTTATCGTTAATATTAACAAAAATTGTCGAACTTTTATTTTACCCAGAAAAAGTTGTCGACTGATTTCAAGTGATTGAATAACCTTTGCCCGTATACTCTGCGTCCCTAAATCTCTGATTATTTTCATATATTCATCCAATACATAGACTATTCTTCTCTTAAACTAATCCTACAACCATAAAATCAATTTAAAAAAATAGTTAAATCATGTATTCGATCCATTAAGAAAATGTATGAATATAGTACTTTTGATCGTGGTCGACACACGGTTGCGAATGAATTGAGCTTGTCGGCCTTTGTAAACTCAATTTTGCTTATCAAAAACTTAATTTTTAAGTTAATTTTGTTCATGTATCTTATAAGTTCTGATAATGTCTGAAATCACAACCGGAAATGAGGTCATAATTTTGCATGCGGGCAAAATGAGACATTGTGTCCATTGGGGGTGTCGACTTTAGTTCTATGGTTTCTCTAATATTCAAAAAATTATCCATGTATATGATCTATAGGACTTTTATACGGCCGACTCTCGAACTATAATGAAGTATATGACATTCTCGAAAATACTGCTGATCCTCATGTTTTTCAAGGTCTACAAACAAAAATCTTATATTTACGGATACAAGACACGAAATTTTAGATACACTACAATATTGTTCGAGCCATACAATACGGGTTCGAGCCCCGGTGAAGACATTGGTGTATGTTTTTGGTCATGATTCAACTAGTTTGATTTTCAACTAGTGAATTACCCAACTAATTGTTAGGTAATTCACATTGATTACAAGTCCATTGGCCGTTCGGAACCAGCGTTAAACTGTAGGTCCACTGAATTAAAAAAAACATACTGATATATTGACAATAATAAAAATTTATTCGCTTCAAAAAACGCAACAGTTTTATAATAGATGAAAGCGTAGGAATACATTAGCAGGTAAATTTGAAGGTAAGCGATAGTTTCTTGGTATCTGTTCGGTTCATATATATATATATATATAAGTCCCCAGTGCCGTCTTAAGTGCGCGCCCAAAGGGGCGAGTGCTGCGCCTGAGCCTTAAGGACATGGCGAGTCATCAGAAAGACCCTAATAAAGTGAGCCCTTGCTTAAGTGGCGTCGTATATAAAACTATTGTTCGGTACAAAAGATTTCCATTATCTTCCTTATCTAAGCTTTCCACGTAATTGTGGTACACGAACAGAAACGTGAAAACTTGCTACTTCCTTCATACCTGCTTACTGCATATTACTTTTGAAGATTGAAAACATTTTCTTCAAACATTTCTGTTTTGCTTCCCCATCAAAATTTTGGTACTGACAAAAATTTACTGAATGTAACCATAGGTATTAAAAGAATTGTTTTTACTCGACATGAATCCAAAATTTGGCCTTTTTGTTGGCGGATGTATTTTTTTATGACATGCTGAATGTAATTAGAAAAAAGTAGATATAACCATAAATATGTAAATATCACGAATCTTCAAAAACTTGAAAATCGTGCCTAGATACATCGAATATAAACACTACTTCCGCACTCCCTTAAATATTATTTTTATGAATTCGTCATTGATCCTTTGAAAATCTTGTTTTGATTTTGTTAAAATGCGGAAACAACAGATCTGTCTCATTGAAGCTTCTGAAACATCATGAAAAATGTATTTGAAAAAACATTATATCAATCAAATCAAATAACGTCTATTGAATTTCTGAGTTTGGGATACATTGTTTTGTAAATATATATTCAAAAGGCGGGGGGCTCTAAGGTTTTGCAACTTTCTTCAACCCGTGCGTCTTTATTTTATTTTTCTATTAAAAGAAAGATTAGAAGCAAAAAAGAATATTATAAATTAACTATTGACAGTTTACTAGTCACACTATTACTTGCCATTCCGACAAATGTCGGATTTTCAATTCATCTGACATTTGGTGGTAAAGGAAACCACAGAAAACTTTACCCACGTAATGTACATTTGTGTCTCTTTTCATTTCATCGTTTATTTCACTTCATAATTTCAATATATCGTAAATAAATGGTATAAATATACTATAATACATAAAATTCAACTTTGATCGTTTTAATAAAAGATATGTAATTTTCATTATATTTATTCTACGATCTGGATACACTTTATTTATTTAATTACATAACATTCCATATTTTGAGTCAATTTATCCTACTAGTTTGTACGAACTTCAAACATTATATCAGCAGGTGTGACAATTAATATATAAATACAACTAAGTATATAAATATACATAGTTTTATAAAAATACATACGTGAAAAAAGAGAATAAAGTTTGAGGAAATTTAATTTGTGTTTTTATTCACCCAATAGAGTATGATGTAATGAAATATCAACTCTTTATTTAAAAATCAGTAATGAGTACTTCAAGACGTTTATTAAGATTTAGATTGATATGGTTCTTGCGCCATCTCTAAATTGTAGCTACAACGAGTGATCAAAGAAAGATATCGAAATAGAAATCTATTAGTTAGTAAGCAGCTAGTATTCACATTAAACCAATAGATGGGCTGCACATGTCGCACTATAAATTCGTTATTCAGAATTATTTCCAATAATCCAATTTAAATTGATGATTAATTTTTTTAATGTGCAGAATATTGTTCTGATCACTTCGTATATAATTTTCTAACAATCAATTCAAATTTCTCTCGATTTTTTTAAGTCGGTTTTGTCTTATTTCTAAGTATTGAAACATCGTTTTTACATGTCTTTCGGAACAATTGAAAGTCAGAAAATATAGTATTCAGAAGAATGTATGACAGTGAATTATTAACCATACCAAAATTATAGAAGGAAAAATTTGATTTATTTAAATTAAGATAATATTAATAGACTCAGTATATGAGATCAGTGTAAGTTAAATAAGTTTAGAAAATAAGTAGAGTAAATGAAAATAAGTCAGTAAAAGCCGACCAATGTATGCACACACAGGCTCTTAGTCCATTTTGCATACATTACGACGGTTGATCATTTACCTGTAAGAGTACTAAATTATGATGAATAAGTAAATAGATGAATAAATGAAATAAAATTGTTGTTCTCTCAATTTGAATTACTTAATCTGTTCAATTTTAATGTTACTTATATGATGTATAATGGTAACTTACCTACATCCAATATTTCAGTTGAAATTCTTGGAAAATTTATTGTCATTTATATGATTCAACAATTTATGTGCTAATTTGTAGTTATTCATTGAATCTATTCCCATCGACATATCGTTCGATTATTTGAATAATACGGGAGGATTTTTAATGTCCTGAAAGTAAATTAACAATCAACGCCATCTTTTAATGAGACGCTACATAAAATTCTATTGTTATAGTGGTCGTCTTATGAGAGAAATTCTACAAAAGATTTAGTCTGTTGAAATTAGTTAGCACACATCCCTCCAAAAAGTTTAGGACTCTAATAAACTCCTATAATCTTTTCGGAATGCGATCCTTTTCTTTGTTCAAATAAAGAATTTCGGAGCTGTCAACTGAAAAAACAACTGAATTGCTTGATTTTTTGCGAATGAATCACTGCATCAATGAAAGTGGACAATTTCATGATATTTCAGAAATGTAAATACTAATTCCATATAAAATATTCAAAATTCAATTAAAATAATTTTATTTGAAATAAACTTTCACAAAGTGGTGAAAATGGTAGCCAATTTTGCATTCACTTGCACTCATAGTTATTTTCGTAGCTTAGTGGGAGATGTGGGTTCAAATCCCGTGGAAGAAATGGAGGTTTGTGTATGTGAAAACGACTAATGTTATGAAACAATGTTATAGAATTTTATAATACAAAAATGGGTAATGTACATGGGTAATACGAACCCAAAAAGCTTGCATTCCTAGTTTAGCATGAGTTCAAACTGTTACATCTATCTTACCCCAAATTATGTCAAACTCATTCAGTGTCTCTAAATGGACTGCCTAAGTCTTGCGTCATAGTGACTCCAAACAAATGTGTTTATTAGTGTAAAATCCCATAAAAATATCTCAATTAATTGTTTAATTTTTTTTTTTGGTGATAGAAAAAGAACTTCTATTTGTGTATTTTGTTAAATCAGACTGCCTTTTGAGTAAATCATATCCATTTTCACCAAATTTGAGTTGATTTATTTCAATGATGCGTCTTGAAAACTTTTCGTTCAAAACAAAGTCTCTAAAACAGGATTTATGAAGGAAAAGTTTTATTCTATCGCCAAATATAAGAAAACACAGGATATAATATTTTTTATTGAACTTTACCTTTGAAACATTTTTTTGTTTGGAGCCAATTTTAGGATCCGCACTTCTGTGACGTCAGAACCTAGGCACTCTATTGGATCAATTGATCGTAATGTTGTCTTTCACAAGGAAAAGAGACCGAATTAACTGTGATTATAGCGTCGGTGGTCAGGTTCTTTCTCGTTCTGACAAGGTGAGATATCTTGAACATTCATTGGACTATTTAATATCCTAATCCGTAGCCAGTTGGAGTATGACACCATGATCTGGCATCCTATTTACACTTACCATCAACGCCATCTTGAGGCCATTCAGCAAAGGTTCTTGAAATTCTTAGTTTGGAAGGAGGATAAAATTTATCCACAGAGAGGAGTCAATCATAACGAATTATTGAGTCGATTTAGTTTAACCTCATTTCAGAGCAGGAGAGAAACTTTATCACTCAAATTTTTGTACAAATTACTGCACAATAGTATTGATTGTCCTCCTTTTTTCTCCGTTTTGAAATTTCATGTTTCTAGGTAATTCTCGTAATACAGAATTATTCCACCTAGAGCCTCCGAAGACCAACTCCCTAATACAATCCCCCATTTGGTTTATGGAGTCTACATTGAATAGAGTTGTCAATTATTGTGACATTCACTTTGACTGCATAGAATTTATTATCAGTAGTTATGTGAACAAAGAAAATTGGCTAAAATGAATTGATTTAGATTGAATTCTTTGAAATATTTCATTGAATGCTATAATGTAGTTATTAGCTACTATTTTTATTAGATTTTGTTATATTTTTTTCGTTTTAATTATTCAGTTAGTATTCAACATTATATCATTATTTTCTGTAATTGGGTCTGTACCTGTTGGTTCTGTAACTGTTGAGAATAAGGAACTTATTATTATTATTATTATTATTAATATTATTATTATCATTTCTCAAATTATGGTGATATTTAGGTTAAATTAATTTTGTTTTCCTATATTTTCATATTTCAATTAACTTTATTCCCATAATATATACTTAACTTATTCTGCGAAAAAACAGGTCTTTGTCTAACACGGCTAATAATAATGCTTTATTTTGCGTAGGTAGGTAATTGAGGCTAGATTGGAAGATAATGTATATTTGTAATAGTGGTTACATATGTCGACAAGTCCGATTAATTCAGCAGTCTTTTCCGGTTCATATGGGTGAGATAGTATAAATTATGGACCTAAATGATGTTAACTTCATTGATCTATTTAGTGTTTTGATGTAACGAAAAGTGAATTGATAAATTTATATTTAGCTAATAAAATATGGATTTATGTTGTATTCGATATTGTAAGCAACCTTTCCGAAACGTAGTGAGGCTAATTTTATTCTTTAGTTTCCTTGGGAAGTGCATAATTGCATACTAAAAATAATTGAGAATCATAACAAAAGCTCCATCTATCAACTACCGAACGTATACTGAATCAACAAGGATTCCATTCGCTATCCCCAGGTCTCTCTCTCCCTGACCGCCAGCAATCTTTCAGCGCGCGTCGCGACGCCAAAACACAGAGAAACACGATAGTTCTAGCAATGTCCGTCGTTGAGGTCCAGATGGAGGCACTGTCAGCTGTGCGATTGTCATTTTCGCCGATTATTTTCAGTGAATCTAGTTATCTGGTCGAGGATAAACGCCCGCGGCGTCAAATTTTGTTTTTCTACTGACGTTTTGTACGGGTATTTTGACGTTTCGACGAATACACGCTGTGATAAAAGAAATCATACACAAATATGAGTTATCTTGTATAAATGGGACTGAAACACGTACGCCGATTTTTATAATACACCGTCTAACGTAGATTAACATGCTTATCAACGAGATTATTGCCTTAAAATTGCCTTATTTTCGATTTATTTGCGTAGTTTTGAATGTTAGTAACAAATGTTAACGGGACACCAAGCGAAACGAATTATTTACTGTATGAAAAAAAGAGTAATGCATCGAAACTTCCACTATTTTCCGGGAAATCCATATCGAAGTTTGTTATATACCAGAAATATTATTTCAATTTCGGAATTGGTAAATCAGAAAATACATATTGAATTTATTTAATCAACTTTTCGATATTAATTATCATTCCGAGAATGGTGAAAATTTGGAAAAATTGTTGCTGGAACTGGGACTCTTTCCGGTGGTAATATACTTTTGATATGCCAGTGAGGAGAGGGTTGGTAGCTCCAAGGACTACTTTGATCGAGACTATCATAAGAAAATTCGACACAGACAGTAAGTAAAAAATATTTTCAGTAATTGCGCTTAACTCTGATATTTTGGTAGTTATCCAATGTGAAGGTTATTTCATGCCAGGATATCGATTACTTCGCGGAAAATTTTTTGAAATTTTCCGACACAATTTTCGAAACTACGTGTTATCGAAGAAATTATCAAATTTTTTGAAGTCTAGAAATTCTGCTGCTTTGCACTTTTGCCTTTTCTGGAAATTTTGAAACAGTTGCCTTACAAAGACTTATTATAATTCAAGGCCAACCAAATCCCACGCGATTATTTTGCCAAGAAATTCATCCAATTTTCAATTATATCACGTTCACTTGAACTATCTTTAGATGCGAAGTGGAGTACTGAAAATATTCAAATTTTGCATTTTACGAAAACAATCCATTTTCAATTATGGGTAATAGTGCAATACGGAATATACGTAATTATTTCCTAAGTGGTCTTTGGATTACTTTAGAAACATATACATATGTGCAACGGGATTTGATCGAAATTCACTAATAATTAGACTTGACTCGTTGAACTATTCTTGATTTAGCATGATGTTTCAGAATTCAATATTGCGAATATTATATAGAAGACTAGTATACAGAATATATATAATACAACTTTATTGAATGGGAGTTCATTACATGAATATCAACAAACATGTAGAAGCACATAAGCAACGGAAAATCTTTTCACAAGTTGTTATTGGCTATATATATATATATATATATATATATATATATATATATATATATATATATATATATATATATATATATATATATATATTTTTTATTTTGAAAGTTTTTAGCAATAGGTAACAGGCTTTTTTTGATATGAAAAAGTTTATTTTTGTGGATTTCGTTGTTATATTATATATATATATATATATATATAATATTATATATATATATATATATATAATATATAATAATATATAAATCAATTTCAAGAAATATATATATATATATATATATATATATATATATATATATATATATATATATATATATATATATATATATAATATATATATATATATATATATATATATATATATATATATATATATATATATATATATATATATATATATATATATATATATATATATATATATATATATATATATATATATATATATATATATATATATATATCTTGAAATTGATTTATTGCCTGTTTAAGATATTTTATTTCGAAAGTTTTTAGTAATTGATTTATTGCCTCTTCAAGACAGTTTATTTTCAATGTTTTTAGCAATAATAGGTTTATTTTAATGTTAAAAACTTTATTTTCGTTGACATTTCGTTGTATATCACAACTTTGTCAAAACTAACGAAATTGGCTTTTTTTGGATTGATCGGAAATTTTAGAAATGTTACACATTCGTAAAAACTTGGAAAACACATTAAATGAAAGAATAGACATAAAACATCTTAATTCTATTTACAACGATTTGATAAACCTTACAAATAACACTCATAAAATGAATACACTGCAATCACCAAACATCATATCTCAAAACTCATTCTTTCCAGATCTACTATAAATTTCACACACATAAATACATATTCTGGATTAGTATATAAAGTTCAACTATGTGTAATTACATATATGTATATATATATAACACACTCAATAGAACCATCCGGCTTACAATGAGTTTTTCAGAGGTTCTTCATGGTGAAGAAGACTAAAACCGAAGCGAATGCTGAAGCAGAAATATTCCTCTGATACTGAAAATGAATATGTGAAAATACTATAAAGCCAATTTGATTTCATTGGAAAGAATAAGTTTGACGTTTTGATATCTATAGTATTTCATAAAATTCAATTATTCATTAGTTTTGACGAAGTTGTGATATACAACGAAACGTCAACGAAAATAAAGTTTGCCGAAAATAAAGTTTTAAACCTTTTGCCGATAACCCAAATGTTTTTGAATGTCTTATCATTACGGCAACACTTCCAGAATACACACACACACACACATATATATATATATACACGATATTATAAGGAGTATTGCCGTATGATTTTAAAAGGTAATAGATGAGTTCTCGGCAAAAGTACGGCCATTATAATTGATACACAACCAATTTATTAACCCTGTCTATATTTCGAATATGTTTATATTCTTCATCAGGACTCTGAAAAAATACATAAGTGTAAAACAAAATGTTTTAAACAAAAAATTACATCTTACGGTTGAAAATGTAGCCAGACTGTACGTTGCAGTGAAAATAGATGGTAAAACAAATGTTGAAACTTACAGAACTAGATATTATCATTAAAATATAATATAAAGATATAATATAACGATATAATATAAAAATCAAGAGTCAAAACAATCATATAGGAATAAATACCGAACTGTCAGAAAACACAGATAAACGTCACTAGAGATCACAGAGTTTCAAGTGTGAAACTCTCTGTCAATTGTCACCACAAGTGAAAAAACATAAAACTTCAATCGGAGCTCAGGAATTGTAGCAGGGCTTATCGAATTTTCTTCGAGAGTAAATAACTATACATGCAACTGAGCCTAGCAATATCTGTTTTTTTATTAATGCTATTGCCATTAACATTAATATGGCACATTTCCAAAAATATTCTTTTCTGGTAGTTACTAGCTACTAGCTATACAGTATTTTAAAATTATCGAAGTCAAAGTGATGTCACATCTTTGCCGTATGGAGGACCAAAGCACATCTATCTGGGTAGAGTCTTATGGAGAGTAATTCTTCGATTGATGTTCTGCGAAGTTTGACCTATGTATGTTGTGGAGGAGTGTACATCTCTATTGAGGAGTGAAATCTATTGCCTATATACATATATATATATATATATATATATATATATATATATATATATATATATATATATATATATATATATATATTATGAGCAGTAGAACATTCATTCGAAAAATTGAAATTAATCAAAAGAATGTTATAGTAGAGCTATTGACATTTGAAAACATCGTATGATGATATTTGTCAAATAGACATTGCAATTTAGTAGATACCTACGGGTATAGAAGATATGTGAAATTTCGATGCTTGGTGTGTCTGTAATCCGAGAGAGATGTTTTCTACTGATTTCTATAGATGGAATTGTGGAGTATTCATTACTCTACGATCTTCCGCTTGAAGTCACAAGAAGATGCTTGGAGGTTGAAATCGTTGCCTCACTTCGATGGACGTGGTGCGACTGACGAGTTCCTTGCAGAACGAAACATATATGTCTCGCACTTCCTTCAGGTGTGGCATCGATTTCAATATTTCTTTAACATTTATCCCTTGAAGGATAATGGAGACATCACATCGTACACATTCACATATCTAGCTCTACTATAACATTCTTTTGATTAATTTCAATTTTTCGAATGAATGTTCTAGTGTTCATTTCTTAAATATTTCATTCAGTGCCATAAGCACAAAAAAATTTCATTTTCTTATATATATATATATATATATATATATATATATATATATATATATATATATATATATATAAATTCATCAGACAAACGCATGATTATAGAACCAAGGCTAAAAAATCATTTATGTTGAGAGTTGTAAAAGTACAAGATCTCAATTTTGTTTATTCAAGAGGATTAAGAATATTCAGAGAATTATTTATTATATTAATTTGTGATAAATAGCTCATAAAAGGTGATAGTTTTGTAATGAATCAATATTTTTCAATTTTCTTATATTGAAGATGTTGAACGAACTAAATGTATATTCTTGAGAGTAAAAACTCTATAAAAGTTCAACAAGAGGTTTTGGGGTTTGAAAGTCTGTGGATTTGAAGGTGATGTTACATTATAGGTAATACCTTTTGAATAATACATTGAACAATGCGAATTTTTGTGGAAATTATTTGGATAGATTATTATCAACCGCCAAAAGTTATGACTGAAAGAATTTTATTTTTGATAACTGCCGGAAAAACTGACAAAAGGAAACGAATAATCTGATAAATAATCAACTCCCCCTGAAACCGTTTGAATTTTTAAAATGTTCATAATTTTTTCTAATAGTATCAGGTATCACTAATATTATATTCAAGAATCTAAATTATTGCAGCTATTCTTCATAAACATTCATTCACTATTGAAATGTACCAGAATCCCAGTTTGAATTCACATATTATTTTGCTTTTTCTGCTCGGTTTTGCGTTATGAACTAAATTTTAATGCTTCATTATTGCAGACCAATTCGTTCAGATCATATTTCACGAGAATAATTAATTCTACGTATGTTTGGGATTATTACCCACAGTCGAGAGTTACTTCAATTAATTAAAAATAAGTAACAATTTTTTTATATATTCATTTTGCACAGTAGTCAATAAATTTAAATTTTGAGTTATCTAAACGATCGTAAATTTGCAACTGTAAACAGAATGAATTAATTATAACGCATTCTGCTAATATATTAAAATTATGCACAGTAATTAGATCATAATTCATGGGTATAATTGGGTGCAATCCATTGTTTTTATCATCTCATGGATCTTCATTTACAGTAAATTTTCATTTATGTAATTGTCTTACTCTAATTAATTACATAAAAGATAAAATTCGAACACTTGAACTCTTGAATTACACTTTTATTGGAAACATAGCATGACGCGTTTCGTCGTTACAAACGACTTCTTCAGAAGTTAATACAACACTGACTGACGCGTTTGTAACGACGAAACGCGTCATGCTATGTTGTCAATAAAATGTAAATCAGAAGTTCAAGTTGTTCAATTTTATCTTATATTCGATTATATTGGATTTACATCAAGTGATCGCCAACACTATTCAATATTCTAATTAATTAGTTAGTAAAAAGTCCTGACGAATTTCTCATGAAACTCCTTAGTTTTAGGACCGTTTTGGGACCGCTTATTATTCAAAGCGATTTGCTACGATGAAGCTTCTTCACACGATCTCTGAGAATAACTACAACGAGAACGTTTTCATATAATTTCAAAATAAAACTGTGAAAAATTCAAATTTCAGTTTATAACGAGTGAAAAATTGGAACTTGCATTGACGAATATATACTTCTTTATGATAATTTATGAGTTATACCTATTATTGAAAAATATTCACAGTTGCACCTTGAACTGAAAGTGATATTCATTAATATATTGAGAAAAAAATTTGAGAGAAATTTGCTGAATAGGAGAGATATTCTTTTAGTTTTGAAATGTTTATAATTTGTCGATACATTTTCCAACTCTATATCAGAACTTCGTCTACTTTGTATGTGCAAATAACCTAATATACAGTCTTGTAGTATATAGGTCTATATACTACAATTTTATATACAATTTAATATAAACCACTGTTGTGAAGTTTACTAATGTTTCAGTCAATGGCGATTCTATAAATTAGCCTAACATCCTTGTTTATAAACCGATTGGCATGAAATAAAAAATTAATGCTAAGTGAAGCTTACCACAATATATAATTGAAACCTACATCTAAATCGGATAGGGCGTTGCGGAGATTAGCATGCACAACCGCACACACAAACAGACAAAAATTCCAACAATCATTGTTTTGGGCGCTTTTGCTTTGATAAATATCATCCATGTACATACAGAAATCCGTTACATTTTTATTATATGTATAGATATCGATATAGATTATTATTTTTCAAAGAGTGGGGGTGAGAGTCATACATACTTCTATAAACCTGTATACTATACAGTTTAACGCCGATTTCCAAGAACACGGTGGGAATCGAAACTACCTGCACCATTAAGCTCAAAACGTTATAGGGTCACTCTACCGTTAGACTACTGAGCCTCTAAACTAGTGGTTCCCAAACTTATTTTGTTTACTGCCCACTTTAACAAAAAGTTATTTTTTATCGCCCCCGTTTTTTCACCTACTTCAAAACCACTATAACTTCAAATTTAATCAATTAATTATTGTGAGCTATATTATCGACGATTAAACATTCTCTTAATATCTTCTCTCAACACAATCTCCTAATTAATATAAGTTGATGTTCACAAGTTGTAGTCGACAGTCGAGAGCTCAGTCGGTGTCTAAAAGTCTTCCGATCTAGATGAAATTACAAATCGCCCCCAAGCCTCTACACAACGCCCCCATTTTTTTCTGGATCTCTTACCGCCCCCCTTTAAGCCTGCATCGCCCACAAGGGGCGATATCGCCCACTTTGGTTAAGGCTGCTCTAAACATAACTATCTTACGTTCCAATATGAATTCAAACGTGAGTTAATATTCCTTTTTCTCATGAGAATTGAATATTTCTACCCTCTCTTAAAAAAAACTTTTCACGAATGTAATATGCATTGCCTTAGAGAATTTTTCCAATTACCAGATGAAATATCGCAATATTCTTTCAATAAACCAGGAATAGAGTATCTATACCGACAGAATGAGAAATGAGGGGATCAAATAGAAACGAGCATACCGATTTATAACTACAGAGAGTGAGGAAAACCCGTCGGGAAATGAGAGAATTTTCGGAAAAGAGAAACTGATTTCTTGTACTACACGTGATCCCACGTGCTGGAACCTGATGTTTTATAAGGTTATTTTCACAGATTTATACAAGAATATATATATATATATATATATATATATATATATATATATATATATATATATATATATATATATATATATATATATTGAAATTGATTTATTGCCTGTTTAAGATATTTAAATATATATAGATTGTTTAAAACTAATGAATTAGTTTTGACAAAGTTGTAATAAAACAACGAAACGTCAACAAAAATAAAGTTTTTCATATCAAAAAAATCCTGTTATTGCTAAAAACTTTCGAAATAATATATATATATATATATATATATATATATATATATATATATATATATTTATATATATATATATATAATTTATCTTAATCGAAATATTTCAAATGAAACTCTCAGGGAGCTGTCTGCACAACTGTTGTCAACGAGAAGGCACCCATCATTTTCGAGAGTGAAAATTAAGTGCGTTTCGAAAAGTTTATCGATCTTGTTGAATGATAATAGGATACAACTTGTTTAATCATTATTATGAATCATCCGTCCATATTTATTCTATCAATCAAAAATCGATGACTTTCAAAACGACCACAGGATATAAAAAAACGCCTATACCGAAAGTAAGAGAACAGCTCTTAGTGAAAATTTACGTGAGTGCCCTCTATCGGAGAAAAGACGCACAAACTCTCCCTAGAGTTCTAGATACTCTTGAACAACAGTAGTGCGAGTGTAAGACTTTGTGGACATTTAATTCGAAACACTACAGAAAACTGTCTGCAATGTGTAAGAATGGTCCCATGCCTAATAGCTCCAGATAATTAATTTATTGTAAGATAGTTTATTTTTAATGTTTTTAGCCATAACAGGCTATTTTTAATGTATGAAACTTTTTTCTTGTTGACGTTTAGTTGTATATCACAAAACATTTATATCAATTTTGTTAGTTTTGACAAAGTTGTGACGTCAACAAAAATAAAGTTTTTAACCATTGAAAATAGCCCGTTATTGCTAAAAACATTAAAAATAATATATATATATATATATATATATATATATATATATATATATATATATATATATATATATATATATATATATAATATATATATATAATATATATATATATATATTATTCAGCATAATATATATATATATATATATATATATATATATATAGTAAATAATAAATAAATGAATTTTAATAAATAAATTTTATTCAGCATCAATAGTTTACATGCTTCGTCAAAGAAAGTTACTTTCAATCTCTTAGAAATTCCCCCAAGGTATATATCGTATTCTGTAGGAGAATATCTTTAAGACATTTCTTGAATTTTTTCACATTCAGTTGTTTGATGGCATTGGGAAGCCTATTGTAGACTTTAGGTCCCCAGTAGTCTACTCCTTTCTCCGTATATTTCCGTTCATGGTATGGGATGGTTAGTTTGTTTCGTCTTCTTGTATTGAAATTGTGGAATGTGCTATTAGTTAGAAAGGTGTCTAAGTTCTTGTGGACATATGTGGAGCACTCTAATATATACACTGCTGGTATGGTGAGTATGTTAAGTGTCCGAAACACATCCCTACAGCTATCTGTCTGTTTAAGTCCTACTATTGTTCTCACCGCTTTCTTCTGAAGAAACAGGATGTCGATGGCATGAGCCGATGTGCCCCACAGAAGAATTCCATATGTTGCTAGTGAATGGAAGTTGGCAAAATAGGAGATCACTGCCGCCTTTTTAGAGGAAACTCTTTTCACAATTGAGATGGTGTAAATTGCCACTGCAAGTTTTCTTTTCAATGAATCGATGTGCGGCTCCCATGAAAGAGCCCCATCCAATGTAACTCCAAGCAATTTGATGGTCTTATTTTTGTTGCTCTTTATTTTTAAGTTTTGTGTTTTCGATTCATTTATGGCAAGAGAGTTACATCTAAACCAGTGGTTAGATGTCGAAAGCACATATTTCTCCAATATCCTCAGATTTCCATCATCCAAGACCTTTAGGAAAAAAGAAGTATCATCTGCAAATAGAAGTGTTCTTAGATACGTGTTCATCTCATTCTTCTCCAGATTCAGGTCGTTTACAAATATTATGAAAAGTAAGGGCTCCAGCCTCGATTCTTGCGAAACTCCAGCCGCTATGTTCCTGCTCGCAGATAAATGGTTATTCCGTTGTACATATTGTTGCGTATTTGACAGGAACGAACGAATATATATATATATATATATATATATATATATATATATATATATATATATATATATATATATATATATATATATATATATATATATATGTATATATATATATATATATATATATATATATATATATATATATATATATATAATTTGTATTGCCTTTGGGTTTATAGGTATTTGGGTTAATTTCTATTTATATTGTATAAACATTTTGGCGTATCCTCCTTTTTCAATGTGTTACTTATAATAGTTCTGAATCTTACAAAATATTTCATTAATTTCTATTTATTATACTACTATTCATTATTTCATTATTATTATTTCCTCAATTATAACATCAATTCATAATCGTCTACCCTGAATAATCTGTTGTCTATTTTCAGGTAATCATTGATTTTCATTTTCAGTTTTGAACTATACTTTACTGAATTTTTAAAAATATTTTGAACTTCTTTTGATTAAATGTTACTCATTCAATTCACATATTCTGCCCGCTGATTTGATCTGTGTAAATATATTTTGTCACCCTTCGAGAACTCCCAAATTTATCATCCGTTCGTTGCATCTTACGAAAGTTCCTCTAAAAATTGTTCAATGTCCAGAAGCTTTCCGAAATTGTTAACACATTTTTGTACTGAGTTCATAAATTGTTTTTAAAATTAATACATTTGAAATTTATAGAAATATTTGTAATTCCTCTTCACTTTTTAAGCACAACAGTATATCTATCAATCAGCGACTTCGAGGGTTAATTATGTTTTCGACAAAGTTACAATTATATTTAATCAAACATCTGCAGGATTTAAATGTGACTTAAAATTTATCAGAATCACGTTCATGTAAAATTTCATATTAGTTGATACTCGTAGCCTAATGATTCTTAATCAGATATACTCTGTAAGTACATCTTAAGCAAGTTAACTTGGCGTTAATTAGTACCATAATAGCATTCTTTATTGTGCCCCAATATGAAATAAAACAAAACTTGAAGAAATCAACTTGAAGAAATTTTGGTTAAAAGAATGGATCACATTGAACAAACTTGAAAAAGTTGAGTGAAAATTTATTTCTTGTAGCTACAAACAACTTGGTTTCAGTTTTCTGTTTTCCTTGTGAATGGAAGAGTAGAGGCATTATAAAAGTAAAGATTGTCCAAACAGACTTGCTCCAGGGCATGATAATGTTAAAGACGAACCTTTTATGAACTTCAAGATAGACTTTGCCACTGTTGCATCTAAAACACCATCTAATGATAAATTCGGTAAAAAAATATGCATCAAAATGGAAGTAGATGTTCAAGGCTGAAATAACCGAGGCAAATTGAAGAGGAAATTTGTGTTAGTTTTTTGTAGTTCTCTAGAACGGAAAAAAATAAATAGCAACTTCGAAGTCAAGTGAATAATCAGAAAAATAAATTGAAATTAAGATAATTTGTATACTTGAATGTTTGATTAACACTTTATTATCGTCACTTTTAGTGACGCGTTTTGTTGGTTTACTGACTTCTTGTTTTACCGTTCTTATTCGAATATGATTTCTGCTTTCCTCTGAATATGATGAAGAATATATTCATATAATGTGTCTGAATTATCTCATATTTTGTTATAGTAGATTTTCACCTAATAAATGCTAACTAATACTATTTAACATTAGAAAATTGAAACCTCGAAATGTTTTGTGGGGCTCAACTGCAATTGTCAGGAAGCCATATTGTGGAAAATTACAGTGATTTATTTAAAAACTTATAAACTCGTAAAAAGGAATCTTGAAAGTATATATGCAGGAATTTCATTTGAATATTTTCTTTAGAACATAGAAGCAATTGGTGGCGAGCAAGGTGGGAGATTAGATCGGTAGATTTTCTTTATACAAAAGCGTTATCAAGGAAAATGAAATTCAGGAATGCTAGCAGATTAGTTGGTGACTTGAAATCGACTTACCACAAGTCAAGTGTTGAATTTTAGTACTTCTATTAAATTGTGTCACAACAAAACTGCTTGGTGACCTTAGAATGAAGTTGAATTCAGGATTTGGTAGAATTTTTCGTGTTTTTCGTTTTTGTTCTTGATAAAAAGAGATGTATATTTTGCAAAACAGTGAATTCTTTATCTTTCTTAAACGTATTTGAAAGCTTTCGACATCAACATTGTTTTTCAATAATTTTGTCAAAGAATGATCTATATATCAAAAGAAAATATTACGAGTATGATTTTCTCACAACAAATTTTTATCATAATTTTGTGTAATATGGTGAAGTTTGAAACAATATATCATTTTTTGGATTTTTATATTACATTATGGGAAAATATGATACTATATCTTTCCTCTTGTATGCTGTTTCCTCTCCTTAATCGATTTTTTCCATTATTATTTTCTCTCTTTCGAAATATTCCAGGGATGAACTTGTTTTTCAGTTAGACATTTCAATGTACACCGTTATATACAAAAATTAAAATTTGAAAACCGACACAAAACATTATTATAATAATGAATCTTTATATTCTTGGAAAAAACATGGTGTACCTGTATAGAAAAAAGTATTCTAACCTCAAATAATGAAAATTTCAAAGCGGACAAGAGAGGAGGACAATATTGTGCAGTAATTTGTACGAAAATTTGGGTGATGAAGTTTCTCTCCTGCTCTGCAATGAGATTAAACTAAATCGACTCAATAATTCTTTATGATTGACTCGATAATTGATTAAATCTCGAAAAGTAGAGAACATTTCTAGATTTCATTCTGCTTCGCGTCATTTTCGAACAAATCCATATAAATTTTCTCGGATATTTTTTCTTGAAATTCGATGAAATTTCGACGTGCAAATATCACTGTCGGTCAACGTATATGTCAACTATTTCAATCACAGTACAGGAGGTGAATTAATCGCAGTGCCATTTCTTTCTCTTATCATATTGGTGACCCACTTCGAAGGCGACCGCTGTAACGGGCAGGTTTTGGGGAATTAGGGTCGGAATAACAACCCTTCCGGATTCATCGTGCAGTGTTGCCAAATGGGAGGTAATAAGCGTGGATTTCAAATTACAAAGTGGAAAATGCTTGATATTTACAATAAATTTTGGGTTATTTTTATCAGCGGTTGTTTGTGGTCGGGCACCCTAAATGAGGTCAGTGTGTCGCTAGCTGGAAATGGAAGTTTTGATGATTCGTCCTTTTCCAGAATATATTTCCGAATAATTCAAACAACGAGTTTATAACATAAAATTTAAAATACGTCAAAAACGATTAGATTTGATATACGAAGGGTTGCTTTTTATAGTTCGGAATTTGAGGACAAAAACAAATATTAATCATTGAAAATCACTTCATTGTTTTTCAAAATATTCCCCATGAAGATCTCTACACTTTTGCATGCGTTTGAATCAATTGTCGAAGTACTTCTGCAACTCTGAATGAGTTATCTCCAAATCATGCATTATGAATGCAGCAACCGCTTTTCAGGTGTCGAAAAACGTTGACCTCTCGGTTTGTTTTTACATATTTTATTTTACGAATAAAAAGAAGTCACTCGGTGCCAAGTCAGGACTATCGACGGATGACTCATCAAAACGATGTTTTGTGTGCTCAAAAATGCAGTTGCTTGAGCCGAGGTGTAGGAGCTTGCATTATTGTGATGAAGAGTGATCCGTCTTCGGAGGTTGGTTTTCCTGATTTCTTGGAAGATAGCTGGCAAACAAATGGTTGTGTACCATTCAGAATTGACTGCGTTGTTCTAGTGGTACGGTTGCGACATGTCCAGTTTTTCCGAAAAAACAGGCGACCATTTGCTTGGAAGTGCTTCGTGCGCGAACAACTTTCCAACTTTGTTGGATTTGGCTCATCTTGAAACACTCATACAGTCGACTGCTGTTTACTTTTGGGCTCATACGCGTAAATCCACGATTCATCACCTGTCACGATGTCATAAACGTGTTTCGAATCACTGCGATCGTATTTTTTCAGCATTTCTGTCGATCAATTGACACCAACCCTTTTTTTGAGCGATTGACACATTATGTGGGATCCAACGTGACCAAATTTTTTTGACAGTCAAATGTTTATGCAATATTGAATGTATGCTGGTCCCACTAATGCCTAAGGTTGTCTCAATCTCACGATAGGTCACATGACGATTTTGCAATATCAGTTCGCGCACAGCATCAATGGGTTTCGGAACAACAACTGATTTTGGACGACCTTCACGAAATTCGTCTTGGAGTGAACTACGACCACGATTGAATTCACCATACCATCGATAAACACTGGTCCTTGATGGAGCTTCATCGCCAAAAATTGTTAATCCACGTCGAAAGTTGTAAAAAATAATCGCACGAAAATGTTCACGATTTAATTTACGATAAAGCTGTCAGTTGGCAGATCGCAACATTAGGGTTGCTAAATCCCGAAACATGGAAGGAAACCCTCGTAGCACATTATACACAAATTATATCTAGAATTTTCCGAGGAATCCAAAAAGCAATACTATACAGGGTATTCTATTTAAAATACGGAAGTTGACATCTACTTCCGGTATAACCGGAAGTGACTTCATTTTGAAAATATTTTAGTCGGATGGCCCCCATCCAGATTAGTTCACTGCCAAATCTTCAGTTTTTTCCCAAGTATAATTTTTCATATATGGATCGATGGAGTTCCCGGAGTACCATCCTGTATATATATATATATATATATATATATATATATATATATATATATATATATAATATATATATATATATATATACTTACATATTATGGAAGGAGTATTTCCGTATAATTCAAATCAAAAATTCATGATCGCTCGGCATATAAAAGGGCCACTATAATTGATACACAACCATTTTGTTAACCAGTTTCGAATATGCTAATATTCTTCATCAGGACTCTACAAAATTCAGATGATAAATAAAATATGATGGAAAATGTATTGCATCTTACGGCTAACAAGGCTGAATGTTTGACCAAACTGTTAGAATTGTGCTTGATAATAATCACAAAGCTAAATGCTAACAATAAAATATAAAAAGTGAGAGGATTTTGCTGAAAAGGAAAGAGGGTTTTGCCGATTCAAATAGCACATTTATGTTGTATAACTCATTGTTTCAAATCTTGTTCTTTTTGTCTTTTATAACATTTGGCACATTGTAGTTAAGGTTATTTTATAATAGCATTTCCTTAACACTGAAGTGCGATATTTGGTTTTTAACAATATAATGATTTTTATAATTTTCGTGTTTTTTCGCTTTTGTTAACATTTTTTGAATGTGTAAGATTTTTTATGAAATTATTAGACAATTCTCTAATGTAAGGTGGCTTTTTGATTCAGATGTTTCCTCAATCACGATCAACAGTTTTGGATTGTTGTTATTACAATATGACAAATTACAATATGACAAATTTTTAATTAATTTTGTTCCTGCTGTTTTTTCGAAAGGAGTATTTTATATGAAATAAGCTCTCATCAAAAATATGAGCCACTATGCTTCTCAACTCAACCACAACATTGGGTTTTTGAATTCACGTCCAATATGGACGCCACGCTCATATGGACATTCAAGTTCATATTGAATTTTTGTCCATTTGTAACTACCCATTTTTCAGATGGGCACTTACAAATTCATAACTTTAATTACAGATTTAAAACCGTAATTTTAAAAGTGTAAATGAACGGAATTTCAAACCATAGTATCATCAAAATATCATATAAAATATGAACCCTATCGGTCTATGACTGGATTTATAGGAGAAACAAATGGAATAAACACTATCCATTTCAAAAATTTATAATTGTTATGTTGGGGAAAATCGTTCATTTATTAGTACATAATTTCACCACAGATGTAGGTATAACTAACTGATGCATAGGCACTCTAGTCTATTCCCTGATTACCAAATTAAATTGTCGTTTATGGATGGGGAATAAGCTATTTTGAGAAACACACGTACTTGTGATTCGCAGTAGGGGTGGCGAATTGGATTAACGTAGGCGTTGAATGTGTTCAAAGCTACGAAAGCCGCTAATTATTCACGAGAAAGAGATTACATCCCAGTGGATTATACATTTTTCATTCAAACAAACTCGCTTCATTTTGAAACCTCGTATGTGTGTAAATTAACCTTGTAATCCCTTGTCTATATGAGGGTGTTTGTGATTTGTATATCAGAATTGAGGTCTTGGTAATTCATATTCAAAGAATATTAAAATATGTATTCTTTTAAAATGAAACTTTCAGCTTTTGAATATCAAGGCATTTCGCCATATATGTGTCTTGCATTTCGTACTGAATTTAACTATTAACATTTATCTTACTCAAAACTTGAAGAAAATTATAAGGGAAAACGTCTTAGAATGCTGAGCCTAGAAGACTACCTACCCAGTGTTTTTTTTAATCAATACTAAATCGAGATCGGACAGAAGTTGCAGATTTGACTATTTGAGTAAATTTGACATATAGTAGCTTTACATATGACAGTCAAACCGAGAATACTTAATGCTACACTTGTATTTATATTTGAAATTGAAAAATGAACGCTTATTATTCTAGAAATGGTTACACCATTTACAAAAGTTTGTAGACTTTCTAAGTAGAGAAACAGTAGAATTTATGCATTATTAAATGCATATCTATATAATTTGCCTAAATCTATGGCGAATGTTAGTAGCCTCAAGGTACTCAAGGCCTGAGCATAAATTAACTGAGTTAATTTTATACAATATTAGAGGATTAACAATGAATTCCTTATAGAGATGTTCGCTTAGTCCTACTTCTCTTATGTTTTACAGAGCAGTTTTGGGCTTATATGAATAAACCCTAAGATGATAGCAACAGTCCTGACGACGTTCCTGTGCCACTGTCACTGCTCTCGCACTTCCAAGTTGTGGATCAGTGGACAAGTTATCGTCAATCTTCTCAACAATAGTGTTTTGAATCATAATTTCCACCTCGATAAAAGTAGTTTCCCAGGCACTTTCGTCAAACAGGACAAGGTTTTTGTCAACTAGGAAAAGTGTTTGATCAGTCAAGATAATATTGGCATCTACAAGGAGCAAATCCATTATAATAAATAGTAGTAAACTTGTTATTCTCCAAAACTACTCCGGAATGCTGTTGTAGTAGTGCATCTTTTCCTGTAGAGGATATAATTTTAATGCTAGTTCTTTCTTGATGCACAATCTTTGCTACAGTGTCATGTCACTCTTTGTATTCCTTAACTGCAAATATTTCACATCCTCCTGTTGTTATGTGCTGAATTATCTCTGATGTTTGGCATTCCTATCGGAATCTGTCGTCCCTCACTGGCCATTCAACTGTGTAATTCAGGTAAGTACGCATTCGAATGACCTAGAAAGCTGTCTTTGATAGCAAGAGGTTTGCCTTTAGTTTCGGAAAACATTCCGCCTGACACCCACCAGTCACTAGACGCTTCTTTGTCGACATTTTCCTTTTTGGTATCATTCATGTGCCTCTAGTGGGAAGGTTTTCTTCTCTAAGTCGTACTAACTGTAGATTTGCGTTGTAGAGTTTATCATAACGTACGCTTTTGTTATATTATCAAAGAATATTTGGTGTCGGACCGTAGTCCTCCTGTTGGTGACCCGGGATTTAGGCTTATCATATAAATGGCAATCTCATTTTAAAAACATTATGTTTGATGAATTTTTCCGACTACTGATTCCTGAGAATTGCACGTGTGAATATTTCCAAGATCACTTATCTAATTAAGAATTCATCTCAAAGTTCGAACTCCTGATTTGTAAAGCTTAATTTGAGTGCATGTTCTGAGTCTGTCGAATGTTGTAAGTTCACTAATCGATCCAATACACTTGTGATAATTGAAATGTTTCCTCATTACGAAAGGATTAGGAGATAGTAACATGAAAATATTAGATTAAACTTTCTTGCGACGTAGGATGAATTAACCCAAACTTTGAATTGGTTTTGAGTGTCGAAGATAACATGTTTGAAAGTATGTGGTAGATGATTTTACTGCATTAACAAATGGAACTTTCTCGATCAACATGATATGAAACTATCAACAAAATTAAATTTTTGATGATTAAGCGTTATAGTTTTGTGAATAATTTTTTCCCAATAATTTGTTGCTTTCACAGCGAAGGGACATTACTAAAAATGATTTTTATATAATATATACAATACACTACAAATTTGTATAGATATTTAGAAATTCAACGTCCGTATAGTCTCGTAGCCTTATATTTTTTCCAGAGTATCAACTAATTTACCTTATTCCCTTGGTTTTTCATATTGTGAGCACTATATCATGATGTGTTTTGTAAGGTAAGTCATTTCGGTGGTTCTTCCTTCTTGTACAGGTATTCATATGATAGGATGATGTACCCTTATTGTTGTCTGGAAAATTTTATATTATCAGTTCTGCTAAGTATAGGAGGAAATATTTTGAAGAATATATGTTGCATTTCTTTAAGTTGATCCTTTTGGTTTGCCCTTTCATTATTCCATGTTGTTATGTGTATTTTCGCTAGGCAATAATCGATTATTTGATATTTCTCCGGAAAATCGATTGGTTTTTTGACAGCAATATTGTCTCGTTCATTTCTTTCAATCCCAACGTGTGATTGTGTATGGTAGAGAGTGACTTTGACATTGGGTGAAGATAATATGTATCTTGCTTGATGTATTAAGGATTCTGAAGAATTTTTGTAGAACCGTGGCTCATTCATTAAGATGAGGCATTCATATGTGAGGTTGGTTTGTCAGGTAATATTACTCTCATGGTACAGTATCGCTTCAGAGTGATATTACAGCAAAAGTTATAGCGAATAACTGATGTTTGCTGTGAGTCGTTTTACGCGCAAGTGCAGAAGAATCTGTCCAATAGGGTCTATTGAATTGACGAGTATCATGTGAATATGTGTTTTTATATCTATTCTCAACCTCCTTGATTTTGGATAATATGAGAAGTGGTGTAGAATTTCAAACAATTATCTTATGTGTATTCTTGTTCACATCCTGGACACGATTGAGAACAAGAACGATATCAGAATTGATGTTTATTAGTTGTAAGTAAGCATATATTGGTAAATATTGATTCTTTGATTTAGAATGAAGGTGACCAAATAAAATACAATTTACTGTAGTAGGAAATTAGGGCCTCTATTAAAATGGATTTACTAAATGGTTGAAATAAATTTATGAAACAGTTTGAAATATATAGTCCCTATACGATTGATAGAACACTATCACAAAAAATATACAACTTGCCAAGTAATATTACGATGATAGTATTACAGTATGATACTGTAAATCAACTGTATCAGTAATCGTGTAACGTGGTCCTCTGAGTGTGATGTTATAGGCGATAAGGTGATCTTACCCTGTCATACTACGAATGTGTGTGATTCCATATGAGATTACATTATAATTTAGCGTACTGTTTGCGCACGTCTGAAGATGAGTTGAGTGTATATAATGGTTGTCAATTATATATTTCAGTGTGTAATTTATAGCCAATAACACTCTTATACAAACTTCCAGATTTTCTTTGAATATAAAACATTTTTAAATTACGTGAGGGGTAACGTAAGCTAAGCTCACTATTTTCCTACCCTGCTTCAGTGATGCATCACTGTTGAGAAATGTAGATACTAAATATTGATTTTTCATTGAAGAAAATGATTTCGTATGATTTTTGATGACATAGAATTTTTATTAATTCTTTCTTATTCAATGTTCATGGTGATGGTAGGGTCCAAGGTGTAAAATTGGGACAGCTTAAAAATGAAATAGATAATTTGAAAACCCGTACTCGAATATAAATTTTCTAAAATTACAGAAAAATATTGTATAACAAAAAAAGATTGTTCATTGAAATTGATAACATGTCTAGTACATATATTATACATTCATTGAAGAATATTCCGCAGGCTGTACTATTTTTCTACGTCAATCTAAACATGAAAAATAACACTGGGGAAGAATTTGTTACATAATTTCTGTTGATTTCGATTTTTAGTATGTTTTAGAAGTAAATTGATATGCTGATTCCAAACCTTCAATCATTTTCTTCTTTCACGTCAAGAGTTTTTTCTACAGTTGTTATGCAAACTATTACGCTTCTGAACGCGAACTGAACGCGAATTACAGAAAGCCCTACTGCACTCCTGTCGAAGGAACTTTCTCCAGTAGCGAATGGAGGGGGTAATGACGCGGCGCAATAGGTTTAGATTCGTATTGTTTAGACTAATTTGGTCAGTTACGCATGCAACTTGATCATGTCTTGTTGCATTATAACTAACATCAATGGATCATCTGTGTTGACCTTAAGATGGTTCGTTTCCTTTTTCGAAGTATCTCTGTTTTCTATGTATGTGGGACAGCAGTGCTAGTGAGAAGCATTGGGTGCAGTCAAAGTGGCCGCCAAGATCTGACCTGAAACCTAGTGATCCAAACATTCTAAATCAGCCACTTGTCGACAGAAAAAACATTATATTTCCGCCTTTGCATATAAAACTGGGTGTCATGAAGCAATTTGTTAAAGAATTGTTAAATGAAGAGGACTGTTTTAAGTATAACATTTCGGCTTTACCTAGCTTGTGATGTGAAAAGATAAGGGCTGGTGTTTTTGATGGGCCACAGATTCGGCAACTTATTAAAGATGAACGTTCCATTGAAACAATGACTGAACGTGAAAATAATGCTTGGTTGGCATTGAAATGTATTGTGAAGAACTTTCTTGGAAACACACGAGCCCAGAATTACGTCGAAATTGTTCAATATTTCTTAGAAAGCTTTAGAAGGCTCAGCTGTAACATGAGTATCAAACTGCATTTCTTTCTTGCTAACTCTCCAGAAAATTGGCGCTGTTATTGATGAACAGGGTGAGCGATTCAACCAAGATTTGAAGGTCATGGAGGCAAGGTATCAAGGCAGATGGGATGTCAGTATAATGGCTGACTACTGCTGGAGCATCAAGCGAGAATGTTCCCTGATTGAACATTCTAGGAAAAGTTATAAGCGGAAATTTTCACCCTAATATATTTTTTATTTTTTGTGTAAACACAATTTAACTTTTAATATTATAATAATCTTTGTATGAATAAAATATTCTAATATGTTTGGTTAGTACCCACTTTATTCTCCTTTGTATGCTCATTTTGTATGAGTTTTCGGGTAAAGAGAGGGAATCCTGTAGTTCAAAAACTTGACGCGATAGAGAAAAACTGATAACATTTTTGAATTAAGAGGCCAAAATTTAGTCAAAAACAAGTCACAGATCTACGATAACAAAATTGCTGTTCCCCAGTGTAATTTCTCTCAAACTCTATTAAGAAATGTATAAAATATTTTCAATTCGATAGCTGAGATTCAGATCTCGCATATCCCTCGGTGAAACAACATATGGAGAATAGTTCCAAGTTAAAAATGAAAAAACACTTGGCTGACTGCTCCAATAGATTAATGATATTCACTCGAAACATGTCGACCGTCTATTATTGTTGATATGACTAAACTGTAAGCAACTGTGACTAAATATTCATCAATTGGCACTATCAATCGAGTTTGAGAAATATATATAAACTTGAACGTAATGAAATACAAATTTAAATTTCAGTGTAATTTGGCATCACAAGAGAAAGTTATACTTCGAAACGCTCCTTCCTCATGCGTATTATTCAATATATGAGAATAAAGGAAATTTGAATTTGTGTTTGGTTATGTATATAAATTTTCTACAATTTCTATCGGCCTTATCAATCATTAATTCACACTCAAACCCTTCTGAACAATCTGATCTATTCTATTTCTTCCATTATTTTATAAATATACCTATTCAAGTTTGATACGATAACTATCAAATTCTCTACTGAACAGTTCTTTGCGTTTATGGTGAACACAGTTTTCGTCAAACGAATTTTGTGATGATTGTTGGTTATGTTTGGTTATGTCAGTTTAATTTGACACCTAGATACTTATTTCTCACTTCATAATCGTTTCTTTGCTGAAATAATTTCATATTTGCCACTATATAACTATTGAATAGTCGTCTCTAGAGCGCAGTGGGAGAGTGACGGACCCTCACGAGGGAGATCTGGGTTCGAATCCCGTGTAAGATATGGACGTTTGTGTATGTAAATGAGTTTCAGGGGTTAAATGAATGAGTGATATGAATGGGTAATGTCCAAAGATGACGAACCCAAAAAAAATAGAAAACTATTGAATTGAGTTCATTGGTCATATCGTCAAAGTGCCACGGAAGTGTTTCTTGGCACTTTCTATTATGTACGTGGAGAATTAACTTTTACATCTCATCGTCGAAATTTCACATCATTAATTAAACATTGGTACTTAGAAACAATAAATTGAAATTAACACACTTGGCTTAAGTTTCACTAAATATATTAAAAACTCTACATATGTTTCGGGTGGTTAACCAGTTATCAAGAGTATACAATGTAACTCAATATGTATACTCTTGATAATGGGAAACATATGTAGAGTTTATCAGATATTTAACTTGAGCCAAGTGTGTTAATTTCAATTTAGTGTTTTTAACATAATGTTTCACCAAGAGATAAGCGAAACCTCCGTGTCATTTATTGGTACTAAGACTATTTTGTTTTTTTTTTTGAGGCATTAAGATAAATCCGGGATTCTACATAAATGTCCTGTAACATGTGTGAGATTCCTATTAGGTTAGGTTGAACAAGAAAGTAGGCAATAAGACAACACAGCCATCCTACATACTTATTTTCGATCCGCTTCTGTCAAGCCTCCATATCGATAAGAAGGTCAGGATTCTTCTATAAAGGCATTTTAAGATAGGGACCCAAGCTTTAGGTGTGATACCTCTTTAGAAATAAATACAGTGATGAATAAGGCGTTCGGCAGAGGTTCGTGAGAAGTTCGATCAGGGCATTTCCTAAACGAAGAACGCTATCAAGGGAAATAAAATCCTGGAATGTTAGCAGATTATTGTTGGAGACTTATAAAGGACCTTCCAAATGCTGAAAAATATTCACGAAAATCACAAGTTTTGTGAAAATTGAGCAATAAAATGGCTCTAAGTATAGCTGATTTTTGTATTTTTTATTCAAATAAATATATCAATGTCACAAAAAAAAACCTGATATCTCAATACATTCAAAATTTGATGTGAGCACTCATATTACAAAAAAAGTTGAAATTTTGTAGACTAGTGATTTTTCTTGATTTGTAAGTTTCATAACATTTGTTCTGTAACATTGATATCACAATATCATTCGAGCTGAGGTGATTCTGCTTCAGTATATGGAAAAAAATCAGTGTATTCAGTGCTCAGTCCAGATTTCTTCATACCCAGAGAACAATTTCCAATTCCATTCGAATGATATGAAAAAAGTGTAAATATGTTTTTTACGACTCGATCACAAATATTGTCCAATAATTACAATGAAAGAGTTTTTCACTACTCATTTAGTGATAATTGAAACTGCAATATCAAATTGCAGTGGACTGTTTCACTTTCAAATTCTCACTTTTGATTGCAACTTATTTTTTTGCAATCACGAAATAAGTTGTTTCAATGAATGGAAATTTTTATTGCATATAACTCAGTAGATATAAAATCATCTGTCAGCTTGAATTTATACTTCGTGAAATAGTATACACTTCTTATTTGCTACAAAGTTCGTTGCATTTAATCTGTTTTGATACACTCTATTGCATTGTCGTTGTTTAAAGTGCTGAACTTCTGATTTGATGGAATCTTAATAGTTATTGCATACCAATTAAATGCAGAGGTGAAATCCATCAAGAACATAAACTACACAAAGTACAACAGTAAACTAAATTTTGATGAGCGTTTGAGTGTTCATAAAGATGATTATTGTATATGAACAGCAAGTGATCAACGGAGAAACACATTTGCAAATATTTTATCGTATCCAGGAATAGATCATTTTATCATTGCGTTCCGTCCACAATAAATGAGCATTAAAATATCAGGAATAAGATATTTCGCTTCACTTCTAGTTTAATACTGTCATATATATATATATATATATATATATATATATATATATATATATATATATATATATATATATATATATATATATATATATATATATATATATATATATGAAATTGATTTATTGCCTGTTTAAGATATTTTATTTTGAAAGTTTTTAGCAAAAACAGGCTTTTTTTGATATGAAAAAGTTATTTTTGTTGACGTTTCGTTGTTATATTACAACTTTGTCGAAACTAATCATTAACATTAGTTTTGACAAAGTTGTAATATAACAACGAAACGTCAACAAAAATAAATTTTTTCATATCAAAAAAAGCCTGTTATTGCTAAAAACTTTCAATATATATATATATATATATATATATATATATATATATATATATATATATATATATATATATATCTATATATATATATATATATATATATATATATATATATATATATATATATATATATATATATATATATATATATATATATATATATATATATATATATATATATATATATATATATATATATATATATATATATATATATATATATATATATAAACATATTTATATATATAGTAGAGAAATTATTCGTTCTAAACAACCACGTACGGACATGTAGAAATGTAATTTTATTATAGCGAAAATTGAGAATCGAAGTTACATAAAGTTACCTAAAGTTTTTCAATTCAACCTAGATTCGAACCCAGGTTTCCGCCCCGCTGCTCTGTTGGAGATAAGTTGGAGTTGCAGAGCAGCGGGTCATAAACCTGGAGACCTGGGTTTTAATCCCAGTTAAGTTCGAAAACTTTTGAATGCAACTTTTTTCTCAATATATATATATTATATATATATATATATATATATATATATATATATATATATATATTTCTTGAAATTGATTTATTGCCTGTTCAAGATATTTTATTTTATATTTTATTTAATATAACAAAGAAACGTTAACAAAAACGAAATTTTTCATATCAAAAGAAGCCTGTTATAGCTTAAAACATTCAAAATAAAAAAAAAAAAAAAATATATATATATATATATATATATATATATATATATATATATATATATATATATATTTAGGAGGATAGATTATTTTTAAAGTTTTTTGCAATAACAGGCTATTTTCAATGATAAAAACTTCATTTTCGATGACGTTTCGTTGTAAATCACAACTTGTACTGAGTCAATACTAATGAATAATTGAATTTTATTAAGTACTATAGATATCAAAACGTCAAACTTAATTTTTTGAAAAAAATCAAATTAGCTTTTTCGTTTTTTTTGTATTCAGAGGAATATTTCTGGCTTAGCATTCGCTTCAGAAGTTTCAGTGTTCTTCACCATGAGAAAACCTCTGAAAAACTCACGGTAAGCCAGGTGATTCTAATGAGTGTAATTTATATATACATCATATAATTACACATAGTTGAGTTTTATATACTTATCTAGAACATTCATATTGATTAGTTTATGTGTGTTAAATTGATGGTAGATCATGAAATAATGAGTTTGCGATATGATATTTGGTGATTGTTGTGTATTCATTTTATATTATTTGTAAGGTTTATCAAATCGTTATAAATAGAATTGAGATGTTTTATGTCTGTTCTTTCCAAGACTGTCTTGCCATGTTTTACTATATGTCTGTTACCACCAAGCTCCTTTGGAGATTGCTAATTCTTTTTTCGTTAACTTTGGTTTAATCCTGAAGACTGTATAATTTCTCCGATGTGTTCAAAATGGTTGACTTGTGCAATTTCAGTGTAAATGTCATGTCTTGTGATAAGAGGAGATAAATTTTTTGGTGGTATTTCTATGTATCTGGTTTCATCAGAAGAATTTTTAATTGCTTCGACTCTCTAGGACCGACAAGGAAGACACTAAAATAGCAAAGTAACAAAGTAGCAAATAACACCAAAGTGATGCGATCATAGTAGAAAAATCATGCGCTTTTTCTTCTCACATGCAGAATGACGATGGTCTTTTGTTTATTTGTCTCGAAAATAACAGTTTATTCAATATTTCAATGAATAACTTGGTTCCGTTATTCGCGAATATTATTTTCCTTACTATTTGAATATTTCACCAGAAATAATGCATTTGTGAAGGTATATTCTGCCAATAAATGAAATTTTACTTTCATTGTCAACAAACTTCGATTTTACGATTAGAACTACTTGAGTGAGCTTCACTTCATAATAATGAATCACTGGAACAGTGCAATCCTTCCACTGTAATATCCAAGTATGCGATTCCATTCTGTCTAGAGTTTAATCAGCGTTTTTTAAGAACCCTTAATTTAAAACGGCCTATTAAACGAACCTATATGACGTTTGTATATAAGACAGCCTTAACGTTGAAATCTCGCGTTCATTATATCTCATCCGCGAAATTGAGCTGTCAGACATTTCTGACTATAAGAAAAGCCAACGTCCTCGGAACCGGAACGAATCATAACCTCAATCCTTATTCGCCTGGATACGCCGGAAATGAAATTTCGTACGCGGAAAAGTCAGCCTAGAAGGAAAGTCGAAACGGAAAACCGTGGAAATGATTCGACAGGCGGATAGGACGATAATTAAAAACCTTTTCTGAAACGTCAGTTGTCGCCAATCAAGGTTTGATTGGATAACATGACACCACGAATTTGTTACGTTGATCAATTGTCGTTTTGAAGGGGAATCCCATTATTGTAATCGACTTTAAAAATAAAAGCATAGAATGAGAGTAATTTTATTGTCAATACACAATTTTACAAGTTATATAGCAAAATACTCCATGCCACCAAAACTGTAAGATTATTGAGGAAAATCAACTAGAAACAGCACAATATGATACGAAAACAATATGATACAAAACAATATAATTCAAAACAATACATACTTCTAACCCAATATTCATTATTTATTCATTTGTTCAATTTATTTAATTGTTCAATAGTGTTGACTTACACTAAGAACACTTAAACTTTACACTTTATTGACTACATAGCATGACGCGTTTCGTCGTTACAAACGACTTCTTCAGATGCTAACAGAATACTCGCTATTCAGTAGACAGGAGTCAGGAGGATTCAGATTTGAAAAAGGTGAATCTCATGGAAACGTACGTCATGAAGTATTCTTTTTAATATATGTGTAAATCTATGTTTACCAATTGTTTTTTTATAATTCATAAAATAAATTTGCATAATCATTTTTATTTTCTCGTCATAATTATTCATGATAATCAAGTCTATCGAACTTACACAATATTCAGAAATGAAAATTTTTTTTTGTTTTTCGAAAAGGAAAACAAGATTGCCTTTCCGGTTCATCAATAACAGATTCAAACTGACTGAAACAATCACCCCTTTTCTCTGCAAACTTTTTTTCGTTATTGAAAACACAGTATTATGTAGAATCAGATATGTTATTTCATTGTCAATCTGATTTAACTTCATGCTTTTCTTCCTTCGGGTATATTTCCTTCATTCTAGTTTTTTAGATATTTCTTTTATTCTAGTATTTCCGAAGGAGAAGAAACGTCGTACCACTTTCGTTCATTTTCCTCCAGCCTAACACGTTTTCTATTGTCATTTTCTTTCTTATTTCTGTTCGATCTTCTTCCTCTTATTCTCTTGAATGAAGATGTTCAGAATATCTCAAGTAATTTTTCTGCAAGGGGAGCAGCAAACATTCCTGAAATCAACTATAATCTAATGTACCCTAGGAATGCGTGACAAAGTGTTTGTTTCACATTATTCTAATGTTACCGACATCATTGCAAGTGAATTGTAAGTGTTCTCGTTCACAAGGCTTTGATTAATTTCCCTATGCCACTCTTCTTAATTTTCTGTTTTACTAATCCTGTTATAACTGCTCCAGCCTCTTGTAGATATTCCTCAATCAACTCTTTTATTGCTGTTCCTCTATTTCCAGATTTTCAATCCTCCCCTACATACAGCTGCAATGTGAAAAGAATTGAACTGATTTAGCAAACCTACAATGTTATTTTCAATTTCTCGTCTTTTAGACATTCTCAGCAAGTCCTGATTGGTTTGTTGGTAGTTTTTCAACATTTACAGTTGTTTTAACTATGTATTGTGAATAACCAGATAAAATCAATAACTGGCACTTATAAAATTCTATGTGGTAGTCTTTTTAACAATGAGTATTCTAATAGAAAACCCGGCAAAATTATGTAATCCGTCTTTTAGAAAATATATCAGAGAATTTCCTCTTGCCAGTGAAAATTAGTCCCTTCATTTTTCTTGGCCGTAAAATTCGCCATTTCGTTTAAGATGAAAAAAAAAATCTATCATTCTGCCAACTATATTCTTGCTTTTAGATATTCTCTTGAACAAGGTTGGTACTTCAAAGTAGTCCCCCAATGCGATGAATTCTATGTCACTAAAGTTAGTAGTGTAAATACGCTATCAATCATAATGTTTTTCACTGATTGTCGTGAAACTTGATATGGAGAAATACCTCTGGTCCTTCACATATGGAGACAAATTCTGGAGATTAATATTTGGCCTGATTAAAAGTACATATTCAAGAACAAGAACAAGTTTTTAGTTGGAGAACAAAATGGTGCAGGAGCCAGAACATTTATCCTCATTCTGTAGATGTTAATTTGGAAAGATATATAACCGATTGAAATTCGTCCATTTGATGCGAAATATCATTTGTTGTTATTTGAGCAAAATAAACGGATAAGAGTGATTTATCGCTAAACGACAAAAATGAAAGATATGTGTGATATTCCTGTAAAGTAGGTATATCCAATTAAAAATACTGAAAAAAAATATTTGATATGTTACCATTTGCTTACTATTTAAAGGGATAATTTCCAAGCTCTGTTCTGATTTTGATGTGGTTACATCATGCCAATGGTCATGTTAGTTTACAAAAACCGTTTGTCAAATATATTTATTGAAAGGTCAACGTATTTGCCACTATCGTGGAAAAGTTGAGTTATATAATATTCGCCAAAATCCGAATGATAGAAAACATACCTCACAAATTGAAGAACTACTCAATTAGTACTCATTATAAATATTCTTCCTTGTGATTAATTTGTGTTCATCTAATATTTGAGGAAATCATTTATATTAGGTTGGGACGACAATGCTATTATATTTTTCAGGATGTTTTAATTTCATTTCAATCATGAAAATTTCAGGTAGAACTTGAGGCAAAATCAAATTGTTTGCATGTTCAACGCATATGAATTATGAAATCTCTACTTATAGCGTTTTACGGTTCCGCCAAATTATAGCAGCATGTTATTAATTTTCGGTCTCTGTCAATTAATATGGCTACCTACAACTAAACCTGGAGCTATCAATTACGGTAGTCGAGGAAAACTTCTTTTCCATTCTTCTGAAGAAGATCATATGAATCATGTAGCCTGAAAAATTTGTCATAACTTTGTTTGGTATCCAAACACATGCTCTTGTCCCCTCTTTTATCCGATATTACTTTCATGCAATAATAATCGACCTTATTTTCATCCCAGAATTTTTTCAGAAATTCCTCTTGGGAAAGACGAATCCAATTTCACTTGTGGTACGAAAATGGCCCTGTTGTAACGTTTGGTGTCTCAACTTTTACTCAATATTGGAGAGAAATTTCACTTACAAAAATAAAAGTTCTAGGCAATTTTGTTCAGAAGATGATTTCTCAATTTTTCTCAATTTAGGAATGTGCAAATGATGTCCTTCGGATGTCTCATATTGACGAATTTCAAATTGCATCACTCATATTCTCGAAAAGACTGATTTCACTATTGACCTTTGAAAGTTCGACGCTTCTTTCTTTTTATTAACATTGCTCTAGTTACTGCTATTTACATACAAGTTGACTGCTAACAAATAACACATAAAAAGTTCAAATTATTTTCATGAAAACTAGAGGCACATTTGGAACTTTTGATGTTTGCTGATGATGTTATTAAAATAATCAATCATATATTTTTTTAAACACTCGTTGAAAAATCTACATCTGATGTAGCCTCTGTGTTGGCGAAACAATATTGTTATGTTTTAATTCAATTATAGTGAAAATCTGAAAACTACTTAGTTTTGTTTCAATTATGTATTTAGATTTTCATCAAGTATCGGCCCAATCGCTTAATGATTTGAAAGAAGCTTTTACGAGCTTCCTGGCCATGTGATATTTTGAGCTACTACTACGATAGGGAATTGTTATATGAAATATTTGGTTTTTCAGATATTGATTGATCAATTATATACTCTTATATATA
Source organism: Henosepilachna vigintioctopunctata (assembly GCA_030704895.1). Classification (NCBI taxonomy): domain Eukaryota; kingdom Metazoa; phylum Arthropoda; class Insecta; order Coleoptera; family Coccinellidae; genus Henosepilachna; species Henosepilachna vigintioctopunctata. Next base: position 13,607,101 of record JARQZJ010000031.1, on the reverse strand, counting down.
TTTTAATAATAACAAGTACTTTATTCTCAACAGGCATAATACCCAACTAGAGAAAACAATAACATTATGTTGAATACTAACTAAATAATTAAAATGAAAGAGATATAACAAAGGGCTCAATCTAATCTAAAAAAACTAAAATAGTAACTATTAACCAACTAATAGCATTTAATGAAATATTACAAAGAACTCAATCTAAATCAATTCATTTTAGCCAATTACTTTTGTTCACATAACTTCTAATAATAACTTCTATGGAGTCAAAGTGAATGTCACAATTATTGGCAACTCTTATTGAATGTAGACTCCATAAACAAAATGTGGGATTGTATTAAGGAATATATTTTATTTAAATATACAGTATATATAAATATCTATATATCTATATATATATATATATATATATATATATATATATATATATATATATATATATATATATATATATATATATATATATATATAGATATATTGGTCTAATTAGGTAGTGTAGTGTATTGCTTAGCGTATCTATGACTACCGAGAACTATATTGTAAGACTTGCATCTCTCCGTATCTATGATTATTTAGATTTTAACTGACGTACGGACAACGAGATACATTTTGAACCATTATTATAATCGACCTTATCATTCTTATAAAAAATCTTGTGTGAATAATAACATTGAATGTTGTCTCTTTGTTATTCAGAGGTAAGGTTTACATTTAGATTACGTGATATTTTTTTTTTTTTTTTAATTCAGTGGACCTACAGTTTAACGCCGGTTCCGAAGGGCCATTGGGCTTGTAATCGATGTACATTACCCAGCATTTTTCATTATTCAGACTACTCAAATCATAGACAAACACAAACAACCATGCCTTCAGCGGGGCTCGAACCCGAGTTCAACCGCACTAAAGTCGGTAGTTCTACCGACTAAGCTACGGAGACCGGCACGTGATATTTTATTAAAATAATAAAATTCTTTGTTATTTACAGAAAAACAGTTCGTGTATTATTTAACCTATGAAAGTAAACATCACCATTATATATAAACATAGGCTACAACAAAAGTTTCTTGAAACATCAAGAAATCGACTATAGAAAAAGATTCTGTCGTTAACGCGCTCATATCATTGCACTTGTTAATATTCAATATTAAAAGTTTACTATAATTTTCTTTCGATAAGTTTATGACGAATTATTGGAAAGATAATTATAGCAGAGCTGGCTATGTGAAATTTGAACAATGTCATCCATTATCCTCCAAGGGATAAATGTTAGAGAAATATTGAAATCGATGCCACACCTGATGGAAGTGCGAGACATATGTTTCGTTCTACAAGGAACTCGTCAGTCGCACCAATCGTCCATCATGATTTCAATATTTCTTTAACATTTATCCCTTGAAGGATAATGGAGACATAGTAGAGCTAGATATGTGAACGTGTACGATGTGATGTCTGCTTTTCTCATTATTTTAATTAATTTGAATTTTTCGAATGAACGTTCTAGTGTTCATTTTCTCGAATATATATATATATATATATATATATATATATATATATATATATATATATATATATATATATATATATATATATATATATATATATATATATATATATATATATATATATATATATATATATATATATATATATATATATATATATATATATATAAGGAAATGAAATTTTTTTGTGCTTATGGCACTGAATGAAATATTTAAGAAAATGAACACTAAAACATTAATTTGAAAAATTGAAATTAATCTAGCTCTACTATAACATTCTCTTGATTAATTTCAATTTCTCAAATTAATGTTCTAGTGTTGTTGACGTTTCGTGTATAATTGCAAGTTCGTTTACAGTAATGAATAATTGAATTTTATATATTACTGCAGATATGAAACGTGAATTGTAAATCTGATAATCAACTCGGCTTTTAAGCCTCTACAATTAGATATATTCAGTTAAATATGTAATTTAATAGTATTTTAATTTTCTAGTAGAATTTAATATGTACAAATTCTGATTATATATATCATGTGATATAACCTAAAATTCAATATCAGAAACCTCAATTTCAAGATTGTAAGCGCTTAAACCTCATCAGGATTTAATTAGAATATTACATATTGAAACATCGGCGCGAACATTAACCGATTCACTAATAAAAAAGGGGTGTTTTCCATTCTCATCTCATAACTTTTCCAACTTGACATAAATACGCGAACAGCGATCTCCAAACAAATTTTTTTCCTATGAATAAGTGATTTTCACGATCCGGGAACAGACAACGCTGCACAAACCGTAGATTGGCCAGGCATTTTTCATGAAACGACATGAACCGGAGTAGTAATTGACCTGCCTTTTTAGGGCTATTTTCGCCTCTTGTGCTGGAAAAACGGAGCGAAATTGCAAATTTTACTGCGAATTGTACTGTTGGGCGAACAAGGAGCCGATTGTTAGAATGCAAGTGGGTTCAATTGGGCGCGAGAATAGAACACGTACATAAAGGGAAATGCAGGATCAGAATTATATTTCTTTTATCACTGGCGTTGTTTCTGTGATTTACATTACCTGAAAATTGAAATTTATTCTTTCGAATTTGAAGCAATTTATTGAAGCACCAATTTGGTCCAAAAATGGAGAATTATTCGCCGGTACTGAAAATCAGTATTCAGATTTCTATAATCTATAATGAGTATTAAAATACGAATACGTAACTTTAGAGTGTTACTCAAAATTTTTTTAATTGACCGTGCACTCTGTTCGTATAATGAGTTGTAATATTTCTGATTGTGCTTTCCTAAGTATATGTGATATTGTATATTTCATGTTGTATTTTTAATTCATGAATGTGTATTCATGTTCAAATATGAGTATATATGTTTTTAAGCTCATACTGCGTCGTATGCTTCATTATTGTCACCGTGTACGATGCCATCTTGCCTGAAATTCAATCATATGTATATCTATATTTATCTTTGGGCAGGTCGACGTTATATATACAGATTTCAGAAGGCTTTTGATAAGATAAATCATAGACAACTTATAGTTAAAACTAGGAAGCTTTTTGATTTGCGAATAATTTATCACTTCTCATGGAGTCCTACTTGAGTAATCGCAGTTAATTCGTACAAATAGAGAATTGTAAATCGAGAGAATTTGTAGTAACTTCGGGAGTGCCGCAGGGATCTAATCTTGGACCCCTACTATTGGTTCTGTTTGTTAACGATCTCTTAAAGATAGTGACTGTTTGAAGGTGGCTTATACGGGCCATATCAAAATTCATAAGAGCGTGTCATCTATGAATGATTATTTGAGGCTATACAGTAGTTGTACTTTATTTAGCAAACTAATACACTTCACAAAAAAAGACAAGTTTTATATACAACATCAAACAACATATTTCACCCTAGATATTGTTTTTTACAAAATGATACAATAATTTTTTGAACTCAATATGGTTCTCACTTAATTTTAGGTTCGGATCTAGACTATTAAATACAATCATTCCTTTCGCACATAAATTATTTAGGCATTCTGATGTATTGCACTTATCAATATAGAAATCATTTTTGGTCTCTAGACTTTGTACATCTTCAACGTATTTTACACTGTCTAAGATATAGCTAGGAACCTTGCCATATTTTATTTTATAAACAAAGTCTAGAGTTTTATATACTTTAACTAGTTTCTAACATAAGTGATACAGGTGTATCTATTGCACTTCAATATAATTCTAAATGCTCTATTTTGGAGCTTTTGCAACTTTTGAATATCATTTTGAGACGAGGTGTATAATACAGTTGAACAAAAGTTTAAATGTGGTAATATTATCGACTTATACACTGAATATTTTGTAAAGACAATAACATAATTACTTATCCTTGCTAAAAAATTTACTTTTCTTTAAATTTTACTCATAACAAACTTGTATCTAAAATGATTTTTGAAACTCAAATTTTCATCGATAATAACACCTAAATACTTTTTTTCACTGAATTGTTCCAATGGTACATTATTAACTTTGATTTGTATATCATACTCAAATCTAGATAATTTTGCTTCATTTCCGACAATAATATATTTAGATTTATCATTATTCAATAAAAAAAGTGACCTAACTGATATCAGCCGGTGGAGTAATAATAATTGTTTACACTTGAATGTCATGAAATGTAATGTGATGAATTTTACTAGAAAGAGAAAAGTGATATCTTTTGATTACAACATTGAAGGTGTTTATCTGATTCGACTTCAGGAGGTTAAGGATCTCGACCTAGTATTTGATCAAAAATTCTCATTCATACCTCATATCAATCAATTGATTTGATTGATATATAGTCATAGATAGATATATAGTGTCATAGTCCGCAATGCTAGATTGTTTTCGAGTTCCTCAACACTTGTCCATTTATTCTAGTGAGAAGCAAACTTGAGTATGGCTGCCTAGTCTTAGATAATGCTTCAAAAGACGAAATTAGACAAGTTGGCAACCAATATATAATTGTCACATAAACCGCCTGGAGGCACTGCAGAGGAAGTTCTTGAAATGGCCTCTCATTTCGAGAGGATGGTGTATATCCACCTAGGGGTTGTGATCACGCTTGTTTGCTAGGGAGGTTTGACACTAGGAGCGTCCACACCAGTAGAAGTTTGAATGCATTAAAATTTTTATTCAATTTGCTCAATGATATACTCGACTGTCCTGAGCTTCTGGGTAAACTCAATTTCTTCGTTCCTCCAAGGTGTACTAGAATAAGCCAGACATTTTACTCAAAAACCGACAGAACCAATCTTCTCTCGCAATCGCCGCTTAGCTTTGCATGTTCTACTGCAAACCAGTATCAAGCTGCTGTGATTTGTACTGAGACTCACTTGTTTCTATCATAAATGTGTATTTAAATCTTAACAGTGAGGTATTTTGATTTCTTCCGAATGGAGTTCTGAGTGATTTGTTTTCTTCATTATTATTATAATTGAACATTTATATATTGACATTATAGATATAGATTTAGATTATTATATTTGATAATGTTTTTTATAATTATAATTATTTCTTTATATTGTATATCTATGTTGTTATTGATATTCTTAGTGACCATATTTATTCATTATGTATTTTCTTGTAATTGGGTAGTAACACGTTGAAAAAATATGCTTATTATTATTATCTTACATGTATATGCCTTTGCGGTCAAGTACGAAATAAATTATCATTATTATTTCCGATTTCAACCTTTACGCCTCTAACTCTCCCTCTCAGAGGTACTTTCACTTATCCCAGATATTAATATCACAGGTATGGAGCTCTGTGGGGGGCCTTTCCAAGTTATCAAGCCTTGATTGCGGTCTTAGAAACTTCCTGACAGTTCTTTCTGTGGCAAGCAGCACCGATTTTTGTAATTCCTTATAGAGGATTTTGCCACTGTATTTGCAGTCGCACTTCAAAGTTCTTGATATTTTGAGCTTTTTTCGTGATTCTTCTCAAGTACGTTGTTTGCATTTGGAATGGCCATCTCGATAAATGTCGTTGATTATTATTATTATAAGTATCTACTTATTTAACCTTTAAATGTATATGTGTTCACATTCATAAATCGATGCATCAATAAATATATGATATAATCAACATGAAACAATATATTATTGATAACATATTATCAATAATAATATGAAACATAAATATTTGTTAATAATTGATGAGGCCGATAGTTGATGTAAATCGATAAACATAATAAAACAATTGTTAAACTGTAACAATAACTGTCAACAATATATGTGTAAAACAGTTTAACAATTGTTTTATTATATAAATATTTGTGTTTGCCTTGAAGAAATATATTTTTTTGGAATTCGAAAATTTTATACCTTCGAAAAAATATTTCTTTGATAGTTTTTATGGAAAGGTGTTCATCATACGTGTTTTTCATTAGAGTGTAACTTTTGGATAGCAATGTACATGATTTGAACAGCATACGTGGTTATTCTGAATTGCAAAATTACAAATTTCAAATAAATATTCTCAATAATTGTAGCGTGTAGTTTTTCAATGTCATGATTTACCAAGAAATAACAGCGTACACTGAGTTCAGATATTCTCATGCAGAATAAATACTGGAAAATATTCTTATAAAATATACATTCAATATGTACTAATCATAGATATTTTTAATCGTCATATTTAATTTTTGAATTTGAAGCATACAAATTAATGCTAGTTATTCAGAAGCACTTTGTGCTTGTGCGAAAGTTTATTCTACAGTTTAACGCCGATTCCGTATGACACAAGAACAAAATGGAAATCGAATCCACTTACCAGTATCAGTATCTGAAAGCTCTGTCTATACCGTTCTGCCATTGAGCCGATTTTATTGTACCACTTCTTAGCACTTTTAAGTGAAGCTCACTCAAGGGTGCTTGTGTGTTAAATCTTTTCTCAAAATATGTTGGAGTTCTGTCAGAGAACAGAGAAAATTGGACATATGTTGAGTGCCCACAGAAAAAGAAGATTGCAATTGGATATTTATTGAATTGCACACATCCTACCTGATTAATTTTCAATAAACAAAAAATTGGAAGAATTTTTAACTGCAATATTCATTGTTTATGTATAGTGACCTCGTGACGCAGTCGGCTTAATGGTGCTGGTGGGTTCAATTTCTACAGTGTTCTTGGTTCCTTCGGAATCGTCGTTGAACCTTTCGTTCGTTTCAAATATCACAGCTATATAGGACTCTCATATATATAATGAAACAATATTTAGAATTTTCTCATAATTTAATACGAATGCGCATGACGACGTTTCGAACTACTACTTCTTTATCAAATTCTGGATTAATACATCAGTATTAATATCATCATCAATTATCAATATATATGAATGAGATTGAATTCTCGCTTAACTCTTGGTGAAACATAATTTAATATTAAAATAAATTAAACTCTTGGCTTAATGTTTCACGATTTATTTAACAATTTGTATAGTCTACATGTTTCGAGCGTTAGCTCATTTTCAAGACTCAAATGATTTTTTAGTCTTGAAAATGAGCTAACGCTCAAAGTGTTGACTAACAAATTGTTGAATAAATCGTGAAACATTAAGCCAAGAGTTTAATTTATTTTAATAAATATATATATATATATATATATATATATATATATATATATATATATATATATATATATATATATACATATATATATATATATATATATAAATATATATATATATATATATATATATATATATATATATATATATATATATATATATATATATATATATATATATATATATATATATATATATATATATATATATATATATATATATATATTATTATCACGATTGTTCTCCATGAGGAGAGCGACTGAACTTGAATTCGCAGTTATTAGGACTTTTGCTTCATCTTTTTTGCCTCCCAAAAACGCTTCATCCTCTCTGAATGATCTTTCTTCGGTTGATTTGTCCATTTTACTCCAGGTTGACGATTTGACTTTGGCTCAAACTTCACATGTGCGATTTTATAGCGACATTCAGTGCAATCTTCGAGATTTTTTATATTGATCTGTTGTAGATCCTTTTGGATCTCTTTTAGCCACTCTGTTCCGCATTTACTATTCATAATTATATCGAGTAGTTTCTTTGGTATTCTGGACTGCTTCATTCTGTAGACATGTGCATAGAACTTTGCTCGTCGTTTTCTGTTTTCTTCCGTTATCGTGTTTGTCTTTTGATACTGTTCATTCTGAGGTCTTTTCATCTGAATGCCGTTTCTATTGATTGTCCCGTAAATCTTTCTGAGAATTTTATATATATATATATATATTCTTAATTTTCTATTTTTATATATATAATTATTGATTGACCATATATATATATATATATATATATATATATATATATATATATATATATATATATATATATATATAAATACAATACTATTCAATAAAATAATTAAGCTGATATTTCGAATTAAGACTGGAAGAAAATTGACTGAAGATTGAAGAAGAAGGAAAAAGCAGCGGGTATACTATTACCCGTTTATAAAATATATCATTAATTGTTATAACCATAGAAAACAATCATATTTGTCTTAATCTACTGAAATATATTTTATCCATCACAACTATCTCGAAAATTATATTTCACTGTTTACTTTCTAATTAATTATTTTTGGCGTTCAGTCGCTTCAGCTAATAAAAGCCTTTTATCTCATGGTTTCGAATTTCCACTTAATACCAATTCATTTACGATTGCAAAAGTACGATGAATCAAGCCTCGACGAGGTAATCCCATATGAAATCCGAAGCTCAGTGGCAAATACGATTACTTCCACATCAACTACAATCTGAAATCGGATCAGACGACTCGGTTCAAACATCAATAAACCTTGCTCTTGTACATCCTCATGATGTACTGTGAGAAAATTGTTGATTTTAAGAAGTTGAGGTATGGAGGTATCTAAGGCTGCACACACATTTCACAATTTTTATTTCAAAATTCGTAAAATCAATTCTTATTCGTATGTGTTAGTTCGTTCGACTTGATTAAGATTTCTGATTGACAATCAGAATACCCATTATGATCAGGAAAATATAAAACATGATTAAAAATCGCTGTGAAATTATTTCGAACAGAAAAGATCACATCTAAGCGACCTAGCTGTCAGGTGTAATGTCATCTGATGGGATTGATAATAATAATAATAATAAGTTCATTATTCTCAACAATAGCATCCAACATTACAGAAATTATATAACACCCAATTACAGAAAATAATGACAATATTGAATACTAAACTGAAAAATTCAAATGAAAAAGATATAACAAATACCTCAATCTAATCTACAAAAGTAAAAACTTATAACTACATTATAGCATTCAATGAAATATGACAAAGAACTCAATCTAAATCAATTCATTCTTATCAATTTTCTTTGTTCACATAACTCCTCATAATAACTTCTATGGAGTCAAAGTGAATGTCACAATTATTGGCAACTCTATTGAATGTAGACTCCATAGACCAAATGGGGGATTGTATTGCGAGTTGGTCGTTGGAGTCCAGGTGGAATAACTCTGCATTACGAGAATTTTGCCGAGGAACACGAAATTTCAAAGCGGACAAGAGAGAAGGACAATCAATACTATTGTGTAGTAATTTGTAGAACAATTTGAGTGATAAAATTTCTCTCCTGCTCTGGAATGAGATTAAACTAAATCGATTCATATTTGATAGTTTTGGCGTTTACTTGATGTAAATCCATTATAATTGAATATAAACTTAAATTCAAACACTTGAACTTATGATTTACACTTTATTCAGTACATAGCATGACGCGTTTCGTCGCTGTATTTTGTATTTCGTCGCTGTAATTATTCTGTATGCATCTGAAGAAGTCGTTTGTAACGACGAAACGCGTCATGCTATGTACGGAATAAAGTGTAAATCATAAGTTCAAGTGTTTGAATTTGAGTTTATATTCAATTAAATCGACTCAATAATTCGTTATGATTGACTCCTCTCTGTGGATAAACTTTATTCTCCCTCCAAACTATTCGAAGAACCTTCTCTGAATAGCCTCAAGATGGCGTTGATGGCAAGTGTAAATGGAATGCCAGATCATGCTGCCATACTTCAACTTGCTACCATCAACGGATGATTTTTTGAGAGTTAAGTGTTTTAGATTGGCGGTACTGGTTGGTAATGGCATCCAAACATCCAGACATCCAAACAAAAATCTGTCAAAGTGAAAAGTTTTCAGTATACTCTGCCATTTCATCATGGAAAGACTTAAAAACGAGCAAGGATTGCAAATTGTTGAAATCTACTATCAAAATTCGTGCTCTGTGAAAAATGTGTATCGTTTGTTACGACCATATTATGGTCGTCATAATCGACCTGGTGAATCAACAATTCGTGCTGTTATCACAAAATTTCGCACCAAGTTTACTTTGTTGGACATTAAACCATTGTCTCGCATGAGTACAGTGCGTACTGAAGAGAATATTGCAGCCGTAGTGTACAGTGTTAATGAGGATCGTGAAATGTCAATACGTCGCCGTTCTCAGCAATTGGGCATGTGTCAAATTGGACCTTCCGAATGGACCATTTGATACTGAGGACAACATTTACGTGAAGTTATTTTTGAAATGTAAATGGCAAAGGCCAAGTTATCAATTTCAATGAAAATTTTGAATATATGATGCAAATTGAGTGTTTTATTCGATTGAAAAAAATTACGCTTAAAAAATCACCCTAATATATATATATATATATATATATATATATATATATATATATATATATATATATATATATATATATATATATATATATATATATCAATGGAATTGATCAAACAATTGATTTATTCTGAAAAGAAAGTACAATTTCCATTTACAATCACAATGATACTTTAATTAATTAACAACTTAGCTGAAAAGAAAAATCAATTCAATGTCATTATTCCATAAAATCATAAATCTTTTATTCTATCTTTATATCTCTAACGAGATTTCAATTGTCATACATGTGAGATGAATGAGGTTCCTTGGCAATTCCATGGTATTCCTTCTTCTTCTCTTACATTGGTCACAGATAAACATTCACCTAACTAAACCTTTTCTTAAAACTAATTCTACACAAATATCATGAACAGCTGAAAATGATAAGACAGAACTAATATCCTTTTACATATACATGATTTGAAAAAATATGTAGTGTGTATATGTTCATCACATATAATGAAAATCATGAAAATGATATCCTTTTTATATTCTGTGTCTATGACAGAGTATTTTGATATATTCATTTTGTAAAAAAGATGTTTTTTCACTTGTTATTTGTTGGAGGATATCTAGAAATATAAACTAAATAATAAAAAATGTCCGAGATTCTGTATATAATATAAATAGCCAATATAATATAAATCAGTTTCATACATAGGCACACAAAATTTGGGTTTGTTTTGTTTGAGTCTTTTCAAATATCACAGGCATTTTTATTCAAGCAATTATCATCCAAGGCCTCAATCAGATGAAAGAGGCACCAGATCGATTTGATAGATTTTTTAAGTTTGAAAGACGGTCGCCTTCACTAACCCAGAGACGCTGGTTAGGCTTGTTTGGTGGTAGTGGTAGTGGACAAGCGTAAAAAAAAACACTGAGCGGTGTAAATGTTTTGGAAGTAATTAACAATGTAATTTTGCTTGTCATGCTGAAAGGATGTGGAAAAATAGGAAATTGTATTAGTTTTAAATACATACCCCAAAATAAATGTTTCGGACAATGTGAACATATAATGTTCCAGTAAAATAAAATCAAATAAGATCACTGTAAATTGTACCTTTGTATGGAACATAAAACTAGGCAATCAAAGTTGGAGAATTTGATGAATTGACCGAAGTTTGTGTAATAAGCTGCATTAAATCGATTGGCAATTCCAAATTTCCAAGAATTATTCATTGAATGCTATAAATATTAATTTTTTCTAGTTGATTCTCTTAAAAAAATGTATGTCACCAGAGTTACTACATGTATTTACTTTTTATGAAAGAAAATCTAATTACACAAAAATCCTACAAGAAATTGAATTCGCATATACTATCCCTTCATGAAATCTAATTTCAACAAGAATCGAACTATCAAAGGAAATAAATAATTTCATTAGATGGAATGTAGAGCGAAGGCTCGCTTTGAAAACGTAACAACAGCGACAAAATATTCACTTAATAATATTCCTTAGAGACTTCTGCTGTATATCGATCTGCGAAATCGACTGAGCGTAAAATTCCAAAAGATAAAAATTATATTTGCCAAAATTATACTCCCTTAATGGATTAAGATGGAGCAGATGTCTGATACTCGAGGGGATCGCTGAACATCCAATCAACTCTTCGTAATTATTCAGTAGAAAGTGATTTCGTGATCCATGGGAATAATGAGAAAATTTCCTTCAATGATAGTCCAACGGAAAGTAAAAGAAGAAACTTACTTCATCTTTTAAATTTATTGAAAAATGGGATTGAGATTCAAGTTCTAGTTTTCAATTGAATTAACTGATTCATTTTACAATTTATATAAGTTCCAGAAATGAAAATTTTGAAAGAGATGAATTTTTATTTGAATATGAAAGAATCAATTTAAAAAACCGTCGAATACATTTTTACATATAGAAATGCTATCTAAATCCCTATTTCCCTTGGTCACGGCATCACGCGTGAACGACAGGACCAAATTTCGCTTATTCTTTTCGTTGTGTTTGCAATTGTCAGATAGAGGTGTTGGAAGAAAAGGTATGGAAGAAAGTTGGAGGTTGGTATGGTAGAAAAATTTGGGAAAATTGCGCAAAAATTTGAAAAATTTTGAATACTTAACCACCATATCAAATTTTTCAAGGAATATTGAATTTTCTGAGATTTTGTAACCTAAGCGTTTTGACCATATAAACTTTTTCAATGTGACCTTATGGTATTTGGAATAACACTGACAGAATGCGTGCTGCAAATTACGTCAAAGAGGATGTGAACGAACTGAATATCGTTTAAAACAGATGCTTCGGTTGGAGTTATATTGATAAAATACAAACGAAATAATCAATTGGTTATTTTTTACAAGAAGGATGTGAAAATTGAATTTCTTAGATGATATCGCGATTAGTTCAGAGCTGTAACGCCTAATTCAAAATTTCAATTCAATATAAAGTTCTGGTAACTTTGGATAGACATAACACATGTTACCTATACTTGGTTGTAGAGAAGAATACATTCCTTCAACTTACAGTTGAATTTTCGTTTCTGAAAATGACAGCAATTAGATGTACTTCAGTCGCAGAACTCGCAACATGGCAAGTGAAAGATATACAAGAGCAAGTCAAACTTACGAGTAACGAGCGGAGTGAATATTGACTGGAATCGATGAAATCGAAATCAATAATATTGAAATGTTGCGTTCAACTCTGTTGCTCTGCATTCAATTAAACATGCAAATGGATTACAGATCACAGCAAATCGTTGATATTCGGCCAATGATCGTTGTGTGCCAATATTGCAAGGGTTTTGAGTTTAAAAGTGTTGCGAGTGGTCAAGTCAAATTGTCACCATTGGTACCGCCGGTAGAGCCACTACAATCATTGGTTTTTGGAAAAGGGCCAGATTCTTAACATTTTTTTATTATACCCAGCAATATGTCTCATACAATGAATGGTGAGATATATGGAAGAATTTTTCTCCGAAATTACCAACCTAAGGTTAAACTATAGAATTGATAGTGATGGTTAATCACTTTTGATACATTGAATGTGTGAATATCTGAAATTATTGATCCGACTATTTCGAAATTACTGGAAGTACTATAAGTGTTGTTCATTAGGCCTCACACACGATAAATAGTAACAACATAAATAGTGTAGCACAAATAAAAGAACACGCTTTTCAGAATTTTCGCGATTATTCACAAGAAAAATAAATGGCCGTACAAAGTTCACCAGGTCAGCTATTTTTTCCATAATAATCTTCCCACTCTTAAGAAATAGGGAAACAGTTTCAATAGACCTCTGTCGAATATTTTACCATTATATTAACCAAGATTTTTGTTTGAACCAATATTTTTGCTCGAGGGCTGAATGGAAGTTCAGACTCCAAACTGAATTCGGTCCTTTTGAGAGCATTTCTCTTAGTTGTAATTATTTATCAATTGAAATGAACGTAATTTTACTATGTAAGGAATGTTTCTCAATCAAATTATATTATTATTATTATTATCTGTCTTTCTGGCATTTGACCAATCAGTTTGCTTCAATTGACCATCACGTCAATCATAAAAAATAATAGATAACAATCTCTTGCAATATTTTCGAGTTGGAGTATTGCACCTTTTTCTGCATATTTCACGAAATGACATGACATAATGAATGCATATTTGTGGGCTTCGAAATTTATTTGTATAATGTTTAACGAATACACATCTTACTCCGATTAAATGGGTCACAACTATTTCGTTAGAAATTTGAAATAATTTACGTTTATGTAAATGCAGTGAAAATAATAATTTATGACTCTTAATTTGAGGCATTTGGTTGAATTCCAAAAAAAATTCGATACACATAACATATGTTTCAGACTACAAAACTATATCAAGATGTTGGTAGAGTTAGTTTCATTACTAGAGTTATTCTTATAGACATAATTTATTTGATTGAATTCGGAGTATTGAGTTAACTGGACTGTTATATTATATTTATTGTGATACTGTAAAAAACTTAAATCCATAAAAATATCTGTGAACTGTTTGGTTTTCTGAATAATTGAATTTATATTCTCTTACAAATAATGATTTATATATAATATAACAATGATGACAACGCATATTTGTTATATTGCAACAATTCAACTTTCAATTATCAGAAATAGGGAAAGGAAAATATTAGTTACAAACTTTTAATATTTCGGTTTTTGTATACATTTGGCACAAAACTATCTCGATTTTTAAGAAACACAGTACTGAAAATACCAATAAACACAATAATGAGGAAAACATTGAAAGACTTTGGTTTTCGAAACTTTTTTGTAATTTTACATATTCATTCAGTCAGTTCTTTATTATTCAGGGATCAACATATAAAACCGTATTGATTTTGTTAGGAATATTGAAAGATAACATGGATAGATTCTTAACAAGGAAGAGCTTCTGTATATGCAAGCTTTTCGGCAGAAGGAGATAAAGAAGAAAACACTATCGTTGAAGAAAAAATAGGAATGAATAATCAATCTTCGGACTGTCAGTGATTTGCCATCAGCAATGTGGAAAAATATTAATCCAAGCTCATAAAAGGAATTATGGCCACAACAGTTGGTTCGCACTTGTTTGGCTTATTATTGAAGAGCATATTTAACCGATATGCGGAGAAATTGTTTCTATGATTTTCACCCCAAAATCACAGCACAATCCATTCATCCATAATCCGTATGTGAGTGAATATTCTAATTAATGTTAGGAAGGTATTGACATATGTACATTTTGTCCTACGACTGGATGAAAACACGGTATATCATCGAACCTTAACTTCGAAAATTTTCCAAAAAACTAACTACTGAATTAAGGAACACAAGCGATTTGTTTAAAGGATTAAAGTTTCTCATAAAAAAAATTGAATATAAACTTAAATTCAAACACTCGAACTTATGATTTACACTTTATTGACTACATAGCATGACGCGTTTCGTCGTTAGAATCGACTTCTTCAGATGCTAACAGAATGATCGAAATAATTTAACAGAATAATTTAACACCATGTCTGAAGAAAAAAGTGTTCCCCAAATACATCAAACTAAGAACAGATAACACCGGTAGTTCCGCAAGTAGAGGGGCCATACAAAGAATGAAAACGTGGATCAAACAAGACTGCAAAATACAGTACAATCAGAGAGATGTTATGTAAGAAGTCGTTTGTAACGACGAAACGCGTCATGCTATGTAGAGTAAATCATAAGTTCAAGTGTTCGAATTTATGTTTATATGCAATTATAATGGATTTACATCAAGTAAACGCCAACACTATCAAATAAAGAAATTTAAAAAATGATCGATAATAACCACTACTGGCTTTTCACATGAATAAACTCTGAAGGTGAAAACTAGAAATGAAAGTTAGTTCAGTGAATCTCTCAAAGTGTTATTTCTATGATCAACTCTACCAAAATTCATTACGTAATATCAAGTGCCATCGAGAAACTGTTTGAAAAATGTCAGTCCGAAGAAACCGTCGTAATGGTGAAACGTATGCAACAATTGTTCAATAAAAGTGTGTAAAGCTAGCACTGTGATTTCCTTACAAATTCAATATGAGAAATGGATTTACATCAAGCAACGTCTGCAATTACAAAATAGACATGTACCTATCAGAAACGTCGTTTAATCATTTCATGGAATCAATACACAGTTTAATCATAATATGGAATCAATATTGACACAATTGTTGTTCAACTGGGGTTGATCAAGAATTTGAGAGAGAATTTTGAATGACCTTTTTAGTATCCTAATTCAGCCTGATATCTCATATTATAGATACGTTTACGAGTGAATAAATTCTTTGGAAATTTTCAATGATTGAATCATAAAATCAATGAATGAAATACTTGCATTGTGTTAAGAGAATTTTGAATACCCTTTTTACTGACTAATTTAGCCTGATATCTAGTATTATAGATACGTTTACAAGTAAATGAATTGTTTGGAAATTTTTAATGATTGAATCATAAAATCAATATATGAAATACTTGCATTGTGTAAAGAGAATTTTGAATACCCTTTTTACTGACTAATTTAGCCTGATATCTAATATTATAGATACGTTTACAAGTAAATGAATTGTTTGGAAATTTTCAATGATTGAATCATGAAATCAATAAATGAAATACTTGCATTGTGTTAAGAGAATTTTGAATACCCTTTTCACTGACTAATTTAGCCTGATATCTAATATTATAGATACGTTTACAAGTAAATGAATTGTTTGGAAATTTTCAATGATTGAATCATAAAATCAATAAATGAAATACTTGCATTGTGTTAAGAGAGTTTTGAATACCCTATTTACTGACTAATTTAGCCTGATATCTAATATTATAGATACGTTTACAAGTAAATGAATTCTTTGGAAATTTTCAATTATTGAATCATAAAATCAATAAATGAAATACTTGCATTGTGTAAAGAGAATTTTGAATACCCTTTTCACTGACTAATTTAGCCTGATATCTAATATTATAGATACGTTTACAAGTAAATGAATTGTTTGGAAATTTTCAATGATTGAATCATAAAATCAATAAATGAAATACTTGCATTGTGTTAAGAGAATTTTGAATACCCTTTTCACTGACTAATTTAGCCTGATATCTAATATTATAGATACGTTTACAAGTAAATGAATTCTTTGGAAATTTTCAATTATTGAATCATAAAATCAATAAATGAAATACTTACATTGTGTTAAGAGAATTTTGAATACCCTATTTACTGACTAATTTAGCCTGATATCTAATATTATAGATACGTTTACAAGTAAATGAATTCTTTGGTAATTTTCAATTATTGAATCATAAAATCAATAAATGAAATACTTACATTGTGTTAAGAGAATTTTGAATACCCTATTTACTGACTAATTTAGCCTGATATCTAATATTATAGATACGTTTACAAGTAAATGAATTCTTTGGAAATTTTCAATTATTGAATCATAAAATCAATAAATGAAATACTTACATTGTGTTAAGAGAATTTTGAATACCCTATTTACTGACTAATTTAGCCTGATATCTAATATTATAGATACGTTTACAAGTAAATGAATTCTTTGGAAATTTTCAATTATTAAATCATAAAATCAATAAATGAAATACTTACATTGTGTTAAGAGAATTTTGAATACCCTATTTACTGACTAATTTCGCCTGATATCTAATATTATAGATATGTTTAGAAGTAAATGAATTCTTTGGAAATTTTCAATGATTGAATCATAAAATCAATAAATGAAATACTTACATTGTGTTAAGAGAATTTTGAATACCCTATTTACTGACTAATTTAGCCTGATATCTAATATTATAGATACGTTTACAAGTAAATGAATTCTTTGGAAATTTTCAATTATTGAATCATAAAATCAATAAATGAAATACTTACATTGTGTTAAGAGAATTTTGAATACCCTATTTACTGACTAATTTAGCCTGATATCTAATATTATAGATACGTTTACAAGTAAATGAATTCTTTGGAAATTTTCAATTATTGAATCATAAAATCAATAAATGAAATACTTACATTGTGTTAAGAGAATTTTGAATACCCTATATACTGACTAATTTCGCCTGATATCTAATATTATAGATATGTTTACAAGTAAATGAATTCTTTGGAAATTTTCAATGATTGAATCATAAAATCAATAAATGAAATACTTACATTGTGTTAAGAGAATTTTGAATACCCTATTTACTGACTAATTTCGCCTGATATCCAATATTATAGATATGTTTACAAGTAAATGAATTGTTTGGAAATTTTCAATGATTGAAGCATAAAATCAATAAATGAAATACTTGCATTGTGTTAAGAGAATTTTGAATACATTATTTAGTGTGGTTATTTAGACTGATATCTAATATTATAGGTACGTTTACAAGTAAATGAATTTTTTTGAAATTTTCAATGATTGAAATATAAAATCAATGAATGAAATACTTGCATTGTGTTAAGAGAATTTTGAATACCCTATTTAGTGTGCTTATTTTGGCTGATATATGATATTATAGATACGTTTACAAGTAAATGCATTCTTTGGAAATTTTCAATGAATGAATCATATAATCAATAATTGAAATACTTTTATTGTTTTAAAAATTTTCAAGGTGAACTTCGCTATAGAAAAAACTTTATTCATGTTTTTTCAGAAAAGACAATTAACTTGAAACTTGAACTTCAGTAACTACGAACATAAACGAGCGTCTATATGAGTAGTTAAACCGAAGTAAGTGGGATAATCAAATGCCTTCACTTTATTTTGAGTGAAGACGCTCTGTGGATGATAGCACTTGACGTGAAGGATACGAGTAAGGCGAAATTATCCTGCTCTGAAAAGAACCAACCTCTAGAAGAGTATTCCGATGCATCTTTTTGATGTACTTTTCGACGTCGTACTTATAAGAATATGTTTTTACTCCAATGAAAATCATGATTTCTGGGTAACGTTCTTGACTCATTAATGGATATAGGATTGATGGATGAGAATAGAACTATCATCAATTGGTCCATATAATAATGTTATTTATATTAATAAAGTTTCAACAACGAGAAGCTACAGAGTAGAAGAGGAAAACCCTCGCATGGGAGGTTCATTAAAGAGATCTCGAACAAAAATGTCGACAGAGATTTCAGCGCCGAACTTCTGGTTGGTCTCCTAGCTATCCAGAATCAAGTTATTCAAACTCGTAATTAATTGAAATACCTACATAGTTAAAGACCTAGCACTGAGGAAAGACAAGACAAACATCAACACATAACATCCATATCTAACATTGAAATAACATCCTTTACAGAAGGAAAAGTCGCCTCACCACAACTATATTTCGGAGTCAATTTTGGAGAATAACCAGTCCAAATTCTACTGGGATAGTACTATCGTGACGAATCAATAGGTTCCCCACAAAAGGCCTGTCTTCTTCTGGTCGACAAAAGATCAAGGGAAACTACTTTCATCGAGGTTTCCATTCCGAACGTGAACAACCTAGTTGAGTAGAATGCCGATAACATCTCTAAATATCGAGAAGTTAAACTGCGACTGCAGCGGAGGTGTGTACTCATATTGAGGGACTCATAGTCCCAAAAATCTAATGTTGAAAATAAGAAAACTAGGACTCGGCTAATATCTCTATCAGGAATTACAGAAATCGGTGCTACTTGTCCCTGTAAGTAGTGTCAGGAAGTTTCGGGACATAAAGGAAGACTCTATAGCGTCAACTGACGTGAAGATCGATACCACGAGGACCATCGCCTTGGGCCTGATAATTTGGAAATAACCCCCACAGATCTTGATATCTCTGATATATAATATCTGAGATGAGTGAAAGTTGTGAAGGAGTGTGAAAGTCGTGTAAAACTTGAAATCGAGATTAAGTTTATTTTACAATACACTAGTACTCCAATTTTTCAATTTGAAATATATCTGAAATACTCGTATTGTAAATAAACGAGATTGGCCCACTAAGGAAAGGCCAGTGCGTGGGATTTAACTCGCAAAATTCAGTGAGGTTAAGTCGTATACTAATGTTAAACTTACTGATAAGTGTTACTTACTAGTGGTTTTCCAATTTTTTACTTACGTGCCTGTACGTTAGATATATTCTTGAATTCTTGAAACGTTTAGAACCAATGGCATTGAAACAGGTTTTTCAAGACTATGAATTCCGATTAGGAATACATCAATCATAAATATGATTAATGCAATCATTGGCACAAATAAAAACATACGAAAATTTCAAATAGTTAACTTCATCATCCTGTTGAAGGAAATTTGCTCTCGAACTTACGTTTATTGCTTCGTAATTGTTACTTTAAGTTTATACTGTTATGTAAGAGATTCTCATTTTTTGAATAACTCACAAGAATGTTTAGTCTGAAAGTTTCACCATTCATGAATTTTCTAGGAATTTTCGTATTTATAATTGATTTTGAGTGAAAAATCGCAATAAATATGTGAATACCATGTTTTACTTTCAGAAATTTACATATATTTACTCCGAATCACAAATTTCTGAAACGTTTTCAATTTAACTACTAGAATATGTATTCAACCTCTTTCAGAATTCAATCATATCGATTTGGTATCGTTGAAAATATTACTACGAGAGTTGAGAATTTTGGAAAGTATGTAAGTGGGTCACTGATTGAAAAAAGTTGAGAATAGCTCTCAGTATAGTAAGTTTTCTTTATCACTATGTTCTTTATCACTGTCTTGATTAAACTGAAAATAGATATAAAAATCTCATTTTGAAAGGTGATTTTCGAATTATATACCTATCTAATTATTCAAAATATAGTTTTAAGTTCACATTGAATAATCTAACACTTCTACTAGTTCTCAAGATAATTGGTAATCTATGGAGAGCGTTAAACTGGTTCAGTATATGCTATTTTCAGATTTAAGTAGAAAGTCCACGACTTTAGATGTGAAAACTATTAGTGTCTATAGTAAAATATCCAATAAATGACACGGAGGTTTCGCTTATCTCTTGGCTGAAACATGTTAAAAATTATAAAATTAAAAATTAACACACTTGACTTAAGTTTCACTGAATGTATTGAAAACTCTACATATGTTTCGGGTGGTTAACCCATTATCGAAAGTATACAATATTACTGATAATACTGATTATCAGTAATTATTGCATACTTTTTGTAATAATTATTGTATACTCTTGATATTGGGTTAACCACCCGAAACATTAAATTCAGTTTTTAATATATTCAGTGAAACTTATGTCAAGTGTGTTAATTTTTAATTTTATAGTTTGTAAAATATTCATGTACATTACTGACATATGTTACATTTCTGATTACATTATATCAAATCAACTAATTTCTTTTATTAGTATTAAAAATGTCAATGAAATTTTCGATTTTGGATTTCCCTATTATTGTTATAATTCTTAGTTTAGAGGGGGGATAAAGTTTATCCACAGAGAGGAGTCAATCATTACGAATTATTGAGTCGATTTAGTTTTATCTCATTGCAGAACAGGAGAAAAACTTTATCACTCAAATTTTTGTACAAATTACCGCACAATAGTATTGATTGTCCTCTTCTCTTGTCCGCTTTGAAATTTCGTGTTCCTAGACAAAATTCTCGTAGTACAGAATTATTCCACAGGGACTTCGAGGACCAACTCCCTAATACAATACTCCATTTGGTTCATGGAGTCTACATTCAATAGAGTTGCCAATAATTGTAACATTCACTTTGACTCATAGAATTTATTATCAGGAGTTATGTGAACAACGAAAATTGACTGAAATGAATTGATTTAGATTGAGTTATTTCTAATATTTCATTGAATGCTATAATGTAGTTATAAGTTACTATTTTTTTTCAGATTAGATTGAGCTTTTTGTTAAATCTTTTTTTTTATCATTCAGTTAAATTTTTTTTCTAATTATTTAGTTATTTATTCAACATTGTTATTATTTTCTGTAATTGGATATTATACCTGTTGAGAATGAAAAACTTATTATTATTATAATCTCTTTTCTCAAACTTTCATATTCCGGCCATGATTCGATGAGTAATCTGAAGCTGCACATTTAAACTTGATTATCTCTTTCTCCCATTTTTGTTGAAATATCATTAAGCACCCATCTAAGGTTTTCTTCAATTTCTATTAGGTATACATCAATATCAAGTTTTTTTCACGAATTCATCAACACATGATATCTTAAGTGATAATGAAAACATACGCAACTTTCAAATAGTTAACTTCATCATCTCGTTGGAGGAAATTTGCTCTCGAAGCTTGTTACGTTTATTACTTCGTAATAGGTCGGAGAACTCTAATGTTCTCTCTAATAAACTCCTAACTTGATCGTAATACTGTTACCCCTACCTAATAAATTTCCAATATCTTGTAATGGCCGGGAACCACATCGTGATTCGAAATAGGGTTAGTTCAGCACGACTCAGAGAGCGGGTCAGTGAAATTCGCATACGTGGTGGAAATTTTCGGACAAGCACGCTCCTCCACGTCCGACGTATCGATCAGATTATTTCTGGATAGGCAAAAACGCGAACGAATGAGGAAAGGAATTTCTTACCACGAAGGTTTCTCGACTCTTCATTCCAACTTACTTGAGAACCTCCGAATTATTTCTCTTATTAAAATTATTTTAACGCTGTTTCTTTATTTTTCAGATCGTAGCTTTTTAGTTGGAAACATAAGGGACGGGACATGTCACATCATCTACTGCTCCGACGGATTCTGCCGGCTGACTGGATACTCCAGGGCGGAAGTTATGCAAAGGCCGGCGTCCTGCGAATTCCTGTGTGGTCCTTTGACGTCGCAACAGGCTGTGACGTCGCTGAGGGAAGCCCTACAGGAAGGAGTTGAAAAGCACGCCGAAATCCTGTATTATCGAAAGGACGGTAAGTGCTCTACTATTAGGGTATAAGTCCGAATTAACATGGTTGCACCGTGTATATGAGATTTTAGCAGCTGCCGACTCGTAGGGAGACGATAGCGTTTGAATTTGTGTTGGAACATGATAGACCACCATTGATAATTCAAAAAAATTAAAGTGGAATGTAACCCATTGGAAATGAACGGAATATAACAAAAATGAGGGGAAAATAATTTTGAGGCGATCTGAGGTCGAAAAGTGGTGAGGGGATGCGTTTTTAAAGGTAAAAAATGGGTTTTGTCGATCTGGCAAACATTCAAATAGTATGGAAAAAAATTAAATAGCAAAGTTTTGGGCGAGAAATAGATGATACATATTTTGTATTAACACCTTTTTCACATAACCTCGAAACGTAAGTGAAAATTTTGAATAACGAACTGTTTGGTTTTCTATTTTTATTTTTTCACGGAATTTACGAGGGCCTATCTTTCTATGTTCCAAACACACTGTAATATTTCCGATTGAAAATATTTTTTCCACCTCATTCTGAATTAATATCGAACCACTCTAATTTTCAATCGAAAATGCTCACAACAAAGTATCCGCTCCTGGTGTTAAAAAAATGTGAGTGAGTTTTTTGCTTGTTGCAAGCTCTAATTTTCGATGGTGCAAAAAATTCATTATTATGGTAAATTAGTACCTTTCATTTCGTAACAGATGTAATACAAAGCAGTGAACAATATTGCTCATAATATGACAATACACGTGAAGGAGTTACCTCAAAAGAAAAGTGTCAAATAGTTTAGATGTGAGAATTTCCGTTTGAAAATTAATGTGGAATATGGTGAAAAAATTTATATTTCGAATGAAGAAGAGTACAGTGTGTTTGGGACATAAAAAGTTACGTTTTCACCAAATTTCTTGAAAACTTTTTTTTCATAATACATCACATTTTGGGGTTATGTGAAAAAACGTGAATACAAAAGTTGTAGATCCTTTAATTACCTTCAACTTTGCTATTCAACTTTTGTCCATAGGACTTCCATATTACTACGGAAATAGAATTTCTGGATCACTATTTGATAACAGACTGACCCCAAGCGTACAAAAATTCAATGAGTAAGAACACAGGCTTTCATGAGTGAACAATCTTATATTTTCGAGAATGATGCGGACATTTCAGAATGAATATATTTAATGAACGGATTGCGGATTTGTAATCTACAACGAATTGCGGATAAGTGTGCGGATTTCGATCCGTTACGAGTATGTTCATTAAATTATCGTACATAACGCTTTTTTGTTACACGATTTTGTCTACACCTTACCTTTCCCACCATTTGCTGTTTATAAATTCGGTGGGCCTAACGAAATATTTTTCAAACTCTTCACAAACTTGAGCACTCTCGACTTGCAAACTTTCTACTATTACGATAAATTTTAGCTTAACTTTCTGAATAACTCAGTTCAACAGAGATAACTCTTTTAGATGTAAAATACCATAGAAATTTCATATTGAGCGCATCTCAGTTTCTTATGAAATTCTATGCATGTAAGATGAAATATTGCTACGAAACTTCAAAAATTTAAATGCAAAAGTAATATATTACTGAAAAATATAATTATTTCCATACCGAGAGAAAAAAACTGAAGAGGAGACATGTAGTGGACATTGAATGAATGAAGACATTGCTCGAAATGTGTTTGGGTAGCAAGCTCGCTTAGCTTAGAGAAGCTACTTCGAAAACGAGCTAGGTATCTAACTAACTCAAAATGGCGTATCATGCTCTTGTAGAATCGCATCTAAGATACTGTTTGATGGTCTGGAGGAACTGCTCTTGGAAAGAGCGAATATTCAGACTGCGAAGAAGGGCACTAAAACTAGCTATCCAGGTATGATTATAGACACGAATTCAGAATATTTGAAATATTACCTTTTCCGTCTATTCCCATTCAAAATGTCTAACTCATTCCCATAATAATTTTCTAATTTTATAGACAAATGGTACTCAGACAAAGTTATATGTGACAGTTTTACATACTAGATAGGTCGAAGAATGGATAATTTTTTTTTTACAAATTGAGTTTTTAATAAGGTATTTCTCTACTTTCTGTATTCAGACGAGGATCTTCTTGAGTATATTAATGACAAGTTCAATACAGTGATATGAAAATTTTCTAATTGGCATTATAAATATATTATTAAAATTAGGTATGTATTTGACACATAAAGCGCTAACACTTAGGATTTGTTGAGTTGAAATAATGTTTACATTCACATATTGCTTGAGCAACATTTGGTTTAGTTTCACAAAACTATATTAATTGCTTGACAAGTGTTTTTGGGTGTTACTCCATTTTTAAATGCTTAACTGAAAACCGTCTAACATTTTCACGCACTTGTCGAGGATGCAAGTGCTTATTTGAGCTTTTGAAGATGGGATAATACCTCGTAGCAATTGAGATAATTTTGTGAAACTAAACCAAGTGTTTTCATTCAAGTTATTTGTTAAGAAATCGAATGTTTCTGAATACTGAAGGGTAAAAAGACCCTTCACAACAAACTATTGAAAAAAAATCATTGTGCAGAGTAATAAAGAACAGATGTGCACAAAACACTAACGCAAACTTTGTTTGAAATATTTGTAGAAGCAAGACTCGAATTACAACCAACAAATCGTCAACATCTTAGTAAAACTGAAAAAGGTTACTCTAAATACGTGCAACTTACTACCATTGATTATTATCTTCAACCCAAATAAGTGGCGTCTCATATTAATTTAAGAGAGGCAGCAGTGTATCAAGATAACAATAGTTAAACGTAGTACACTGCCTTATACGTTGTTATTAAGGCCTTATAAACCTTATAACAAATTCAACAATATTGAACGATGGTTCCCGAAGAGATCAGCGAACATTCGATTAAGTTCAAATTAACATTATATTGAAATAACATTGATATGAAAGCAACTCAAGGAAGACCTATAAGCGGTTTCTTGTACTTAATTATACTTTATATGCTTTTTATTGTTTCTTATACTCAATAAAGCTAAATTTATCGTGCAGCCGATTATGCTCGGTATATTTACAATTATTCATAACTGAATCATTTTGAACTGCCAGCATCTCTTACTGTTGATGTCTTTCGAACATTCGACTGCAAGATACAGATTTTTCACCTATCGATATAAATATTTTTCTTCAAGCAGTAGCTGAGGTTCTTACACTTTTTCTACTTTTGCTTGAGACCATAGCACGTATTATTTATGGTACTCTATTCGAGCGTCATATGTTGAAACGTTATTCCTCAAAATGCACTACATAATACATTGACATTATTATTTTTTGAATTCATAATACAAAGAAGATTTTGGTTGTTTTTTGCCCGAATTTGACAAGATTTAAAGGGCAAACATAAAAGCACTTTTACTTCCACTTCTTGCCATAAAAATTTGAAATGATTAAGAGCAGTGATAACCTTGACGCTATTCTCACAGGAATCGTAGATACTGAAAAACTTATTGAATGAATTGATTATGTAAGTATTCAGCAAACACCAATATAATATAATTATATAGGTTCAATGACTTCACTCGCAAATTGGAACAAAAAGTAAATGGAAAATGTTATTACGTAATTACCTAGTTTTATTATAACAACCAAAGTTCGGTCATTTTAAAGTTTCGCCATAACATTGGTGCAGTTACACGCGCAAATTTAGATATATCGTAAAATTGCGGTGTGGTTTATCGCATACACATACTTCGAAACTACTTTTATTGAAGATTGTTTATACTGCTCATTGTGCGACCGACAAATGAAACAACTTCGAAACGAATGCTGAAAATTACAGAAGACATTTAGATATGAAAACTGCTCGACTCGTGCTATGAATCATATTTTTATTATTGCCGCAGTATGGTTATTTTCATTTTTGGACATAACCTGTCCTATTTTTTTGAAAAGCTAAATTTTTTCAACAGAACTGTGAATATAGAAGATGAGGAATCTGATTTAGTACTTTCGAATGTCATACGTTTAACTATAACACGCAAACGAATGAAGTATACGATATAAATATATTGATATGATTAATAGCTTGACATTTTAAGAATTTAAAAAATCTGATTAACTTAGTAATCATATCGATATCTATCGTACCTATAATTAAAAACACTTGGCTGAATGCGTTAATACATACGAAATATGGGTCCACTAACCCTTATCAACAGTTCACTAGAATTGACCAACGTCATAAGAAGCTATTATTCTGTTAGCATCTGTAGAAGTCGTTTGAAACGACAAAACGCGTCATGCTATGTAGTCAATAAAGTGTAAATCATGAGTTCAAGTGTTTGAATTTAAGTTTATATTCAGTTATAATGGATTTACATCAAGTAAACGCCAACACTATTAAATAGTCATAAGAAGACATGTTTGCATAAATACGACAATGAAAACGAAGATCTAGTAAATATTGCTCAACAATTTCTCGAATGTTTGGTTAAAGCGCCGTTGAAACATTGTCTTTTGGCTTCGGAAATTTTCGAGATTAAGGTCTCAAATATATTCTTCAAGTTACTATCATGCTGTATTTCTGCCATTCATTCTTGAGTTCACTCATGCACGCCATAAACGTTGGTAATGTATTATGGTTCAATGAGGAAAATAGCGAATGAATTCACTTTTCAAATTTTTCAATTGAAATTTAACGTTTCTTTCTACTTTTAATTCATCCCACTACTCTGTTGAATACATTTCTTGTTCAAAAAAGGTATGCCTATATTATTGGATGTTCGATTTGCTCGTCGATCGACGAACGGAACTGACTTGGCAACCTTTTGTTCTTGCTAGCACCATTTTTTTGAGAAGACAGGTATGCATTGGACGGCTTTTAATGATAACTAATACATAGTTACATCTTATGGTCCACAGCCAGACTGCTTGACCTGAAGAACCTATTTTCACCCATAGAATAATAGGAAAATTTTCCAGTTCATCATTGTCAATAATTATGATCACGTGCAGGTAACATTTTCGGTTTCTTTCAAGCACCATTGCAAGTGCGTGCAGGAACTACCAGTGGCCCCTTAGATTCTCATTCTCTCATGAAAGGTTTAAGAAATGAAATAATTTTCTTTATAATTTAAACATTTATTTATTATTTACCTGACATATATTTCCAGCTAAAATTTTTAAGAATATCTAGAATTGATTTGAAACAAATAACAATCTAGGTATATATTCTTTATTGATGTCTGAATGATTTGAGGCAATAAGTGTTGCTGTAAGTATTGTCGTAAATATTAGTCGTAAGTTAGAAATAATTTCCTGGAATTGTAGTTTTTGTTCATCTCTATATGGTAATATTCAGCTTATATAGGCATTGAATTCTCGCACAACACTTACTGGAACATTGGCACATAATTAAAGTTATTTATGAACGGCGATATGAAGGTAATAGATTTTCCTTGCTAGGAAATAGGGAACCCAAATTTTGTTTATCATTGAATCATAAAAACTGCAATATCTTAAAATATTATAAATCTATTAGTATTTTTTGAACCAGTTGCATCAACTCTTGATGAAGTTGATATGTATCAAGATAAGGTATCAAGTAAGACTTGAATTAGCTAATAGCTCCTCCTACAAAAATTATATATATTTACATCAAATAGAGTATTCAATATTTTCATCATAAATCGCTTTGAAGGGCCGAATTCAAGTCGGCCAATACCGAATTTAACTATGAAGTAATCAAAACAAACACTGAGTTATAACTTTTTGTTCCATAATTTTCATATCGAACTCTATGATTTTGTTTCATGACTATGTATCTCACAATTTTTACCTGTCAATGCTGCCATGTCATCAGAAACAATTCACAACTGCACTTTTTCAAATATTTTTGAACTTAATTTTCAAGAAATTTGTCTTATTTAACTTAGTTTTTAAGCGCAGTACCCTTAGTAAGTGTGTTTTTGGTATGTTTTAGTTTGTCTTCAGTATAAGCTCCGTTTTGTATACATGTTTCTGTTTTATAAGGCTTGCAGTTGTGTTAGGTTATCATTTGAAGAAAAATACATCAATCTAGAACGTTATTGTATATGAGCAAGAATTATAAAGAACTATCCTTGTCTCGATATGTTTAATAATATCAAATCTATATCATTTCGAGTAAAAATTCCTTATTTTCCCAGTAAATTTTACGAATTATATTTTGTAATTATTTTCTGAAGTTCGCGATCTAGCCTTAGTACTCAATGTACGAGACTATTTCAACGTTTAATTTCCTAGTATTCTACTGTAACCTTGATTATTATTTTCTAGTTTTCTCCAAAACTTTTGTTCTTGAATCAACATTACTGTAGTCATCGATTAACATTTTTATCGAAGAGTGTTTATTATAATTATGTTTTTAAACGATGATAATTTGCAATTTTGAAATGGTATATGAGAATTTTCCATTATACTACTGTGACTTGAATTTTCCCACCATTTATTCTTTCAGTCATTTGATAAGTCAAGAAATTCGATCTGGTATACCTACTCCTATGTCTTGTGTTTTGTACTATCTCGCAGGGACTAGTTATAGAAGTTCATACGACACGTAAATAATTTTCCATATCTGAAACAGAGGTGGAAATTGAATAGAATTGAAGATTCCATTGTAAGATCTCACCATTCTCTGTTGTGACGTTAAGTTTTTTTTGTATTAGATGAATTTGCATGAGCTAACGGGTGTTGTTTTTAGAGGTATAGAACTTTAAGCTGGCATTACTGTTGAAGATGGCGACCGATTTAACATCTGAGAAGTGATTTATTCTGAGTTTCGTTTGGCAATTCATCATGAATAGACTCACGCCTGAACAACGCTTGCAAATAGTGCAATTTTGTTTCGAAAATAATGGTTCTGTGCGGAATACGTATCGCGCACTACGTCCATTTTATCCACGTAGCACTTCTGGTTGAATGGCTACGTCAACGAACAAAACTGCCGCATTTGGAGTGAAGATAATCCTCAAGAGTATTTCAAAACTCCGTTACATCTCCAGAAAAACTGACTGTTTGGTGCGCTTTATGGGCTGGTGGAATGGTCCGTA
Organism: Henosepilachna vigintioctopunctata; assembly: GCA_030704895.1. Classification (NCBI taxonomy): domain Eukaryota; kingdom Metazoa; phylum Arthropoda; class Insecta; order Coleoptera; family Coccinellidae; genus Henosepilachna; species Henosepilachna vigintioctopunctata. The sequence goes on along the minus strand of JARQZJ010000031.1, from coordinate 13,577,320 downwards.
CTTCTTCAGAAACGATGATGGCCAGAACGTTACAGTCAATGGTGATCGGTATAGAGCCATGATTACTAACTTTTTCATTCCTGAACTGAACAACCATGATGTCCAGGAGCTGTGGTTTCAACAAGACAGCTCGTGCCACAATCGATTTATTGAAAGACACTTTTGGTGACCGCCTAATTTCACGTTTTCGACCTGTGAATTGGCCTCCAAGATCTTGTGATTCAACACCGCTAGACTACTTTCTGTGGGGCTATGTAAAAGTCATTGGTCTATGCGGATGAGCCACAAACGCTTGACCGTTTGGAAGACAATATTCGCCATGTTATTGCCGATATACGGCCTCAAATGTTGGAAAAAGTCATCGAAAATTGGACGCCCAGATTGGACTACATCCGAGCCAGCCGTGGCGGTCGTATGCCAGAAATCATATTCAAAATGTAATGCCACAAGATTATCTTTCGTATAAAAAACGTCTTGTCAATCGAATGATCCATCGTTGTTTTATTGCAATTTAAAGTTTTATACCTCTAAAAAAAAACACGCTATAGGTAGGTTCAGTAGGTAAGACAAAGTTCACATTAGAGCTCCTTCATCTACTGTGATGAATTGCCTCAAATATAGTTGGAAAATTAGAAAGACTGTATATAACACTGGATGACTAGGTTGTTCTAGTGATGCGTTGAAAAAATTTTATGTACTGCAATATCGGACTCGCGAAACAAATCGAGGGATATTTGCAACCTGTTCTAGCCATAAACACATTTCGGCGTCCACAGCAAATCAGCCAGCTATTCGGAAAATGCGATCGACAAATATACCTACTCGTCAAAACTTCTCACCATCAACTGGTTACCCGCTGTTGACATTATGCGCTTCCAAGGCAGCTAATTTTTCATTCGTAATCTCTCAAAACACAAATATTTATTAAGTTCGTAGCCAAATTGTCCAATAAATATCCAGAATTCCTCCAGCAACGATGATCAAACTGGGACTATTATTAGCCAGATTCGACCACGGCGAAAACTAACAGCCAGTCAAATTAGCTGCCGCGCACAATGACGTCACTGCGGGCGCTTATAGGTTAGGTATTACGTATGGAAAACTATGACATGGCCCATCGATTCGTATCAGAGAGGTACTAGGAAACATTTTATCATTGCCAAAATAAATGCGGAAATTTTTTCCTTTCAAAATTCTTTGTTTTGCACGAATGAAGCGCACCTGAAAGATATTCAAATGCGTTACTGCCATCTGGTCTCAAATCGAATTACTTCTGACATTTATTGAATTTTGACATAATGAAAAAAAAACCTTCCATTAAAGTTTTCTGCAAGGTTACTAAAATCATTGAAACCATCATTTATAATCAATTAGCAGAACTGATTCAATTCAGTATTTACAGATAAATAACAATAATCTTTATAACTGTTTTTCTCTTGTTTGCGGAATACAGTGATATTTTTCCTTGTAGTACAATTCATATCATCCAAAAGAAAAAAGAAGGCTTCTTCAGCTGGTTCAGAGAGGCCGTTTTTTTGGGCCATGGCCGTGAGTTTAATTAATGAAAGAGAAGAAACTACCCACTACTCGATGAAACTCGAGAAGTGATGAAATGGTCAACATAATCTTGGCCATTTAATCATTTTGGAAAGACAATCATCCTGCATAAACTTCAAATACACATTCTCAAATGCAGAATACCTGAATATTTGAATTTTCTTCATAAAATGCATTCATGTATTCAACAAAATGGCAACAGTTATTCAATAGTTCCATTACAGATTAACTCTGAAATTGCATGAAAAATAATTTGAAAAGATGCAATTAAAGGTACCGAGCTTTTAAAATAACGGGTGTTTTTTTTAGAGGTATAGAACTTCGAGTTATATTACCTCTTACTTTTGTTTTACTGTTACTGTTGAAGATGGCGACCGATTTAACAGCTGATAAGTGATTTATTCTCAGTTTGGTTTGGCAATTCATCATGAAGAAACTCACGCCTGAAAAACGTTTGCTAATAGTGCAATTTCATTTCGAAAATAATGGTTCTGTGCGGAATACGTATCGCGCACTACGTCCATTTTATCGTCGGCAAAATCGTCCATCAGAGCAGTTAATTCGATTAAACATGGAACGTTTTCGCACCACGTTTACTCTTATTGATAACTCGCATCCCCAGATACGCCGTACGGTGCGTACAGAAGAAGCTATTGCTACTGTGGAGCGTAGCATTGAAGAAGATCAGAATGAGTCCATCCGCCATCGAGCAGAGATTGGATCTGTGTCCATCCACTTTATGGAAGATTCTGTGGAAGGATCTTGGTTTGCGTGCTTACAAAATCCAACTCGTGCAAGAATTGAAACCGAAAGATCATCAAGCAAGGCATACATTCGTCGAATGGGACCAAAACGAGATTGCCGTTGTTCCCGATTTTCATAAGCGAATTTTGTTTAGCGATGAAGCGCACTTCTGGTTGAATGGCTACGTCAACAAACAGAACTGCCGCATTTGGAGTGGAGATAATCCCCAAATGTATGTCAAAACACCGTTACATCAAGAAAAACTGACTGTTTGATGCGCTTTATGGGCTGGTGGAATCATTGGTCCGTACTTCTTCAAAAACGATGATGGCCAGAACGTTACAGTCAATGGTGATCGGTATAGAGCCATGATTACTAATTTTTTCATTCCTGAATTGAACAACCATGATGTCCAGGAGCTGTGGTTTCAACAAGACGCCGCAACATGTCACACAGCTCGTGCCACAATCGATTTATCGAAAGACACATTTGGTGACCGCCTAATTTCACATTTTGGACCTGTGAATCGGCCTCCAAGATTTAAACACAGCTAGACTACTTTCTGTTCGGCTATGTGAAGTCATTGGTCTACGCGGATAAGCCACAAACGCTTGACCATTTGAAAGACAATATTCGCCGTGTTATTACCGATATACGACCACAAATGTTGAAAAAAGTCATCGAAAATTGGACGTCCAGATTGGACTACATCCGAGCCATCCGTGGCGGTCATATGCCAGGAATCATATTCAAAATGTAATGCCACAAGATTATCTTTCGAATAAAAAAAACTTGTCAATCTAATGATCCATCCTTGTTTTATTGCAATTTAAATTTATATACCTCTAAAAAAAACACCAATTATATCAATAGTTCAAAGAAGTGAGAATATATTTGACACAGTGAGTTGCCGAAATTGAGTGGTCCTCTGATGTGTGAAACATTTTTGGTGTTATAAAGAAATAGGTATAATGAACTTAATGAAGTGTCCTTAACAATTGGACGAAACTTTCCAAATCCGTCTCTGGGATCCTAAAGAATGAAAAAGGGCGTTCGGACCCGACGCTTCTGAAAACGCGGGTATTGTTTTAGCGTCCCTCTCTCTCTCTTTGGTTTAATCCCATTTCACTCCTTGGTGTGATGCCTCAATGTGACATTAACTTTTATACGGTTAAAAATAAATCCGATACACTCACGTTCTACGCCCCGCGCCGAAACTCCACGACGTCGACATGGAGGAGCTCCACACGAGATCATTTCATCTGATTGATGACGAAGTGCTTTCCTGGTGACCGGGCGGGATAGTTTCGGGAGTTTCGACGTGATAAATGTACGTAGTTCCACGGATTAATTCGCTTCGAGTGTTGAAGATCAAGGTAATGTAGAATCTGAATATCTCTAACGATTCAAATTGTTCGAGATGTTAACATCTGTTCTCCAAGTGTTGGAGACGTATAATCTGCGTCTACGATGTATTCTCTCTAGTTGAAAATAATGAAGTTGTCAATTTAAACCTTTCTATTGGCAGGGTTAGTTAATTATAAAAGTTTTTTTTGAAGAACTTATTATACTCGTATAATTACAACATATAATATTTTTATGACATATGTTATAGTAATTATATGTAAAAATCTGTCATCAAACTTATATTTTTATAATTTGAATGAAACAGAGTAGTTTGGAATTTTCACTAAAATTTAGTCAAACCTGACAATTTTGTTTCGCCAACACAGTGGCTTCATCAGATGTAGATGATAAACTGAAGGCGAAAATATTATCATGTTTGACTAGTAAAAATTACAAAACTACTTAGTTTCAATAAAATTATGTTGTTAAATTTTCACTAAGAATCGGCGCAATCGATAAGTATTATATTTTTATTATTTTTATATCTATACAAAAATATTGTTTCAATTGATTCATATATAATCAATATCGTCGGATTCATGGGTGTTTTTAGTACAGAAGGCTCGGTTTCTTTCAGTTTCAACTTACATAGATCAGGAAAATTTTGGTGTTATAGCAAACTCTATATTTCAATGCAGAATGAAAATATTGAAGAAAACTGCCACTGAAAAAATACCTGTACTAAAAATGGGTAATTTTCTCGAGTTTTTTAGTTTATATGAACCATATGATTTAAATTCTCAATTATTTCATTCTCAATCGCATTTAATGATACTAATTATAATATATATTTGTGAAATAAATGTTACATATAATAAAGTAAATTATTGTCCACTTTGGCGATGCAAGTCTGTGGGGCTACAAGAATTTATATAAACCAAAACAAAATCTTCTTAACCGTAAGTAAATTATACTGATTGAATATAAACTTAAATTCAAACACTTGAACTTATGATTTACACTTTATACACTATATAGCATGACGCGTTTCGTCGTTGCAAACGACTTCTTCAGATTCTTACAGAATAATAACAACATTTTGAAAAACAGAGGTGTATATATCAGGGAATTTGGTATTCTATGACTTGAGTTTTACATAAGATATTCCATTCTGACATCTAATTTTTAATACCTTGAGATATAATACATTTGAAATATCTCTCTGATTGTACTGGATTTTGCAGTCTTTCTTGATTCACGCTTTCATTCCTTGTATGGCCTCTCTACTTGCAGAACTGCTGGTGTTATCTGTCCTTAGTTTGATGTATTTGGGGAACACTTATTTCTTCAGACATATTTTTAAAAACCATATATTCTGCGTGTTGATAGCACTTTTAAGTATCATCTTCTTCTTTCTGTAAGCACCTGAAGAAGTTGTTTGTAACGACGAAACGCGTCATGCTATGTAGTCAATAAAGTGTAAATCATAAGTTCAAGTGTTTGAATTTAAGTTTATATTCAATTATAATGGATTTACATCAAGTAAACGCCAACACTGTTAAATAAATTATGCTGTATTAAATCGGCTTCCGTACTAAATTTCTATAAAAAAATTCATAAAAAGTAAAATAAAAAACATTAAAGATCAAGGATCCTAACACACATCAACTCAAACCCAAACAAAATCCAAGGTGATCCTAAAAGAATTCCGACGTATTCTCTCTCAGTTGGTTTAGTAGATAATTCCTTATCCTTCTTTTAAAAACGATCAATGATCGGATTTCTCTCATTTCTATTGGAATAGAATAATACATTCTGTTTGAGAGATACAAAAATGTTCTCTGCGTCTTCGTCCTAAGAGAAAGGCAAATTTTGAACTTTTTGTTTGCTTTGGATCTTGTGTTATGATGGTGATCAATCATCTCTAAGTCTTCTGTGTGCTTGAAAGTCTCCAAGACACCTCGATAGAAGTATAACTGTTTCAAATCCAATATTTTTGCGTCCCTGTGGAATCAGCCTAGGATCACATGGAAACAGCCTAGGCTTGCGATGAATTATTTTCAAGGACTTTCCTTGCAACACCTCTAGTTTCTTTGTGTAGCAACTGGCTGCTGCACAACAAGATCAAATCCCATAGATCAGTCTGCATTCAACAAGAGCGTAGAAGTTACTTTCAGTTGATCCTTATTCAATATATTTCGTAAATACCTAAACGTGTACAGTAAGCTACTCAAACTGGCCGCTTCCCTTTCAACATGAGCATTCCATCTTAAGTGTTTATCGATGACAAATCCGAGATATTTGATGTTTTCTCTCAATGAGATCTCGAATTAATGTTCATACTTAATTTATCGTATGAAGGTTTGTTGTCGGAATATCAACTAAAATGTACAAAACAGGTTTCATCGAAATTTATTTTCAGTAATTTTTCATCAAAAGCATTAATTAAGTTTTTGAAATCATCCTGAATTTTTATTTTAAGATAATCCCAATTTTCAACTTCGTAAATAATGACGGTGTCGTAACTAGAGATTGTACCCACTGTGGCTATTGGGAGTATATCATTCAAATAAATTATGAAGAGAATGAGACCAAATACCGTGCCTTGTGGTGCTCCAAAATCAGTGGTTCTTCTTTCGCTCATTGATGCGTTTATTCTTACTAACTGTTCCGGATCTTTTAGATGACTTTTCATCAATTCCCAGTTTTTCCTCTGATCCCTACATCACACAGTGTTTCTAGCAACATCTCATGGTGAACAGTATCGAATGCTTTCGCTAAATTTAGAAAGACTGCAACGCACTTTGAATGATGATTCAAATTACGAGTAGGTATTAGGTTTATGCAGAAAAAAGGAGCTTGGCCGTGAATAAATATCCAAATAATTCATTTAATCACTCGGTCTTTTTTTGGAAGTCATTACTTATGAATAATCATAATTACCTATTAATGTTCTCCAATTGTAGAAATTCAAATATAAATCAGGAAAAAGTCAGGCAGACTGGCTAAAAGGATTTGCAAACAATTTGACAAAGATGATTATCTGGAATAGGTACTCGTAGTATATAGGCTACTTTTTATTCCGAAAAAATGCCATTTTCTCATGCTCCACACATATCCTCCAGATCTTCAAAAATTAAATTTAATGTTTGATTTATATTACCATTATATTTATCCATCAATCGATTGGGCCGATACTTGATGAAAATCTGAATACATAATTTATATAAAACTAAGTAGTTTTCTTATTTTCACTATAATTAAGTTGAAACATAACAATATTTTTGGACAACACAGTGGCTTCATCAGATGTAGATAATAAACTGTTTATCAGTTTATCATCTACATCTAATAAAGCCACTGTGTTGGCAAAACAATATTGTTATGTTTAAACTTAATTAAACTAAACTGTTCATCAGTTTATAATCTACATTATATTTATTATTCATATTCATTATATCGATATATTCTTATCAATTTAATGAATATCAAGCAATCTATTTTACGAGTATATATGAGAATATCAACCTTCCTTAACCAATTTTACTACTTTAATTTTACTATTACTTAAAGGTTTCAACGAATCATAACACACCGGGATGTTTTCGAAACATATTCAATTATATGTCATTCCTTCTTTTCTGCTTCGTGGAGAATATATGCGTTATTTCATATTCTGTTTTTGATGTTTCGAACATTTGCATAGATCGACATATATGTGAACTAAAATAATAATAATTTGGAAATAGCGAATTCACCAGAAACATTTTTTCACATTCATTCAATAACGTATGATTCAGTAAAGTTCGTTCAATTGACCAAACTCATGTTTTAGTCTCCAATATGAAGAAAAAATCCCGATTAGATGAACATCCACTTGTATCAATAGTTGATAATAAATGGGTTAGCAGTATGAGTGAAATTTCCCAATTGTTATATCGATTATATTTTACATCACTGTTTGATTTTTCCAACATTACTATCCGCAACTTGGTTAAGTAGATAGTCGGAATGCTAGAGAGCTGTGGAAATCACTGCTAAACCGAATTAATTTTGGTTTTGGAGCTTTTTGAGAATGAAAAAAAAACAGGCTCGAATAAATTAGTAAGTCGTGTTTGAACTTTTACTTGCTTGGTTAATCATGAGAAAACAATTTGTTGACGGAAAGGAAAAGCTAAACTTCTCCTCAAGTTTCAAAATACATTTTTTGAAACAGACTTTCCGTGCGTATGTTGAAAAACATTCAGTTAGACGTTTTTGGATAGTGATAGCCTAGTAGAAAACTATTAATTGATGGAAAACCAAATTTGGCCCTATCTTGGATTTTATGGAGATAGCATATCTGGGATTTTAAAAAGATATTGATGATGGTATTTGGATGTTTATTTACGTCACAACCAGTAGAAAATAATTCGATGGGAGAAGGATAAGGCAAAACTTGACTGAAATGATAAACATAATATTTTGAGTACATATTTCGAATTTTCATGATATCTGAAAACAAGAATGATAACTTGCAAAATTGTTGAAGGATGAAAGAAATGAGTGAATTATAAGTATTAGAAAAAACTTATGATCTCGAAGTTTTTGTTCATTTGATTTTCATTTTCATTCATTACCAAAATTAACGAGAAGAATAAAATTTATTATAAACATTAAATTTATAGATAACATAAATTTTATATATCATATTTTTATAAATTATTTTAACATAAATTTATTATAAACATTCTTATTTTATAGAATAATACTCAGTAGATAACTGATCTGCATGATAATTTAGGTATAGATTCTTCTCTATTGATTCAATATCGTATAGAATTCAAAATCATGCTTATCGCAATGACTTCTACAACAAGAGTGCCTTTTATAAACCTTTCATTATTGACATCTGTGAAATAAAACAGAAACTGTTTCAAACACTGTTATAAATTCATGTTCCCAATTTAACACACCACTTGATTTCTTGAATATAGATATACTGAATAGTTCAATTCGAAATTAAATTGAACTACCGAAATTCTATTCAGGCTGTGAAGAGGTGAATTTATCCATCAATCAGCAAGAATGTTCTAGAAACTCACATGTCAGCCATTATTTCCGAATTTTTTTTTTTTCATACAATAGCCCCTAATTTGGGTGCATTATTCCTCGATGCAAAGGAAATTGATAGATGATGATATGACCATTTAAATCGTTCCGTATAGTTTTAATCGTAGGTTTCCTCCATATTCTGAACACGAAACGAATTAGTCGTTAACCATTTATCACTGTGAAACACGCGAAACTATCTCTAGCAATCACTAGAGATCACTTTGCCATCAATCAGGTAGAACGTTTACCAGAGTCGTGAAGTTTAATTACGAATGACAGAAATGACGGAGCTGACTGAAGTTCGACTTCAATAATAAATGGTGAGAAACTATCTATATCTAACAATATAAATAGATATTATTCTAGTAATTATTATTGATTGAGGAGTGTGAAAGACGTTCCATGGCTCTAAATTCATATATTTTGAATATTCTTTAAATTTTTCATGAGGTTCGTTTACAGTAAAATTGTTATTCCACAACACAGTGACCTGATGAAGACAGTTTACTCAGTTGTATTATTAATTTGTACTCATTTGTGCAAAAATCAACAAGGCCATCCATGGATTACGTAACACGAACTTCATGATTTTTTGACCCCTTTTCCGTACTTGTCACAGTTTGAACTTCTGTGAAGTTTCAACATTTCCTAGTTGTACGTCACATATTTCGTAATTTTACATCTAGATATGATTGCATTAAAGCAGCAGTTCCCAAATGATTATGAATTTCATTGAATTTCTTCCTTGATAAAAGGAACCTCAAGTCAAACATTTCAAGAAATTAACCGACTAAAAAACGATAACTTATATTAATTGAAGAAAACTCATTATCTTGCGTTAATGGACTTCGAATCCACTGCTCTAAATTATTTATTCATTAATTAATTCAATTATTCATTTACAAATACACCATTCAACAGCTTGGGTCAATTACTGAGTGGGAAAATTCAATATAGTTCACAACTTATAAAAAAGTAAAACTAGAAATAATATCAATAATGTACAAACAATACACATAAACGAAAACTCTGTGGGCAAGCTGACATTAAAGCTCCCCCACAAGATACATGAAAACCTAATATCTAAAAAACTTATAACTAAAAAACAGTCCAGGCGAGAGCTCGTCTGATATCACCAGGCACGCATGCAAATATGTCAATGACGTCATGAAAGGGCTTAAAGTCACCACATATTTTAAGAAGTGGTGAAAAAGCCAGATCATTAGTACGAGCTAGAGGTGGATAAAAATGTTCATATTCCTACAAGTTATTCTCGGAACACGGAAATTTACGAGGGAAAGAAGAAAAAAACAATCAACAGAAAACCTCATCAGCTTGTATAGGAACATTATTCCCAAATATTTCCTACGTGTTTCAAGTGATGAAACAATAAATCTTGTAGTAAGTAACTCATGATTTATACCTCGTTCTGGATACACACCGTCGCAGCAAAACCATAAATATTTCAAAAATCGCCTTTGCACGGATTCAAGATTCCTTATATTACACACGTATCCTGGATTCCAAACGACACTGGTATATTCTAGTTTGGAACGTACTAAGGTATTGTATAGGAGCATAGTTGATTCAGATTGAGAGAGCCATTTAGAATTTCTTATTACAAAATCTAATGTTCTGCAACAACTTGAAACAATATCATTAATCCTGAGTAAAAAAAAATAATTTTGTGTCGAAGTTACTCCTGAATCTCTGAATTCGGTACACCTATTGATTTTATTACTATTCACATTGTAATCGAAATGAAACTTACTTTGTTTTACGAGAAAAAGTCTTATAAACTTATAAAAAACTTATATAAAATACTTATAAAAAAAAAGATTAATAACTGACATATCACTTCACTTTCACATATCATAGTAACTTCTTTATCGTTTTGGTTTGTTAAAGCCTGGAACATTTGTTGTATCAACATTTATTTTATGCAACATAGGTACAACATAATCGTCATCATCTGAACAAATTATTACTCTGGCACGTCTAGCAGAAATTCTCTGAGGAGGACTCTTCGGGATGGGCAAAGCTTCTTGTTGACTCTTTTTTCTTGATTTTATTGATTATTGGCCTTTCATGATACAAAATGATGCTTTTACACTGGGGAAATAGGCACCATTTAAAATTTGCTTCAAATGTGATGACGCACAGAGATACAAAGTTACTTGAGGTGACAAAAGAGCTAATTTTTCTTAGGGGTTCACATAGAGTGGCGAATATTTTTGAGTTTTCAGTTGATAGTGTCCTCTTTAATGTAGAACGTAGATATACAAAGTACTGAACATGGAACTTTCCCTTTGAATATTTCAATTGATGCAAAGTATCGAGACCACTCAAAAGCAGGAAGATTTTCTATTCAAACGAACAATAATTTCTTAATAAAAAGATACCTTCATGTTTTCTGGAGAAATTGTTATTCCATGAAAGTTTTCAATTTCAAAGGAAATTCAGAATGCATGGAATGTAACATCAAACAAATTTCAAATTCAAAGCGTGCTACAACTTGCTCTTTCACATGATTCGATTTGAAATTTGTTAAAGTTTCCGTCTAGTGAACTTGTTGTCTTCCACGAGAAATACAGTAGTATTAAATTGTTGATACATTGCAGTATCGTAAAACAAAATCATAATAGTCCTAATGAACGAGAAATGAATGTCAAAAATATATATGAGTGCGTATATCAACCTGATAGTTTGCTTTCGTGAAGTAGATTCCCATATAAATGATATATTATGACCGTGTCTCTTGTACAAATTCGGGTATTCGAGGCTCGTTAGAGATAGGGCTGAATTTAGGACTATTCAAACTATTTCAAGACATGCGATTAAACGGTAGGACAAATCACGTGCCGTGCAAGGAATTCAAATGAGTCAAGAATTAAACTGATGGATGGCGTTAAAATCGATATTTCATCTTCTACTCAAGAAGATAAAACCTTCACTTTTGTATTGAATAACTTTAGAGGTGACATAAATTTTTCATCAATATTGACGTCTTTGAGTACATTATTCAGAATACTTGGCCAAATATTCTCCATGCTTGTTCAGTGATGAGTAATGTAGATTCTTCACTATTTTGTCGAACTTCCATTGCCTATGAATTCAATCTCCAATAGTGTAACCAACTATGATTAAATGAAAATGAAATGGTCAAATTGAATTGAAAAAATGAGAATGATTAATAATAAATTTCCCAAGGACTGAAATATAAAATGAGAAAAAATTAAATGAGTCACTATGAAATAAAATGAATGAATTCTTTATTTATTATCATAATAATAATGTATTTATTTAGCAGAATTGCTACATCATATTACAAAATATAGTAATAACAAGTTAATTAAAAATTAAAATAATGAAAAGTAAAATACTGTGAATTAAGTAAAGTATCAATATATGTAAATAATATAATAAAGTAGAAAAACAAAAACGTTATACTTAGCACCTAACTAATATTACATGATAAACATCAATTAGAGTACTAGCAGAAACAAAGCTCAATTGAATTAGAGTGACTTTAAACTGTATTGCATTTGGTTGAGATGAACGTTCTCAAAGTCTTTTAAATACTTTTAAACTTTCACAGTTTTTTATATGTGCAGGAAGTCCATCAAATTCAATTAAACCTTTATACAAAATAGATTTTAGCTTTTGTGTAGTGTTACATTTTCCAAGGATAAAGTCTGTTTTGAATTTCGTATTATAATTATGTACATCTTTAAATAATCGAACTCTATCACTAATGTAGGTTGGTAACATATTTCTTTTCAGTTTAAAAATGATCACTTGTACATTAAACACAACTCTTTGGCTAACAGATAATATATTTAACACATTAAGCATGGATTTGACAGGTGTATATCTATTACATTTTAATATAGATCTCATAGCCCTATTTTGTATTTTTTCTAATCGACTTATTTGATATTGAGGACAATTAAACAATAAGGAACAACAGAATTGTAAATGAGGAAGTGCAATGGCTTTATAGAGTGACAACTTTGTACTCATAGACAAAGATTTGCCGATTCGTGATAAGAATCCTACTTTTTTCGAAAATTTTCTCGTTATATAATCTGCGTGTGCGTGAAAGTTTAAATTCGAATCCAAAATTGTACCCAAGTATTTGATATGTTCTTAGTAAACAATGGCATCTCCGTTTACAGAAATATATATATTATCAAATTTTTTAGACAAGTTTTTATTATTACCTCTCATTTAAATATGAACTATCACAGAGTAGTTTCATCGTTGATTGAATTTATTTATATATTATCAATCTGCACATTTATCATTCGTGATTTCTTGGCGAATATACTACATTTTGATTTTCCCGCTTTCAAACGTAATCTATTATCACAAAGCCACGCGAATAACTTGTTCATTTCAATGTTCATATCTGCTACCATTTGATGTAAATCTTCCCCCACTATATACATCATCGTATCATCAGCAAAATAAGTTATTTTAGATTTGGTGGCTACTAGTACTATGTCATTAATATATATTAAAAATTGTAACGGACCCAAAACTGTTCCCTGTGGTACACCGTGATTTACACTTAATATATCAGACACACAGTTCTTATACAGTACTCTCTGTACTCTGTTAGACATATATGACCTGAACCAGTTCAGTTTTTTATTCCTAAGCCTATATTCTCTAACTTTTTCAGTAAGATTTCAATGTCTAACGCTTGTTTCAAAAAACACCGCTCATTTTGAAGTCCAAAAAAATCTCCGATACTAACAACCACAGACTCGAGGAGTGTTATTATAAACAATTATATTATTTTTATAGCAGTAATCATGGAGCTGTTCCCCACGCAGGATTCTAATAATTTTTCATATATAGGCACTATATTAACTGGGCGAAATTCATTGCAAATATTTGTATTCTGACCTTAGGAACAGGAATTATGGTTGACAATTTCCATCAATCTGGAAAAATGCCGCAATCGAGAGAACTGTTTATACCATCTGAAAGGTGGCCCCCTATAACATATGTAGCATCACAAAGAACTTGTTTAGAAATACCACTTCACCACCTCCTACGTTTTTAAGGCTCTCGAGTTTTTTCTTCATTTTTGCCATTGTGATCCGTTTAAAAGTGGAAAATTCAGTACTAATCGAAGAATGTTTGTATGTAATATATTTTCCGCTTGCCGTTGTAGGAATACTTCGAACAATTTGGTCTATACTGTTCAGAAAGTATTTGTTGAACTTGTTTGCTATTTCCATCTCGTCCCTGACTATTTCTGTTTCAAAACTGATTTTGTTTGGTTGTGCGTGTTTCTTTCCTGGTAGAAGGAGCTTAAGGTTTTTCCACATTTTTTAAAGGTTTTTCCACGATTTATTCGATGAACAGACGGTTGGTTGAATCAGAAATGGAATTCAAACGACGATTCAGTTAGTAATGTATCTCTAACAGTCCTCAAGTGGAAACTGAGAATACTTTTAACTTTCTCAGAACTTGGAATTGTATTAATAGGCAATGGAAGTCCGAAAAAATAGGGAAAAAATATTCTCCTTTTAGTGAAAAAATATATAATACTCTATGTTACGCAGAATATGATAATTGAATTTTGATCGTTAACCATATGACTTCTGAATAAATGGCAGCTTTCAAGAAATATCACCAAGAATCTATGTTTTTCTGAAGTAGGTTCCTGATAGGTACCTCTTGCTTTGCGACTGGAAATCAGGAATTACAACATGTCAGAGTCTCACGTTTTACGTTAAAATTAGAACAGCAACTAGACAAAATTCTGTGAACATCAAGTGACTAGTCAGACCCAAAAAGCCAATAAAGAAGACCGAATCTTCCCTGGCAAGTACTTGAAGAAAAAAGCTAATTCAATCATCCTCAACACAACCCAATCTACAGCCCTACAGTTTTCATTTGTTCCGCACGCTTGAAGAAGTTTCAAAAGGACAGTGATTTCTTGACTAGGACATTCGTGAGCAGAGGACGTTACTGCTGCAACCAGCTTCATTGGTCGATGCTGTGCTTTCGACCGAAACGTAAAAACAACTTTTAAAGTGAAGAAACTTTAATTCCACCTCAAAAAATGTCTTCAACAAGTGGAAAAATATGTAGAGAAATAATTTATAATTGTCTTTCCTTTTTATCCAACGCATTTACAAAAACAACAAATTAATGTTAATCATCTTCGTTATATTGGGCATTTATTCAAGTTTACTCATTTCTCCTTAAGGTTCGTTATTAAAAGGACAATTTTATTCGTCGTAACTCTCAGCTGTCGTGTTATTTCTTAATTTTCAGTTCAACGTATCCGTATTTTAAACAATGCGTACAAATTGATGTCTATTTATCATAGCAGCCTACACTATGCTAAAATTTTCATTATTCAATCAGTCAATCTTTCCATTATGCCGTCTCATATTCGAGAAATATTAGTTGGATATTTTGGCACGCCCCATGGGTAATACTATCTGATCATCGCAATGTTATGCGCGTATTAATAGACCAAACGAACACATCCGTAGTTTATTGAAAATCAATTTCGATAACTTGAAATTAATGAATGAATACTTATTTGTAATCGTAGAAGGTATCAATGGAATGAAGTATTGAAGGATTTATATCTATGTATATTATGTATGTACTCGTAATAGAATATATGATGCAAATTCGAATCGCAACTAAACTTTGTGACGAAATTCACATGGTGCGAAAACTTATCGATTCTATTGTTTGTATATGTATATATATATATATATATATATATATATATTTCTTGAAATTGATTTATTGCATGTTTAAGATATTTTATTTTGAAAGTTTTCAGCAATAACAGGCTTTTTTTGATATGAAAAAGTTTATTTTTGTTGACGTTTCGTTGTTATATTATAGTTTTGACAAAGTTGTAATATAACAACGAAACGTCAACAAAAATAAACTTTTTCATATCAAAAAAAGCCTGTTATTGCTAAAAACTTTCAAAATGTAAATATATATATATATATATATATATATATATATATATATATATATATATATATATATATATATATATTTATTGCCTGTTGAAGATAATATATATATATATTTTTTTTCAATAATTCATTGCCTGATTCGAATGTTTTCAGCAATAATTATTCGTTTTGACAAAGTTGTGATATACAACGAAACGTCAACAAAAATAAAGTTTTTCATATTAAAAGAAGCCTGTTATTGCTAAAAACATTCGAAACTTTATATATATATATATATATATATATATATATATATATATATATATATATATATATATATATATATATATATATATATATATATATATATATATATATATATATCTATATATATATATTTCAAAATTGATTTAAAATTTATTTTGATTTTTTGCCTGTTTAAGACTTTGTTAAAACTAATGAATAATTGAATTTTATGAATTACTATAGATATCAAATGTCAAACTTATTTTTAGAAAAATCAAATTAATTTTTTTGTATTTACACATATTCTGAAGCGAATTCTAAGCCAGAAATATTCCTCTGATACTTAAAAATTAATATGTGGAAATACAAAAAAACTAATTTGATTTTTCTGAAAAAATAACTTTGAATTTGATATCTATAGTAATTCATGAAATTCAATTATTCATTAGTTTTGATAAAGTTGTGATATACAACGAAACGTCAACGAGAATAAAGTTTTTCATAATAAAACAATTGTTAAACTGATTTACACTTATATTAAAAAGAATACTGCATGACGTACGTTTCGATGAGATTCACCTTTTTCAAATGCTACGTGCAGACTAATGAGACTTGCAGACTAAAGAATCTAAATATATATATATATATATATATATATATATATATATATATATATATATATATATATATATATATATATATATATATATATATAGGTGAAACAGTAGTATTATAATTGCTAAATAGTGGATTCTGCTGGATCAGTCTTTTTAATGTTTTGGTAGTCCTCCAAAGTGAATAGTCAGTTTTGCTGTCATTTGACAATTCACCTAAATAAGCACCAATTAATTCTTTTCGCTTTTGAATCTTTTGATTTCTCTTCCGAGATTTTGAGTAGCGTTATTTATTCTCGTTTTGTGTGGTGGAAACCTAGACAGTTTCCAAATTCTTGTGAGCCGCCTCTTGTCGGAGATAAGATTTTTCATATATTGAGAAAAAATACTCGTGACGCTCTTTTCAAAATACTACTTCATCCTCGGATGAACCATTAATAACAAGATTGTTGTCTTGCGTATTTTTTTTTTGTTATCAATGCTTCTACACATACATACAAAGATGATATTCGAGGTAATCGTTCAAAATATTAATTTCGGGAAATTGACAATTTATATTTTTCAAATAATCAATTGCCTGATCTTTCATACTTGAATAATATATGAAACTGGTCTTATAAATTTCGAAATACGAGTATTCAGTAGTAGCACTATTAATGTTAGCGTACAATATATCTTTTCATGTTGTTTGCCGTTATAGTTTCACTCGATATGAAATACTCGTAGCATGTAAGGGTTGCTTTTTGTCATGAGTCACTTGATACTGGTTAACACGAGACAGTTGATGGGATTAGTTTTGATGATATTTCGACTAGCTGCTTCCATTCAGATGAATTCCACGTATGTAACTTTTGATATGTGTCCTATCATTTTCTCATCTATATTGTATGTATATTTTGTGAACGAGTATAAGTACAGGAGTTGTAACTTAACCTCGTATCCGAGACCGCAAGTTCTGAACTTCAGCGAGAAATCGTACTTCCTCATTTGCATTATCTTCAGTAACTTTTTGCGAAGTTGTTAAGCAAGTTTATTCATGTTGACATTGACATACAACACGCGACGATAGGCGCTTTGCTTTTGAACCACTCTTCTGAATACTTACGAACAAATAATGAACTATCTGAGAGCTACAAGAACATGCAGATCATTACTTATTCAATTCACAAAAATAAGAATATTCATTAATTTCATAACAATTTTGCACTTAATAAAAGAGAGACAAGTCAAAATAAAATAACTCATGTTCTACAAAAAGCAATGAATTGATTTATTGAATAAGGTTTGCACTTCAAGATGAAGTGCAAATGTTTCTGTATAAAATAAAACCTTCAATTACCCTTAGAAGGTTCAGAAACCAAATTGAATGAAGTAATGGCTATGAGGATGGGTCTCCTTTCAAGTCTAGTGGTACTATCAACAGGAAGAAGTAATGGATCTTCTTGCTGATTATCATTTACTGAAAACAACTTTTTTTTCCACTTCAGGAAGTCAAAAGGCGATAAATACACAGACCAAACATTGTTTGTATTCTGTTGGAAATAAAAACTCCGCGACAGACTTTTGGAACGCACAAGCTGCATATTATTTTCAAGACCTTTTTTGAATAAGAAAAATTTCTTCGGCACTGAAGGAGCTACCTCAGAAGATAATTCTATACGCTAGTGCAGATAAAACTGGCAAAACTGGCAAAGTAGAAGAATTCAGCCTCCTTCATTCAGAGGTTTTCTCAACTCGGATATACGATGATCCCAAGTTAGGTGTTAGTCCAAAGCAACAGTCAAGAAATGAGAGACTCCTCAAGAAATGATCAATGTGTTAACAAGACACAGAACAATGGGAAGAGTCCTTCACCGATTGGCTGCCTGAAGAAGATATTCTGGCTATGATTAAAAATAAGAGCATTAAATATGCACTGTAGCATGTCTTTGACAAAAGAAGAGGATAAAGCATATACAAATTACAGTCAGGTTGAAAACATGAATTTCAAATTTTGTGACTTTCAAGCATCACATTTATTCGTTTACTAAAATTTTGCATCCAATATGAATATTGAATTTACTGATATATATATTCAAAAACAAGTTCAGTACGAACTATTAGGTACGCTAATTAACACTACATGATGTAAATATTAGAACGGCATGTGGTGTTGGTAATGAAAGGCTCAGGTTGGTACTTATACAGAAAAACAAAATACAATTTGAAGAATGTTGAAACTGAGCTGAAATTTACAATGAACCTCGCTGAAAATTCAATGAATATGTTGTTGATTAGAATGTGTGTGTATATTGAAAGCAAGTCTTCTGGCCGCTATGGTAGAATATACAAAAATCTAAGGTATAGTTTTCGGTACAAGTAAAACTTTCAAGCGTCGTACAAACAAGATCTCAAATATTAATATCGAAAACCAGAAAGCGGAAAATTTGTCAAATATTTGGGCATTATGTTAGATGAGAAATTGAGTTTCAAAGGTCACGTTGACTTCATATCTCCTAGAATCTCCAAAAATATTCACGTTCTGAAATGCATTGGAAAGAAACTCACAAAATATTTGAAGTTATTGCTGTTCAAGGCAATAATAATAATGCCAGACTTCGAATATTGTTTCACTCGTTGTTTGGTTTGAGCCAAAATAAAACTCAACAGCTAGAGTGAGAAATAATGTAATATAAGGTACTTTAGGATCAACTTACATTCCTACTTAAAGTTAGAAATGAATTGTTTCCTTGAGTAGTAATGAAAAATCAGTGATGTGCACGTTTATAACATTAAAAATGCTGTCAATTCTTATATGAAAGTTTGTAGGCTTTACGAATCTAGGAACATAATAATTCAACAAGATTCAATGTAGACAACGAATTGCCCAGCTCTATAAAGACTGTAATAAGCTCAATATATTTGAGCGTGAATGAGCTAAGTTCATATTACACAGTAAAAAATCATTCATGACGAGCCAGTGAAACGCTCGAGGTAAACCGGTGCCAAGATTAAAAATTAAAAATTTTTACAATATATCTTTTCACAAGCTAGATGGTTATTGAAAGTCAAATTGTAATTAAAAGAGTTCTATTCTCTTGTATTTACACAAATACGATAAAAATATAAAACATGTGAAGTACGTATCTCTTTTTTTTAAATGAACTCCTGGCTAGCTTCTCAGGTTACGTGGGCTTGAGGTAGGTACTACTTCTGTCAACTTCGAGAGTTTGCTTACTGCTCACTGCGTCGTTCTTTCAAACAAGTTCGAATAATCAGATTCGATTATCTGAACAACTTAAGGGGCAGAATTATTATTTGCGTAATTTTACGTAAGTGTTGACTTTTCACTACATGTGAATTTTGTGATAACAACTGCTAAATAAACATTCTTATAAAGTGTGTTTTTAAAGGTATAGAACTTTAAGTTGGCATTACTGTTGAAGCTGAGGATCGATTTAACAGCTGAGAAGTGATTTATTCTCAGTTTGGTTTGGCAATTCATCATGAATAGACTCACGCCTGAACAACGCTTGCGAATAGTGCAATTTTATTTCGAAAATAATGGTTTTGTGCGGAATACGTATCGCGCACTACGTCCATTTTATCGTCGACAAAATGAAGTGCACTTCTGGTTGAAAGGCTACGTGAACAAACAAAACTGCCGCATTTGGAGTGAAGATAATCCTCAAGTGTATGTCAAAACACCGTTACATCCAGAAAAACTGACTGTTTGGTGCGCTTTGAGGACTGGTGGAATCATTGGTCCGTACTTCTTCAAAAACGATGATGGCCAGAAACTTAACAGCCAATGGTGATCGGTATAGAGCCATGATTACTAACTTTTTCATTCTGAATTGAACAACCATGATGTCCAGGAGCTGTGGTTTCAACAAGACGGCGCAACATGTCACACAGCTCGTGCCACAATCGATTTATTGAAAGACACGTTTGGTGACCGCCTAATTTCACGTTTTGGATCTTTGAATTGGCCTCCAAGATCTTGTGATTCAACACCGCTAGACTACTTTCTGTGGGGCTATGTAAAGTCATTGGTCTATGCGGATAAGCCACAAACGCTTGACCATTTGAAGACAATATTCACCGTGTTATTGCCGATATACGGCCACAAATGTTGGAAAAAGTCATCGTAAATTGGACGTCCAGATTGGGCTACATCCGAGACAGCCGTGGCGGTGATATGCCACGGCTAATCTCATATTTAAGATTATCTTTCGAATAAAAAAAACTCTTGTCAATCGAATGATCCATCGTTGTTTTATTGCAATTTAAAATTCTATACCTCTAAAAAAAACACCCATTATTATCATATTATTCATCATCTTATATTATTATCATATTTTTCAACATCCCGATTGCATAAGTTTAATAACTATAAAAATATCTATTCCATTTTCATACTTTTCAATGCTTTAAATTCTATTTTTTCCCAATTAGTTGAAACTCTTCAAACAGTCTGTCCAAACACAAAATAAAATAGATTTACATAATGCGACTACATAAAACAGATTGCTATCACCCCGACTTCTCTTGGCACGCTGCCGCCTATAAAAATAATCCCCGAAAATGATCGATTTGAGAGGGAAAATTCCTTCTCCACTTTGGGGATAACGATTATATTTCTAAGTGGCGGTATACATTGCTCAATTTAATGAACTAGATCTATCGGTAGGGATGATCGATATGTATCGATGGTGAATATGTCGATGTTTATCTGAGAAACGTCTATGACTACGGTAATATCGACTACTTATTCTTTTGAACAGCCTAGCGACATTAGATATGCTAAGATTATTCGTTCCAAATAACTTTTTCGTTGTCGGTTGACTTCGCATGCGGGTGATTTGATTAATAAATAGTGAACACTTTGTATCGCATAGTGGACGAGTGATGAAGATATTGCGAAGGGTAAGGAATAAGCGGTGTTGATCGGTATTGTCGAAATATCGATAATGAAGTCGCACGTATGGATTTTTGAATATGGATGGTCACAGTTTATAACATAGGAAAATTTTCAAAGATTTTGTACAATAATACTTATATACCTAAACAATTCATTCAAGAGTGCAGTTTGACCTCTTACTTCTATGTTTATTTGTAGAAATTTGAAGTTTTTCATTTCATTTGTTAGTAGTGTTTCCTTTCAGTACTTTTAGAACATGGTGGAACAGTGGAAATCAAGTAAAATGAAGCTTAAAATAGATTAGTGCTTTTTCCATTCACTGGTACTTTGAAACATCACCAAAGTATCAACGATGAGAATATTCTGAAAAAATAAATGATATTCAAATGAAATGACAGTTTTATTCCTAACAAAAACATCGATTTTTTCAGATATATCGATGTTTTTCTTATTCACGTTCATCGTACATCGATACTTTTGAAACGACGTTAACATTGATGTTAATATCGATGTTTTCCTAATATCTCACATCCCTACCTACGAGTTCATTAGTTCTGTTATATTCCAAATATTGGCAAATCTACTCGTATTGTAAGGAACGATATCCATTTAAAGATGATATGCATTGTTTAACTAACAATAATGGAAAGTCAAATTTCAAAAGACTTTAAATAAATATTAGTGGAAATCAAAATATGTATATGTCCCAAAAAATATCAACCATATTTTGGCAGGACATTCAAAACCCAATAATAAAACTTTTCATTGCGTTTGATAAAAAATTAGCTTCATATCAATCATTATGTCGGAAAGTTGAAAATTCAAATGCATTAAAATGTAGTTGGCAAAAGAAATATCAAATAATGATAACTTTAACCCTATTTCATTTATATTTTCGTATACTTTATATCGAAATTGAATAGTTTTCAATTGCATTGATTATGTTTCATAATCAATTTTTTGTAGCATAATATGGTCATCATTAGTATTAATTTTTGACCAACGAAATGGAAAACTGAATACAAGAACACATAAATGACAGACGATGAGTACGAACAAGAAGATTTAATATTTAATGAATAAATATCTAGTTATTTCAACGCTGGTAACTCAAAAATCGGAATGACGATTCATCAAATTGGGATATCGTTTCAGAATAAACCGAAAAATGAATGAAACAAAGTTGATATGTCATTTGATATGAATGTCTATTATTAGAAAAGAGCTTAAGAGATTAATATCACTATTTATTTTGTGTATATTCTGTGTTTAAATACTATCGAAAATAAAATTAATGTCTGTGTAACCTTATATTAATTGACGTTATTCATTTACAACACAGCGAATCATTTAGGTCACTATTCATTTCTAATATCCGAAACTATAAAATTATTTATATTGAACGATCGTATGTGATCGTCATATTTGAAAATTCACATATTATTTCTATAATTCCGACAAATAACTGACTCTTAGGTCAAGTATTCGTAGGTATTTATGAAAGTGAAACGAACGCAGAGAATAGAAAATGGAAAATGGCAGTTTGCATTCTTCAATAAATTTGTTCCCAGTAAATTTAAAGTGATTATACTGAAATAAATATCTAATGGCACTCTTTTCTCGGTGAAAAAATTCTGAAAATTGATTGGAAATATAGAGATACTTTTCCATTCAAAATGGAAAATGATTGAAATAGTTATCTGTAATCATGGGTTCGGAGTTTTGAATTGAGAATCATTCGATGAGAGTTCAGTAAAGGAACCAATCAACGAAATAGATTTTGATCATACATATTGGGATATCTATTTCTTTTGGATTCTTGATGGTGTCATGCTACTCTTGAAATACTAGCACCATAGAAAATATATTATGTGTGGTCACATATTTTCATTCAAGCCGTGATACCAACATTACCCCAAATTGCCACCGTAACCTGATGTTCTCAAATGCAAAACGTAGCTTTTATCATTTACATCCAAGAAATTGACAATATTGGCACCCGTTCCGCTCTTCCGGTAAAATGAGATGCCGAGGACATCATCTTCTCACTAATTGGAGAATATGAACTGAATACGTAAACGAGCGAGCTCCATAGAGAGTGTCATTAGAAACTCATCGGAGGCAAAACCTTCTTCTTGCCCTCGAACGTAGAATCCGAAATAATGAGATGATTATGTTATTTTCACCAGGTCTTTCTAGTGGAGAACTGAGTTAGTTACCCAGATATTTTTCGAGAACGTTCATGTTAATGACGTTATTCCTGATTTTTAATAGCCAAGTTCGGCGAATCGTGAATAATTCATTTGGTGAATGAACCATCAGCAATTTTGAGAAATAAATTCTTACCTTCTACACACATCTGCGCATGTTTCATTTCAGTGTGCCATATTAATATCAAGGTCGGCTTACTGATGCCGGTTTGTTCGATGGTAGGGATGGCGATTCTTTCCGAAAAAGATCGATTTTTAAATCGATTCGAATCGTGACCTGATGAATAGATCCACAAAAAATCGAGGTCTAAAAGATAGATTTCCAAAAAATCGATCTTTTTTCAAATTTGCTTTACAATGCAAGTATAAATCAATTTCATTAAAAACAAGACAAATAACATAATTATTGATCTTTCAATTAGTAAAATCACGAAATCAATATATTAGATCAGATACAAAACAGGACATTATTTTCAAAATGTATTAGTTACAAAACAAATAGATAATAGTTTATAATTTAAATTATCTAATAATAATTTAAATTATAATATAATTTATAATTAGATTATAGTTCCTATTTCTTAATATCCCAGTAGACTTAACAGTCTGTCAAGTCTACTGGGATCCAAGTGGTTCGGCTCATCACTTGCAATGTTTCCGGCGGACATAGCTTTATTCGAAAAAAGCTATCTTGCCAGTAAACTATAGGATCATACTTAAGGTGCACAACTACCTGCGATAAATAATGTTTGAATTCTTCACTTAAGCCTTGACTTTTTTTTATTGAAGTGAGGCGAAGGAAAATACACACAGCCATCTCGCGAGTTTTTAAGTTATTAACCGGCAGCACCCGTATAATACGGGCACCATGAACTAATTGTATATTTTATAACAAAACAAAACAAATCGAATGTCGATTTTAAAAGAAGATGTATTGATCCAATGAATCGATCCAGTATTACATATCGATTTAAAAAATCGATTTTTTTTTGGCTCGAAAAATCGATATTTCGATTAATCGATCTCAGATCGCCATCCCTATTCGATGGCCACTGTATTCTCTGGCAGTTCGGATTCTGCGTTAGACTGTAGGTCCTACTTTCGTATAAGTATAAAGTGCTTATAAAAGATTAACTTACATTCAATGAATGCCTCGAAATGAAAAAAAAAGAAAAAATGGCATAAATAATATTTGACTGAGATTGAATTCTAAATGCCTACACGCTGGTAATAAAGGGAAACGTTTAGACCTTCTGGAAGCAATTGAAATAAGCAGTTCTTGGAAGAAAAAAGAAGAAATCGTAAATGAACAAGTAGATTTTCAATTATCCTCCCTACTCACATGCATTGTATAGATATAAATTTATTGTACGTTCCTTATAGTAGTTTAGTCTTGAAAATGAGCTAACGCTCGAAACATGTTGACTATTCATATTGTTAAATAAATCGTGAAACATTAAGTCAAGAGTTTAATTTATTTTAATATCTTTAATGAATAATATTTATATAAATATATATTTATATATATTTCGTTTGATTGAAAGTTTTTCATTGAATTATAAAGCACATAGGATACGAATATTTATGGAATAACACATAGGGCAAATGGCCTCCACGGCTTTTCATACACATATGCACTCGAAATTTTTCATGACCATTCTGCATAAATTTGGCTGAATTTCGTTGATGCGGCATTTCATCTCCTCTTTTAATGCTAATAACCATAAAAAACATAATGCTGTCAAATCACACGACCTAGCCGGACTGTATGGTATGTATGGTCTTGTTGAAACCACGTATTGACCATTGAATGATATTGACATCAGTATCATCCTATTTCAGCAAGAACTGTGTTATCATGTCGCATAAATGGCGGTAAATTTGAATCATGCGTTAATTTTTGCAATACCCTTTATTATTATTACAACGATAAAACTCTTAGGAAGCTGTCTACACAAATGTTGTCAACGAGAAAGACACTTTCGAGAGTGAATATTAAGTGCACTTCGAAATTTCGATTAAGAGTCTCAGTATTTACTAGTATGAATGATTCGTGAATCTTGAAACTAGCGATTCATTTGCCCGCCAGGGCGTGATCTGGAGCGATTATGCATGGGACCATTCTTACACAGTGCAGACAGATTTCTGAGGTGTTCGAATGAAATGTTCACGAAGCCTTACATGCTCGTACTAATGTCGCCATGTGTAGGTATCTAGAACACTAGGTAGAGTCTATTCATCTTTTATTCGATAGAGCGAGAGCACGTGAATTTTCACAAATTGTTGCTCCCCTCATTCGGATCTAGGACCTGTGGGCGTTTTGAAAGTCATAGATTCTGAATTGATAGATTTAATACGGACTGATGATTAATAATAATGATGAAACAATTTTATCCTATTATCATTCAGCAAGATCGATGATTTTTTCGAAGCGCACTTAATATTCTCTTTCGAAAGTGATATGTTCGCTCTCGTTGACAACATTTGTGTAGACAACTCCCTGAGAGTTTTATTTGAAATATTTCGATTAAGGGTCTCAGTATTTACTGGTATGAATAATCCGTGAATCTTGAAACTATATATATATATATATATATATATATATATATATATATATATATATATATATATATATATATATATATATATATATATATATATATATATATATATATATATATGTATATATATATTTTTTTTTAGAATTGGTTTTATTGCCTGTTTGATATGGTTATGTTTATTTTATATATTTTCATCAATAACAGCTCATTTGTAAAATAAATTAGTTTTGACAAAGTTTTGATATACTACGAAAGGTCAACAAAAATAAAGATTTTTGGATTCAGAGTCTCAGATTTGAGAGATAGCGCGAATTTTTTTGTTTCAGTTTCCGTGAATGATTTGTAGATTGAACTACATAAATGTGTATATTTGAAATCGTTGGATTTTTTTGAAATGAGATATGAGTGAGAAATGAGATATACTTCCACCTTGAAAAAGAGATAATAAAATTCGAATTTGACATATTTTTTTCAATTTATAAGTGATTTAAAATTACTTTCTACAATTACATAAGTCTAATAATTATCAAAAATTATAATGAAAAATATATTACATTTATAATCATATATATTCATATATACAAAATATATAGTTATAAAATAAAAAATACTTTCTGTTATTCTGAAAATGAAACAGGATAACACTGAAATCCTAACAATGAATGAACTTGTACATCGCATTTCGGTAGAGATTTCTGATTTTCAGTTCTTATTTACACAACGCGAACATAAAAGCTTGAAACTCTATAAACATTTTAACGGAGTTAATGATAACAAGGAGATGTGTCCGTAAACTTCACGCCAGCAAAGTGTGATTATTTACTTTAAAACTCGCATATCACTTCGGACGAGATAGTAAAAATACAGATTCCTGTAAACGAAAGTCGACATTTCGTTCGAAGGTAGTTTCGCAAACTCGCGGTGTTTACCCCGCGCTGTCTCGAATGTTTTTCGCCAAGAAATTATTGAAACTTGCGAGTCGTAATTACTATTGATCTTTCTTAGATAAACACGTCTTTAATTTATTGTATCGATCGATAAACTGTAATTTGAAATTACTTACACAAATGGAAACTTGTCTGTTCTCAGAATTTGTCAATCAGTAATGATAGAAACTGCGTATACATCATTCTAATCATGTTTGAAACACAACCTCCGAATATTTCAATATGTTGACGTTGACTTCCATTTTGATCTAGCGACTCAATTATTTATAACTTCGTTGTGGAGTATGTGCATCGGAAATAAATCGTTTATCTATCAATTGGTTGAATAAGACAGATAGTCTTAAACATTTTCATCTAGTTGCTCACAAGTTTAGACAGGTAATTTATTTATTCATTTACCCATCATTTTGTTGAAATAACACGCTCAAATGAAAGAATTCAGAATGAATGTTTCGTGTATCATTTAGAAAAAAGTCTCCTACTGTTCGTAGGTGGTAGCTTTTACCACCTACGAACATTAATCTAATGAGCGACTCTTAATCAAGACAGCAAAATAATACATCTGTCAATCCTTTCACATAATCAGGTGAATATTTAGAAAATCATGATGAATTCGCACCTTAAATGGGACTGCCACCTCAAAAACTTTATTTAATGTAATAATATTCGAATTTGAAGATCTCTCAATTATTTAAGGAGTACAACATCAAAAAATATATTACAGTAAGTTCTGGCGGAGTCTCTGATTTGATATGGTATCGTTTCGAGGGGTGATGCATATGATACAGCCATTGTTTAGAAATGTGGAGAGCTATTTTCCCACTAGGAAATTTCTTCCTGATAAGGCCCCAATCTGCCTACTCCTTGTCAGGGGTTTGATTAGTTGCCGACTGATGATCAACCAATTTAAGGCCCAATTTTCCCGATTCCTGAAAATCGGTATGAAAGGGTTTCGGTGCTGACAAGGCTTCACTCTGCCTACTCCTTGTCCGGTGAATGAAATGACTACTGATGTAGAACTGAATTTATTGAGAAAATATTAACGTATTTATACATAAACTAAAACTGCTTACTCGCCTAAATGTTCATCACAAGTATCAGTATAGTATACCTGTCCACAAAACAGCTAAGTATGAGGGTTGTTTCGAGTATGTGGCTCAAAGTTTGCTTAATAAGTACATTACTCTGGTTAGTAATAATTTTTCTGTTGGGATTTTCAAAAAGAAATTGAGAGAATTTATTTTTGGTAACAGTATTTAGCATATTAATTATTTGTATTTCTTTCAGTTCTTTCCTTTTTGTGTCAATTTGTGTTTTATATGTGTGTATATGTATATATGTGTATATATGTATATATATATGTGTATATATATATATGTGTATATAAATATTCTGTTTCTTTTGATATATTAGTTAGTTTTTTTTTAGTTATCAAGTACTACTTAAAGTTTGGAGCTAAATTGCATATGTAAAATATTTATAGAGCAGCATATGTAAAATATTTATTTGGTGGAGTGGAAGAATGGCTTGCCAAACTCCTACCATTTGTGTAATTGAAATATTATGCAATAAATATTATTATTATTATTATTATTATCACACTCATGCGAGTATGGTGAACCCATGATATTCGCAATAGTTGTGTTAACCTAGATACTTATTGCCTAATACGTTATTATAAAATATTTCCCTATTCTAACTATATAAATCTGTTCAAAATCTCAAAGATTTTGAACATGCTAGGGTGTCCGACGATCTAACAACAAGGGCTTCATCTCAAAGATTGTACTGAACTCTCCCCTATTTCAACGGATGTACTAAATTCTCCCATCTGATTCGGTTCTATTCTTAATTGTGTATAGAAAATATGTTCGAAATCCCAAAGATTTTGAACATGCTGGGGTCTCAGACGATCTAACATCAAGGGCTTCATATCGACGGCTGTACTAAATTCCCCCATTTGACTAGGTGTACAATCTGGCTCTTTTGGTCGATGAACTTCAGCTTGGATTCGTTTCAATGTTGAAGGACCTGGAATGACGATCCTTTCTTGTGTGACTGCCCCTCGATAGATGCTGATGGTGCTCTAAGTTGCTAGTCTTGTAGTTTAGTTGAAGGATCTGGTCTGATCCTTCCGTGTATGACTGCCCCTTGATAGACGCTGATGGTCCTATTGGTTGCTAGTCTTGTATTTTAACGTTGAAGGACCTGGACTGTGAATCATTCTGTGTATGACTGCGCCTTGATAGACGCTGATGGTCCTATTGGTTGCTAGTCTTGTGGTTTAGTTGAAGGACCTGAACTGTGGATCCTTTCGTGTGTGATTGCCCCTCTATAGACACTGATGGCCCTTTTGGTTGCTAGTCTTGTAGTGGTTGAACTGTAGCTCGAAGGACCATGTATAGAAATATGAAGTCTAATTTCTCACAAGAAAATTTCCCCCTGACAAGCCCTCAATATGCCTACTCCTTATCAAGTGTTTCATCACCTGGCGACTGATGGACAACTAATTTAAGGCCCAATTCTCCTGATTCCTGAAAATCGGCATGAAAGGGTTTCGGTGCTGACAAGGCCTCAATCTGCCTACTCCTTGTCAGGTGAATGAGTTGACTACTGATGTAGAACTGAATTTATTAAGTAAAATATTAACGTATTTATACATAAACTAAAACTGCTTACTCGCTAAAATAGTTCATCACACTCATGCGAGTATGGTGAACCCATGATATTCGCATATTGGTTGCGTTAACCTAGATACTTATTGCCTAATACATTATTATACAATATTTCCCTATTCTAACTATATAAATCTGTTCAAAATCTCAAAGATTTTGAACAGCCATAAAAATGCTAGAGATTCAACAAGAATGACCGTTGAAAATTTTCCTTAAGAATATATCAGATATCCTATATGATTTCCTGTGTGAACTAGCTGATGTATTGGTTATAAAAAACACGTACAGTTGCTGCTCTATTCCAGATAGTATGGTGACATGAACCGGAAACTCCTCAGCAATTCGGAAATGCAATAAGACCATAGGCCTTTCTAGTTAGTATATAGCACTTCCTATATAGCACCTAGAATTTATACTTGTTGCCATTTGAGTTGAGGGAATTTTGGTTAGCATAAAGAAGTTTAAATATCCTAAGAAAAACCGGATGGAAGCTACAAATACATCCATCTTTCATCGACTGGTGAATATTTGATACTTTAAAATCCTAGTAAACTGTCTGAACATTTTTTCCACAATTCTTATATTCACCTATATTGATCAACCTTTCTTTTTTTTTATTTGGTTTTATTGAAATATATATGTATGTTTGTGAATTTTACATAATTCAAATTGTCAATTTAGATATTTAGATATACTCACCACAGGATACGGCCTTCTTGATAGAATATGTTCTTATATTTATTTAAGGAGAAGAAATTCAATTTAAAGATGCTAATTTTCAAATTACGATACTATAGGATGTACTATTTTATAATATTTTTTATATTTATGATTTTTGTAATTGCATCACAAAAATCAATTAATAGAGATTTATACATTTATATACAAATTCTGGTTTATAATAAGGGTACTAAAAACTTTCTTTGTGCCAAGCTTTCGAACTATTCGCATTGTTCCTCAGGGCTTCTGAAAACACAATATAATTTACTAGTTGTTCAGGTTCACAACAGTTTACCTACTAAAATTAGAGATTAATAAGAGTTTTTTCAGTAAAATAACTAGTAAACTCCTGAAGAAAAATCGAAATAATTCAAGAGCGTTACTCAAAAAAAGAGAAAATTTCCTCAGAAAAAAAATCCTTAGTACCCTCACTACAAACCAGAAAGTTAATAACTCGAAGACTCTTAAAAATATATGAACATACTACAGATGTAGCTCGCTAAAAGATATTCCACAATATTCTTTTACTGTTTTACGGTTTTTTACTGTTTTTTCTCTCTTTTCGTAACGATCATCTAATGATAAATTACACTCGAATAGACGAGTGCGTGTATTTCTACTTTTGTTGCAAGAATAATGCAATAAATCACCAGCTTATCTTGCACATCCAAAATGGGGCCTAATTTAATGAAGTGATACCTGGTCGGTTTGGGATTTACACGCAGCACGACTTCACTGAAACGATTTATGCAAATTGGCCTACACTTTATCGAATCGTGAATTTTTCAATTTCCATATATATATATATATATATATATATATATATATATATATATATATATATATATATATATATATATATATATATATATATATATATATATATATATATATAATGGAATGGAAGAAGTTAACGCGGGATAAAGTACCATCAAAGGCAGAATTATCGGTACAGCCGGCAATTGGATTGTAAGCAACCGTTGACTCGTGTTTCGAGCTTATTGGCTCTCCGCAAAACGGAGTAGCCAAGTTCAATGTTTACGACCTTGGAGATGGAAACAACAAAAGAACACTTATGTAAAGTTAGTCTCCACTGTTAGGCTTGCATGAACTCTTCTTGGAGGCTTTTTCAATGCTTAAAGGACAACTCGTCCTTTACTTCAACCTAGAAATCTTTATATATATATATATATATATATATATATATATATATATATATATATATATATCAACCTAGAATTTGAATAACAAATAGAAGGATTATCTATATATATATATATATATATATATATATATATATATATATATATATATATATATATATATATATATATATATATATTATAAGGAAATGAAATTTTTTGTGCTTATGGTACTGAATGAAATATTTATGAAAATGAACACTAGAACATTCATTCGAAAAATTTTAATTAATCAAGAGAATGTTATAGTAGAGCTAGATGTGTGAACGTGTACGATTTGATGTCATCGTACACGAGCGTAATACTAACGCAACCTATTGACATTTAAAAACATCGTTCGATGATATTTGTCAAATAGACATTGCAATTTAGTAGATACCTACGGGTATAGAAGATATGTGGAATTTCGATGCTTGGTGTGTCTATAATCTGAGAGGTGTTTTCTACTGATTCCCATAGATGGAATCGTGGAGTATTCATAACTCTACGGTCTTCCACTTGGAGTCACAAGAAGATGCTTGGGGGTTGAAATCGTTGCCTCACTTCGATGGACGTGGTGCGACTGACGAGTTCCTTGCAGAACGAAACATATATGTCTCGCACTTCCATCAGGTGTGGCATCGATTTCAATATTTCTCTAACATTTATCCCTTTAAGGATAGTGGAGACATCACATCGTACACGTTCACATATCTGGCTCTACTATAACATTCTCTTGA
Source organism: Henosepilachna vigintioctopunctata (assembly GCA_030704895.1). Lineage (NCBI taxonomy): Eukaryota > Metazoa > Arthropoda > Insecta > Coleoptera > Coccinellidae > Henosepilachna > Henosepilachna vigintioctopunctata. Next base: position 13,544,831 of record JARQZJ010000031.1, on the reverse strand, counting down.
TTAATTAAAATTTTTCGAATGAATGTTTTAGTGTTCATTTTCTTATATATTTATATATATATCTGAGGGTGTTAGTTTCTATATATAGACAAGATTGAATCTCTACATATGTAGATTCGTCTCCATCTTTCGAAATGAGTCTTCATAACTTTCACGTACTATTAATTCTTATTAATTCTTCTAATTTCGTACTCTTTCATACTCCAAAGAAGAATGTACCCGAACTCAAACGGTTACAAAATTAGACTTTTCTTTAAAAAATTAGAACTTCGCGAATTTCACCAATTGCGTTATGTTCAAATTCCTAAAATTGACAATTGATAGATTGACAGTCGTGGTATTCGTAAAATATAATTGCGCGAGTTAACGAGCCAAATGAAACATCTCTTCAAACGATTTCTTGAATGAAAATAAAAATGAATACATCATATTACTTGATTTATTTATAAATGTTTGACGAATTGTCAGAACGAGAGAAAGCTGTAGAAATATGTTGATTGTAGCCTTCACTGAGATCCCGAAGTCATATAACAATATAAGAATAGACGCCGACATATAGATTTTTGACAAGCGTTCATATATAAACATCAATGTTGAAAATTCGTCACTTGTCAAGTCTTGAATTTCGATGTGTGATTTCAATATGGTTGATTGTTTTTACGATACCAAAACGTCACGTCCTCTTACTAACTCTTAGAGGACGTTCTCACGTCCTCTTTACTAAGGAAAATGCAATTGAAAATATCAAGTTTGATGAAAAAAGTTGTTTTTATAGTACTCCCAAAAATAACCTTAAGTAATTTATTTAACGCAGAAATTATAGACGTGTTAAAACCGAAAAAGAAACTTACTTAATTAAAGAGAGTAATTGACTATGCAATAAATAACTGTGCAATTGAAATACATGTCTTGCATTGATTACTCTATATCCTCGAGTTTATGAGGAGAAATATGAGAGATTGATATCTTCAAAGTATTCTAGTCTAATACCAGAAAAAAAATTACGAACGTATCGTCTAAATCTCGTATCAAAATTGAATTTAAACCGAAATGGAAAATATCAGAATTTGAATTGAATTCCGAAAGATGCTAGTTCGAAATTTAAGGGGTCACAAGTTTATAAATTGATTTGTTTTGTTTGTAAGGGAATGTGTATACGTAAGACATTTCATTCATTTGAAATAAGATTTGAATAAAACTACAATCCTCTTCGAAATTGATTTACTCAGAATAAAAACAAATTTACGAACTTGTGAATAATAACAACAGTGATCTCTTGCCGAACTCTCAACGTGAGTTGATGCTTCTTCATTTGATATTAATTTCGAAAATGAAGTGTATTCCTAAAAATATATGGATATTTTCAACAAATGATTTCCAGAATACTATAGAGAATATCAGAATAATTGCCTTCATTCTCTTCAGTTGATTCAAATTTCATTATCTAGAAAATGACTTGGTTCAAAAAGCTGGTTTTGAAACAGAATGATCTGGTGTACTCTGTGAGAAGAATTTATTTTTATTCTGTGACAAATAGACAGATAACATTTTCAGGCGATATAGAAGATATATTATGTATTTCTTCTGTGTTATCAACTCAAATTGCCAAAAGATGCTATTGTTCCATAACTGCAATTATAATTAAAAATTCTTCTATATAACTTGATGTCGTTAAACATGGTTGAACTAAGATCGTTTCGTTCATAATTATATAATAATAATAAGTTCTTTATTCTCAACAGGTATAATACCCAATTACAGAAAATAATAACAGAATGTTGAATACTAACTAAATAATTAAAATGAAAGAAATATAACAAAGAGTTCAATCTGAAAAAATAAAATAAAAACTTATGGTCGGCAAACTAATGGAGTTTGTGAAAATTCTTATATATGTGATTTTGTTTTAATATAATAATCAACAATAAAATCGATTATATATAGTATTATTGTTGTTTTGTTGGTTGTAATGTATTGTTTTGATTAATGTTATTCGATGAATTTCTTAAATCAATTTACGTTGAACTTAACTCTTTCATATTGTTCCTGTCATTAATAGTTTGTTTTTAGAGATGACAAGAAATAAATATTCCACAGTCTGTATCCACATTCACTATCTGTTCACAAACAGTGAATGTGGAAAATTACGTTTCATATTATTATGAAATTCTCTTATTTGACGTGTTGATACCAAAATTGAGATAAAAGTAATGATATTTAATCGTTGAGATATCTTCTATATAATAGTTGATCATTATGGAGAATAATCAAAACAAACTTCACTATCTTACTACAATAAACTCTCATTAAACACCAAAAACACCTATTTCATTTTCAGAATCTCATTAAGTCTTAATTATACTGATCTAGATACTAACAAGTATCTATATCAAATATCAACAAATTATGTGATGATGAGTCATGAAGTGAAATGTAGATTGAAGACGAAGAAAGGCAAAATATAAAGAAAGGTATTTCGAATACTGTACGCAACATAAGTGAAGAAGAAGGTGAAAGTTTGACGAATTAGAAGGTCGATCGATTTGTCTCCAGACTCTGCACATCTTCGTTTTCATTCCCATTTATTGTAGTATTTAGATCGACAGTCATAGACAGTCATATAAAGAAGAGATGACTCTTTCTTCCTTAGGGCGAACTCCTATTTAGTTGTCATTTGTTTCTGTTGGATGGTCAATATACTGCTCTATGGCCCAACAAATTGAAATATTCCTTGCACTCGTTGATGTCTAGATCAGTTTTGTAGATTTTGATGTCGAACATTAGATTTTCTCGTACATTTTTTGTTTTCTCTTCTCGAATTTGAAAAAAATATAGGGATTTATTTTTATTTCTCGACTAATTCCATTATGTTATGTTTGTTGGAAATGAACAATCTTCCAACCATCTAGTTGAGGTACTTTCAAAGCAACCGCGATATTGTTCATAAATTGATAAGTTAATTCAGATTTCTTCTTAAAACTCAGTGGACCCACAGTTTAACGCCGGTTCCGAACGGTAATTGGGCTTGCAATCAATGTACACTACTTGTATATATCATTAAACTACTTTAAATCATAAATAAACACATACATTCATGCTTTTACCGGGGCTCGAACCCGAGTTCCGCCGCACCATAGTCGGGTGTTTTCCCGACTATGTTCATGCTTTGGTTTTAGAGACTGAATATATATCAAATACCGAGAGGTTTACATTCGAATCTTCGATAAGATAAAGATAATTGTGAAACATCAATCAGCAGATTAATATACGATGCCTTTGTTAAGGAACGCAAATTTACTAAGCAATGAATAGTGCTTCGGTCATTTCTACTGAATATTTTTTTTAGAGGTATAGAACTTTAAATTGCAATAAAACAACGTTGGATCATTCGATTGGAAATAATTTTTTTCATTCGAAAGATAATCTTGTGGCATTACATTTTAAATATGATTTCTGGCATATGACCGCCACGGCTGGCTCGGATGTAGTTCAATCTAGACGTCCAATTTTCGATGACTTTTTCCAACATTTGTGACCGTATATCGGCAATAACACGGCGAATATTGTCTTATAAATGGTCGAGCGGTGATAAATCACAAGATCTTGGAGGCCAATTCTCAGGTCCAAAACGTGAAATAAGGCGGTCACCAAACGTGTTTTTCAATAAATCGATTGTGGCATGAGCTGTGTGACATGTTGCGCCGTCTTGTTGAAACCACAGCTCCTGGACATCATGGTTGTTCAATTCAGGAATGAAAAAATTAGTAATCATGGCTCTATACCGATCACCATTGACTGTCACGTTCTGGCCATCATCGTTTTTGAAGAAGTACGGACCAATGATTCCACCAGCCCATAAAGCGCAGCAAAGAGTCAGTTTTTGTGGATGTAACGGTGTTTTGACATACACTTGAGGATTATCTTCATTCCAAATGCGGCAGTTTTGTTTGTTGACGTAGCGATTCAACTAGAAGTGCACTTCATCGCTAAACAAAATTCGCTTATGAAAGTCATCGAAAATTGGACGTCCAGACTACATTCGAGCCAGCCGTGGCGGTCATATGCCAGAAATCATATTTAAAATGTAATGCCACAAGATTATCTTTCGAATAAAAAAAATTCTTGTCAATCGAATGATCCATCGTTGTTTTATTGCACTTTAAAGTTCTATCTATACCTCTAAAAAAACACCCATTATATAGGCAAATACTATCTGATCATTTTGATTTCATAGTTGCGTACTAAAGGTTACTATTATTATTTTGAACAATTTTATGGCGAAGAGTATTGATTTACTTCCGGATAAAACCAATGTTTTCATATTATTTTTCGTTTCTCATATACAGGGGACAAACAACAAATATTTTCTATATTTTTGAGGTACAGGTGGTGATAAAAAGGTTCCAGAACCGAGTTAAGAATTCACTGAGCTTAGATCGTATTTTTAGATCGAAAACGGGTTAAATTTGATTTATATTGTTTGTCATAAGTCAAACGTGTTGTATAGAAAGTTTATCAGGAAAATCAATCTCACGCTCCCTATAACAATTTCTAATAATGCATTTAGAAGCCTCAAAGCTCCCAATCACATGCGGAAAATACCCTCATTTTCTTCTATTAAGTCCACGATTGGGAAGTGATTTGCGTTTTCTACCCCTCTTTCAACCAGAATACTACTTGCATATTTTCCTATCGATTGCGAAAACTAGTCGTGTAAGAGGTTGACCGGTGTTGCCAGAAATGCCAGTTTTACGTTAGATGAAAGAAAGAAAATGCTAACTAGTAAATTTGAGATAGGTAATTCAACGTCAAACAGTAAGTGAAAAAGTATATAAACATCATAAGTTGTATAGTATTAAAACAAATTAAAGTAATTATGTGGTTTGAATATTCTTTTATAATATAACTCAACAATCCAAGAAATATTTCACATTAAAACACACACATATAAGTTGCTATGTTCAAGGTGATGTGAATTCTCAGCAAAGTGAGAATCAGCCTGAAAAATTGATCACAACTGCAGAAAAAAAATAACACTAAAAACTAATTCTGAAATTGAATTCTAGCTTAACTCTTGATGAAACATAATTAAATATTAAATTGAATTAAACTCTTGGCTTAATGTTTCACGATTATATTCAACAACATCAATTGAAAATGAATGATATCTTGAAAATGAGCTCACGCTCGAAACATGTTGACAAATTCATGTTGTTAAATATAATCGTGAAACATTAAGCTAGAAGTTTAATTTAATTTGAAAACTAATTTTTTTTCAGATTTAATTCTCAAGAATAACCTTTGTAATATGAATAGATAAAATGATAAAGACTTACTGGTATTGCAACTGAATATTCAAAAAATACTAATGAAAAGTGAAAATAATATATAAAAAGTGATTTTGGCAATAAATATGGTTCAACGACGATTAAAATCATTGAAATGTAAACAGTCATTAAGAGAATATAGAAAATATATTGTAAACAGAAGCGTTATTTTGAGTAGAATGTAATATTTTGTTTAAAACAAGAACAACCGGATGGAACGTCTTTGATCGAAATACGAATTTTTCTATCACTAGTCTTCTTTCTGCTAATTCCTTGCATAATTTTCACCAAATGAAACACAGATTCGCGTTAGGAAATTGAAAAATGCTGTTTTATAATACCGGAAAAATGATTTCGTTGTTACGACAACGCTGTATAGCCAGCTTGTAACATCAACGCTTTATAAACACACACAAATACATGAGCTCAATATACAAGAGAACTAGTTACGTGTTTTTACGTTCCCTGGTCTTTTCTTAATAACCTCGGTCCGCAAATTTTCAGTTGAGACCGGAACGACTTAGAAGGTAATATGGAAATTTTCCGGTGAGTTATGAGTCTCAAATTGGTTTTTCTAGATACTGCTTCCTAACATTGCACGAATGTTTTTTCATTATATTTGTTAGAATTTATACGAAAGATTCAGTGTGTCTATCTTAGTTTCTCTGTGGGTTCATTGATTCCGAAAGTGTATATATATATATATATATATATATATATATATATATATATATATATATATATATATATATATTCCTTGAAATTGATTTATTGCCTATTTAAGATATTTTATTTTGAAAGTTTTAAGCAATAACAGGCTTTTTCTATATGAAAAAGTTTATTTTTGTTGACGTTTCGTTGTTATATTACAACTTTGTCAAAACTAATGAATAATTGAATTTATGAGTTAAATTAAATTTTTAAACTCATAAATTCAACTATTCATTAGTTTTGACGAAGTTGTAATATAACAACGATACGTCAACAAAAATAAACTTTTTTATATCGAAAAAGCCTGTTATTGCTAAAAACTTTCAAACTATATATATATATATATATATATATATATATATATATATATATATATATATATATATATATATATATATATATATATATATTATTTGCAATGTTTTTAGCAATAACAGGCTCATTTTGATTTTAAAAACTTTATTTTCGTTGACGTTTAGTTGTATATCACAACATTGTCAAAACTAGACAATAATTGAATTTTATGAATTACTATAGACATCAAAACGTCAAACTTATTTTTTTGAAAAAATCGAATTAGCTTTTTCGCATTTCAACATATTCATTTTTGGTATCAAAGGAATATTTCTGGCTAAGCGTTCGCTTCGAAAGTTTTAGTCTTCTTCACCATGGGGAATTTTGAGATGTGATGTTTGGTGATTGTTGTGTATTCATTTTATGAGTGTTATTTGTAAAAATAACACTCATAAATTGAAATAACATAATTATACGAGTAACAGTAATAAAAAAAAATTAAATTAATTATTTTACTAAAATTTCCCAAGCGAATGCTAAGCCAGAAATATTCCTCTGATACTAAAAATGAATATGTGAAAATACAAAAAATTTTACTCGATTTTTTCTACAAAAATCAGTTCGACGTCTTGATATCTATAGTAATTCATAAAATTTAATTATTCATTAGTTTTGACAAAGTTGTGATATACAACGAAACGTCGATGAAAATAAAGTTTTTAACATTAAAATAACCCTGTTATTGCCAAAAACATTGAAAATAAACTATCTTGAACAGGCAATAAATCAATTTTAAATATATATATATATATATATATATATATATATATATATATATATATATATATATATATATATATATATATATATATATATATATATATATATATATATATATATATATATATATATATATATTTTATATATATATATATATATATATATATATATATATATATATATATATATATATATATATATATATATATATATATATATATATATGTATTACCGAAGCGCTTAATTGAATTGAATGAAAATTCAATTCAATTAAGCTAAATTCAGCTGAAAACTTTTCCTTGAAAACATAGGTTCCAACACCTAATATATAAAGAAGAACTTTTATTGCATAACTAAAAATGAGAGAACACTAAAAAATATTTCTCATGAGACTCTACCGTTATAAACATTTTGTTTAGAGCCAGTAATAGCTTCGCCCATTTCTTTGACGTCAAGGCAGTACATTATTTGCTTGATCTTGAAAGTGAAATGGCCTTCTAGAACGAATTGTAAGTCTTATATATACATATTTTGAATGATATATGCAGATGTTCTGTAGAAACAACCTTAATGTGTGCAAATATTGATAATAATTATAATAATTCTTTATTTTCTTATAGGTAAAAACACCCAGTTACAGGAAATATTCAGAAATATATATAGAGTATTCACACCTAATGATATAATGATAATGCAAACGTTCAAAAATTATTATCAATAAAAGAAGTGATTATAATGCATAATAGATAATGATAATGTAGCTATAGGTAATTCAAAATTCACTTTACATGAAAAGATTCCAAGTAAACCCGACTTATGAAGGCAAATGAGTCACTGTTGATATCGCATTTGTCAGACACATCTTGGAATAGCGAACACATATATCTAATGGGCGATTGTACGGAGGAATTAGTTTTCGGAGTATCCAATGAAAAAAATTGACTTGAATGCGAACATTGTCTAGGAACATGAAAATCAATAGAGTCAACAGTCCATATAACCATATTAGAGGTTATACAGAAATTTCAGGGACAAAACGTCCCTGCCAACTTCGAGTGATTCAGCTCCAAATCTGCTTAACAGATCCAGTTTGGCTATATCCTCTGGCCGGATGAACGTGATCTTCCCTCTAAATTAGAAGTTTGAGAAATTTTTATGAGAATTGTAAATGGGATGCCAAATCCTACATACGAAATCTAATTTGCTCTTTACAAGTGCACTAAATAACTGTTTAAGTGTTTTTGTATTCGGAAAGTGTCCAGCATTACGCACAATAAACCCATAAGATTTGAATCAAGAACAGGATGAGTCCATGTAGCTTATGCAGTCCTCATATGTTTCAATTTTGCGGCATATTTTTAAATCATCAGCATACATGAACTGCTAGGCAGTCTATTGAATTATTTACAAAAAGGAGAAACAGCAGTGGGCCTAAATTAGAGCATTGTGGTACACCTGACATGAAAATTTCATTTTCCTCAAATTGTACAAACTGTGTTCGATTATTTAAATTAGACCGAATCAGGGAAACTAAATGTTTGAAGAAACCTGACTTGGCTTTCAGTTTGTACAACATAACTTTATGCTTCATTTGATCAAATGCTTTCATTGAATCGGTATATACAACATCTACCTGACTCCTTTCATCAATATTCTTTAACACAAATTATGAGAACGTAACAAAGTTAGTCATGCAAGATCTATTTGGCATAAACCTGTGTTGCTCAGTCTTCACTTGATTTCTTACTTTGGGATAAGTATTATTAAATACTATGGTCTCGAATATTTTTTTTTTGGAAAGTTGGAAAGATTAGATATAGGTCTATAATTGCTGATAACTGTTGCATCACCTTTTTGCAGTACAGGTACTATTTTTGCAGTTTTCCGGATTTTCGGAAATATTGTGGATTTAATAATTAAGTTGAAAATATGACGTGAAGGTGCAGAGAACACAAGAATGCAATCCCTTACAATAAACCTAGGTATTTCATCTGGGTCATGTGTATTTTTTGAGCTGAGTATCTTAACAGCGAATAGAACATCATTTTCTGATATATTATTGATGTAAATAAAGTTCTGATCAGCATGTTTATCATATTGATGAAATGATGATGAAATTCCTCTAAAAAAGAACTGACTTGAAGGAATCAGTTAATGGTAACACGTCATTCACACGTGTAATGGTCCAATGAACTGACGAATAACTTGTGATGAACAGTCGTAATTGTATGAACTATCATCAGAACCATCAGAACTATCCATGCGAAATATTAGAACTCACTCGAAACAGCGACGATTTATGTCTTTTGATAAATAGCGAAACGATAACTCAAATCTTCCAGATGCTACTCAAGGAGATGACGATACCATAGGAAACCTCCATAGGAATAAGCGCAATAAACTGTAGCCATTGTCACGTGTATAGAGCTCGTTGATTCTAAGGGTACGAACACATCTAAGTTAAAACATCGCATATTTCTGGCCTCCACTCGAGCTTTCCAATTGTGTGATTTGATTTCACTTCAACACAAAGGCAACTTATCTAATTTACAGAATCTCGAACTCATAATTCAAAACAATAGGATATGGTAAGTGCAGAGAGGCAGACTAGAAACCGTTATCGGTATATCCGCATCAGAAAGCTGCGATGATACAAGCTTTGAGCTGACAGTTTGGCTTGTTCACCATTTCAACAATTCACAATTTCCTCAATTCTTCTACAATCTCGATAGATTGGATCATGCTATCTTCAGCGTATCATTTATTCGGATTTATATTCATGCTATTTTCAACCGATTGAATAAGGGAGTTTGGACTTGATAGACTAACTTCATGTAATTTTTCTCTTCTTATTCGACAGATAGGTCTCAGTATGTTCATTAGAGAGGTTTACCTTTGTTCATCTCTACGAGCGGCGATTTCCTAGCAGCATTTTGGAGGCTTGATTATCTCTATGTTCATTTATGACCCAAGTGGGAGTTACTAGTGCTTTCTAGTGATTACTAGTGATTTCTAGTTTTCGAAGATAATGTTGAGATATTTGTTGTAGTAAAAACTCCATACGATTTCCTCTAGTTGCAAATGAATCATATTGACGCTTGACCTGAAATATCTTTGTTAACGTACTTTTACACCCAACGTTTGCCAACTATAATATAAAAATCACCGTGTGGAAAATTTTTTTGTAGAGATCCTGGTCTCCTCTTCGATAACAAATTGAACTACTCAACGCGTATAGGTAGTATGGTGTCAGTGGCATGTAGGAATAGTGAAATGGTTGTGCGCAATCAAAGAGAGTATATAGGTAGAACTCCTATATCTATATATTAGTCCTATCATTCTCTTTGACTCTGTACATACTGACTTCGAATGTGGTTGTCTAATTTCGATATTGCTGTATAGGTTACACATTCAGCATATCGAGGCAGTACAGCGCAGATTTATGACTTTTTTATCACTTAGTTTGGATAATGTCTACCAAGAGGAGCGCTTGGACAGCAAAGTCTTGTTGAATCGGTTCGGTTTGTTATCCCTTGAGGAGACGGATACACCATTCCTGCATCTTTGTGTATAAATCATTTACTATTTAATTGACTCACCATTTCAACTGTCTCAATTGAATTTCCTTGTGCCAAGAATCGATGAGTGGTCAAACCATTGTATTTAGATACAATAATACCCCGACTTACGCTACCCCGTTTTATGCGAATTCGGAAATGCGCGGTTTGTCATTTTGAGAAATCTCTATTAGTTTATCGCATAGGAAATCCAAGAGCCTTGAAAAATAAATCCAAAGCTGGTTTTTCTGTCATTTGGAAGTCTTATGCGAAAGTTTGGGTGACAGCTTCTCTCTTTGAAGACTGGTTTGGCCATCATTTTATTCCTGAAGTCGAACGTTGCTGGCAATTAAAAGAAATCTCATTTAGAGTGATGCTTTATTTGACAATGCACCAGGTCATCCTCCCGCAATTCCAGTTAATTTCGATCCAAGAGCGGAAGTTGTATTTTTGCCACCATACACTACTAGCTTGCTTCAACCAATGGCCAGGGAGTCATTAAAACATTTAAAGCTTACTACACACTATCATTTGCACATGTACATGAAGCTATGAGACAAAACAATGAGCTTTAGGTTAAAGACTTTTGGAAACAATTCAATATTTTAGATGCTGTAAGAATCATTGGACAATCTTGGAATTCTGTTTAATGAAGAATTGCTAGATTCACACAATCTAGATCTTACAATTGACGAGGTTATAGAAAATTGATGATTGAGCAAGACATTGAACAAATTGATTCGCTAGACCCAGTTGAAACGGTAAATCAAATGACAATTGCAAACTTAACAAAAGGTCTCATTTCAATTGAAGTGGGGTTACAAATGTTAGATAAAATAGATTCTAATCAAGAACGCGTTTCTACTGCAAAACGGGGAATAAAAAAATTACTGGTTGCTACGAGAAAATTTTGCGTGAGATGAAGAAAACAGGCAACATTCAGGCAACATTGTTAGAATATATGAAAGCCTTCGACATAGTAATACTAACAATAAAAATAATAATAAGTTCTTTATTCTCAACAGGTATAAAACCCAATTACAGAAAATAATAACAATGTTGAATACATAACTAAATAATTAAAATGAAAAAGATATAAAAAAGAGCTCAATCTAATCTGAAAAAATAGTAACTTATAACTACTTCATAGCATTCAATGAAATATTACAAAGAACTTAATCTAAATCAATTCATTTCTGTCGATTTTCTTTGTTTACATAACTATTGATGATAAATTCTATGGAGTCAAAGTAAATGTCACAATTATTGGCAACTCTATTGAATGTAGAATCCATAAACCAAATGGGGGATTGTATTAGGAAGTTGGTCCTCGGAATCTCTAGGTGGAATAATTCTATATTACGAAAATTTTGCCAAGCGGGCATGAGAGGATAACAATCAATACTATTGTGCAGTAATTTGTACAGAAATTTGAGTGATATAGTTTCTCTACTGCTCTGCAATGAGATTAAACTAAATCGACTCAATAATTCGTTATGATTGACTTGACTCTTCTCTGTGGATAAACTTTATCCTTTAGCGTCAAGATTGCGTTGATGGCAAGTGTAAATAGGATGCCAGATCATGCTGCCATACTCCAACTTGCTACGAATTAGGGTATTGAATAGTCCTATGAATTTTGAGGAATTATTTTAATATTTACCATCACGTATAACGAATCCATATATTTTCGCAGCAGATGATGACCAAAATAACTTCGGTGTGAGTTACTTTATTCATAACAATATAAAGTGTTTTATTATGTTAAACGTTATTCAACATTTTTCTTCTGAATTATTGTTTTCCTTAAACTCTGGTCCTGATTCAACATACTTTATATGTATTTATATGCAGAGTTGAACCCTGACTTACCACAGTTCGACTTACACGGCAATCGCTCGGGCCCACCTATCGCGATGTCCGGGGTTTTACGGTATTTCCAGAATAAATGCTATGGTTGAATCTTCAATATTTTCAATGTTCCGCCATTTGAACACTGAACACTGAACCCAAAACCGATTCGTACTTCAAGTCTGTGCTCGTATTCAAAAGATGTAATAAATCAATATAACTACATCACATTATATGAGGATCGTTTCTCTATTCTTCAGAGTTTTTTTTCTCTCTTTGTTAATTAATGGTACCCCAACGGTGTGCCTTATATCATTACTACTGTACACATGAATATATGCTTTACTGCATCTGGAGCATTATTTGTTTTCTTTGACGTCCTGTTGTTAGGGTTGACTGTTTCATATATTGAAAAAATTTTTTCCAGTTAGTCTATGATTCAATAGACATTATCTAAGATAAGCTCTGATCACGATAGAAATTCAATTCTCTACCTACGTAGTGAGAAAATTCAAAAAAAATATCATTACATTAGATTTTGCTAGCGCATTACCTCGATTGCGTGGAAATGCACGATACGAACAGAATAAACAATTAGTTTCCGTGGAAAATCCAATACAGGAAATAGTATTAATGTCACTCCAGCCTGTTTTGTAATGTCTGCATTGCGACTGTTTAATCTAAGTGCTCGTTACTTGTTATATGGAAAATTCAATGATTATGACGTCCTTCGACTTCTTTCAATGACTAAATAAAAGTTATTCGTTGTATTACATAGGCGTAACATCCATAAACCAGGCTTCGAAGTAAATGGAATAGTTCAGGGAAATCTTGAGTGAAATACAATGCAAACATGAAATTATCATAATGATATTCGAATATTGAAAAATATTTTATCGTTGGAATATACTACGTATGAAATTATCCCCGTACGCGTGAGCATTTCAAATAAATGTAGATTATCTATTAGACTGAAGCTTCCATGCTTCAGTTTTATAGACCTAGATCAGTTTTGCTTCAATCTGCTTCATGGTCTGTTAGTCTTTTGTTCCAATATTTTCTTTAGAAGGTAAAATTTTATAAATCATAGTTGTGTCATATCAATATAGATTTTCATATTCATCTCATAAATTGTAAGTAAAATTGAAGAAATAAACCTTGTCGTACATATATACGTAAATTTTCTAACATAAATATATATGAATATAAGAGAAATATTATTAATCAATATTTCTTTAATCTTTTGAATGATTATAGAGGGATCACATCGTGCATATTCAGACAGCAAACTCTACTGAAACGTTATACATGTTATTAAATTGTTTTGATTAAATCAAATTTCTCTAATGCTCTACTCTTCATTTTCTTACACACACACACACACATATATATATATATATATATATATATATATATATATATATATATATATATATATATATATATATATATATATATATATATATATATATATATATATATATATATATATATATATATATATATATATATATATATATATATATATATATATATATATATATATATATATATATATATATATATATATATATATATATATATATATATATATATATATATATATATATATAGGAAATATATTTTCTATAAATAATCACGTTTCAGTCGCCACTGCGACGTTTTTGAAATTATGCTTCCATCTATTGTTTTGTCAGAAAAATATAAAAGAGTTTCTTTTCAACTTAAAAATAATGCAATAATATAATAATAATAATATACCGATAATTTTCATTTTCATTTAAATTTTTTTCCGCATTAAATATTATTTATATATTGTTCAACGTCTCGGCTTAGAGCATCCTTGAAGGATAAATAGTCACCTCACGGGCAAAGCAGTTTCCAAATCTTCCAATCCGGAGAGAACAAAAGCATAGCCTGAAATGTTGCGACTTCCTTCAGAGGTTGTCTGTATTTCTTGGTTTTTCTTCTTGTGTTTCCACCTCCAGGTTCCTACAACTAGAACTTGGCTACACCGTTCTGAAGAGAGCCAATAAGCTCGAAACACGTGCTGTTACCAATCTTCAGGATATGCCGATAATTTATATATATATATATATATATATATATATATATATATATATATATATATATATATATATATATACTTGAAATTGATTTATTGCCTGTTTGAGGTATTTATTTTGAAAGTTTTTAGCATTAACAGGCTTTTTTAATATGAAAAAGTTTATTTTTGTTGACGTTTCGTTGTTATATTACAACTTTGTCAAAACTAATATATATATATATATATATATATATATATATATATATATATATATATATATATATATATATTTTTTGAATGTTTTTAGCAATAACAGGCTTCTTTTAAAATGAAAAACTTTATTTTTGTTGACGTTTCGTTGTATATCACAATTTTGTCAAAACTAATAAATAATTGAAGTTATGGATTACTATAGATATCTAAAAAATTAAATAAATTATTATTCAATAATTTTTATTTATATATTTTAATTATTATATAAATATCAAAAACCTACATGTTTTTGATATTTGACACATACGAGTCCCATTGAGCCAGTTTGTGATAACAAAAAAACACGGACTGGATTAACAAACATATAGAAAATATATGAGACCTGAAAACAAAACCTTGTACATTGAAATTTTCAAAATCCGTTCGCATATTCGAAAAGGGCACAAAACCTAGATCAAGATGTGATCTTCAAATGTTTGCTCAAAGAATTCACTACCGTAACCTAAACTCAAATACAAGTTTTGAAGAATATATGTTCTGGAAAATGATTACTGCCAACTTTCAGTATTGAATTTTGAAAGTTTTCAATTCATACTAATTTTAATGTTACTATTGATTAATTTATTCATCATTCCTATAGTTCTATGCCACTCGAGTGTGTATTTTCCAGGATCATGATAGTAATTTTTGAATTGTTTACAAAACGCCCTGTATTACCTTACATTTTACCTGCAAGTCCAACTCGAGCTCTGTACTTCGAACTCTAGTTAAAATATATTGCCAGATATATTACAAGACGAAAATCTAAATGACTGCGATTGAATTCTCGCTTAACTCTTGATGAAACATAATTGAATATTAAATTGAATTAAACTATTGGCTTAATGTTTCACGATTATATTCAACAACATGAATTTGTCAACATGTTTCGGGCGTGAGATCATTTTCAAGTCTCTGAAAATGAGAAAAAAAAAGTCTTGAGAATGAGCTCAAGCTCGTAACATGTTGACAAATTCATGTTGTCAAATATAATCGTGAAACATTAAGCCAAGAGTTTAATTTAATTTAATAGAAAATGTAAATATTGTTGCTTTGTATTTTCAACACGACGATGCGTTGCCTCACTAGTGGTTCATACACAGAAATCTTTGGAATATGAATCTCGGTTATTCATAACTGGTATTCTAGATTACCTGATTTCAATCCCTTAGATTTTAATATCTGAAATCATTTAAAATAACTAGTGCACTCTTTTCAAATTAATACACAGCATCAGCTCATTAGAAGAATACAAGAAGCTCGAAGAACAATCTCAATATTATTCGGAGAACAGTTCGAAATATTTGACAGTGAGCAAGGAAATGTGACCAAAATAGATGACATTTTGAGCAGTTTTTAAAGTTTTCACTTTTCCAATTTTGTATGTTAGTTTCAATAAATTATGGTATCTTTTCAATTTAGTATGTTATTTTTATTGAATTGTTGTTATTTGAGAGAATGAAATCATTTCACCAGAAATTAAATCAAACTAACTTATCTCAATTCCCCAGATAAAACAGTGAAAATAACATAAACACAATAGGAATTTTCAAATAAGTACATACGGGATGTTTTGAAAACCATTCAAAATTTACAATAACGAACTTGGAAAATACACAATAAATTGGAATATAACTATAAAAATTATAACTTGAGTAGTTAACAATTACTTAGTATCACTGAAATGAATAGAAATCAAGAGATTTCAATAATTCACTACTAAAAGTTGAAAGTTATCGTTTTTTAGGATCCTAAAAATTTCTCTTTGAGTTCAAAATACAAATAGATAAATTGTATAATGATAATATTATAAATATATTATATATTTATCCATAATAATACATCACATTATATATTAGATATAAATTGATGCTTTTCGTTATATATCAGTTGTGTTCTATGGTCCTCATTCCAAGTTGATCATAGAATATACCCGGGTAGTGTTCTGTGAAAATAGCTATAAGTATTGAGTTAGTGAAATTACACCTAGTATTAATCCAGCATTTGATAAAGAAGTAGTACTTCGAAACGTCATCATGCGTATTTTTATTAAAATTATGAGAAAATTTTAAATATTGTTTCATTATTAGATATAATATAAATGAAATAAATGAATATGTACGATATCGGTGTGTATTCCCTTTATCTTCGAATATAAATTGCGAGAAGGGATTGAATGTTTCCATTTAGTCGCTACGACTTTTAAATCCCGATTTTTCCAATAACGACATTTTTCATCGCGTTGAACTCTTCCTTGGCAGAACGGAACGAACGATTTAAAAGTAGGGTGAAAGACCCCTTCTAGCCTGTTTTCATTAGCTTGTCTGCAATGCGTCTAAAGTCTGAGATATGGGTTAGTTTTGATATATTTCTCACTTAACGTTTGTTGGAGACAAACCTCAATAAAACGAATATCTTCCCACTCTGGATATTCGTATATCAGTTATTTACAAAAGGGTGGATTTTCAAACGAAGAAATTATTTCTGTTCGAGGAAGGAAACTTGCTACATATACACTTCGATCTAAATTGATCATATTGTATCAGTAATTTCTCATTAAAGAAATAAATTTTGTTGGAGGATTTTTTTTTTGATCAGTGGATATACACTTCGAACTAAATTGATCATATTGGGTAACAAGCACCCTAAGATGTGAAGCTCTAATTTCGGAATGAGGCTCCATCTTAAAAAGCGAATCCGTTTGTCTAGCAAACACCGTCCTGAAGGAAGTGACGTTAAAGTTTGACGTCCAACTGAAATTTATCTGCAGCACTTTATCAGATCCATATATCCATTTCGGTGACAATTATTGGGTATATTGATATAATGTGTAGCCTTGATAGACGCCTAAGTATCTACAAATATTAGCTGAAAACCTCTCGATCACACCTACTGTTATAATGGATGTCTGTCCATTTTAGATCAGCTGAGAAAGATAGCCCCTGTTCCTTGTATTTTCACGGATACAAATACCAATTTTCGCCGTTATTTCCTATGAATTTGTATGTATGGGAGACTGAGAGCCAAAATTAATCCCGGGATCAAATCGAAAACGTCGTAAAAGTGTGAATAGTATACGCAGATGTATAAGGGAAGTTAATATCACCATAAATTCAGTCAATCAAAGGGAAGAATATCGATATATGTTCTATATTCGATGAAAGCCAAATGAATTTCATTATTATTTCACACAACCCTATGATGAACATCGATGTTAACAGTTGATTCAACAGATTTAAACAACTACAAGAACAAAGTCATGATTTTGAGATTTGATATTAATAAGTTCTGTATTAAGCCGCTAAATTTTAAATGAAACATCATCGGATTCAGTTCTGCTCTGAATTTACATTGCGGGCGTTCTAATCTAAGTAATAAAGGTAGTGTCTTGAGGTATTTTCGTGTCATCTAAAGATTTTAGATTAATATGGCATGAAAAGCTTGTAAGAAAAATCAACTCAGATCTTCTACCGTGAAAAGTTGTGATATCCATAGATTACGAAGTTGGTTAATGATTCAGTCCCTACTTAATGAACTTTCCGTCATAAGTTATTACGTAATTAGCTAACCTAACAACAGCTTATAGTGACCATCTCCATAATAACAATCTTTTATGATTGAAATAAAATAGATTGACTTGGCAATCGCTCCAAAGAATCTCATTCAATATTATATGTATTACTTGAGAGATATAATGTGTTTTCATGCAATAGCCAAGTCAATCCTTTTTATTTATAACCTATAAGATTTTCAATATTATTGGGATCGCTATTAGTTTTAGTTTAACTTATCACGTATTAACTAAAGACAGAAGGGCCTTATGTAGGGAGTGAATAAATTACATCTTTTATTGGATCTTTCAACCTTTTACGGCTCATTCACTACAAATGTAACTTTGCAGTTTCATATATTTATATGGAATTACAAAGTTATTTCGGCAATTGGTAAAACTGGACCGAAAGTACAAAATGTGTTTGTTTCTTCTTGATTTATACACTAGAAATTAATTGTAATCCAAATTTGAAGCTTCTATGCTTCTAGAAGTGCCTCAGAGTTTTGAGTCAGTGATATGTAGATATAATTATGAAAATCTGAGAAGTTATTCTTCTCAAACTACTCTTTCAAATTGAGTGGAATTTGAAAGAGTAGAGAACATGTACCGTGTTTATACAATGTCTACTCGGTTACTGAAAGCTTCTAGTTTTATCCACAGCGAAGTTATAGGGGTCGAAAATTGTCTGAACTGCTTCGAGGAAATGATGGTACGGACGCGCCGCTTCATTTCTAGACTTCTTTTATCTGTATAAAGACCAGTAATATAAATATTTGACATTTCTTAAAAATAGGCTTAATTACCTTCTTTATTTCAATAGTTACCTATCATAGAGAAGTCTGTCTTCAAATACATGTACAGTGTTTGTGCCGACTCATTCAATTATTTAATTCAAATATTTTAAATAAAGATCTATTTGAGTCTTATGGAAACCTTTCACTTGAAGAACCCCTTTTCATAGCTATTACTTATCTAAAAATCTATTTTTAGTAGGGATGCATAACTATTACTCTTCTTGTAGTGTTGTATTTTCTCGAGCGTTTATTGTTTCGTAACTGGGGTGGAACATTGTACAGCAATCTAGTTATGTTTTTCCTCGGATAATTGGTTTTTGATTAAGATGCTTTCGAGTTTCTTGAGATTTTGTTGATACAGGATAAAAAATAAATCACCTCACAATAAAGTTAATCGCTCAATTAACAATCTCAAATGAAACGAAGACAGCACAAAGATCAATAGAATTTTTAGAGATCAATAGAGATCAATAGAACGGAAACAAATACCACATAGGACAAACATCCAGAGTCATCGAAGATAGAGTCACAGCACATAGAAGTGATTGCAGACTAGACAAAAAAGAGTGCACTCACCCAACATGCGTTAACAACCCAGTATAATATGGACTTAGACGTAGATAAGGTTACCATACTAGATAGATGCAGCAAAGAACGAACAAGAT